>CM075652.1:32502500-33127500 GCA_037953625.1 Crotalaria pallida | reverse complement strand
GGTGATAATGAGGAGGAAGAGGAAGAGGAGAATGAGGAGATTCCTGACCCTCAAGACATGACTTTGCTGAAGTCATATGATAAACACGTTGCACGCGACATATGGCAAGGGCTTTGCTTTCGGTGAGACAAGCCTGGGCATGTTGCTACTAATTTCCCAAGTCCAGTTCCGAAGAGGCAGATGAATTTAGTGAAGGCTAAAGGAGTAGGAGACTGTAACAACCCAAATTTTAAGTTCCTGATTAATAAAAATGTTAATTATGAAAGTTATTCATAATTAATTTCTTCTAATATTAATTATTTTCTTTTGATTAATTAAATGTTTATTTGTGTGCATATGTTAAGAGAGAAGGCATGAAAAATAATTTGATGATTAGTAATATGTAAAAATAAGGTCTTTGCATGATAGTCCCTGTTTTAGGACCTAGAAGCAATATTAGAAAGGTTTTGGAGGGAAGGGAAATAAAATATTTATTTTCCAAAAATCAGCCAAAAGACTCGAGTCTTTCTGAAAAGACTCGAGTGTTCTTGACAGCCCAACACTCGTTAGTGCGTTTGATGAGTCAACAACTCGTTGAAATCTCGAGTTGACACGAAGCCCACTCAGCGACTCGTTCCAGGTGTCGTGTCAACATGCATGATCAACAAGCTTGTCTATATAAGCGTGATTGTTGATCGATTTGCCTCATTTTGTCCAAATTGGTTTGAAAAACGAAGTTAGGGTTCTTAATTTCGTTGCCTCTATTCTTGATTCAATTTAGAGTGTTAATCTGAGAGTTATACACCATTGTAAAGCTCACATCTCGAGCTTTACAAAGACACAAAAATCGTGAGTTGAGGTTCTTTGTGGAAGGAGAATCGAAGCTCAAAAGTGAGGGTGTTCTTGCTGTCAACTTGAAAAACTGAAGTCTGAAGCTTACTTCAAGCTCTGATTTTGGTAAGCACACAAATCCTATGGTCCTCAAGTTTGTTTCTACCTTTAGTTTATGTTGCAGAGAATGAGTCCTAACCATTTTCCCCAATTCTTAAATCGATTTTGCATGTCAAATTCTCTGGTCTTTGCACCCTGTCCAACTCTGTCTGCATGCAGAGGATTTTGTGGGTTTTGGAGTTCTAGCTGTTTTCTCAGCAATTCTCTTGTTGATTCACGACCTAGAGGTAAGGGTGAAGCTATACATTCACTAGAATAAGTTTAATTTATTAAAATTTATGTGCAGAGTCACCATGAGACTCTTTGGGCATAGTTTGAAATAGGAATATGGCTTGGAGGCCTCTTTGAGCTTAAACTTTGGTTTGAGCAAGTTTATAATGTTGCATGTGAGCTATGTGAATGTCGTTTTCATGCCAAAAGTGAATGGAAATGATTTTGGTATGTTAAGTTGCTTAAAATATGCATTTTTGGCATAATTGATTATCAGTTGTGATTCTTTGTAATTTGATATAATTTTTGTGTTGAAACATGTTTATTATGCATAAATATGACTCTGTTGATCATTGGTTTTAGTTAAATTTGGTTAGAATTGAAAATGGTATGTTGAAACCCAATTTTCAGTGTTTTACTGTCAGCAAGACTCGAGTGTTTGACTCAAGACTCGAGTATATTCTGATGCACCAGTGCATCTGTTAGCACCAATACTCGAGTACTTGAATCAAAACTCGAGTATTGTCTGATGCAGCATTTGAAACATTTTGATGAACTACTCGAGTATTGATGAACCACTCGAGTATTCTGGGCTGATAAACAACTTGATTCTTTTGTAAACCACTCGAGTATTTTGGAAAATATGATACACAAATTTTCAGAAAACTTATGAACCACTCGAGTCCTTTTACGAACCACTCGAGTATTCTGGGTAGACTAAAACACTGGTTTCATAAAGTTGATGAACTACTCGAGTCTTTTGGATAAGACTCGAGTCTTTTTGACCAGAATACTGAAAAATGTCATTTTTAGTTTAACTAAGTTTATTTGAACCTAATGACACTTACAGTGAATGAAATCATGTTTCAAGGTTGAATGACGTTATCAATTACATTGAGATATTCATTGATGAATTTATTACATGTTGCACATAATGAGATTAATGGATAATCTTAAATGGAACATTTATGTGCATCCATACATGGTGATAAGGCGATAGGATATCGTTTGTCATGTTCGAGGAACATGAGGAGGGTATTTTGGGAATACCAAATGTGATGTCCTGCTTGATGACACATTATGAGAGATAATGTGGCCAGTGTGTGTGTGCACTGTTGATATGGTTATTACGTCTTCGCGGCGTGACACAAACTCTGGGGGTAGTTTTATGTACCATAAAGTGATTGTTACGTCTTCGTGGCATGACGTTCATTCGACGAATAACGTTTTGTATCACTTCCAAGCATGGATTGTGTACTCTGGAAGTACTTTGGGTTGTTTGGTTGGACGTCCATAAAGTGATAGTTGGAGAATCTCATGAATTTGAGATAGTGAGCATGCATCATGCCATTATAATTAAAGAAGTTAATTATATTTGAAAATGGATTGCTCATATGTTTATGCATATCACTTGACTATTTGGTAAATGTGAATGTTTACTTCATGTAATTATTCTTATTTAATTATGTGAACTGTATTGCTTATCCCTTTATGCCCATTATAGGTGATGGCTCGATATCTAGCTTGTATAGAGTTTCGCCCACTCCCTAGAGGAGTGTGGTACTACGAGGACCACAGAGCCACCTACGAGGGGGAGGTAGAGGTGACCCTCTATCACCCTAACCCTTTGGCTCGTGTCAGGTTCCTCATCCCTATTATCTATATCCTGCATGTGCCCCCTTTTTATACTTACCATGGACCACCCCCGGCTTGACCAGCTCGTTGTTATCATAGTTTTCGATCTAGAACAGCTACCCGATCCCATCCTTCTGCTTCCCGAGTGATACATGAGGAGACTCTTGTTCCTAGTCCGACGAGTCCGGTTCATGGGACTCCATCTGCTGACCCAGTGCCCAGTGGTCGGGCAACGACTCAGTCGGATGAGGTCGAGGAGAACCCTGAGGAGGCAGAGAGCGAGGGAGAGCCAGTCGAGCACTCCACTGGGAGTCAGTGGGGAGTTGGGGATCCACCTGGCAGTGCATCATATAGATAGTTAGGATGAGGGATGGTGGAGCAGCAGCTGGAGACCAGGAGGAGGATCGTTGCTATTAGGGGTGTAAGTGGTCCGGTCTCGGACCGCGAGACCGGTCGGACGGGACCGAAAAAAAGAGTTGGACCGCGAGACGGTGGTCTGGTCCAGTCTGAAAATTTTTGGACCGTTATGCTGTGGTCCGATCCACGGTCTCACAATTTTTTAGACCGCAAAGACCGGACCGGACCGGTAATTGAAATATTAAAACACAAAGAAGCCTTTAGGCTTCAGCCAGACAGCCACGTTCACATTTCAATAACCACAACACAAATGAGTCATGAGTTCATTTCAATAACTTCTATTTCATACCCTAAGTTCAAACCCTCTCTCCCTCACACAACCCTAAGAAGCCGTCGCCCCTCCGCCTTCCATCCATCTTCCCTCCGTTCTCGGCCTCTCTCTCCCTCCGTCGCTACCAGTGTTAACGTTCACGGAGGATGGCGTTAATGGTATTGACGGAAGGACCAAAGTGTCCCCTTTTCAACATCTTCAAGGACTTAAAATGTTTTTCCATTTTTTGAGGGACTAAACTGTCCCACGCGAAAAACATGAGGGACTAAAATGGGTCTTCACTCAAAAATTTATGGCATGTCTTCTCTACCCTTTAGTGGATACATTGTATGTAAGGGTTCAAGAGTGGGGCATTTGCCACCCCACTTAAGGCTAAGTACATCCCACTTGTTTTTTAGTTTCAATTTTACCCTTTAAAAAAATTGGTGCAGAATGAGTCGTGACCTGTAAATCATGACCAACTGATTAAAAATACGGGTCGTGACGTGTTATATAATTAGCGGAAATAAAGTAGAAGAATGAACAAATATGATTTAGCTTATAGTTTACGTCCATATACAAAGATGAATATACAAAACGATAGTTATACTATTCAAAGGCCTAAGGCTAAAAACTCTTTCCTATTTACCTCACGACCTTGGACCTGGGATGATATTGCTAAATTTTTTGGCTCTGAGGTTACCCCTTTTCAATTTTTTTTACACCTCACAGCCTTGGCATAATTTTCCAATTTTTGTATCGTGAGATACCTCACGATCCTATTTTTTCTTAAGTGCATGGTTATGATCTATACGTTGCAACTCCTATTTTTAATTAGTTGATCGTACACTAGTACAAAATATATTTTTCAGACCACTTTATTAAGATCGGTTCCGCACGGAACCGGTCTGGAAGTTGGAATTATCAGACTGGTTCATTTAAATGACCAGTCTGAAAATATATTAATTGAAACCGGTTCCGTATCGGAACCGATCTGAAAGTTACCATTGATTCATATTAGAGTGGTTCATTTTGGCAACCAGTTTGAAAAATAGATAAATTGACTACCCTGCGCGTCGCACGGGCAAGGGTTCTAGTTTAATAACAAATAAAACCCTATTCTTCTCTGTTGTGCCGCCTCCCCCAACCTCATCTCCATGTTCCCCTGCTTCTTCTCTTTTTCGGATCAGATTCTCTCTCTCCCTTGGTCCCTATAACTTTCTCTCTCTCCCGAGCTTTCGACCGCCACCCAAACCGCGAACCTCACCGTCCCTAACTTGCTCCGCCGTTGCTGTTGGGGACCTCGCAAATCGCGAGCCAGCCTCCGCCGCCTTCTCCTTGCGTCGGCGACACTGGTTCGGAACCATGTCACCGCTCTCAACGGCCACAAAGCGCTACCGCAAAGCTTCCTCTCTTCTCCCTCAAACTCGCGCCAGGAACGGAAGACGGAATGGAAGCCGTCGTCGCCCAAATAGTTCACTCTCTTTTTCAATTCATACAGTACATCATAGCTCACTCTCTTTTTTTTCCTTTATAGACAGATTAATATTATTATTAGACTAGTAATTTTTTCGGTTGTATCTTTCTATGCACCAAAAGTTTGGAATCTCTAGTTTATTATCTGATACTTAAAACTTAAAACCATTAATTTATGATAGGGGGGTGTGAATGCAGCTTAGCCAGAATAAAAGCTTAAGCTTTTTACCTCCTCTGTCAATTTTTCAACTAGACATCATGAGGGGTAGTTTGCCTTAGCAGCAAGTATTGATGAGTACTACGCTTTGATTTTGTCTTTATGATGAGATTTGAGTAAATTGTTGAACATATAGAGGTTGGCTCTTTGAGCTTTTAATCATTTAGTTTTTTTTGGACTTTTTTTCCAGATAAAAACTGTTAAAGTCAGTAACGTTTCCTTTGGAGCGACTGAGCGAGACATTCAGGAGTTCTTTTCTTTTTCTGGTGATATTGAATATGTTGAACTGAAAAGGTCAGTGACTATGCTTTTTTCCCCTCATTCAACTGGCCTTTTCTTAAGCGTTTTCATCTATAATTTTTTAATGTAGAAATTATAAATATATGTATTTGATGCAGTCATGATGAAAAGTCTCAAATTGCCTATGTTACCTTCAAGGATTCACAGGGAGCTGAGACCGCTGTGCTGCTATCGGTAATCTGCTTACCATCGCTTAATATATATTTTTATTATAGGCAATTTGTTTAAAACAGTGAAGTATTTCAAACAACCCAATTATTCATTATTGATGATGGTTCAAGCCTTAAAACTACTGGATTGGTTGTCAATTGTCATTATCCAAAAAGAATTACACTGGGCTTAAAAATATTCAGCTTTATGGAAACATAATGCAGGTTTAGCAAGTAACCTTGGAAGAATTATATTTGAGATTCACGAGTCCCACCTTTTTTGTCAAGGCATTGGTTGTGCATGGTGTATTTAACTATCAATTCCTACCTTGCTTGATACTGAAAATTTTCCCTTCTATGCTTTAGACAAAAACATCCTTTTATTGATGGAAACTAGTAAGTAGACCTGTGCTTCCGCACAGGAGCATAGATCTATTTTTGTTATTTTTTAACATGAAAAATACAGTTATGATAATTTAAATCAAATCCATGATTTTGCATTAGATTTAATATAACTGGAAGATGGTTTGGAAGAGTTATACAGTTTAGTTCAGTGAATTTGATTAAACCCTTTTCAAAGTTTCAGTCTTGTCTTCTGGTTTCTATAGGATTCTGATTAACATCATTGAGAAACATTCATTTTGTTCATTCTTCATTAGCATAAGCTAGCATAACAAACACCAACCCCAAGTACCTTAACCATTTTGATTTGAAGAAAAAAAATTTGAAAAAAACATCAGAAATAACACACACCATGAGTTTTGAAACAGGCTCTTCTAAAACAACTTGGGACCCCAAAGTGACTGCAAATACAACCATGCAAAGTTACTGGCTAAACTGGAGGGTTTTGGTTTGTGCCATGTGGCTCCTCTTTTCAGCAATCTTTTCATTATTGCTTATAAGGAAGTATGAATTTCTAAGAAAACAATTAAGAAATGGAAATGGTAACAATATTGAAGGGCAGAAAGAAGCATCATCAGAAACTTTGTATGAGGATGAAACTTGGAGGCCTTGCTTTAAAGGAATTCACCCTATCTGGCTTCTGGTTTTTAGATTTTTCGCATTTATCGTGCTTTTGGTGCTTCTTATACTCACTGCTCATTCAGTAGGAGGAGGAATTTTCTACTGTTACACTCAGTAAGTTCACATTCCCAATTTAATTTCACCTCAAATTTTGGATGCTATTGGAAATGGATTAATAATATAGACATTGTATATTTGTATGGTTGGGATCTCTTTGCATATTTAAGACTATTGTCGTGTGCATTGTTCTGTTTTATTTACCCAACACTGTGGTGTGGAATATGAAAACAGTAGTCTGAGGCAGAAACACATTCGAAAAACTTTATAAACTATGAATTGAGTATTTGAGTTAATCTCAAACCATAATGAAGCTAACAGTTTGTCTAGATGAAGGGTATTTGTGAGTAGCCATAGCTGTTAGTAGCTCAAGTCCATCATTGTATATGGGTTTAGTACCCCTTGTACTCTTTCAATAATTCAATTCTTTGATACAAGAAAAAAAAAGAGATGGAGGCATTTGTATTGGTGAAAATAGTTCTCTTATATTGGAAGGAATCCATTATAATCTCTTGAGAGATAAATGATTTATGATGCCCATTGAAGCTGTTGATGTTATAGCAAGAAGCCTATTTCACCTCTTACTGTTTTAATTAAGCACATTATGGTTTTCTTTTGAAGCATTGCTTATTGATTTTGTTTTGTTTTTGGATTCTGAAACAGGTGGACTTTTACTTCAGTCACCATTTATTTTGGGGTAAGTACTGTTATAAAGGGCCTAATATATGTTTTCATTATAGTTATGTTACTATGCCAATAATCTACTGAATAATCTCTATTCTCTAATACACACTTGTCATTGTGTTTGTTGTTGTAGTTGGGATCTTTGCTCTCCATGAATGGATGTTACCAACATCATAAGAAAGCTAGTGGGGATAAGGTTGACAATGTTTATGGAGATGCAGACCAAAGAACTTCTGATGCTGCTTCACTTCCACAGAGTTATAATCCATCCAACCATGAGAAAGGCTTAGGAGCTCCTGAAGAACATCTTGTTTGCCAACCTGCTGGCACTTGGGGTTATATCTTTCAAATAATATTTCAGGTACCCTTTTTCTTTCTCTATTTTCTTCAACATAACATCTTAGTAATGATTAATGAGATAGCATTTTTATTATTCATATATATGTTTGCGTATTTTATTTTCCTTCTGTTTTGAATTTCCTGACAGGTTGAAAAAGCTCACAATACTGATCTTCGCTGTGTTGATAGAACAAAGCAAGGTCAACTGATGAAACCATGGAAGAAGACCAAGTTGAGGATCGTGGTTCAAAAGGCATATCTGTAGTAGTGCAAACATTATAGTCTTTATGTATGGGTACTATATATCCAGCATTTGATTTTTAGCTTGTAGCGATACTATACAGCAGGATTATTGTGCACTTGATAGATTCTTGTAGGGATACTGTCCAGCTGAGATTATTCAGCACTTAATGATTCTTGTATGAATTATTGTGAAATTGCCAAAGGTTATATGTATATATAAATACATGTCTCAGTTATTATTTATTGGTTTTATTATTGTGTTTTTCTATCTATCTAGCTATTTATATATATATATATATATATATGATTCATTTAAAAAAAATTGTTTATTAATTGAAACTGGTTCAAAACAATAAATGTGTGGTTAAAAAATTAATTCAGACCGGTTCAAAATAATAAACGAGTCTGGTTCAAAAATTATTTCAGAGCGATTCTTTTTTTATTTTAGAGCGGTTCATTTTTTTTCAGAGCGGTTCATTTTTTATTTCAGAGCGGTTCATTTTCATATTTCAGAGCGGTTAATAACCAGTCTCGTTAATGTAAACCAGACCGGTTTATAACTGCTCTCGTAAACATGGTATTTTTAGCAACAAGCTCTTTTAGACCGGTTCGGAACCGATCTGAAAAATGGTTCGGAACCGGTCTGAAAAAACTTATTTGTAGTAGTGGTAATTTATGTCACGACTCATTTTGTACTCAAATTTTAAGGATAAAATTGGAATTAAAAAAATTAAGTGAGTTATAATTATCCATAAGTGGGATGACAAAAGCCCCTTGTCTCAAAACAGGCAAAGCCCAACAGTCTAGCCTAAAAAACCAAAAGAAATGGGAGAACCAGGCCATCAAAATTGTGTGAGGATTTCCACACCCTACATAGGTACAAGCGTACCCCACTAACTATTATGGTTATCAGTGCAGTACAGTTACGACTTAAGATTTTTTTTACAGTTAAGACTCGAGAATTTTTTTTAAAACTTTCCTCACAACACATCACCACATATGAATTTTGTATGAAATAAATGAATCTTTAAATCTTTTATCTTGCATTTTAGATGACTTTAGTCCATGGATTATGAAGAATATTAATTTGCAAGTTTTTGTTTTTTCAATTTTATTAGTCATGTCCCGAAAATTTTTTTTAACTTTCCTCGTAGCACATTACTACATCATGGTTTTTGTATGAAATAAATTAATATTTAAATGGCTTATATTTTATTCTAGATTATTTTTAGTTCATGGATTGTCGGTTCTTCTTTTTAAGTATACTAAAATGTCGTTTTTTTTTATTTGGGAACTTAGGTTTTCTTTTGAAATTGGTCCTTAGAATTTTTTTTAGATGTTTTGAGTTCTTGAACTTTGCTTAAACATTTGGAAATGATAATTTCACCACTTAATTGATAATATGACCGACGACATCATATTCACCACGTCGATAGATAACGTGTCACGTCATGTTACGCGGATTTTTTAAATTAAAAAAATTGAAATTTATTAAAAATAATAAAAAACCGCAATTTTTTTAAGAACATCGAACCTTTTAATTATTAAAAAAAATCATGTGGTGCCACCTGACATCACATAGCATGTCACATGTTGACATTATGAAAATGATGTGACATGTTGTTGACTATATCATCACTTAACTGACGAAAGTACCATTTCCAAACCATTTCCAAATGTTTATGTAAAATTCGGAGACCCAAAATATATATAAAAAAAAAATTTCAAAAAACAATTCCAAGAAAAATATCCAAATTTAGGAACTAAAAACTTAAATAAGAAAATAAACATATATTCATTTCAAGGAAAAATACATTTGAAATCTTTTCATACAACTACTTGAAGTATTTGAACACAAGCTAATCAAACAAACTATTTGAATTGACATTTCTAGACCATAATTATACATAAATAATAAATTACGGGTTGAAGTTTTTCAATTTTTACAACATATAGAGAGGCTATATGTTATAGGTTTTTTTTCATAACTTTTGTTATTTTATAATTTTAATGTATAATTATGTTTTTTTTTTTGTGAAATTTTACGTTTCATTCTATCTTTTTTTACTCCTCATTAATTATACTTTTATTTTTTTTCTTATTTTTAGACCATTATACATTAATTAATGATCACACTTTCTAATAAAATTAAATACTATAACAATTTTCAATAAGAATTAAATAGAGACATTTTAAACAAAACGCATATAAAACTAACAATAATTAACAATTTTTTAATATGTGTATCCAAACCTAAAAGGTGAACTAATATAGAACGGAGGGAATAGAATTTAAAACAGTGGAAGAACGTTTAAATGCAAAAAAAGAGATCCTTGTAACTCATTAAATGCTAGGGTAGGTCTATGTAATTTATTGTTAATTTTCATTTGAGGTTTTATCGATTACTCTATCCGTTTCACAATATAAGTTCGTCTAATATAAAAAATAGATTAATGGGTATGCATTGAATGGTGTAAAATTTTTTACACCATCAGTCCATCATCCATCATTCGTTTGTATTACTTTTGTAACACCCCTAATTTTCGTTTTCCGAATAATTAGAAAATTAATAATAAAAGCTTGTTATTAATTCTTCCAAGTTTATATTCTGGCTCTACTCCGTATTGATATACAAAATATAGGTAGAGGTAATTTTTGGTAAGCGAATAACAAAATATTAATATTGTATTTTAGTCCTTGGAATAGGACCTAAATATAATATTAAAAAGGATTGTTTGGGAAAAGAATTATTAAATTATTAATTTTTATTATTTACCAGTATGTAACCGGTTAGAAAGGCTTTGTAACCGGTTACACGATGAACTCAGGAAACCTGGATAGTGGATTTTGATGAGTAATCAACCCATTTCCACCACAAATTGCCACGAACACCATTCGATTTCCAGTGAGGAATACGTGTCGTGCTGCATGTTCACTAAATTTTTCTATAAATAATGGAATTGAGGGCAAAATCAAGGGTTTTATGTTGAAGGGCTGCTGTGGAAACTCAATTAGGGTTTCTGTATTAATCTGTCAAATTCTCTCTGATCTCTGAGAGTTAAACCAAATGAGATACACCATATTAAAGCTGAGTCTTCCAGCTTTGTATTGAGGTATGGAGAGTGAATTGAGAATGAGTATTGAAGAGGTGGTTAGTCTTGGAAGATTTAGGAGTCAATCTGTCTAGAACCAGAAACCAGTTCGCGAGGCTCTTTTTAGGCTATGATTTTGGTAAGTACATGCACTCTGTAAGCCTCAAATTTGTTTCTAAAGCTGGTGCATGTTACCTAGTTTGGTTCTGATTGTTTTCCCCAATTTCTTTGGTCTATTGCTATGTCAAATCTTCTGGTCTTTGAACCCCGTTGATGGAAATCGTGGCTAAAAACAGAACATAGGATTGGTGAGGAATTTGTGGATTTTCTTCAAGTTTCAGTGTTGATCTTCATCAAACACAACCCTGAGGTAAGGGAGAAGTTTCCTTTTGCTAGAGTGAGAATAGATTTCATGGAATAATAGGTTGAGTCACCATGAGACTCACAAAGGGCATAGTATAGGGTAAACAAAGGCTTGGAGGCCAATGAACAATTGAATCCTGACTGTAACAGATCTAAAAAGTGCATGCAAGTAATATAGAAGAAATAATCTTAGTTTACATGTATTATTATGAGCCATGTGATAATATTTGGTGCTATGTGTGAATATATGTGGTTATGTGCTACATTGATGCTCTAAATGACATGTAGGCAAGATTGATTGTGTGTGGTGGCTGAACAGAATCTAATTGAGATATATGGGCTCATAAGAATGTTGAAATTAGTTAGAATTGAGTATTGAAAGGAAATATTTAAAAATCCTATCTTTCAGTATGAAGACTGTCTAATCTAACCGGTTAGTCGATTTTCGTAACCGGTTAGATGCTGTGTAATTTTCAAAGAAGAATAAGTTTTTGAAAATTGGTGATATGTTTCTATTATTCTTACTCAAATCTAACTCTATTTTCAACAAAGATAAATCTGAAAAACAGGTGAATAATCACTATTTTTTTGGATTGTGGTTGAGAAGTCCATACCTTGAAGTTTTAATATAACTTAAAGGTTAAGTTATGTTACATTAATAACAAATGGTGAATTTAGGCCTGTGAATGATGAGCACAAGAGATTTGAGGTATAAAGCCATGATAAAGTTTGCTTATGAGTTGAGTAGAGAGTTCAAGAGAAAGGGATTTCTTGAATTACAATGGTGAAACAGTTGCAGGTCTGAAAATCTAACCGGTTATCCTGAGATTGTAACCGGTTAGTACCTGAAACTGAAAAATGAAAGTTAAGTTCTTAATAAGATGAGTGGTTCCCATTGGTTAAGTCTACTCAATTCAAGTTAACTGGCATGATAAAAACTAATTTGAGTATGCTTTATCTCGCCCAAAGATTATACCTCAAACCAATCATTCTAAGGGAAGTGCGAGACGAACCTAAATCACAGTGATTAAATCAAATATAAAAACCAACCTTGGCAGTGGTGCATTCATTCATAGAGAAATGGAGAATAGGTTGGCAAGGAATAATTCTCATATTCTGGGAATATGAGAATGGTACTCCGGGAGTACCGAAATTATGACCTACTTGATGACACATTATAGATATGTGGCCAGTGTCCGGGACCTGGTTTTATGCGTTCTGGGAACGTAGGCGTTCTGGGAACGTGATGCACACTCTGGGAGTTGTGTTTATTTTCCAAGTATGGTTTGCCATTCGTTCTGGGAACGTTTGGTGGTGTTCTGGGAACACCGAGACATCATTTTCCAGATATCGAAATGTTTATGGAGGCCTCGGATGTGGATGGAATCATGCATCATGCCACCTGCATTACAAGAATTGGAATATTGAAAAGGGGTGTGCTCATATGTACTTGCATCTTAAATGCTAATTGAATAGTTGTGATTGATAATACTATTTTCTTATGTCTATCTCATTTAATTATGCAAATGGATATGCTTACTCCCGTGCTCTTGTAGGTTAAGAATCAACATTACAATATCCTCACAGACGAGCGAGGATAAGAGATCCTTAGAGTGTAATGGGGAACAGAGGAAAAGGGAATTAGTATCTTCGTGCACAGCAGTCGGAAATCAAATGGAACAGATGATGGAACAAAGAACCTGGATCAGCTCTAAGATATTTTTGTATTAGCGACTAGATTATATTTTGAAAATGATAACCAAAGATGACATTTTAAGTTCCTTGCACGACCATCTTATTTTAATAGTACAAAATTATCAGATGAAACCATTTTCAATGATAAATATATTGCTATGAGCTGATATCCATACTTTACCACCAACTCTGAATTTATTAAGCACCCTATAACTTAGAAACTCCTACTTTTCTCTAAATTATCAGGATAACCCTTAAATCTATTTTGAACTCAGATTTACCTTAAGTATATGGCCTAGCTTTCGGGAAATGAAATTTTTTTTTAGCATTGAAATCTTTAGTATAGAAATGAGAATTTATTTAAAATATACTCAATTATTTTATATTATGAAAGTTATCGAAAGAGTGTTACAACTTTAATCTAAAATTAACGACCATACATGGATTAAGGGTAGATGATACGCTGACATTTACACTATCAGTGCATTCTCCATTTTCTCATAAAAAAAAATCTATTCCACAATATAAGTCTTTCAACAAAAACAATGAAACTTTACCCATGCCTTTTTCATTTATTTACTTGTTAATTACTCCCTTCGTCCCTAAATAGAAAACCTCTTTTGGGGATTTCACGTTCATTAAGAACGTGGAATAATTTAGTTGATTGTATTGGAAATGTGAACTTTTGATATGTAGTTTCAAAATTACACCTATTAATATTATTAGGAATCTAAAGAGTATTAAATAAATAGATGTGTTTGTGGAAAAAAGTAATTAGTGATCATTGAAAATTGATATGAGACTTTATAAATAGGGACAAAATAAAAGTGTCAAGAGGACTTTATATTTAGGAACGGAGGGAGTATTAGAATGACAATTGGACCCCGATCAAATGAGTACCTACAAAAATTATCCATAACAGGGAGGGGATTTAACCTGAAAATGAGGAAGCTAAGGGTATGAGGATGGATAATTACCCATAAAAATTTGCAAGAAAAAGAACCAAGCTATCAAACTCACCTATATCCATACGTCTATATTGATAATTTTTCTCATAGAAGATGTTTGAAATTAATAAGGGGATATGGTTATTTCAACTAAATCTCTAATTTCTAAGACATCTTTAATTGATAACACACTATTATATTCGCACTAAATTTAAACACAATTTACATCTCTATTCTTTAGACATATCTCTTTCACATTTATTGACATTGCATAGTGAAAAGTTGTTTAACATTACAATTGTTCAATTATTCTAGTTGATTTTATGTTAAATTTCATATTTGAAGATTTTTTTATCTGTTATCTTGTACTCCCTCCGTTTCACAATGTTTGGCATTTTTAGACTTTTTTCCTTGTTTCACAATGTTTGGCCTTTTACATTTTCAATACACAAACATATTTTTTTTCCAATATTAACCTTTCATTCAATCATTTCTCTTACTCCTCATTAATTCTACTTTTATCATCTCTCTCATCTCTAAACCACTATACATTAATTAATGGACACACTTACTAATAAAAATTAAATACTATTACAATTTTCAATAAGGATTAAATAAGGGCATTTTAGACAAACTATACATAATACTTACAATAATTAACACTTTCTTAATCTGTGTGCCTAGACCTAAAAGGCCAAACATTGTGAAACGGAGGGAGTATCTATGATTAATGGATACGGGTATATAGATACCCATAAAACATGAAGATGGGCCTATGTTTGCTACTCACTTGGGCATGGAGACGGGAAATTGCTTTTCGGCCCATTACCAACTTTTTGGTTCCCATTTCAAATTTTCATGAACCAAAATACCTCTAAGCGTGTTAACATTTCCGGTTTTATGAAATCGGAAAAGTGTTTCCGGTTTTACTGAACCAGAATCAATTTAAACATTATTTTGGTTTTGCTGAACCGAAAATTGGATTTCGGTTACACCTCCGATTATGTGAAACCGAAAAATAAATTCCGGTAGTAGGGAACCGGAATAATTCCCGTAGTATTGAACCGGAAAAAGTGAAGAAGGTTAATTACATTTCTGTGCTTCTATGGAAACAACAGAAAACTTCATCCACAAATTTGCACAACCAGATTGGATTTAACTTGACAAGTACCTCAAACAAGTTGATGTGGTAATTACATAAGCAGTACTCATCCCATACAAGGTCAAATACTGAAGGGAACCAACCATCCATGTCCTTTTATTACCTAAACTAACACTAGAGGAAATTAGAAAGTATGACAATTATGATACCAGTTCATTACTTGAGCCATGTCTTGAATTTGTGGCCAGAGTGAGTAATCCAATAAGAGCGAAGGAGAGTTAAGAGCAGTGTTATTCGTACGACAGAATTTTAAAAGAGTTGTCGAGCATAGACGAATGAAAAACATTTTGGAAAAGTAGTGAATGTTTTAGTACCGAGGTAGATTCTAACAGCATCCATGTAAGAGTAGTTTCTTTTGCCAGTTACAGGATCTGGAGTTTTGTAACAATCTGGTTGTGTAGATCTGTGGATGAAGTTTTCTGTTATTTCCATAGAAGCACAGAAATGTAATTAACTTTTTTCACTTTTTCCGGTTCAATACTACCGGAATTATTCCGGTTCCCTACTACCGGAATTTATTTTCCAGTTTCACATAATCGGAGGTGCAACCTGAATCTAATTTTCGGTTCAGCAAAATCAGAATAATGTTTAAATTGATTCCGGTTCAGTAAAACCGGAAACACTTTTCCGATTTCATAGAACCAAAAATATTAATACGCTTAAGGATATTTTGGTCCATGAAAATTTGAAATAGAGACTAAAAAATCAGTAATGAGAGTCGAAAAGCAATTTCCATGGAGACGGGCATGGATACTTTTTAAAAATGTGGATATGGGAAGGGTACTGTACCCTACCCATTGTCATTCCTATTTTTCATAAACTATTATGAATGACATGACTTGAAGAGAAAATAGAAGCGGCAAATTGAGATAAATATACACAAATTCAATCAAGACATACATATTAATCACACTTCTTAATTTGTGTATCATAATGTGAAAAAACCTATACTGTGAAATGGAGGGAGACAGGGAGTAATTCATTTTCCTGGTTGAGTGAATTTTTTTTTTCCTATTATGGCTTTAGTTCTTTTGTAATAAATTCCTTCCATATTGCCCAGGGTGCAAAATTGAGCAATGCCAACTTGAAGTGCGCTAACCTTCAACGAGCTTATCTGCGTCATGCCAATCTTCGAGATACAGTATGTAAAGTTGTAAACTGACTAGTTTTTTTAAATTTTTATGTTATTTATTATAGGCTTATTTATGGTTTTCCTCCATAAAAGTTCAGCGTATTTTGGTTTTAGTCATTATAAATTATTTTGACCTGGATTGGTCCTTAATTTTTCGAACATTTTGATTTTGATTTTGATTTTGATTCACTCCATTATGAAAAAATTGTTATCTACTGATGTAGCTAGCGGAACATCATATCAGCAGTAGCGTAAAATGAGGAGACACTAAATAAGTGATATGACGTGGATGATATAAATCCATGGACATAAAATGGTCTCATACACATATTTTGCGCTTATGGACCTGAAACATCCATGTCACAATACTTATTTGGCGTTATCTTACACCACGCAGCTGTTGGTGTGAGTTTTCGTTAACCACTTCAACAAATAATTGATTTTTTCTAACGGATAGGAACAAAACCAAAATGTTTGAAAAATTAAGGACCAATCACGGTCAAAATAACTTTTAGGGACTAAAACCAAAACACGTTAAACTTTTAGGGACTAAAACCATAAATAAGCCTTTATTATATTGTACTCCCTCCGGTCTCAAATATAAGCAAATAAAAACACCTTATTAGTGGTCTCAAATATAAGCAAAATTTAACTAACTCTCTATTACCAATACAATCATCCCTAAAATATCTCAAAAAAGTGGTTGTATCATTTAATTTTTGTTTCATTTCCAATGCATATTTCCTAAAGTAATTTATTTTTTTATGAATTCGAAAAAATTAAATACACTCAACTAACTTTCTTAGTAGGTGTGAAATTAGTTTTTTTTGCTTATATATGATATCTGAGGGAGTATTACTGTTTAATACTCCTTCCATTTCATAAGTTAAGTTCTTTTAGGCTCTTGCATATAAATTAAAAAATGAGTAAGTAATATAAAAATTTGGTATATTTTTACTAAATTACTCTCAATTAATAATAGGAGAGAGAAATAATAAATATATGAAAATTATATTAAACATAATTGGAGAAATAGGCGGTAAAAAAAAGGATGCAATAAATAAAGATATACATGGAAAAAAATATAAATGAGGATTGGGTTTTAAAAAAGAAAGGAGTAGCAAGTCAATATTTTCAATGCCCATGAATAGACAACCATAAATCATGATGTTCGAGTCATACATACTTTCTTAATTGTGACCTCACTTTCACCTCGTAAGACGGGTGCTCGCTTCAATGCACTTTGCTGGGGTTTGGTGCAGCATGCACTCCCTGAATTTTACCGGCATAAGCCCGTTTTCCAGTTTTTAATTTTTTTGTTATTTAAATAAAAAAAAAGGGTAAAAGTGTAAGCAAACTCCGGTCACCATCACCAAAGGCAACTCCGACGACACCTCAAGCACCACCACTAGAAACATCAGCGACTCCATTTCCACCGCCGGCAGATGCCCCTCTATCAACCATACCGCCGTCAGCTTCACCACCATCCCCATCCATCGGCACTCCTCTGACGCCACCGTCTAAACTTTACTCTCTCTTTCTCTCACCAAACCAAATCGGAACCCGAAATGGCATCTTCACGTCCTCTACCCTCTAAATCCCTCGACCTCGACCTCACCATCCTCTCCGCCAAGCACCTCAAAAACGTCAACTGGAAAAACGGTCCCCTCATGCCCTACGTTGTCTTCTGGGTCGACCCAGATCGCAAGCTCGTGACCAAATCCGATGTTCCGGATCCACCAGACCCATCTAGAACGAGCCCTTCACTCTCCCTCTCCCTCACCCTCTCCACGATTCCTTCCTCACCCTCGAGATCTTCCATTCCAAACCCTTCGACACTCCCAAGCCCCTCGTTGCCTCTGTTCACCTCCCCCTCAAAGACCTAGATGACCTCAAACTCACTCTCACGCGCCCCTCTGGTCACCCTCACGGTAATGGAGGAGGTGGTGGTGGTTTCATTGATTTGATTGCGGCGGGTTCAGCGTACATGATTGCGGCGTCGTTCAATAACCCTTCGTTTCACAGGTTGTAGCCAGATGAGGAGAGGAATTTTGTTTCCGAGAGCGGGGGAGGGCAGTTGGCGCCGGTGTCCGGCGGCTGCACCGGTGGCAGGGAAAGAACCGTTGCCCTTTCTCTAATGAAAGTGCTGTTTGTTGACCAAAATTACAATTTCACCCCTTCTTCATTTAAATAATTTAAAAAATTTAAAAAAACCGGTAATTCCGGTCTCCAATTTCTTAAAACTTTTTGTCCCACTCTATTTACATAGGAGGTGCAGCATGCACCTCCTAACTTTGGTGCATTGAAGTCGTGGCCCGTAAGACGTATTATTATGATTTTCATGATCCATTGTTTACTCCCTCCGTTTCAAAAGTAGTGTTATTTAAGGTTATGCACGAGTTTTAAGAAATGATTAAATGATGTAAGAATTTAGAGTGTTTTGACTCTAATGCCCTTATATAATCATTATTGAAGAAAGAGAAAAGTATTGAAAGTGAAAAAAAGAGTGTAATAAATAAGGGTATGTTGGGAAAAATAACATTTATTATGTATTGGATTTTGTAAAAGAACAAGACTTTTGAAACATGGTACATATGCTAAAAAAACAATACTTTTGAAACGGAGGGAGTAACTTTTATATACTCTCTCCGGTCTTGTTTTTAAGAAAAAAAACTAATTTCACATGTATTAAAAATAAATTTAGTTGAGTGCATTTAATTTTCTCATATTCATAGAAAAATTGACTACTTTAGGAAACTTGCATTGGGAATGAAACAAAAATTAAATTTTACAACCATTTTGTAGGGATATTCTAAGAATGATTGTATTGGGAATAGAAAATTTGTTAATTTTTGTTTATTTAAGACCATTAATAGGATTTTTTTTTCGCTTATAAATGAGACTTGAGGGAGTAAATGACATGGGCACTTGACTCTACCGGTTGCTTTAGAATGTGTGGTGGAAGTTTGTGGTGTATTTCATTGTGCTGCCAATAGATCTGTGGATGCCTGTGCAGTTCAAAGCGATTCGAAAATGTAGTCGGAAATAAACTTAACACGAGCATATCAGTTTGAGCTAGCTGTTGTTGTTTTCTCAAAGCATGTTGCACTTACTAACCTTTCCGAGGTTGACTGGTAGAATCATATATGGCTGAGCCAATCATTCTCTCCTTTGCAAATTACAAATTTACTATACCATGTAGCATGGACAATTCATGTATTAGGTTATTTTAAATTTCCAAATTCCTTCGATTTGATGCTCCTTTTGTTTATTTATGTTTTAAAACCAAGTTTATAGCAAAAGAACATATGCATTTGGATGACTGCTTGAAAGGGTAACACAAGTAACTAGTGTGTTCAAAAAAATGCCGAGTATATTTTTCTGTTCAAAGTATATATGATAAGCTAACATGATTTAATCCCCTTTTTTTAATTATTACTTAGCACTTGGAAGGAGCGAAGCTTGATGGTGCCAATTTGCTTGGAGCAATCAGATAATATATGGGATGAAGATGAGTGAACTTAGGAAGTTCAAAGATATCTTGTGTTTCAACTTTCAAGAGTTCATTAATTTGCACGCTGGGCATTGTTACTGTTCTTTTTCATCTTTTGTATTGCTTGTTTGGTTTGTTATTCTTATGTATATCCAGCAAAAGAAAATTGCAATATTACTATTTATATGTGAACCATCTTGTGGTTGGCGATGTGCTCCATGACATGATGCGCTTTGTTAAAAACCTCATAATAATGGAGTGTATATAGAACTGCCACTTACGATTTTGTAAGTTTTGTTATTTTTATGGAATTTGTACAGTTTGTGTAGAGCCAGACGAGCTAACTTATTTTTCAAAGAATTGGGAAATTTTTCGGAGAGTTTGGGAAGTAATTATTTTCTTTGCCATGTTGTTGGGTATTCAAGTGTGAGATGAAGTCCCACATTAGATAGGATGGGATGGGTGAGAAGGTTTATAAGTGGCAAGACCCATAGAACCATTGTCTTAAGGTTTTGGTTCAGGATGTGGTGTCTAGCTTATGAGCGGTTGTTCACTATTCTCAAGACTCTGAAGCAATGTGACTTCCCGGTGGTTGGAACCTCCCCGATTGAAGGTCCAGCACATGTGCTATGAAGGGCGGCCAAAGTCAAGGGGAAGTGAAAAACTTGAGAATAAATTTGTGTATTTGCCGGTGCCCCAATTTGCTCCATGCTGGCCATACACATCCATTTGCTAAGTGGACTAATATTGGCTTGTCAATTTAAGAACCGCAAGTATCAATGTTTCATCCTAAGTTCACTACTAAAAAAACATTTTCAATCCCGATTCCGAAACATTTTCAATCCCGGTTCCAAACCGAAATTGAATATGGCGGGATTAAAAATAGGTCAATTTACGTTTCCGGTTCTTTAAAAACACAGAAGTGGGATCGTAAATTGTAAAGAATCGGGATCGTAAATTGAAGTGAACCGAAATCGTATTTGATGGATTTTTTTAAATTTTTTTACGAACCGGAATCTTAAACACTACTTTTTTTTATGAACCGGAATCGTAAATGATAGGATTTTTTTTTTTGGAACCAGAATTTTATATAATAATATAGCATCACAATACCCTGTACCTGTGTAACCAAAAGCAATATAATATATATCTTAATCGACTTCATCCAAAATAGCTTCAAATTAAAAAACCAAAAATAGCTTCATAAAGTTGAGAAACATATACCAAAATAGCTAAATTATCAAGTGCTACATAACCAAAAGACCAAAATAGCTTCAAAAGTCTATTATATAACTAAATTATCATGTACTACCTATATATATATATATATATATATATATATATATATATATATATAAATCTAAGTCTAAGGTACTTGATCGAACATGAAAGCTGCCCATTCTTCCTTGACTTCATCCAACAACTCTTGATTGTACATGGTGTACTTGCAGTTATCAAAGTACTGTAAAATTAATATAAAGTAACGTATGTTATATTATTGAACTAAATGAGTAATTATAAGAGTTGAAACAAACATAAATCGAAATGAAATGAATCATGTGCAGCAAAAAGAAAAGAAGCTGCTTACCTATTAAAAATGTCCATAATATCTTTGCGGACTTGCAGACTTTTTCTCAATGGATCCAAGTAATATATTGTCTCTTTAGAGGCATCAACAACAAGCAACACCCAGTGATAACTACAACATGAATAATACTTGGCTTAGACAATATTTCACTAACAAAAATGATAAGTCTTAGACAATGAATTAGCAAGGTGCCAAAAATAGATTGTTGCAAAAAAAAAAGGAAAATATAGGTTTAAAAAGAAATAACAAGAAGAAATAACAAGTGGCTTACCCAACGTTGCAAGGTGCCAACAACCACATCCCTTCATCATCTTTAAAATGATCAAGCACATTAGCAACATATCTTCCTTTTGCAACTTAATCTCCTTACTCTTAGCTTTAGACTCATGTTCAGCATTAGACTCCAGGCTGATAAAATTTGCAAATCCATGAAACAATTAGATCTAGTTATACAATAATCCCAAAACCGAACAATCCACACACAATCAATGACATATACACAGGGGTAGACGAATATAAGCATCACAATAAATATACAACCAGTTACTTCCAAAATATTACTATTGAAAACAAATTATGAACACATGGTTTTTTATTAGATTAATGATAAGAAGACTTAAAAAGTCACTTGGTTGTATAAATGTCAATGAATTACCTAATTACATAGAAGAAGGTTTAGATAGTCTTTCATTCACTGAAACTCATGCTATCATAGTTCTGTTACTTATAATTCTTCTGCTTATTAGTACTTACTTCTAAAAAACTATTTCTTCTTTAAATTTGACAAAGAGCAACTCATTTACCTGAGAAATAATAATAACAAGATAAAAAAGGGCATCAAAGCATGAAACTTTTTTTACCTTCAGAGACTACGAGTATAATAGGAGCATCTGTCGACAAAAGGATCACCCTAAGATGATCATCTCGTGGCTATTGAGAACGAATCAAATCAGATGGTTCTATTTCTCAATATTTTCTACCTCGGTTCCGTCATAAAGATTGAGAAAAATCGGCCATTCACAACCACTGATGAAGGATTCCTCGAAAAGTTAAGGATTAGTAATCCTTTTGAAAATTCAAAATCGAATGGATTCGGTCTTATACATACGCGAGGAAGGTAATCAAAAAAGAAAGAAGATGAGTTCTTCTTTCTGTTATCACTTAGGAGCCGTGCGAGATGAAAGTCACATTCACGGTTTTGAATGAGAGAAAGAAGTGAGGAATCCTCTTTTCGACTCTGACTCTCCCACTCCAGTCGTTGCTTTTCTTTCTGTTACTTCAAAAGTAGCTGCTTCAGCTTCAGCCACTCGAATTTTAGATATTCCTTTTTATTTCTCATCAAACGAATGACATCTTCTTTTGGAAATCCTAGCTATTCTTAGCATGATATTGGGGAATCTCATTGCTATTACCTAAACAAGCATGAAACGTATGCTTGCGTATTCGTCCATAGGTCAAATCGGATATGTCATTATTGGAATAATTGTTGGAGCTCAAATGGTGGATATGCAAGCATGATAACTTATATGCTGTTCTATATCTCCATGAATCTAGGAACTTTTGCTTGCATTGTATCATTTGGTCTACGTACTGGAATTGATAACATTCGAGATTATGCGGGATTATACACGAAAGATCCTTTTTTGGCTCTCTCTTTAGCCCTATGTCTCTTATCCTCAGGAGGTCTTCCTCCACTAGCAGGGTTTTTCGGAAAACTTCATTTATTTTGGTGTGGATGGCAGGCAGGCCTATATTTCTTGGTTTCAATAGGACTCCTTACGAGCGTTGTTTCTATCTACTATTAGATAAAAATAATCAAGTTATTAATGACTGGACGAAACCAAGAAATAACTCCTCACGTGCGAAATTATAGAAGGTCCCCTTTAAGATCAAACAATTCCATCGAATTGAGTATGATTGTATGTGTGATAGCATCTACTATATCAGGAATATCAATGAACCCGATTATTGAAATTGCTCAGGATATCCTTTTTTAGCTTCTAGAATCTATTCTTAGTTCAAGATCCCTCTTATCTTACTAACTGGAATCAAAGAATTAGTAGATTTGTTCCGCCCAAAATGGGAATGGGCTAGGGTTATGAACTTATAATCTATAATCTGATCCATGATTATAAGTTCATTCCATACCGGACCAGACCGGAAAAAGTATAATCCTTTCAAAGTAAAATGAGCACTTGAACTTGCAGGAACAACTAGCTAGTGATTTAACATCTGCACTTTAATGAGGGTGATGATGCTGCTAGTCAAAAAACCAGAACAAGACAGATAAGCAAGGTTTTCTATATAAATTGCAAGGCAGTAATGTAAGTGAATGAATAAATAGCATGAGATAGAAGAAGCAGCAGAAAAGGAGGACACTTTATTGAGTAAGAGAGATACAACTAAGAAGAATGTGTATGTGTAGTAGTAACAGGACTCCTAAATGGCATCACATGAAGATGAAGAAGGGAAGGTGCTAGTTTAGCTACAACTACTTGTTGTAGCACTTTAACCGCTACTTGTTGAGTTAATAATAATTGTTGGAAGTCAAGCTTTTCCATGGACTTCAAGTGCAATCATTATATGGTTTTGATGATAACAAACTCAAGATTCTCAAGTTCATATCAAGTGCAATCACAAGATCTTCATCCTTCAAGTCCAAGCTTCAAGTTGAAGAAGCAAGCAAATGAAGTTGAAAGCAAATGAAGATTTTAGCCTTTCCCTTAGGACATCATGTAAGGTAATAAAGACAAGGTTTATATTATGTTAAAAGGCCAATATAAGTTTTTCTAAATATATTTTTCATAATTAAGGAGAAGAAAAAGAAGTTTTGTGAAAATCAGTTTTTCTATCTTAGTTTTGGTGAAAATAATTGATGTTACAAAACTCTGAATATTTTTATGTATGCAAGAGAGAGTAATCGATTACTTGCCTAAGTTAATCGATTAACTTTGTTGCATCATAGAAAAATCAAAGAGCTTGTAATCGATTAAGTGAACTTTGTTAATCCATTACTTTCTTATGAGAGTAATCGATTACCTGGCTCAAGTAATCGATTATAATTGTTGCATCATATATTTTCCTGAGACAAAGTAATCGATTACTTGTCTTGTAGTAATCGATTACATGATGTTGCATCATACAATTATCAGAGGCTCTGTAATCGATTATTAGAATAGTGGTAATCGATTATATGAGTTGCATCATACATTAAACAGAAGTGAAGTAATCGATTACATGCATGTGATAATCGGTTACTGGTTTTTAAAATGAATTTCAAAGTTTCTATTTTTAAAGGGATAATCGATTACCTCCCTCAAGTAATCGATTACCTCAAGTTTTATTGAAAAACGTGTCAGAATCATTTTGATTTATTTCCAGATTTGTTTTTACTTAATTGATTCTGATTTATTTTCAAAATTCGAATTTGATTTTATTTTTGAATTATTTCCTTATTTGTTTTAAGAATCAAATCTTTGTTTTATTTTCTAAATCTTTTTTATTTGGTTTTGATTTTAAAACTTAAATTATTTTATTTCCAAAATCGTTTTTGATTTGATTCTGATTCCTTTTTCAAATTCAAAATTCAAATTTCAAATCTTTGGTTTTAATTCTTAATTCTTTTATTTTATTCTTTGATTTGATTTGTTTTGATTTCAAAACTAACTCTATTTATTTGTTTTTCAAAATCATTTCAACACTTCTACATTTGAACAACTCTGATCATTCACGCTTTTTCTCTTCTTCTCCTATTCTCTGTTCTTCACGTTCAGATATTTTTTTAAGAAAACAAAACCTTGTGTTGGCCTTGTAACGTTTTTCATTTGACTTCATTATCATAGAGCTTAATTGTTGTATCTGTGTTGCTTAGAACACATAATTGTTAGAGTGGCTTTTATTGTTGTATCAGCACTATTGAGAGTGCACTATAGGTCTTGTACCCGATCACTCATACCTTAACCTGTGTTGTAAAGGGGTGTGTAACCCTTAGTGACTAGGGAGTGAATCTCCTAGTGCGGACGTGCTGCGTTCGTGTGTGTAGGGTGAGGAACCCTTCTGTATTGGGTAGTGCTAGACGAAAGGTGGGGCACCTAGTAGTTAGGCTATCTGGTTGTGTATCGAGGTCCCTGGCGAAAGGAGGTTCCTAGTAGCTTGCGGGGCGCTCTGGTTGTACTTGGGGACGCGTGGCATCTTGGTTTAGTGAAAAGCTCAAGCGGGTCGCTTGGGGACTGGAGTAGGCCGGGTTTGCCGAACCAGGACAATATCTCCGGTGCAATCTCTTCTATCCCTTATCTCTTTATTTTCCGTTGTTGTTATTTATCGTATTGCATCATAACATCTATTTTCATAATAATCTATTTTAAGCGAATTTAAAATAATTAGAGTGGTAACAGTTTTCGTTGTTATTATTTTAATTCGTATCCGCGCATATTAGTTTTTCTATTATTATTAATATTATTCGCTTCTGCGCAATCGTTTTCATTGTTATAATTGTTTTCCGCTGCAAAATCTCTTTAAATTTGTTGAAAACGTTTTAAAGCGAATATTTTCCAATGTTTTCGTAAACACCCAATTCACCCCCCCTCTTGGGTGACGGCTGCCAATCCTATCAATAATTCTAACAATTGGTATCAGAGCTTCGTGCTCTGGTAAAGGCCTAACAGCCTGAGTTAAAGATCCGTTGTAGATTGGCAGCGTTGGGATATTTTAATTTTTTTTTAATATGGAGGGATTTTCATTCGATGAAGCACCATTTTTTGATGGAAATAATGTTCATTATTGGAGTGCGAGAATGAAAATATTTTTACAATCTATTAGCCTTCGTTTATTTCATGTTGTTCTTAATGGTTTTGATGAAAAATCTTCTTCCTTGAATTTTCAAGCTATGCATGTTTTGAAAAATGCTTTGAACCATGATGCATTTGCTATTATTGAGAATTGTGAAAATTCTAAGGATATTTGGGACACTCTACATCTACACTATGCTACTAATGATCTTGTTGAAAGTGTAAGTGTCCACAGGAAAGAGGAGAAGGAACAACAAGAAGTTGTTATAGAACGTGAAAGGACCAACTCCCTAGACGAAGATTCTGATGATGAAAGTGAAAGCGTGGGGAGTAACTCAACAAGCGACTGTGATGACTTAGAGAGAATTTTTGAAACCTTTATGGACTCACTGGAGGAACCAAGTGACTCGGATGCGGAATCAATAGCAGATAAAATTAAAACATCCGACTACTTGAATCATGAGGACCATGAGGTAATTTCAATTAGTCCTTGTTCTAAATCTCTACAATTTGCATATAATGATTTGCATGATGATTTGACATCTTTGGAAAATAAAAACTTGGACTCTTTACAAAAATTATCTCTAATTGAAAATGAAATTGATATTTTGAAAAATGGAGATATTTTTGATAAAGAGATGTTTTTAGAAAATAGCTCCTCAACTATTTTTGAAAATTGTTTTGATATTGAAAAGCAAGTTGAGGATGCACTCTTGAATATAGTAACATTGAAAAATCCATTTGTTCAAATTCCTTGCTTGAATGTGAAATTGAAAAGGATGTTGATATTCAAAAATCAAGCAAAGTGTTTGACAATGAAATTTTTCAATGTGAAGTTAAAAATTCCAAGTTTCATGAAAATAAGTTTGAAAAAAATCAAATCATCGTCCAAACCCATTACATGTAATTATTGTGGTTGTTTAGGACATATTTCTCATTTATGCTTTTATCGTAAAAATTTAAATATGAGAAATAATATGCAATGAGTTCCAAAGGCCTCTAAGGAATCTATGACTAACCCCCAAGGACCCAAGATGAAATGGGTACCAAAAGGTTCTCCTTGTGTTATAAATGTGCAGGAAATTAAATCAAAGGGTGAACCAATTGGACAACATAAGGGGAAGTCAAAGAGTCATTGGCACATGAACAAGCAATATGGACAAAGGAAGAAGATGTTCACAACCAAAGCTTCTCACGTGCAAAAAGGCGAAATCATAAGGTTGAGGACCTCAAGTAAGAAGCAATGGCATGAACCACATGGAAGAATAAAGGAGAAATTATCAAGGGTGGCACCTAAGAGGACAAGAAATAGATGGGTCGGTCAAAGGAGAGTCAAGCCTACCAACAACAAAGCTTCACACAAGGAATTTGGAAGAACCAACATGGTCAAAAATCAAAAAGTGAAGCAATGGGTAAAGGCAAGAACTTCATTGGTCAACAAACCTAAGGTATCTACCTCTTATTCTTCTTATATCAATGACTATACAAAGGTATACTTGGACTATTCTAATTTTTATTCATACTAAGGTGGATCATGGGTGCTAAATTTCTTTTTTAAAAAAAAAATATTTTTAATTATCATGATCACTCCTTGGTTGAATTAAATCATGTGTGCTTTACACCTTTTTGAAAATTTTTTTTAGCACATGATTATTTTTGATATAGTCCTAGATACCTGTTACATATAGTGTGTTACATCATGTGTGGTTAAAATTTTTTTTCTATCACATGATTACACTTTATATGTGATGTTGTAATAGTGCATTGATATATAAGGCATGCCGAATTTACTTTTGAATATTTTGCATGAGGCATGACCCCTTTCTTGTAGTTAGTGCATTTGTTTTCATTTTCTTCTTTCACAATATCTTTGATATTTGTGAAGAGCATTGCTACTAATGTATAAGGATCCAAGTCCTTGGATACCAAAAGAAAAATTCTTAAGTAGTTTTGCAGGTATCTCTACTAGTGCAAAGCATTGGAGTTTTCAATACAAGAATGTATGCACTATGGACTTAAATGAAAAGATACCAAAGAAGGTCATGGACTCAATCAAGGGAAATGTGACTTGAACAAACACAAGTGGAGCTCTTAACATGTTGTTTAATAAGAACGAGAGACTTAAAGGAAGAACTCCACAAGTGCACAAGCATCCCTTATGATGTGGAAAATCAACACCTTCGATAAGTATCACTGCACTTATTTGTTTTACTATATGATATTTATCTTTGTGTCACACATGTTTATCTTGATGCTGAAATCTTATTTATTCCTTCATCGATATGTTGGTATAAATTTTTTTTAAGAATAAATTATCTTTCAGCATACACTATATTTTTGTGTTACTAATTCCTAAGGATCCAATTAACTTGGATACCAAGAGAAACGTGCTAATTAGTTTTGCAGGTATTCCTACAAGTATAAGTATGCAACGTCCTCTACCAACGTCGTTAATGGATTAAAATGAAAAGAGAACTGGGCAATACTCAAATACTTGAAGGTGATACGACAATATCAAGACGATCTCTTGGAGTGGAAGAAGTGCAACACATTGAATAAGAGGAGAGTTCCTTAAATTAAAGAATTTTGAATATCCGAATGGAAGGAACTCCAAAGCTCACTATCTTGAAAAATCTCATCTCGATAAGTATCATTACTCCTAAAACTTTTCATTCTTGTGATACATCTTGTTTATGTGATATATGCCTTAGATGACAAAGTTTGCTGAATTGAATTGCATTAAATATTTTTTGTCATGGCATATAGGCTCATAAAATTTTGAGGACACTTTATATAGTGAGCATACACATGTTTTAATGATGCATTTGATCTCCCTTTATAACTTGCTTGGTTGAATCATTCTTTTAGAAAGGGGGAGGAAAACTTTTTCAAATTTGCATGAAAACATGTTTGCTACTTCACTCTATCTTGACATCATGCGTCTATTTAACTATGTATTGGGACAAATTTTTTTTTAGTTTCCCATAACTCCTTATGCTGATGTCAAATAAGGGGAGTAGAAGTATGAAACAAATCTCCTTGTTATTATTAATGCTTCTACCCAGTGTTTCAGGGGGATTTTAGCATTTGGTTTATTTGATCAAAATGAGATAGATATTTTACAAAATACATGGGCTTAATGAAGACAAAAGGGGAAGAGAACCAAATGTCGTCGACAAAACAAAAGGATCATGTGATAAATCCCATGGAAAGAAAAGTGAGAAGTCAAGCTTACTCATGGAGAGAAGAATTCAGAGCTTCATAGCATATCTAATGAATAACAAAAGGGGGAGAAGAAAAACTCAAGCATAACAACAAGAGTAGAATTCTGAACCCACTTTTTGCTGTTGACAAAAGGGGGAGAAGAATTCCTGAATGATGCTAAATGATGCAAGGATGCGAAGCATTTAATTTGTTATATATCCTTTTTGTATCCTTGTTGTATTATTTGTGTTCTAGGGATAAGGATGTGTTTATTATATATATATATTTGCTTGTATAACACTTGTGATGCAGATCATTCAGAATACAGGTTTGTCATCATAAAAAAGGGGGAGTGTTGGAAGTCAAGCTTTCCCATGGACTTCAAGTGCAATCATTATATGGTTTTGATGATAACAAACTCAAGATTCTCAAGTTCATATCAAGTGCAATCACAAGATCTTCATCCTTCAAGTCCAAGCTTCAAGTTGAAGAAGCAAGCAAATGAAGTTGAAAGCAAAGGAAGATTTTAGCCTTTCCCTTATGACATCATGTAAGGTAATGAAGACAAGGTTTATATTATGTTAAAAGGCCAATATAAGTTTTTCTAAATATATTTTTCATAATTAAGGAGAAGAAAAAGAAGTTTTGTGAAAATCAGTTTTTCTATCTTAGTTTTGGTGAAAATAATTGATGTTACAAAACTCTGAATATTTTTATGTATGCAAGAGAGAGTAATCGATTACTTGCCTAAGTTAATCGATTAACTTTGTTGCATCATAGAAAAATCAAAGAGCTTGTAATCGATTAAGTGAACTTTGTTAATCCATTACTTTCTTATGAGAGTAATCGATTACCTGGCTCAAGTAATCGATTATAATTGTTGCATCATATATTTTCCTGAGACAAAGTAATCGATTACTTGTCTTGTAGTAATCGATTACATGATGTTGCATCATACAATTATCAGAGGCTCTGTAATCGATTATTAGAATAGTGGTAATCGATTATATGAGTTGCATCATACATTAAACAGAAGTGAAGTAATCGATTACATGCATGTGATAATCGGTTACTGGTTTTTAAAATGAATTTCAAAGTTTCTATTTTTAAAGGGATAATCGATTACCTCCCTCAAGTAATCGATTACCTCAAGTTTTATTGAAAAACGTGTCAGAATCATTTTGATTTATTTTCAGATTTGTTTTTACTTAATTGATTCTGATTTATTTTCAAAATTCGAATTTGATTTTATTTTTGAATTATTTCCTTATTTGTTTTAAGAATCAAATCTTTGTTTTATTTTCTAAATCTTTTTTATTTGGTTTTGATTTTAAAACTTAAATTATTTTGTTTCCAAAATCGTTTTTGATTTGATTCTGATTCCTTTTTCAAATTCAAAATTCAAATTTCAAATCTTTGGTTTTAATTCTTAAATCTTTTATTTTATTCTTTGATTTGTTTTGATTTCAAAACTAACTCTATTTATTTGTTTTTCAAAATCATTTCAACACTTCTACATTTGAACAACTCTGATCATTCACACTTTTTCTCTTCTTCTCCTATTCTCTGTTCTTCACGTTCAGATATTTTTTTAAGAAAACAAAACCTTGTATTGGCCTTGTAACGTTTTTCATTTGACTTCATTATCATAGAGCTTAATTGTTGTATCTGTGTTGCTTAGAACACATAATTGTTAGAGTGGCTTTTATTGTTGTATCAGCACTATTGAGAGTGCACTATAGGTCTTGTACCCGATCACTCATACCTTAACCTGTGTTGTAAAGGGGTGTGTAACCCTTAGTGACTAGGGAGTGAATCTCCTAGTGCGGACGTGCTGCGTTCGTGTGTGTAGGGTGAGGAACCCTTCTGTATTGGGTAGTGCTAGACGAACGGTGGGGCACCTAGTAGTTAGGCTATCTAGTTGTGTATCGAGGTCCCTGGCGAAAGGAGGTTCCTAGTAGCTTGCGGGGCGCTCTGGTTGTACTTGGGGACGCGTGGCGTCTTGGTTTAGTGAAAAGCTCAAGCGGGTCGCTTGGGGACTGGAGTAGGCCGGGTTTGCCGAACCAGGATAAAATCTCCGGTGCAATCTCTTCTATCCCTTATCTCTTTATTTTCGGTTGTTGTTATTTATCGTATTGCATCATAACATTTATTTTCATAATAATCTATTTTAAGCGAATTTAAAATAATTAGCGTGGTAACGGTTTTCGTTGTTATTATTTTAATTCGTATCCGCGCATATTAGTTTTTCTATTATTATTAATATTATTCGCTTCTTCGCAATCGTTTTCATCGTTATAATTGTTTTCCGCCGCAAAATCTCTTTAAATTTGTTGAAAACTTTTTAAAGCGAATATTTTCCAATATTTTCGTAAACACCCAATTCACCCCCCTCTTGGGTGACGGCTGCCAATCCTATCAATAATTCTAACAATAATAATAATAAGTGAATGATACTGGAAATAAGGGAAACATTGTACCTGAAACTAAGCATAAAACACTGTTGAGCATAAAACAGAAACATTGTACCTGAAATAAGGGAAAGTAGGAAAGGAAGTAACTACCATAAACGAAGCATTTAAAGAAGTAAAATTTGCCATCATCTTGCTTGAAAATAGTATGCAGAACAAATCACAGAAAGGTATCCTTATGCTAAATTTCAGTGTTACTTAGGAAGATGTATGAAAGAAGATAAAACATACCAAGAACCTTGTCCTATCAAAGCATGTGCTGCAAATATTAACCAAAAGAAATCAGAAAAACCTTGTCCTATCAAAGCATTGCCCACAAGCATTAGTTTATGTGGGCATGTCTCAAATCAAAAAAGAAAAACATAAATGAAAGTGTGCAAGCATTAATACTGAAAATGAGGAAAGCATGAAAGCTATCCATGTTCATACATGCATAAAGGAGGCCAAGCAGAAAGAGAAACACACCAATCATAGGATTCAGGAGTGTCATTACCAGCCCAAAATGGAGGAACACCACACAATAAGATATAGAAATTACAATGCCTGATATGACTGCAATTTTTATCTTATTTTGCATACGCAACATCTGCGCGTAAAACAACCTTCACTTGAATTCCATCAAAGAAAACAAAATCAATGCAATACCTTCAGCAATTATCATGCATAATTGCATATACACAGCTATGCAATGAAATAGACTGTAATCACCAGAGGAAAGCCATCTAAATATTGTAAACAAGGATATGTCTCCACAAGACCATCAATAAATTCAGTCACAACAGCTGCAATCAAATTAAGAAATAAAATAAAATAAATACTGAAATTATTTATTTTCCAAAATAACCAAGAATCGAAGGTATCATAATCAATGCAAATAGAACAGGAACGAAAACAGTCAGAGCACACCATTTCCAATTATGAGTTTCATCAATAGTGAAAAGTTGAACGAGCAAAGAAGGAAAAAAATACAAAAAAGGAAGGAATCAAACATCCAATCTTCGTACATTGAATCTTAAACTTCAAAATCGGACTCTTAAATCTACATAATCAAAAGAAAACTAATATCAAATACTAATGCTAAAAGAAAAGAAGAAGTCAACAAATGCACAAAACCGAAAGAGTTAAGCACAACTGCACAAGAACATAACACAGAGACAAGTTCTCCTCAATTGCACAGAGCCTTACTGTTGTAGGAGTGTAGTAACATTTAATCTTTTCACATAGAGTCATAACATTCAAACCGAAACACTTAAGTTAACAAGATAAACATTGACTCTCTTTGAAATATCAGCTCCAAAGAAAACCTAAATAGAGCCATAAAATTAAATAAATAAACAAAAGTAGAAATCTGAGAAACTTGTCTATGACATTAGCTCTAATCTAAGTAGAAATTAAAACCCTAATTTCAAGTATTACATGAAAAGATGCAATAACACTGAAAGGGAAAATAGATGAAGAAAAAATTACTTGGACTGAGAAGTGTGGAGACCACGACGAATTGAGATTGGAGTGGGAAGTGGCGGCGACAGCGGTTCGCGAATAGAGAAGAGGAGATGGCGACGGAGAATGTAAAACCCTAATAAATACTACCCTTAATTCCCAAGTATTAAAAATGTGTACTTAAAAATTCCTTTTTAACTTATGAAAATCAACCGTCAAACGGACGGAGTTTCGTTTGTTTTTCGGACTTTCCAAAATCTTCAACCTGATAAACACATTCATGAAAATCAACAGGAGCCAGCAGGGCTCAAATGTAAATATATAAGCACAGCATAGTTGCCCCTTGGGCTCAAGTATAAAACGTCAGAGTGTTAGAGTGCCAGCAAAGTACTAAGTATGAAATTCAAGAGGCCATAATAACAACTATGCCCAAAAGAATCATAAACCCTGCCCAAAAGAAACTATCCTGAACCCCACCCAAAAGAGTCATATAAATCTCATATACAACCAATATACGGGGGCTAGAGCCAAAAATAAAATATATCAATCCCCATAACCCTACTCTCCCTGTGAGGGAGAGCACTCCTGCTCGGCCGGGGGCTGTGCTAACTCAATCTCCGTACCTGAAAGATAGTAAGGGAGTGAGCATTGCACATGAAATAAAATTGCAGTTTCCATATAATCATAATAAATCCACTAGGCCAAACACAAATAGTAAAGTAATGACATATAGCATTTACGAGTCTATTCACAATCAACCTCTTTCCACCCTTTCTATTTTCTCTTTATCATGATTCCATAATTACCCCTTTCTTTAACATGCCCATAATCAATGTTAATGTTTATTACCATCTCCTTTATCCCTTACCATATTCATTTCCATTGCCTTTATCCATTTTCATATTTATTTCCATTGCCTTTATCCATTTTTCCTTTATTCCTTTTTCCATTAGGCGTAACCCCAAAACAGAGATCTACGCTTTCCCTTGGGTGTAACCTCAAATCAGAGATCTACACATTACCATCGTGTGTAACCCCAAACAGAGATCTACACATGGTGTATGCAACCACAAACAGTGATCTGCATACACTTCCCCTTTTTCCTTTTTAATTGTACACCACTAGGAATTTGGTTACCCGCTAGGTAATTGGCACACCTGTCTAGGGACTTGAAACACCTGCCCAGGACTTTACACCCATCCAGACCATAACCTGTAGGACTATGTACATATTTACCATTCCATTATTTATTTCAATTATTGGTGTGGAAAATTGATCCTGTGGGTCACCCGGCGCCTACAGGGCGATTTGGCCTGATGGGTAATTGGCCTGGCAGGTAATTGGCCCTAACAGGTAATTGGAACACCTAGCCGGGTACCTAGTGTTCCGGGCCCCACTGATCAATTTCCACTTTAGTTACTTTTACCATTATTAATCAACCAACAGGCCAGTCCATTAATTATAACCATCAACACAATTCCAATAATAATCACAATATGCATAAATATAAACCATTCCAATCATTCAAGTACATGAAGATTACCCCTTTCCAACAACCCCAAATAAGCACTTATTTTCAACATTCATAATCTTAATCCAATCCAAATTCAACAAACACATAATGCACACTATCCATGTTGTCATTTTGAAAGAATCATAAATAGATACTTATCATCGATAATTATAACCATTCCAATTTCCACATAACACACATAATACACAATATTCATATCACACTTTATCATTTCATTCAATAATCATAATTGGACCATAACCAAGTAAATCATAAATGTATTGTAAAAACACTTATTATATCAATTCTCCAACATCAATTCACATTCAAAGCTCACATTACTTTCCCCTTTCTAGTTATGATTTCTAAGTCCATTTCTATTATATTCACCATTCCCTAATTTACTATCCAAGATCCTACCATTAAATACCCTAAACACATAACTCCTAGAAAATCACTATAACCATAGGGATACCCAATCTTAGATCACCCAATGCTCACTATAATCCACCCCCTTACCTTAAATCAAGAGAGATGGGGGAAACCTTCCAAGCCCTAGCTCCTAAGCTCCTTAAATCAAGAGCCCCAAGGATTGAGTGAAAGGGAGAGATTCTTGACCTTCATAGAGCACAAGTGAGTAATAATTTTGTCACCCCATGACACCAAATTCGTATGCCATGAGAGAGAGGAGGGAGAAATTCGTGTGCCCTAGAGAGAGAGAGAGAGAAAGAGAGTGAAAACTTACCAATGGAGATGGATGAGGATGGGGAATGAGTCTTGAGCTTGAGGGAGGAGAGGAATGAGCTTTGCCTTGGTGGGGAGAGGTGGAGGTTCGAATGAAAGAGGAGGAGAAGAGAGGGAAGGGTGGTTTTTGTTGATGATGGTGGAAGAGTGAAGAGAATGGAGGTGGGAGGGAGTTTATGAGAGAGATGAGGCGCTTTGGACGGCTAGGATTAAAAGGGGTTGGGGAAGATGCCAATCGGACAGTCCAGATCGCGCCTGATACTGCATTTTTCGCTTGAGCGAAATTTATTCGCTTAAGCGAATCCAGTTCAGTAAGTTGGGATTTTCGATCGTGCCATTTTCGCTTAAGCGAAAGCATTTTCGCTTGAGCGAAATTCTCAATTTGGGGATTTAGGGTTTGCACGAATCAGTTTCGCTTGAGCGAAACCCATTCGCTTAAGCGAATAACGTTTTGGTTGCTACTGAGTTGGTTTCGCTTGAGCGAAACCCATTCGCTTAAGCGAATAACGTTTTGGTTGCTACTGAGTTGGTTTCGCTTAAGCGAAATATTTTCGCTTAAGCGAAAGGGTCAGGTACTGCTGATTTCATTTTCTATTTTCCTTCTATTTTCTTCCTTACTTCAAATGGCTGTAACTTCTTTATTCACCGTTGGATCTTGCTCAAATTTTGAGACAAGCTTTCTAAAAATATAAACTTCATATCCAACGGTGGAATTCTCGTTTAGAGTTGTAAATCTTTTACTCCTAATTTTTCCTTATATTGTATGACACTTCATCATTTAACCCTCGTTTAAGGTTTGATTAAATCTCCACTTAATCTTTCCTTCACCCTCATATTCTAAGTCTATTAATATAGAACTTAAACTTAGGAATTAAATCGAGGATGTTACAATTCTCTCCCACTTACCAGAATTTCGTCCTCGAAATTCAACTGTCCTGAAACAACTGAGGATAAGACTCCTTCATCTTGCTCTCCAGCTCCCAAGTAGCCTCTTCTACGTTGTTTCTGTTCCAAATCACCTTCACCAATGGAATCTCCTTGCCCCGGAGTTGCTTAATCTACCTATCTTCAATTCTGATCGGGAGGATTTCAAAAGTAAGATTCTCCTTCTAGGGCAATTCGTCCGCTGCTACCACATGGGAGGGATCATGAATGTATTTCCTTAACTGGGAAACATGAAATACACCATGAAGCCTAGACAAATGTGGAGGCAAAGCAATCCTGTATGCCAAAGGTCCAACTCTCTCTAGAATCTCATAAGGCCCAACAAACCTCGGAGTCAGCTTCTTTGACTTAATTGCCCGACCAATGCCAGTGGTAGGGGACACCCTAAGAAATACATGATCACCCACATCGAACTCTAGGGGTCTCCTACGCTTATCTGCATAGCTCTTCTGCCTGTCTTGAGAAGTCTTCATCTTATCCTTAATCATCGCGATTTTCTCTGTTGTTTCTTGCACCAACTCTGGTCCAGTTAACAAGTTCTCCCCGATCTGGAACCAACAAAGAGGCGTTCTGCACTTTCTACCATATAGTGGCTCAAAAGGTGCCATGCCGATACTAGAGTGAAAGCTGTTGTTGTAAGTAAATTCCATCAATGGTAACAACTGCTCCCAACTACCAGCCTGCTCTAGAACGCAAGCCCTCAACAGATCCTCCAAAGTCTGAATAGTACGCTCAGACTGCCCATCAGTTTGAGGATGATAGGCGGTACTAAACTTCAACTTAGTACCCAAGGCCTCCTGAAGACTCTGCCAAAATCTGGATAGAAACCGGGGATCCCGATCGGACACAATACTAGAAGGCACACCATGAAGCTTCACTATGTCCCGAATATACAATTGTGTCAGCTTCTCTAATGTATACTTCTTATTGATCGGGATAAAGTGAGCACATTTTGTCAAACGGTCTACCACAACCCATACACCATCACAACCTGTTGCAGTCCTAGGTAGACTTGTCACAAAATCCATGGCTATGCTATCCCATTTCCATTCAGGGACATCCAGTGATCGCAACGGACCACCTGGCTTTTGATGCTCAATCTTTACCTTCTGACAAGTCAAACAGTGAGACACATGGTCGGCCACATCAGTCTTCAACCCTGGCCACCAATAGATCCTCTTTAAATCCTGATACATTTTTGTTGTACCGGGATGGAAACTCATTTTTGTTTGGTGAGCTTCCCACAATATGTCTCTTCGAATCTGGAAGTCCATTGGAACACATATTCTACCTCTGAACCAGATGATTCCATCTGGACCCTTGATGAAATCAGGTTCCTCTTTACTTGCTGCTCCTTCAAACAACTTTTGGAGCTCTTTATCATCTGCTTGCCTTTCCTTTATCAAATCCATGAGGTCACTAGTGACCTGCAACATTTCCAGAACAATACTCTTCTCTTTCACCAGCATGTTCAAGTTAAGATCACTAAACTCCTGGATGAGTTGCATCTCCTTCACCATCAAGTTGCTAACATGAAGAGTTTTGAGACTCAATGCATCGGCTACCACATTAGCTTTACCCGGATGGTATTGAAGATGAAAGTCATAGTATTTTAGGAACTCCATCCATCTCCTCTGTCTCATATTCAACTCTTTTTGATCGAAGAGATAACGGAGACTCTTGTGGTCACTGAACACTTCGAACTTTGTGCCATACAAGTAATGTCTCCAGATTTTCAGGGCAAACACCACAGTGGCTAACTCCAAGTCATGAGTCGGATAATTCTGCTCATGCTGCCGCAACTGTCTAGATGCATAGGCCACAACTTTACCTTGCTGCATAAGTACACAACCCAAACCTTGCTTTGAAGCATCACAATACACATCAAAGGGTTGGGTTGGTTCCGGCAATGTCAGAACCGGTGAGCTCGTCAATCTCTTCTTCAGCTCCAAGAAACTATTCTCACACTGCTGTGACCATTGATAAGGGACATCCTTCCTGGTTAACTTTGTCAATGGGAGAGCCAGTTTGGAGAAACCTTCGATGAATCTCCGATAGTAACCTGCCAATCCCAAAAAGCTTCTGATTTCTGTAACTGTTGTGGGCCTCTCCCACTTTAACACCGCTTCCACCTTGGAGGGATCCACAGCAACTCCCTGTGCAGAAATCACATGTCCCAGAAAGTGGACCTCATCCAACCAAAAGCTACATTTAGACAGCTTGGCATACAACTGCTTTTCTTTGAGAACCTGCAGAACAATGCTCAAATGCTGCTCATGTTCACCCGGACTCTTAGAATAAATCAGGATGTCATCAATAAACACAATGACAAAAGAATCCAAGTATGGCATGAAGATCCTATTCATGTAATCCATGAATATAGCAGGAGCGTTGGTCAATCCGAAAGGCATCACCACATACTCAAAGTGCCCATAACGCGTCCTGAAAGCAGTTTTTGGAATGTCCTCTTCACGGATACGGATTTGATGGTATCCCGATCGGAGGTCAATCTTAGAGAACACTGATGCACCCCTCAACTGATCCAACAAATCGTCAATGCGAGGGAGCGGATACTTGTTCTTTACTGTCACTGCATTCAGCTGTCTATAATCTGTGCACATCCGAAGGCTACCATCCTTCTTCTTGACAAAAAGGATAGGAGCACCCCAAGGTGACACACTCGGCCTGACAAGTCCCTTTGCTAGTAGTTCCTCCAACTGCTTCTTCAATTCTTCCAACTCTGGAGGCGCCATTCTATAAGGTGCAATAGAAATTGGACCTGTACCAGGCTTCAGATCAATACTAAACTCAACTTCTCTTCTTGGAGGCAATCCGGGAATCTCCGTAGAAAAGACTTCCGGAAACTCACGAACCACAGGAATTTGACTCACATCAGAAACTTCATCAACTTCCATGGTAGATAGAGCGACATCACTAAAGGTAACTGCTTTCTTACAACAGTCAATTAAGACATTATGTTGAGTCATCCAATCCATACCCAGAATAATGTCTAACTTGGTTAGAGGCAAACAAATGAGATTAACTTTGAATTCCCGCTCCAAAACTCGGAGTGGGCAATCCAAACACATTTGAGAAGTGACTACTGAAGAATTTGTGGGGGTAGAAACTGATAACTTATACGGCATGTCTACCGTGGACAACCCTAGTCTCTTCATGCAATCAATAGAAATGAAGGAATGAGATGCACCACAATCAAACAAAACACCACAGGACATGTTGTTCACAAAACAAGTACCTCGGATCAGCTCATCCTCCTCAGTCACCTCTTCTCCATCCAGTGTATACACTTTGCCCTTCTGCAACGGCTGACTGCCACCTGCTTTCTGCACCCGGATATCATTAACTTCCTTCTTCATTGTGCTTTTGGGACAGTTGTTTGCAAAGTGTCCAGGTTGACCACATAAAAAGCAAAGCCCCTCATTCCTAGTATGAGCCCAGCATACACCCTTGTGCGGCTTCCCATAATGTGTACAAGTAGGAACAGGACCAAGTGTCACTGTAGATTGCCCTGCTCCTCTAGGGGCTGAAGGTCTAGAATAAGGACCAGATTTCTGTATCGGACCCCTGCCCCTAATAGGACCAGACAATTTCTGTGATGCCCTGCTTCGCTCCTCTGCTTGTTCCTGCTTGAGAGAATCTTCATAAGCACTGGTCATATTCACCAGTTGAGAGAGATTAGAGATTCCTTGATAGACAAACACAGTCTTGATCTTGGGATGGAGACCAGCTTCAAACTTGATGCATTTAGTGCGTTCATCCGCATCTCGGTAGCTGCCCGAATAGCGAATGAGGTCCTCGAATTGAGCTGCATACTCTCCAACACTGAGGTTCCCTTGTTTCAGCTCAAGGAAAGCCACTTCCTTCTCCCTCCTTACATTTTCCGGGAAGTACTTTCCAGAAAACGGACCTTAAAAAGATCCCATGAAATGAGCTCATGAGCTGCTTCCAAACCTCTCCTCTGTTGGTCCCACCAATGTTCCGCCTCACCCATCAGCACATATTCCACCAGTCGCATATACTGATCACCCGGTGGCTGCAGTGAGCGAAACACTTTCTCCATCTCCTGGAGCCATATTTGAGCTCCATCGGGATTATAACCCCCTTCAAACTTCGGTGGATCGCTTTTCCTAAAGCGGCCCATCCAATCAATCTCCACTGGTGGTGGTGGAGGAGGCTGAAGTGCGGCTGCAGCAGCTGCTGCAGCTGCAGCAATGTTCTGAGCTTGATTCTGCTGCAGGTTTGCAAGATTATCAACCTGTTGTTGCTGAACTTGGGCTTGGTTTTGCTGCAATTGAACCAAAGTTTCAAGTATTGCAGCAATTCTGTCATTGTCAGCCCGTCTCCCTGCCATACTGTGGAATCACGGAGGGACAATCAGTTAATGTTAGCACAATTAAATAATACTACTAATATCTTATAACTTTCCTTAGACACTAAACTAAGTACCTGGGTTACTCGCTCGGTGAGTAACCATAGGAGTAGTGAGTTCATACTCCAAAGGCCGAGGGAAACTGCTCTGATACCATAAATGTAAAACCCTAATAAATACTACCCTTAATTCCCAAGTATTAAAAATGTGTACTTAAAAATTCCTTTTTAACTTATGAAAATCAACCGTCAAACGGACGGAGTTTCGTTTGTTTTTCGGACTTTCCAAAATCTTCAACCTGATAAACACATTCATGAAAATCAACAGGAGCCAGCAGGGCTCAAATGTAAATATATAAGCACAACATAGTTGCCCCTTGGGCTCAAGTATAAAACATCAGAGTGTCAGAGTGCCAGCAAAGTACTAAGTATGAAATTCAAGAGGCCATAACAACAACTATGCCCAAAAGAATCATAAACCCTGCCCAAAAGAAACTATCCTGAACCCCACCAAAAAGAATCATATAAAGCTCATATACAACCAATATACGGGGGCTAGAGCCAAAAATAAAATATATCAATCCCCATAACCCTACTCTCCCTGTGAGGGAGAGCACTCCTGCTCGGCCGGGGGCTGTGCTAACTCAATCTCCGTACCTGAAAGATAGTAAGGGAGTGAGCATTGCAGATGAAATAAAATTGCAGTTTCCATATAATCATAATAAATCCACTAGGCCAAACACAAATAGTAAAGTAATGACATATAGCATTTACAAGTCTATTCACAATCAACCTCTTTCCACCCTTTCTATTTTCTCTTTATCATGATTCCATAATTACCCCTTTCTTTAACATGCCCATAATCAATGTTAATGTTTATTACCATCTCCTTTATCCCTTACCATATTCATTTCCATTGCCTTTATCCATTTTCATATTTATTTCCATTGCCTTTATCCATTTTTCCTTTATTCCTTTTTCCATTAGGCGTAACCCCAAAACAGAGATCTACGCTTTCCCTTGGGTGTAACCTCAAATCAGAGATCTACACATTACCATCGTGTGTAACCCCAAACAGAGATCTACACACGGTGTATGCAACCACAAACAGTGATCTGCATACACTTCCCCTTTTTCCTTTTTAATTGTACACCACTAGGAATTTGGTAATACTGAAAATGAAACACCTGCCCAGGGACTTGAAAAACATAAATGAAAGTGTGCAAGCATTAATACTGAAAATGAGGAAAGCATGAAAGCTATCCATGTTCATACATGCATAAAGGAGGCCAAGCAAAAAGAGAAACACACCAATCATAGGATTCAGGAGTGTCATTACCAGCCCAAAATGGAGGAACACCACACAATAAGATATAGAAATTACAATGCCTGATATGACTGCAATTTTTATCTTATTTTGCATACGCAACATCTGCGCGTAAAACAACCTTCACTTGAATTCCATCAAAGAAAACAAAATCAATGCAATACCTTCAGCAATTATCATGCATAATTGCATATACACAGCTATGCAATGAAATAGACTGTAATCACCAGAGGAAAGCCATCTAAATATTGTAAACAAGGATATGTCTCCACAAGACCATCAATAAATTCAGTCACAACAGCTGCAATCAAATTAAGAAATAAAATAAAATAAATACTGAAATTATTTATTTTCCAAAATAACCAAGAATCGAAGGTATCATAATCAATGCAAATAGAACAGGAACGAAAACAGTCAGAGCACACCATTTCCAATTATGAGTTTCATCAATAGTGAAAAGTTTAACGAGCAAAGAAGGAAAAAAATACAAAAAAGGAAGGAATCAAACATCCAATCTTCGTACATTGAATCTTAAACTTCAAAATCGGACTCTTAAATCTACATAATCAAAAGAAAACTAATATCAAATACTAATGCTAAAAGAAAAGAAGAAGTCAACAAATGCACAAAACCGAAAGAGTTAAGCACAACTGCACAAGAACATAACACAGAGACAAGTTCTCCTCAATTGCACAGAGCCTTACTGTTGTAGGAGTGTAGTAACATTTAATCTTTTCACATAGAGTCATAACATTCAAACCGAAACACTTAAGTTAACAAGATAAACATTGACTCTCTTTGAACTATCAGCTCCAAAGAAAACCTAAATAGAGCCATAAAATTAAATAAATAAACAAAAGTAGAAATCTGAGAAACTTGTCTATGACATTAGCTCTAATCTAAGTAGAAATTAAAACCCTAATTTCAAGTATTACATGAAAAGATGCAATAACACTGAAAGGGAAAATAGATGAAGAAAAAATTACTTGGACTGAGAAGTGTGGAGACCACGACGAATTGAGATTGGAGTGGGAAGTGGCGGCGACAGCGGTTCGCGAATAGAGAAGAGGAGATGGCGACGGAGAATGTAAAACCCTAATAAATACTACCCTTAATTCCCAAGTATTAAAAATGTGTACTTAAAAATTCCTTTTTAACTTATGAAAATCAACCGTCAAACGGACGGAGTTTCGTTTGTTTTTCGGACTTTCCAAAATCTTCAACCTGATAAACACATTCATGAAAATCAACAGGAGCCAGCAGGGCTCAAATGTAAATATATAAGCACAGCATAGTTGCCCCTTGGGCTCAAGTATAAAACGTCAGAGTGTTAGAGTGCCAGCAAAGTACTAAGTATGAAATTCAAGAGGCCATAATAACAACTACGCCCAAAAGAATCATAAACCCTGCCCAAAAGAAACTATCCTGAACCCCACCCAAAAGAATCATATAAATCTCATATACAACCAATATACGGGGGCTAGAGCCAAAAATAAAATATATCAATCCCCATAACCCTACTCTCCCTGTGAGGGAGAGCACTCCTGCTCGGCCGGGGGCTGTGCTAACTCAATCTCCGTACCTGAAAGATAGTAAGGGAGTGAGCATTGCACATGAAATAAAATTGCAGTTTCCATATAATCATAATAAATCCACTAGGCCAAACACAAATAGTAAAGTAATGACATATAGCATTTACAAGTCTATTCACAATCAACCTCTTTCCACCCTTTCTATTTTCTCTTTATCATGATTCCATAATTACCCCTTTCTTTAACATGCCCATAATCAATGTTAATGTTTATTACCATCTCCTTTATCCCTTACCATATTCATTTCCATTGCCTTTATCCATTTTCATATTTATTTCCATTGCCTTTATCCATTTTTCCTTTATTCCTTTTTCCATTAGGCGTAACCCCAAAACAGAGATCTACGCTTTCCCTTGGGTGTAACCTCAAATCAGAGATCTACACATTACCATCGTGTGTAACCCCAAACAGAGATCTACACACGGTGTATGCAACCACAAACAGTGATCTGCATACACTTCCCCTTTTTCCTTTTTAATTGTACACCACTAGGAATTTGGTAATACTGAAAATGAAACACCTGCCCAGGGACTTGAAAAACATAAATGAAAGTGTGCAAGCATTAATACTGAAAATGAGGAAAGCATGAAAGCTATCCATGTTCATACATGCATAAAGGAGGCCAAGCAGAAAGAGAAACACACCAATCATAGGATTCAGGAGTGTCATTACCAGCCCAAAATGGAGGAACACCACACAATAAGATATAGAAATTACAATGCCTGATATGACTGCAATTTTTATCTTATTTTGCATACGCAACATCTGCGCGTAAAACAACCTTCACTTGAATTCCATCAAAGAAAACAAAATCAATGCAATACCTTCAGCAATTATCATGCATAATTGCATATACACAGCTATGCAATGAAATAGACTGTAATCACCAGAGGAAAGCCATCTAAATATTGTAAACAAGGATATGTCTCCACAAGACCATCAATAAATTCAGTCACAACAGCTGCAATCAAATTAAGAAATAAAATAAAATAAATACTGAAATTATTTATTTTCCAAAATAACCAAGAATCGAAGGTATCATAATCAATGCAAATAGAACAGGAACGAAAACAGTCAGAGCACACCATTTCCAATTATGAGTTTCATCAATAGTGAAAAGTTGAACGAGCAAAGAAGGAAAAAAATACAAAAAAGGAAGGAATCAAACATCCAATCTTCGTACATTGAATCTTAAACTTCAAAATCGGACTCTTAAATCTACATAATCAAAAGAAAACTAATATCAAATACTAATGCTAAAAGAAAAGAAGAAGTCAACAAATGCACAAAACCGAAAGAGTTAAGCACAACTGCACAAGAACATAACACAGAGACAAGTTCTCCTCAATTGCACAGAGCCTTACTGTTGTAGGAGTGTAGTAACATTTAATCTTTTCACATAGAGTCATAACATTCAAACCGAAACACTTAAGTTAACAAGATAAACATTGACTCTCTTTGAACTATCAGCTCCAAAGAAAACCTAAATAGAGCCATAAAATTAAATAAATAAACAAAAGTAGAAATCTGAGAAACTTGTCTATGACATTAGCTCTAATCTAAGTAGAAATTAAAACCCTAATTTCAAGTATTACATGAAAAGATGCAATAACACTGAAAGGGAAAATAGATGAAGAAAAAATTACTTGGACTGAGAAGTGTGGAGACCACGACGAATTGAGATTGGAGTGGGAAGTGGCGGCGACAGCGGTTCGCGAATAGAGAAGAGGAGATGGCGACGGAGAATGTAAAACCCTAATAAATACTACCCTTAATTCCCAAGTATTAAAAATGTGTACTTAAAAATTCCTTTTTAACTTATGAAAATCAACCGTCAAACGGACGGAGTTTCGTTTGTTTTTCGGACTTTCCAAAATCTTCAACCTGATAAACACATTCATGAAAATCAACAGGAGCCAGCAGGGCTCAAATGTAAATATATAAGCACAGCATAGTTGCCCCTTGGGCTCAAGTATAAAACGTCAGAGTGTTAGAGTGCCAGCAAAGTACTAAGTATGAAATTCAAGAGGCCATAATAACAACTACGCCCAAAAGAATCATAAACCCTGCCCAAAAGAAACTATCCTGAACCCCACCCAAAAGAATCATATAAATCTCATATACAACCAATATACGGGGGCTAGAGCCAAAAATAAAATATATCAATCCCCATAACCCTACTCTCCCTGTGAGGAAGAGCACTCCTGCTCGGCCGGGGGCTGTGCTAACTCAATCTCCGTACCTGAAAGATAGTAAGGGAGTGAGCATTGCACATGAAATAAAATTGCAGTTTCCATATAATCATAATAAATCCACTAGGCCAAACACAAATAGTAAAGTAATGACATATAGCATTTACAAGTCTATTCACAATCAACCTCTTTCCACCCTTTCTATTTTCTCTTTATCATGATTCCATAATTACCCCTTTCTTTAACATGCCCATAATCAATGTTAATGTTTATTACCATCTCCTTTATCCCTTACCATATTCATTTCCATTGCCTTTATCCATTTTCATATTTATTTCCATTGCCTTTATCCTTTTTTGGCACACCTGTCTAGGGACTTGAAACACCTGCCCAGGACTTTACACCCATCCAGACCATAACCTGTAGGACTATGTACATATTTACCATTCCATTATTTATTTCAATTATTGGTGTGGAAAATTGATCCTGTGGGTCACCCGGCGCCTACAGGGCGATTTGGCCTGATGGGTAATTGGCCTGGCAGGTAATTGGCCCTAACAGGTAATTGGAACACCTAGCCGGGTACCTAGTGTTCCGGGCCCCACTGATCAATTTCCACTTTAGTTACTTTTACCATTATTAATCAACCAACAGGCCAGTCCATTAATTATAACCATCAACACAATTCCAATAATAATCACAATATGCATAAATATAAACCATTCCAATCATTCAAGTACATGAAGATTACCCCTTTCCAACAACCCCAAATAAGCACTTATTTTCAACATTCATAATCTTAATCCAATCCAAATTCAACAAACACATAATGCACACTATCCATGTTGTCATTTTGAAAGAATCATAAATAGATACTTATCATCGATAATTATAACCATTCCAATTTCCACATAACACACATAATACACAATATTCATATCACACTTTATCATTTCATTCAATAATCATAATTGGACCATAACCAAGTAAATCATAAATGTATTGTAAAAACACTTATTATATCAATTCTCCAACATCAATTCACATTCAAAGCTCACATTACTTTCCCCTTTCTAGTTATGATTTCTAAGTTCATTTCTATTATATTCACCATTCCCTAATTTACTATCCAAGATCCTACCATTAAATACCCTAAACACATAACTCCTAGAAAATCACTATAACCATAGGGATACCCAATCTTAGATCACCCAATGCTCACTATAATCCACCCCCTTACCTTAAATCAAGAGAGATGGGGGAAACCTTCCAAGCCCTAGCTCCTAAGCTCCTTAAATCAAGAGCCCCAAGGATTGAGTGAAAGGGAGAGATTCTTGACCTTCATGAATAATAGAGCACAAGTGAGTAATAATTTTGTCACCCCATGACACCAAATTCGTATGCCATGAGAGAGAGGAGGGAGAAATTCGTGTGCCCTAGAGAGAGAGAGAGAAAGAGAGTGAAAACTTACCAATGGAGATGGATGAGGATGGGGAATGAGTCTTGAGCTTGAGGGAGGAGAGGAATGAGCTTTGCCTTGGTGGGGAGAGGTGGAGGTTCGAATGGAAGAGGAGGAGAAGAGAGGGAAGGGTGGTTTTTGTTGATGATGGTGGAAGAGTGAAGAGAATGGAGGTGGGAGGGAGTTTATGAGAGAGATGAGGCACTTTGGACGGCTAGGATTAAAAGGGGTTGGGGAAGATGCCAATCGGACAGTCCAGATCGCGCCTGATACTGCATTTTTCGCTTGAGCGAAATTTATTCGCTTAAGCGAATCCAGTTCAGTAAGTTGGGATTTTCGATCGTGCCATTTTCGCTTAAGCGAAAGCATTTTCGCTTGAGCGAAATTCTCAATTTGGGGATTTAGGGTTTGCACGAATCAGTTTCGCTTGAGCGAAACCCATTCGCTTAAGCGAATAACGTTTTGGTTGCTACTGAGTTGGTTTCGCTTGAGCGAAACCCATTCGCTTAAGCGAATAACGTTTTGGTTGCTACTGAGTTGGTTTCGCTTAAGCGAAATATTTTCGCTTAAGCGAAAGGGTCAGGTACTGCTGATTTCATTTTCTATTTTCCTTCTATTTTCTTCCTTACTTCAAATGGCTGTAACTTCTTTATTCACCGTTGGATCTTGCTCAAATTTTGAGACAAGCTTTCTAAAAATATAAACTTCATATCCAACGGTGGAATTCTCTTTTAGAGTTGTAAATCTTTTACTCCTAATTTTTCCTTATATTGTATGACACTTCATCATTTAACCCTCGTTTAAGGTTTGATTAAATCTCCACTTAATCTTTCCTTCACCCTCATATTCTAAGTCTATTAATATAGAACTTAAACTTAGGAATTAAATCGAGGATGTTAGAGAGAACGATGAGGCGGCGTTCCGCCAACGCTGAAGAACACGACGGAAATTGGAGCGAACGGTGAGGAGTGGCGAACGACGGAGGGTTTTGGCTTTTCGGTGAGAGGAAGTGAGAGGAAGATAAGAGGGAGTAAGAGAGATTGAGCAAGCTGAGAGACAGAGAAAGGCTGAGGTTTTTTCTTTTCAGTGATTTTTTTTATTTTTATTTTTTGGTACCAAAATTTCGTGTGAACACAGGTAAAAAATTTATCATTATTGATCTCGGTTGCTTATAAAAATGGGGATTAAAAATACACCGTTATTTATAAAATTTGATTTGTATTTATGATTCCAGTTCTGTGTTTTTTTATAACCAGATGCAAAAACATTGGAATTTTAAATATATTTTTACTTCTTTTTTATTATTTTTTTAATTAAAAATGGTATTTAATCCCAGTTATAACACGGAACCAGGATTAAAAATCAAGTGTTTTAAATAGTTTTTGTAGTAGTGGTTTTTGGGTTACTGGTCCAGAGTAAACTCATCATTGCATCATCCTCAGATATTTGATGTATTGGAGAATGGAGTTTGTTACTTGCAATGATGCAAGATGTAGGGTAAACCAGTATTCCCAGCAATCTCTGTTGGACGAACCCGTATATAACACAAGGTTGGCACAACAATAAAGCCTGCCTGGCCTCCGCACATGTTGGAATGTCGACTAACCCGTCCTCGGATGGACTAGGAGCAAACAGCCTTGACCGACCTTCCACAAGTCGAAGGTATCTCATCCGACCTGATTTGATCAAGTCGGACCCCCTTCATGGTCGATAACCGACCATACACTCGGCCTCCCTTCGGAGCTCATCGAGTGGCCCAATTAGGGATGGGTAGGCATCCATTCGACCTCGGGACACCGTACAGGTCACGTGCCATACACCCTACATCCTTAATACGAGCTAGACATGAGAAGGGACATGTTGATCTGTCCAGGTTCAAGAATGCGAAACGTTACCCTTATCCAGGGAACACATCAAATATTTTGCTGATATTCTCTAAACCTGACGTCAGCATGTAAACTCTAAAGGGCCTTGCGCTTTGGGCCCTATCCACCCGCACACCCTATAAAAGGCATACTCATGATTTAGGGTCAGGTAAGTTCTCTCATCCCTTAGTTGTCACCTTGCACACACTTTGATGACGAGGGAGAACCTGGGTATTCCAACTGAATACTCAGAAATATTCCATCACCCGATCCGAAAAAGCGTGAATGCTTACGGGGTCGTGGAGGCCTCTCTCGTGGCCGTACAGGACGTGGGGGATGAGGCCGTAGGATTAGAGCTGTCAAAGTGGGCAGGCCCGATCCGAAAAAGCATTGGGTTTGGGCCGCACATATTGAGACATAAATTCAATCCGGGCTATTTAGCCGGGCCCGACCGGGTTCTAAAAAAACCGGGCTAGGGCCGGGCCGGGCCCGCCGGGTTCGGGCCACATAACTTTAAAAAAAAAAGCACAAAAAACTTATTAAAAAAACACAAAACACTTCACCTAAACCTACCCTAATTCCCTATCTCCCTCCCTCACTCTCTGTGATTCTGCTCCCTCCCTCACTCTCAATATCTGCGATTTTGCTCCCTCCCTCATCGCCTCACGCACGAGTGCACGACCTCACTCCGGTTGCTAGCTACTGCTCGTCTGCTCCCTCCCTCACCGCCTCACACATGACCTCGCTCCGGCAGCACCGAGAAGCCAGAAGCCCCAACTGCAGCAGCGGAGACCACGCACCGCCAGAAGCCAGAAGCCCTTTCGCTTCTCCCCTCTCCCTCTGCAGCGACCACCGTGACCGTGACTCCGTGAATCTCCCTCCCTTGCTCCGTTCTCTTTATTTTTTTTGCTTCATTTTTTTTGTTTATTTTTTAAATTTCTTCGTTCTCTGCATTATTTTTTCTCTGCATTATTTTTTGGTTTCGTTAGTGTGCATTAGTAATAGGTGTAAAATTGTAAATCACTACTCCTAATGTATTACTTTTACTACTCCTAATAGCAGTAATACTTGTACACACAAAAAGTAGTCCCCTGTCCGTATACTTTGTATTTCTGGTTTTTTTTTTTAATTTTGGTGTATTACTTTTTTTTTCTGGTTTTAAAAAAACAGAGAGAGGATGCGGGCTGGCCCGCACAAGCCCGTGGCCCACTTAGGGCGGGTTTGGGCTTTGCATTAGTGTACTTAATTTACAACCGGGCTTTTGGACCCGAGCCCGGTTGGGCCCGAACCCGAAGTGGGCCGGCCCGAACCTAACCGGGCAGCCCGTTTTGACAGCTCTACGTAGGACCCAAGTGGAACCTCCCCCTCGTCTTGAACCCGCGGAGGCTCCACTACCTCCCCAGAACATCGCGGCGGAAGGACTGGGCCCACCCAGAAGCTGGCGTGAGGCTCCTCCTCAACGACAAATGGGGGAGGGGTTGACGGCCTCTGAAGACGACACCGCCACCTCCAGGATGCAACCCCCCAGGCTCTCAGTGCTGGCTAGGATTCGCCTCCCCAGCAACGAAGGGAGGAGAGTGGGCCCCTCTCGTATTCGTTCCCCCGCCCAGGAGACAACCATGGAGCAAGGGCCAGCCAGGACCTCGAGTCACAGACCTCGCTCTCGCGAAGAGCCACGGTGGTCTGACTTGAGGTTCAGAACCCTGCAAAGGAGGGAAAGGGTGGAGCGATCAGAGGGTCATTCCCGCCTCTCCACGGGATCTGCCAAGGTCACCAACGAGATTATCGAGGTGTTAAAGCGCCAGACGGCCATGATCGAACGCCAAAATTGGGTCATAGCCGACTTCCAACAAACAACACTGGCGCAGATTGCACGTGTTAATCAGCACGACAGCCCCACACCGATGGGTGGACCCTCGGCAGACCTTCCTCCGCCCCCTCCTCTCAACCCGAATATGCCACCACCACACAGGGTTTCCTCCTCTTTTCCCAATACTTTCCCGACATCGGCTGTCCATCCCAATCAGTATCCGACGGGACACTCTTCTCACCCTGGCACCCCTTTTCCGAAGAAATCATGGCTTTCAGGACACCGCAGCAGTATCCTTGGCAAGCTAACATTCAGAGGTACACCGGCACCACCGACCCTGCCAACCATATCGCCAAATATGAGTCGGTCGTACTGTACTACGACAGCGACGATGACATGAAGTGTCGGGCCTTCCCACTGACCCTCAGCGAAGGCGCGCTGACTTGGTTCGGCACTTTGCCACTGAGATCTATCCGATCTTGGGACGAACAAAAGCACGCCTTCCTAAACAGGTACTCTACCAGCCTGGCACACCCGAGATCAGACCACACCCGAGATCGAACCACACCCTAGCAGTGATCACCCAAAAACTGGGGGAGACACTGAGAGAGTACCTCACGAGGTTCATGAATAAGGCTGGCAAGATTCACTCTTTGGAACCTGGGGTATCGGTCCTGCTCTGCCTACAGGGACTCCTTCCAAGGGAATTTCGAAACTCGCTGATTGGGAAGCCACCCAAGACCATGAACGAACTTCGCAAGAGATCGTTGAAGTTCCTAAATTAGGAAGAGTTCCACTAAGGACAGGCAGCTCGCCTGGCGAGCAAGGACCAAGCAGAGGGCCTGAAAGAAGAGAAGGGAAAAGAGGAGAAGGAATGGGGGGAGAAGAAAACATCAATCCCCAAGGGTAGATTCGATGAGTACACTCCTCTCACGGCCTCAAGAAGCTAGATCTGGAAGGAGACTTTGGTCACGAAACTAAAAGGGGTTACAAGACCTCCAGCTTTGAAGAAAGGGTACCAAAAGGACAGGACTAGGTACTGCGAGCACCACAACGGGTACGGGCACACCACCGACCAATGCACCTGGCTCAAGGATTTAATTGAATAGATGATCCGAGAGGGTCGGCTCCGCCAATACACCAAGAATGGAGGAGACAAGAAGAAGAAAGACCCACCCAGGCGAAGGAGCGGGTCCCTTCCTAGGAGGGAAAGGGAGAGGAGCCCCACTCCCTAGGTAGCCGCCAATCCGCCACCAACACAACCAGAGGATGACGTCGAGGACTCCCCGCATGATTACCGGGTCAAAGTAATTGCGGGAGGGTTCACAAGCGGAGGAGTAAAAAGAGCGGACCGAAAACAGTACGTCGGCCAAGTTTTGTCGGTGGGAAAGAGACCCGAACAACCGAAGCAAAAGGGAAAGAACATCCCGTTATGTTTCGGGAACAAAGACTTGAAGGATATACTGCCGAATGACGATGACCCTGTGACACCCTCAAATTAACCACGAGTAATTAAAGTAATAATTAAGCTATTACTCGAAAAGATATGGACTTGTTTAAATGTAGAAAATATAGGGTTAAAATTTTCCTTTTTATTTTCTAAAAGAAGCGGGTGCACAAACCAAAATATTGAATCTTGGAGTTTAGAATGCGTAGTACCTTCAATATTGAATTCGGCGATTACTTCAATTAAGAACTCACGACCTTTCAAAATTTAGATAGCATCCTCTTTGGCTAATAGAATATATTATAGTTCATACGTTGAAAACATAAGTGATGTCATCCATTAATTCATGTAACGTAGTAGATACCATTTGCAAATACTGTAGCCGAATTCCTTTAGATTGTTATCAGAGTAAGCGGAAATAATAGGACTATGAAATAGAGTTGTAATATAAACATAGATTTATATTCATATATCAAAATAGGTGAGTACATAGTCCAGATGGTATAAGTGTCCAAGTCTAAAAGTACAAGTCCATAGTAGAATATATACATAACCAAAATAGATCAATACTCTAGAGACTCAAAAGGTCATATTTACAATATCTACATAATCAAAATAAAAGACTCCAGAGTTGATCTCGTAGCATGGGTAGTAGTAGTAGCATCCCAGTAGCAGTAGCAGTAGTAATCATCATCAACCAACGGCAGAACTCCTCCACAACAGCAGAAATACCAGATCCCTGATCCACATCACCTATCCTATGCATATACCTATGGATCGTCGTCCCTCCACTGACTCCCGGTAGAATTCTCAAAAGGCTCATCTCCGCTCTCGTCCTCGACAGGATCCTCCTCAATCTCACCCGACGGAGTAAGTACCCTACCACTGGGTACAGGGTCAGGTGTAGGTGTGACCCTAATAGGACTCATCGGGTCAGATGGGGGAGTCTCCTCTCGAACGACTCTAGAAGAAAAGGGGTCTGAGCGGGTAGGTCTGAATCGAAAACTATAGTATGAGCGAGCTGGTCGAGTGGGAGGTGGTCCATGGTAAGTGTAAAAAGGAGGTACATGCATAGTATATATATGATGGGGATCCTAAATCTATGAGGACAGATCTGAACCAGTGGATTAGGGTGATAGAAGATCAACTCCACATCACTCTTACACAATACCGGTGATCCTCATAGATCCACACTCCACTAGGAAGTGGGTAGATCTCGATGCAAGCGAGGTATCGCGACATCACGTACAAGGGCACATGGATAAGCAATACTATACACATAATGGATAGAGTATAAAAGTATAAGAAATATAAGCATGAACAAATAGCATCAAATCAGTTGACAACCACAGTTAACACTTAGCAAATACATGATGCAAGTAAGATGCTCACACTTATTTATAATTAACAAACTTTAAATTAATTAAGGATGAGTGGCATGATGTATGAATCTAACTCTCAAATCTGAACTCCATCAATCTATGTCACTCTTTGACGTCCATCCTTTACTTCAAATTTGTACTCAACAGTACGTTGTACTCCTAGTTGTAAAACATTCGTACATTCCTTCCTAAATGTACACGACAAGTTTAGAAATGATACATAATGCGCTCCCTGAGCAAGCGTCCCGTCGTCCAATACGGAATAATCATATCATCATCGTATTACTCTCGCTGGCCACATCGTCAACCATAATGTGTCATCAAGCGAGCCGTCAGTTGGCACTCCCAGAGGCCCTCCTCATGTTATCAAAACATGACAAACGATCTAATGTCCGAACTCCAGGATGAATGCAATATAACTTAAAAGATTTGATCAGTATATCGTATTTAATAATGTCTCACATTATTAATTCAATAATAATTCATAACATCATTAATCAATACCTTTAAGTCTCAAGTCATATGAATGATTAGTACTTAGGTATAAACACAATGATTCAGAATTAAAAATGGTATTTTTAAGTATTTTCAACACTGGTAATCGATTATTAGAGTCTGGTAATCGATTACTATGTGTATTTTACCAAGTCTGTACAAAATACAAGTGGGTAATCGATTATCAGATCGTGGTAATCGATTATCCGATCGTGGTAATCGATTATCCATGACAACAGAACACAACAAATGGGGTTTTAACATACCATTTTCATTTCTAATCATTTCTAACTTGTTTCAATCATTCATATACCTCAATAATCACATTTAGACATGTTCCAATTCAGAAACAGAACCAAATCACAGAATTCATATGAGTTCTCATAATTATGCATAAATCCACATAATAAGCAACATAACATATCAAAATGTGAATCATGCATTATTCTATCAATTTCATCTTCTAAATAGTTCATAATCATCGTATAAAATTTGTTCCAAGTCCTGAAACAGTGAGTGTTGGTCTCCAAACCAAAGTTCAATATCATACTAAGCCCTTAGAGTCTCTTGGTGACTCTCTAATCAAAATACATGCTTTTAATCTCTATCTAGTATATAATTAGCTTTCCCTTACCAAAACAGACATGATCAATCAGAAAATTCACAAAGAGAATGCTTCCAAATTCGTTTCCCCCAAAATCCTTTTTTCAACAGCACATGCAGACCAGATTGGAGCAGGGTCTTAAGATCAGAATGTTTGACCACCCAAACATGCATAAAAATTAGGGAAAACGATTAGGATTTGTTCTCTGCAACAAAGACAAAAGAATGGAACAAGTTTCTGATCAATAGGGCTCATGAGCTTACCACAATCAACTCCTAAAGTAAGCTCCAGGAATCAGAATTTCGTTTCTGCAGAATTGATGTACTGACTTTGAAGACTCGATTCTTCCTCCACACACACTCTCAGCTCATGATCTTTATATCACATCAAAGCTTGAAATCTAAGCTTTTCAATGGTGTATAGTTTGTGTATTATTGTTCTGAATCAAGGGAGAATGAAGGGAACGAATTATAGAACCCTAACTGAGTTTTACATGCGATTTCAGGACTTGACAATGCAAATGGAACTCAATCTTCATCAACAAGGCTATTTATAGACAAATTGGACTCTAATGCAAGTTGACATGCGTTAATGGACGTGTTCTGGGTTGATTTCGTGTCAAGGTATGGTGATTTGTGGCTGATTACTCATCAAACACACTAACACTGGTGTTGCTGCACTGTAATCGATTACTATATCGTGGTAATCGATTACCACGACTGAAATTTTCAAAAATTTATATTTTATTGAATTTCCCTCCAAAAACCTTTCTAATATTGCATTTAGGTCCTTCCCCAAGGACTTAACTGCAAAACTAACATTTTCATTTCAAACTAATTATCAAAAACCATTTTTGATTCTTCTTTTATCAAATACATACATACACACATATTTTTAATTAGAGATTCAATAAAATTAATTAATTATAAAATAAATTTATAATTAACTTTTTCTTAATCAGGGATTAAAAATCAGGGATGTTACGAACCCCATGGTCATCGCCGCCCGCATTGGTAGGTACCAGGTTGAAAGGCTTTTGGTTGACCACGGGAGCTCGGCAGACATCATCTTTCTCCTCGCCTTCAAAGCTATGAAACTGAGCATGTCCGACCTCACCCGACGGAGGGACATCTCATCGGTTTTACTGGAGACACCATCGTTCCCTTGGGACATATTCACTTGCCAATCTGCATTGGAACCGGGACTTTAGCACGAACCGAAATGATCAAATTCCTCATGGTCGACTGCCCTTCGGCCTATAACGGCATTCTGGGCAGACCATGCCTTTTCGCGTTTCGAGCTGTAGTCTTTACGGTCCACTTGGCACTGAAGTTTGCAAGGGTTGACGATCAGGTTGTCACGGTTCGAGCAAATCAGGGTATAGCTCACAAATGCTACAACACGAGCCTGAACAAGACCAAGAATCAGCAAGAACACCCAACAGCTGTAGCCAAGCCAACGGACACTCCGAAGCCACCAAAAGAGCAAAAGTCGATGGCCAGCCGAAGCAACTACTAGGCAATTCATTAAAAAAAAGGTGGTGCAGAGTCCTTGGCACAACTCAATTAGCTACCAGCACAGCTCAATCAACCCTCGGCACAACTCAATCAGCCCTTGGCACAACTCAATCAGATCCCACCAGGATCTCATACAACCGAGCTGGAACAACAGCCCTTAAGGAAAACAGGTCAGTCGAAACCCCATCTTTTCATTTCCCATACCACTACGACTTGCTCGTACCAGGTATCACAGGAAATATCTAACTTGAGCAAATTTTGTTATTCGCCCCGTCAGCAAACATTGATTTTAATCTTTCTCTACATGAACTCGTGTATCAATGTACTTATTCCTTACGCGTAGTAGGCCACTATCGTCGCCGAAACTTTGTACATAACTCATAAACGAGTGTATAACAGTAAAAGTACAACGATGCCCAATAAACAATCAAGTCATCTGACATGACTAACACGCTAATCTAGACATTTTACTATGGCTAAAAACGCGCAATGATCGAGACCGAGAAACTAACCTTGGACAAAGGTCTGCATTTCGAAGCTCGTAAAACGTACAGTTCAAACAGAGAAAAACAAAGTCGATTTGCTCGAAAACAGACCTCAACAGGCTTACAACGGGTTTTACAAAGAGAAAAAGTACAGAACCCACAAACGAGATCTCTAAAAAAGAAAAATAAAAATCAGTCCTCGACATCCGAGAGAACAGCAGAGTCCCTGTCGCAAGAGACGTGGGGGGCAGGCTTAGGAGGATCGAGCAGGTTGGGAGCATGCAAGTCAACTTCAGATCCCATCCTCTACGAAAACATACGGATCAGCCCCCGAGACCCTCAAATCAAGACCAGGGTTAAGCAACTGCAACAGATCAATTGCATTCGAAAACTGATCTCCATGACTCTGCTCCAAATAAAATAGATTCTCGGCAACATCAACCTTGTGTTTCAGAGCCTTGCCTCTCATCCTCTCAAACCGCCCTTGGAGACGAGTAACTTCCTCGGAAAGCCTCTGGGAAGATTCGGCGGAGGACCTCTCCAATGAAGCATAGTCAGCCTGAACCTTCTCCAGATTCTCCCGATTAATGCCATTGCATTCCTCTAAGGAACCCCGAATCCTCCCTAGCTCCTCCTGAAAAATGCTCCCTTTCTGCTAGGTCGGCATGGACCTTCCTCAGTTTCTCTTGAGCTTGGCTCTCCCGCTCCTCCAGCTGCTGAATGGCATTGGGCTGCTTCGTTTGAACCTCAGTCAGCCTCGCTATCTCTTCTATGTAATTGGCCTCCCGATCTATGAATGTCCTTCTCCTCTCCCTCTCCTTAGCAGATAGAGAAAAGGAGATTTCACCAGCAAGGTCGGCCACACAGTACAACAGGTTGGCACTTCGAAGCAGGTACTTCGCCATCAGGTTGGCCTCCTGGCACCTTGAAACCCCGTTCTGGTCACACCACCTCTGATCATCAGCTGCCGACTTGATGGTATTCCGAAGATCCCGAGGAATGACCTCATGATCCCAGACAGAAAAATCCTTGGCAGAAGGGCCACCGGCGTGATCCAAGGGCAAAGGATCCGAGCTAGAAAACACCTTCACTCGGCCAGGACCCGCCCCCTTCCTCCGAGACAAGTGTTGGTCATCTGATGACACCTCCTCTTGCACGTGATCAACGGGAATTGGACCAGGGCCTATGGCATGAGAGGAGAGGTAAGCCACGAAGAAGAAGCATCGACCAAAGCTCGGTTCGAAAGAGAGGACCGCGGAGAAGCGTCTGCCGAAGATCGAACCTTAGGAGGTCGGGTTTCCAAACCTGGCCACAAAGACGAAGCATCAGCCGAACCTTGCCTTGGACGCTTCTGCCCCCGAACAGCCTGGGTCGGGGTCGAGGAAACACGACGTCCGGTAGGGGACAGAGCTCTTGGAATCTTCACTGAAGAATCTCCCTTTTTCATATTAAACTCGGTAGATAGGTCCACTGAAAGAGAAACAGACAAAGGTAAAAAAAAAGCATGGCCTACCGAGCTTTAGCAGAACCGAGTCAGGAGGGAGGGCAGTGATTTGAAACACATCTACTTGATCACTCTCCTCACAATACTGGTGGAGACTAAGACAAGCATACTTATCCTGGTTGGACATCCTCATCCAATCAGGCTCGAACGCCCCAAGCTGGTGTGTATAAAAATCCTGAGACCAAGCCAAGGAAAACCTAGGCTGGTCTCCGTTCATGAACCAGCATTCCCCCCGACCAATGAACCGGTACTTGAAGTAACAAAACTGGAAGGACTCCCACACCTCACTACAGTAAGGAATGTCATATCCGGGGCGAGCTCGGAAAATCACCCAAGTCCTCCCAGAACCTCTCTCTTCAATCACTGCCAGGTGAGGACGATACACGAAAAGGAAGACATCGACGCTGAAGCTGATGGTTGCAGCAGTACAGAAGACCTGAAAACCTCGAAAAATCGCTCAAGCATTAGGGTGAAGTTGGGAGGGAGCCACCCCCAAGCGACGAAGCAAGATAATCTCAAAGTCCGAGAAGGGAAGCTTCACTCCCAGGCGAATTATCGGCTCCTCATAGAAGAAGAATTCACGAGAACTAAGCGATAAAGGACGACATACTCGGTCATCATCACTAGAAGGAGCCACGGCATAGGCACTCCCAGTGTTGTCAGCTGGGAACGGAAGTAAAAACGCCTTGACATGCCCTAGGCTTTTGGAACGTGACACAACATCGAGTATGTCGGGATGAACCCATCTGTATCTGTTGGCATAGGAGGGGAGCAAGAGCCGATGAGCACCATCAGATGCGTTACACGTCATTCCTGGGAAAAACATAGAGGTCGGATTACGAAAAGTGTATGTTACAAGGTTCACGCTAATCCTACTTCGCCACCGTCCTAATATGCTTCCTAACTCCCACTAAGGGACGACTTCGCTCCTCAGCCACATTTCGGGAATCCCTCTTATTGCCCCGCATGAATATCACGAAGAAGCCTGAAGAACACGATAGTCAGCGATTTGTTGGCCCCTCCGAGGAAGCACAAAGAACACCCCCTGGGTGGCTCAAGCGTAAAGAGGAAACCCACCGGCACGATGGGGGAAAAAAGAAAAACCTCCCTGACACCACTGCTGTCACTACCATCCCCTGGTAGAAACAACCCCTCCAGAAGAAACACCACTAGGGAAAACGAAAAAAGAAAAAGAAATAGAAAAAACAAAAAATAAAAAATAAAAAAGAGAGAAAAATAAAAAAAGGAAAAAAAAGTACCTGACAATTGTAGAGGCTGAAGACGGAAAATTGGGGGAAGTAAGACAACAATGGCGCAGGAAAGGACAAACCACAAAAACCAGAAAAGCAAAGCAATAGGGAAAAGAGTGGAAGAAAAAGAAAAAACAGGAAAGAAGGAGGAATTTAAACATAAAACTGCCCTTTCAGATTCCTCGAGAAGCCCAGGGAAAAGGCCCGGTCCACTAGGGATAGGACGCGTGGCGGCGCGGGAAGGAAACAACTGGCAAGAATTCAAATTTCAAAAAAAGATGCATCATTGCAAGCTACCTTCCCCGCGTCAACACGCGTACCCACGACACCACTTTCCCAGAAGAAAGGAGAAATCCTTCCTACTCTGATCCCAACAGGACAACGAGGCAGTTCCATAGAGACTCGAACATCCTCTTAAGCTCGGTACAGACTCTTTTAGGCTTGCACCAGTTTGGGGGGCTTGTAGGGTTAACCAGTATTCCCAGCAATCTCTGTTGGACGAACCCGTACCGAACACAAGATCGGCACAACATTAAAGCCTGCCTGGCCTTCGCACAGGTTGGAATGTCGACTAACCTGACCTCGGATGGACCAGAAGCAAACAGCCTTGACCGACCTTCCACAGGTCGAAGGTATCTCATCCGACCTGATTCACATCAGGTCGGACCCCCTACAAGGTCGATAACCGACCATACACTCGGCCTCCCCTCGGAGCTCACCGAGTGGCCTAACTAGGGATGGGTAGGCATCCGTTCGACCTCGGGACGCCGTACAGGTCACGTGTCATACACCCTGCATCCTTAATACAGACTAGACATGAGAAGGGACATGCTGATCTGTCCAGGTTCAAGAATGCGAAACGTTACCCTTATCCAGGGAACATGTCAAATATTTTGCTGATATTCTCTGAACCTGACGTCAGCATGTAAACCCTAAAGGGCCTTGCCCTTTGGGCCCTATCCACCCACACACCCTATAAAAGGCATACTCATGCTTTAGGGTCAGGTAAGTTCTCTCATCCCTAAGTTGTCACCTTGCACACACTTTGATGACGAGGGGAGACCCTGGGTATTCCAATTGAATACTCAGAAATATTCCATCACCGTCATATATTAACTTCTGTTCTCACATAGATTTCAGGACCAATAGCCACTGGTCCTGAGGTCCCCTGAACAGGAACATTTCCTTATTTTCCATATCCACTACACAAGATGACTGCAGTGAATACAGAAAAGACATTCATTGTCATATTTATTGTGACTTTTAATGAGGGAGTTAGTTTTAGAGATCAAGTATCAGTCATGGGCATTTTGGTCATTTCACATGTTTTGAAGTACACATTAGAACATGCATAATATTATATTGAGTTAATAGTCACATAGGTCCCCGAAAGATACCTGTGGAATCAGTTAGGTCCCTGAAACATTTGTGGAATCTTTTAAACCCCCCAAAGATCATTTTGGAATAAGTTAAGCCCCTGAAAGATTTGTTGAATCTCTTAAACCCCCCTAAGATCAATTTGGCATCACATTAGTTCCTCCATGAGGGCCTTAACGGACTCCTACGTGGCATGTTAAATGTTTTGTTGACCTAAACATTGCACGTTCTTAACAGTCCAACATGGCTTTGGGCCCAATAAAGCATTTAACTTTCCATGTAGGATTCCGTTAGGCCCCTCCTGACGAAATTGGATGGGAGGGACTAACGTGATGCCAAATTGATCTTTGGGGAGTTTAAGAGACTCCATAAATCTTTCAGGGACCTAACTGATTCCACGAGTATCTTCCAAGGACCTATGTGACTATTAACTTTATTATATTCATAGTTTGCATTCAATTAATATATAATCTTGGGTTGGAACGAGTGATAAGCGCCTCGATCTCGCTTAAGCAAGGTCTCGAGTTCGATTAGTATTGGCATTTAGGACAAGCAGGCTTGGCCCATGCCTACCAAATGCCCGCATTTTTTGCATTAAAATATTTAGGGCTAGAGATTCATGCCTTACCTGCCCTAAATGCGAGCAGGGCAGGGCCCGCAGGCGGCCCACATTTAAATAAAAAAATTAAAAAAATTTGCACTCTCACTGTTTGCCCTCCCCAAATATCCAAAAAAAAAATCACAGCTCCCTATTTCAATGTTCCTGTCCATTGAAAAGTCATTGGTTTCACAATTCACATAACCATTCACAGCTCCTATAATAACCAATGAAAAGTGTAGTGGAGCATAAAATGAAAATTGCATTGGCTTTACAATTCACATAATGACATAAACTATTCGCAGCTCCTGTAATAACCATTCATAGCTCCTAGTTGTCCTGTGACGTTTTATTTATTTATTTAAACTGATTTTAATTTTAGAATTTTTATTTTTTTAATATATAATGGGCGGCTCGTATGCGATCCGTCGCCCGCCCAATAATGCCCGAAAAAAAAGGGCGAAACAGGCGGGCAGTATTTGAAAAATGGGCCTAAAATTAATGCATTGTTCGTAAAAAAATTGCGGCCAGGCGTGTCCCGTGGGCATACGCTCTGACTTCCAATACTTAGTTCGATTCCTTGTGGATGTAGAATGCTCATGTTGGGAAACTCACCTGCCATAGTCAGACACGCGACCTGGGTCGGATCCGGATCTACCTAGGTAGTACCTAGGGAACTGGGTGGGCAACCAAAAAAATCTTATATTTTTATTATGATTTTAGCATACGTTTTATTCTCATTTCACTTGGAAAAGTTTGTTGTGCTTTTGAAGTGTAGGTGATTGATTTTGAAGCTTGAATCATTGCAGAACTTAAGGAATTTATGATGAAAGGATGATAGGAGCTTGCGGAACCAAGGAGATACAAAAACAGTTTTAAGATATGTCATGACTTGCAGCATATTTTTGTGCCTATCATGCTATTTTAGGTCCAATATTTTGAGGAAGGATAAAAGAATAGAAAAATAAAGATAAAAACCATGTAATCTTAACTTATTATTGATTGGATTTAAGATGAAGATGAACAAATGGATTTTCGTCTTTGTAAAGGGAAATCAAAAGTCATCATCTCGACTTGTGTTGCGGAGAGCTCCATTATTGATGGCAATTAGACTTGCTTGTATTATTTTCATCTTGATTGTAATTTGTTTTGAATTGGTTCTAGGATAATTGTGTTTTTATTTTTAAATTTTCGAAATCTAAGTTTCTGGTTAGTTGATTTCCCACTTTTACATTTTTATCGAATCTTCTGTTCAGTCGCTCTTTCTTAGTATTGGTTACATGTCAACATTGTATTATTTCGTCAAGGAAGCGTTTATCGGAAAAGCGTAAACGCCCTTATTAGATTAGATCGCTTAATGCATACAGGTTGAGACGTTGTTGTAGACTTTATTTTCTTAAGTCGAAATTTTTGTTTCAACAATTCATCCCTCCCGTGACCTCGGTGGTGAGCAGAGGCCTCGTGTTAGTGAATTACACAGTACTCTCGAAACTCAAACAATGAAAGATTCAAACACTTTAAGTGAAAAATAAAATACTTAACTTATTATTGATTGGATTATTCTAAAAGAAAACAAAAGAAATAGTTCCTAGGGGATCTTGTCCCCACTTCTACTATGAAAAATGCCCATTTCAGATTTCCCCTTTAACTTATTTGAAAACTAAATTAAATTAGTATTTTTGTCGGCTTCTGGGGTGAGTTATCACTTCCTTGCCACTTTTAATTCGATCTACTCGGCAACCTTGGCATGATCACTAGATCCCTTATTTCCCATTTTGTGAATGTGAAGGCTCTAATGATAAACTTTCCAGACCAATTTATGATCTCCTTTTATTGTTATGATTTCTAGACCTTGAGGGAACATCATAATCAAGCATGGGATTTATACAACTGCCTTAAAGCATTCAACGTAGGCTTCCCAATGATAATATTGAATACAGAAGGAGAATCTACTACTAAGAACTTTGTCTATAGGGTCTTATTCTTGTTTCATCTTCAAAAGTGACCAAGAGGTCAATGAATCCAAGTGGTTGTGCGACCTCTTCGGTGAATCCTGCTAATTGCTCTTCTTGAGGATCTAAGTTTTTGTTTTATACAGATTAGACAAATGTCTTTGTTCAGCAAGAGTGAGTTGTTGGTCCTACGTACCCGTTTATGTACAAGGTTTTGGGGATCAATGTAACACCCCGCAAATTCCTCGTATTAATTTAAAATACTAAAGAAATTTATTGTTGAGAAAAGCGTTTTGAAAGAATATTTTCTTAAATGATTTTCCTAATTCACATTTTCAAAGTGATGAGTAATTTTGAAGAAATAATTTTCATAAGAAAATACTATAAGTTTTAAAGTAGAGTTTTGAGAAAATAATTATATGCTAGACATTTTTATGACTTAAAGAAATGGTGGTTTATAAACAAGGGTATTTTTATGAGCAAAGAGATTTATTTTCTACACATATATGTTGGTTGATATGTGTTTGATATGTGATTGTGCTAATGTGAATCCTTGGAGATATTTGAATTATTATGTAAATTGGTAATTATATTTTCAAAATTAAAATTGATTAAAGAATAAAAAGATGATGTATGTATGTGTGTATACGTGTGTGTGTGATGCATGATGCATGATTATGTATGTGTATGAAAACTTAATTAGTAGAAAAATATGGTAATGCATGTATGTGTGCCTATATGTGTATTACGTATGTGTATGTATGTATGAGTAGGTTTAGGATTTTTATTTTCTTGGACAAGAAGCCATGAACTAGACTAAAACCATAACCAAACCAAGTTAGTCACCAAACCCTAACCATTAGTTAAAAAGTAACAAAACCTAAGGGACCTAGTTCCTTAATTTCCTCCACCATGTCCCATTAAGTTTGATAATCTCTACCCATGCAACAAATTGAAGAGCCAAAATTGCCCCTCCCATTTGCACCCTTGGCCGAAGTACATGAGGACAATAAGGGAAATCCACGAATTTCCTATATAAACCTTTGGCCTTAGCTCATTTTCACACACTTCATTTCCTTTCTTTCATTTCCTTTCATTCTCATTTCATTTCTCAAACACATTCTAAGACGCTCATCAAACCTCTTAGAGAGAGAAGTAGGCCGTGGGTAAGAAGGAGGAAGAAGGAAGAGATCAAGACCACAAAGCCCTAAGTTTCTTGAAGATCAAGTGAAGGTGGTTGAAGATCTTCTCTTTTCTTGGTTTATTCGAAGATCATAGGGTGTTAGAAGTAGTTTTCATTTTTCTAAGTTTTGTAAGGTTCCTTTGTTGTTGCATGTTTAATTTTCTTGTAGATCTATGTCTATATGTAATTGTTAAGCCTTGATCTTGAGTTTCAAGAACCAAACAAACTTGTAGAACCTTAACCCATGGACTATACCATTCGGCCATGTCTAGAAAAATTAGGTTGTGATGATTTTTATTTTTTTTTGGGTTCATGCATGTTAGTTTCAGGCTTGATAAAGATGATCTAAGTGGTTTGAATGCTTTGATTTTAACTTTGATTTTTATAAGCTTTGATCTTTGATCCTCTTTTAAAAAAGACTTTGATCTATTGTTTGATCTTGAAAAAGATTTGATTCTTGCCTTGATTTTCCATAACTTTGATCTTGAAGTTTTGCATGTGACTCTTTTACTCAAAAGTTTTGTTTCTTGGTTTGCATGTTACGGTTTTGATGAGAAAACAAAGGAAAACAACTTTTTCAAAATGGTTTTGCTTTGATCTAAGCCTATGTGTGTTTGAAAGTTAAAGATTTAAGTTTTTCCTCTTGATTTTGTTAATTGATTTTTTGGTCAAGCTTTGAAAATCAAAGAAAACCATGACTTATCTTCCTAAAAGATTTATGCATGTGATTCTCTTTTGTTTTAAATGATTTTAGAAGCACATGCAAAAGAAAATAAAAATGAAAATGTGTTTGAGTGACTAAGAGGTCATGGTTTTGAGAGAAGAAGGAGTGGTATTTTCTAAAACCATGTGTTTGACATGTTTTTGATTTGTTGATTTTAAGGTTTTACATGTTGAAAAAGTGCATCAAAAACCTTGTTTTGCCATGATGATGATTCGGCCTAGCTAGGTTTAGTAGGATAGATTCTTTTTCATGTGAATTGACTTAAAGTAATAAGTATGTCTTGTGGACTTATGTTAAATTAATTTGTTTGAAATTATATTGTGACTATTCCTTTCAATTCGGTTGGTTAAAAAGATAAAGGAAACTATATTTGATTTGATAAATTAATTTAAGTTGAGAAAATGAATTAAAGTTTGTTTAATTAGAAGGGCTCACGGTTTTTGAAATAAAATGGAATAAAAGACTTCATGATTTCGAATCCTTAATATTAACTAAATTTTTGCTTGAACTTATGTTTATCTACGGTCATGTAGTGTGAATGAGATTAGGAAATCTAGTTGCACGAAAATAAATTTAAATAGTGATTGCTGAAAAGAATTAAATTGTTGCACTAAGTTACATCCTTGGCTTAATTCGGTTTGTGAATATATGTGTGACTAAGTGTTTGTGTTTTATGAAAATGTTTAAGAAAATAATTAAGCGAATAAGTTTTGATTTATAACTAAATTAAATGATTGATTAATTGCTCGTGTGCCTTAATCCATTTAAGTGTTGTTGTGGTTGTGTGCTAACTGATGTTTGAAAAATAATTGAGTATGTAATTGGCCTTGAAATGAATTGGTTTTAAAGAAAATTCTATTTGATTTATCTGAGATTTTTGAATTGTGTTTATGGCTGTCCAAAATGGTTTTGGTGATAAAGATTGAGTTTTAAAAGTGTTAATTTTGAATGAAAGAGTTATTTAAAACACAGAGTGTTTTTACAATGTTTTCGGGGTTTTAACAAAGTAAATTTTGTTAAACTATTCTTGCTGTCCAGAATTGCTTGGACTCGCCTCTTAACTTTTAAAATGTGCTTATATGATTTAAAGTATGGTTTTCAAGTGGTAATCAAATTAAGAAAAAACCCGAATTAAAAACAATTATGTTTTAAGTTTTCCGACGAGGAATGAGAGGTGTTTAAGTTACGAAAAAGATTTTCTTAATACAGACTAATAACGCAAGCGTATTTTATTTAGTACGAGGAATTTGAAAGACAAGGGATTGGGGCATCCGGCAGCAGAAAGGATCCGAGGTGACGGTACGCACTTAATAGCTGGACCTCAGGTGAGAGAGAAGCTTTCCTAAGACACCGTGGTAGTTAGGTGATGTATTAGGACGTTCCGTATCATCTCAAAGATCGGAACTAAGTGGTTCGGAGTCAGTAGTATAAGTGGCAATTGTTTGTGTTGTGTGGCCACTTATACGAAGGTCACAAAGGCCACAATGTTGTTGTGTGATGAGTGTGTGATTGATAGCATGCTTTTATGTTTTTATTTCATTATGCCTGATGATATTTATTGTTGTTAAATTAAATGAGTAATATGCTGATAGACACGCCCTGAATGAGAAACGAAAACGAAAGGAATAAGTTGAGAAAGTAATGAAATTGAAAGTAAAGACACAATGAGAAAGATCTAATGATTGGAAATAAGGTATGTGCTGGAAAAGAAAGAAAGAGTTGAGAATTGGGGAAGGAAATTGAGGATAATGATGATAACGAGCCAGAGCTGGGGAGAGTGATGTGAATGTGGATATGAGATGTGATTTGAGCGGAGCTGGGCTCCTTTTGTTTTGGTTTTAGTCTGGGACTAGTGTTGAGTTGAGCTTGCTCCTCCATTAGCGCTCAGCAAAGATATTATTTTTGAAAAAGGTTTTTAAAAAAGTGGTTTTTGAAAAAGGTTTTTGAAAAGCAGTTTTTGAAAAGGTTTTTGAGAAGAGCTTTTTGAAAAGATTTTTGAAAAGAGATTTTGTGGAAAATGGTGAAAAGAAATTTTTAGAAAAGAGTTTGTGAAAAGAAATTCTTTTGAAAATGTTTCTGAAAGGAGATTTTCATAAACTTTGAGAATATATTTTGTAATGACGATTTAAAGAAAGTCTTTTTGAAATAATAATTTCGAGAAAATTTTATGAAATGATATTTTTGGAGAATAGTTTCTTAAACCAATGTTTTGTGAACGAAGGTGAAAAGATTTTTGTGAAAATTTTCGAAAGGATATTTTATGAAAGCTTATGATATGAGATTTTCCAAAAGTTATGAAGATGTGTTTGAGGAAAGTAAGATTGTGCTTGAAAAAGATTGAGAATGTTGAGAAGGATTGATATATGAGATGAGAGTTCCGTGATGTGATCCCAGCTCTGTGCTATGTGAGAAATGATGAGGGAAAGATTGTACCAAGTTAGTGGTCGGGACTCATTGAAGGGTTGCACGAAGGATGGGCCGACCATTAGGATGATTAAAAAGATAAAAGACTTTAAAAAGACACACGCGGTGAGGTAGGAGAGTGCGAAGTAGTGGAGAGGAAGGAACCATAAGTATCTGCGGATACTTAGGAGGAGATTGCATTAGGGGAGGACGATGATGGTGAAACGTCAAGAAGTCTAGAGTATATTTCTAGGCAGAACGAACTCCACATGTGGCACACTAACGTGGTGGGGACTGGGTCTAATGCCGTGGTAAGTTCTGCGGGCCCACTAGAAATATACTGTCGCCCCCTAGATTGCAAATCTAGAACAGTGAGAGGGACTGGAGTGGGGCATCTTGATTGCCACTGTGAGACAGTGTGCCTTGTTATATATGAATTGAATTAATTGAATTGATTTGAGGTTGAGTCCTCCTGGTCTGGGACCATTTGAGTTTGAGACAGTTGTCGTGCTCGCACGGTAAAAGTCCTGTACTCCTGTTTGCTTCCGACTAGGTTGGGTGGATGACCAAGGAGATGTAGACGTGAGTGATCGCCGAGATTGAAATGAATGCTTTGATGGTATTTTAACACTCCCCAATCACTAGAGGTTATGAGAATACAGTGGTGAAATGGAAAGGAATGAGAAAAGGAAAGAATGTTCATAAGATGCGAAAGTAAAGAAGAAATGAGAAATAATAATAATAATGCTAATAATGTGAGATAATAATGATGGTGATGTCAATAATCTATTTGTTTGTTGTGTGCTTGTGTATTGTATTGTGTGATTGTTTGGTCCTATTATCTTGCCTATCGTAATCCCACACCGTCGACGATGCGTCGTTCAGATCGCTTACTCTCTCCTGTTCGTTGGCATATCGGTGCTGCTGGTATTTCAACGAGCAAATGGAGTATTTCATGGAAGTCACCGTGCGAGGATTCCGTAGCTACGAGGAGAAGGCACGGTATGAGAAGCAGAAGAACTTTACTACATCAGATGGAGTGATGCTGGAGTCTAATAACAATGAGGAAACAACTACGCGGGCGGCATCATCTTTGAGAGCGACGAGAGGACGCAAAAAGAAAGAGGGACGTCACCCGATTATTTTCAATAGAAGGGTTTAAGAGTAGGATTATTAGTTTAGGTTGTTGTAAGTGTTTGAGTCAAGGATTACCTAAGTGATGATCTATCGATGTAACTTAATCTATTCTGAAGCATGCCCTACTTTTCATACTATGAAAAATGTTTATGTTCTTTTGAGGAAATGAAAGTAACCACTTTGAATTGGAGCTAAACTATTTTTCTGCGAAATGTTTTTTTTTTAAACTCGAGTGGAAGAGTATTGGTTTTAGTAACAACACGATTTTCGAAAAACGGTTGTTGAGAACACTCAGAACTTTCCAATAATGTTTTCAGACACCTCAACAATGTTTTAAAAAAAATAAATTTGGCCTCATTTTTGATAACTTTAATAAACAAAAGTTAATTGTTTTGAGTACGAAAATCGGGCTGTTACAGAATGGTATCAAAGCTTATGGTAATCCTTAGTGGCCTTAAGCATGGGCTTACATGCTTTGCTTGTGTGTGACTCTGTGTGCTTGCTAGTGTAAAGATAGGAACATAATTTTAGGTTTTCATCTTTCTAGGATGTAAGACCTTGTGTGTAGCTTAATGTCGGCCGAGCTGGTTTAAGAAACCTGTTCATATGGTAGCCTTGAGGAACGTAGACTCAGTAGGAAGTGGATAGATTCTGAGAACGAGACCCCTTACCCTTGATGTTTCATCAGTGATTGACTTAGGTTTGTTACCCTTAGCACACCTTTTGTACACAGAAAAATAGTACCTTTAAGAATATAGTATATCCTGTCTGGACTCCCGTGTTTGTTGGATTGCTTCAACAAAACAGTTAGTATTGTTAAAACTCGACGCTTTTCTTCACGAACCTTACTATCAACCCGTAGCCTTGTCGATCCTATTTAAGACTTATTAGCCCAAATTGTGGAATTAAAAGTGCGATAGTTGCCCAGATAGTTTAAACTTGAATGATTAAAAGGGGCTAAATAGTTTAAGTTAAGTGAGGATATAAGCTCATAGTGGGTTTAGTCATAAGTCTGATCAAAGTTGGGGAGTCACAAGGAAGAAAAAGAGGTGCATGTTACCCGTTATTAAAGGAAATTATGAGGAAAGATTGAGGATTAGAATTGCCATACACCATAATCAGAGGTTTAGACAGTGAAAACGATAGGTTAGGTTGATGTTTAGGGAGAATCTAAGGAGAAAAGGGAGGATGTTTGAGGATGTGAGGAAACCCAAGTTGTCTTAGAATCCCCTTAAATTAGGGAAATGATTGACGCAAACCTTAGAGTTCGAAGGAGGACGGAAGGGAGGAGTGATTGTTGTGAATCAGTAAGAACCCAAATTGTAGAAAAGAGAGAATATCTAAGGGTTTTAGGCTAAACCCTGTGCTTTTGGAGATGTTTGAATTTTGTTTGCTTAATTTTCCCTAAGTCCGTACCTATGGTCGGACTTTCTGTGATGGGGGTCAGCTAAGGGAGCGACGTCTTCTTTGGTCAGTCCGTTGGACTTGACCCGATTCGACAAGCAAGCGGTTGAGTGAGTGCGACTTCTTCGTCTGAAAACAACCAACGAGGAGCACTGCAAAGAGGATTATACCTACAAAAGGGAATACGACCACGAAACAAAAGGAGAGTATTCTTATGGGACTCACAATAATGAGCGAACTTTGTGCCCTGCTGCCCAATCCACCACGTATTTCTCGGGGACGAGAAATCTTTAAGTTGGGGAGAATGTAACACCCCGCAAATTCCTCGTATTAATTTAAAATACTAAAGAAATTTATTGTTGAGAAAAGCGTTTTGAAAGAATATTTTCTTAAATGATTTTCCTAATTCACATTTTCAAAGTGATGAGTAATTTTGAAGAAATAATTTTCATAAGAAAATACTATAAGTTTTAAAGTAGAGTTTTGAGAAAATAATTATATGCTAGACATTTTTATGCCTTAAAGAAATGGTGGTTTATAAACAAGGGTATTTTTATGAGCAAAGAGATTTATTTTCTACACATATATGTTGGTTGATATGTGTTTGATATGTGATTGTGCTAATGTGAATCCTTGGAGATATTTGAATTATTATGTAAATTGGTAATTATATGTTCAAAATTAAAATTGATTAAAGAATAAAAAGATGATGTATGTATATGTGTATACGTGTGTGTGTGTGTGATGCATGATGCATGATTATGTATGTGTATGAAAACTTAATTAGTAGAAAAATATGGTAATGCATGTATGTGTCCCTATATGTGTATTACGTATGTGTATGTATGTATGAGTAGGTTTAGGATTTTTATTTTCTTGGACAAGAAGCCATGAACTAGACTAAAACCATAACCAAACCAAGTTAGTCACCAAACCCTAACCATTAGTTAAAAAGTAACAAAACCTAAGGGACCTAGTTCCTTAATTTCCTCCACCGTGTCCCCTTAAGTTTGATAATCTCCACCCATGCAACAAATTGAAGAGCCAAAATTGCCCCTCCCATTTGCACCCTTGGCCGAAGTACATGTGGACAAGAAGGGAAATCCACGAATTTCCTATATAAACCTTTGGCCTTAGCTCATTTTCACACACTTCATTTCCTTTCTTTCATTTCCTTTCATTCTCATTTCATTTCTCAAACACATTCTAAGAGGCTCATCAAACCTCTTAGAGAGAGAAGTAGGCCGTGGGTAAGAAGGAGGAAGAAGGAAGAGATCAAGACCACAAAGCCCTAAGTTTCTTGAAGATCAAGTGAAGGTGGTTGAAGATCTTATCTTTTCTTGGTTTATTCGAAGATCATAGGGTGTTAGAAGTAGTTTTCATTTTTCTAAGTTTTGTAAGGTTCCTTTGTTGTTGCATGTTTAATTTTCTTGTAGATCTATGTCTATATGTAATTGTTAAGCCTTGATCTTGAGTTTCAAGAACCAAACAAACTTGTAGAACCTTAACCCATGGACTCTACCATTCGGCCATGTCTAGAAAAATTAGGTTGTGATGATTTTTATTTTGTTTTGGGTTCATGCATATTAGTTTGAGGCTTGTTAAAGATGATCTAAGTGGTTTGAATGCTTTGATTTTAACTTTTATTTTTATAAGCTTTGATCTTTGATCCTCTTTTCAAAAAGACTTTGATCTATTTTTTGATCTTGAAAAAGATTTGATTCTTGCCTTGATTTTCCATAACTTTGATCTTGAAGTTTTGCATGTGACTTTTACTCAAAAGTTTTGTTTCTTGGTGTGCATGTTACGATTTTGATGAGAAAACAAAGGAAAAAAACTTTTTCAAAATGGTTTTGCTTTGATCTAAGCCTATGTGTGTTTGAAAGTTAAAGATTTAAGTTTTTCCTCTTGATTTTGTTAATTGATTTTTCGGTCAAGCTTTGAAAATCAAAGAAAACCATGATTTATGTGATTCTCTTTTGTTTTAAATGATTTTAGAAGCACATGCAAAAGAAAATAAAAATGAAAATGTGTTTGAGTGACTAAGAGGTCATGGTTTTGATAGAAGAAGGAGTGGTATTTTCTAAAACCATGTGTTTGAAATGCATGTTTTTGATTTGTTGATTTTAAGGTTTTACATGTTGAAAAAGTGCATCAAAAACCTTGTTTTGCCATGATGATGATTCGGCCTAGCTAGGTTTAGTAGGATAGATTCTTTTTCATGTGAATCGACTTAAAGTAATAAGTATGTCTTGTGGACTTATGTTAAATTAATTTGTTTGAAATTATATTGTGACTATTCCTTTCAATTCGGTTGGTTAAAAAGATAAAGGAAACTATATTTGATTTGATAAATTAATTTAAGTTGAGAAAATGAATTAAAGTTTGTTTAATTAGAAGGGCTCACGGTTTTTGAAATAAAATGGAATAAAAGACTTCATGATTTCGAATCCTTAATATTAACTAAATTTTTGCTTGAACTTATGTTTATCTACTGTCATGTAGTGTGAATGAGCTTGAGAAATCTAGTTGCACGAAAATAAATTTAAATAGTGATTGCTGAAAAGAATTAAATTGTTGCACTGAGTTACATCCTTGGCTTAATTCGGTTTGTGAATATATGTGTGACTAAGTGTTTGTGTTTTATGAAAATGTTTAAGAAAATAATTAAGCGAATAAGTTTTGATTTATAACTAAATTAAATGATTGATTAATTGCTTGTGTGCCTTAATCCATTTAAGTGTTGTTGTGGTTGTGTGCTAACTGATGTTTAAAAAATAATTGAGTATGTAATTGGCCTTGAAATGAATTGGTTTTAAAGAAAATTCTATTTGATTTATCTGAGATTTTTGAATTGTTTTTATGGCTGTCCAAAATGGTTTTGGTGATAAATATTGAGTTTTAAAAGTGTTAATTTTGAATGAAAGAGTTATTTAAAACACAGAGTGTTTTTACAATGTTTTCGGGGTTTTAACAAAGTAAATTTTGTTAAACTATTCTTGCTGTCCAGAATTGCTTGGACTCGCCTCTTAACTTTTAAAATGTGCTTATATGATTTAAAGTATGGTTTTCAAGTGGTAATCAAATTAAGAAAAAACCCGAATTAAAAACAATTATGTTTTAAGTTTTTCAACGAGGAATGAGAGGTGTTTAAGTTACGAAAAAGATTTTCTTAATACAAACTAATAACGCAAGCGTGTTTTATTTAGTACGAGGAATTTGAAAGACAAGGGATTGGGGCATCCGGCAGCAGAAAGGATCCGAGGTGACGATACGCACTTAATAGCTGGACCTCAGGTGAGAGAGAAGCTTTCCTAAGACACCGTGGTAGTTAGGTGATGTATTAGGACGTTCCGTATCATCTCAAAGATCGGAACTAAGTGGTTCGGAGTCAGTAGTATAAGTGGCAATTGTTTGTGTTGTGTGGCCACTTATACGAAGGTGACAAAGGCCACAATGTTGTTGTGTGATGAGTGTGTGATTGATAGCATGCTTTTATGTTTTTATTTCATTATGCCTGATGATATTTATTGTTGTTAAATTAAATGAGTAATATGCTGATAGACACGCCCTGAATGAGAAACGAAAACGAAAGGAATAAGTTGAGAAAGTAATGAAATTGAAAGTAAAGACACAATGAGAAAGATCTAATGATTGGAAATAAGGTATGTGCTGGAAAAGAAAGAAAGAGTTGAGAATTGGGGAAGGAAATTGAGGATAATGATGATAACGAGCCAGAGCTGGGGAGAGTGATGTGAATGTGGATATGAGATGTGATTTGAGCGGAGCTGGGCTCCTTTTGTTTTGGTTTTAGTCTGGGACTAGTGTTGAGTTGAGCTTGCTCCTCCATTAGCGCTCAGCAAAGATATTATTTTTGAAAAAGGTTTTTAAAAAAGTGGTTTTTGAAAAAGGTTTTTGAAAAGCAGTTTTTGAAAAGGTTTTTGAGAAGAGCTTTTTGAAAAGATTTTCGAAAAGAGATTTTGTGGAAAATGGTGAAAAGAAATTTTTAGAAAAGAGTTTGTGAAAAGAAATTCTTTTGAAAATGTTTCTGAAAGGAGATTTTCATAAACTTTGAGAATATATTTTGTAATGACGATTTAAAGAAAGTCTTTTTGAAATAATAATTTCGAGAAAATTTTATGAAATGATATTTTTGGAGAATAGTTTCTGAAACCAATGTTTTGTGAACGAAGGTGAAAAGATTTTTGTGAAAATTTTCGAAAGGATATTTTATGAAAGCTTATGATATGAGATTTTCCAAAAGTTATGAAGATGTGTTTGAGGAAAGTAAGATTGTGCTTGAAAAAGATTGAGAATGTTGAGAAGGATTGAGATATGAGATGAGAGTTCCGTGATGTGATCCCAGCTCTCTGCTATGTGAGAAATGATGAGGGAAAGATATTACCAAGTTAGTGGTCGGGACTCATTGAAGGGTTGCACGAAGGATGGGCCGACCATTAGGATGATTAAAAAGATAAAAGACTTTAAAAAGACACACGCGGTGAGGTAGGAGAGTGCGAAGTAGTGGAGAGGAAGGAACCATAAGTATCTGCGGATACTTAGGAGGAGATTGCATTAGGGGAGGACGATGACGGTGAAACGTCAAGAAGTCTAGAGTATATTTCTAGGCAGAACGAACTCCACATGTGGCACACTAACGTGGTGGGGACTGGGTCTAATGCCGTGGTAAGTTCTGCGGGCCCACTAGAAATATATTGTCGCCCCCTAGATTGCAAATCTAGAACAGTGAGAGGGACTGGAGTGGGGCATCTTGATTGCCACTGTGAGACAGTGTGCCTTGTTATATATGAATTGAATTGATTTGAGGTTGAGTCCTCCTGGTCTGGGACCATTTGAGTTTGAGACAGTTGTCGTGCTCGCACGGTAAAAGTCCTGTACTCCTGTTTGCTTCCGACTAGGTTGGGTGAATGACCAAGGAGATGTAGACGTGAGTGATCGCCGAGATTGATATGAATGCTTTGATGGTATTTTAACACTCCCCAATCACTAGAGGTTATGAGAATACAGTGGTGAAATGGAAAGGAATGAGAAAAGGAAAGAATGTTCATAAGATGCGAAAGTAAAGAAGAAATGAGAAATAATAATAATAATGCTAATAATGTGAGATAATAATGATGGTGATGTCAATAATCTGTTTGTTTGTTGTGTGCTTGTGTATTGTATTGTGTGATTGTTTGGTCCTATTATCTTGCCTATCGTAATCCCACACCGTCGACGATGCGTCGTTCAGATCGCTTACTCTCTCCTGTTCGTTGGCATATCGGTGCTGCTAGTATTTCAACGAGCAGATGGAGTATTTCATGGAAGTCACCGTGCGAGGATTCCGTAGCTACGAGGAGAAGGCACGATATGAGAAGCAGAAGAACTTCACTACATCAGATGGAGTGATGCTGGAGTCTAATAACAATGAGGAAACAACTACGCGGGCGGCATCATCTTTGAGAGCGACGAGAGGACGCCAAAAGAAAGAGGGACGTCACCCGATTATTTTCAATAGAAGGGTTTAAGAGTAGGATTATTAGTTTAGGTTGTTGTAAGTGTTTGAGTCAAGGATTACCTAAGTGATGATCTATCGATGTAACTTAATCTATTCTGAAGCATGCCCTACTTTTCATACTATGAAAAATGTTTATGTTCTTTTGAGGAAATGAAAGTAACCACTTTGAATTGGAGCTAAACTATTTTTCTGCGAAATGTTTTTTTTTTTTGAAACTCGAGTGGAAGAGTATTGGTTTTAGTAACAACACGATTTTCGGAAAATGGTTGTTGAGAACACTCAGAACTTTCCAATAATGTTTTCAGACACCTCAACAATGTTTTAAAAAAAATAAATTTGGCCTCATTTTTGATAACTTTAATAAACAAAAGTTAATTGTTTTGAGTACGAAAATCGGGCTGTTACAGAATGGTATCAAAGCTTATGGTAATCCTTAGTGGCCTTAAGCATGGGCTTACATGCTTTGCTTGTGTGTGACTCTGTGTGCTTGCTAGTGTAAGGATAGGAACATAATTTTAGGTTTTCATCTTTCTACGATGTAAGACCTTGTGTGTAGCTTAATGTCGGCCGAGCTGGTTTAAGAAACCTGTTCATATGGTAGCCTTGAGGAACGTAGACTCAGTAGGAAGTGGATAGATTCTGAGAACGAGACTCCTTACCCTTGATGTTTCATCAGTGATTGACTTAGGTTTGTTACCCTTAGCACACCTTTTGTACACAAAAAAATAGTACCTTTAAGAATATAGTATATCCTGTCTGGACTCCCGTGTTTGTTGGATTGCTTCAACAAAACAGTTAGTATTGTTAAAACTCGACCCTTTTCTTCACAAACCTTACTATCAACCTGTAGCCTTGTCGATCCTATTTAAGACTTATTAGCCCAAATTGTGGAATTAAAAGTGCCATAGTTGCCCAGATAGTTTAAACTTGAATGATTAAAAGGGGCTAAATAGTTTAAGTTAAGTGAGGATATAAGCTCATAGTGGGTTTAGTCATAAGTCTGATCAAAGTTGGGGAGTCACAAGGAAGAAAAAGAGGTGCATGTTACCCGTTATTAAAGGAAATTATGAGGAAAGATTGAGGATTAGAATTGCCATACACCATAATCAGAGGTTTAGACAGTGAAAACGATAGGTTTGGTTGATGTTTAGGGAGAATCTAAGGAGAAAAGGGAGGATGTTTGAGGAGGTGAGGAAACCCAAGTTGTCTTAGAATCCCCTTAAATTAGGGAAATGATTGACGCAAACCTTAGAGTTCGAAGGAGGACGGAAGGGAGGAGTGATTGTTGTGAATCAGTAAGAACCCAAATTGTAGAAAAGAGAGAATATCTAAGGGTTTTAGGCTAAACCCTGTGCTTTGGAGATGTTTGAATTTTGTTTGCTTAATTTTCCCTAAGTCCGTACCTATGGTCGGACTTTCTGTGATGTCGGTCAGCTAAAGGAGCGACGTCTTCTTCGGTCAGTCCGTTGGACTTGACCCGATTCGACAAGCAAGCGGTTGAGTGAGTGCGACTTCTTCGCCTGAAAACAACCAACGAGGTGCACTGCAAAGAGGATTATACCTACAAAAGGGAACACGACCACGAAACAAAAGGAGAGTATTCTTATGGGACTCACAATAATGAGCGAACTTTGTGCCCTGCTGCCCAATCCACCACGTATTTCTCGGGGACGAGAAATCTTTAAGTTGGGGAGAATGTAACACCCCGCAAATTCCTCGTATTAATTTAAAATACGAAAGAAATTTATTGTTGAGAAAAGCGTTTTGAAAGAATATTTTCTTAAATGATTTTCCTAATTCACATTTTCAAAGTGATGAGTAATTTTGAAGAAATAATTTTCATAAGAAAATACTATAAGTTTTAAAGTAGAGTTTTGAGAAAATAATTATATGCTAGACATTTTTATGCCTTAAAGAAATGGTGGTTTATAAACAAGGGTATTTTTATGAGCAAAGAGATTTATTTTCTACACATATATGTTGGTTGATATGTGTTTGATATGTGATTGTGCTAATGTGAATCCTTGGAGATATTTGAATTATTATGTAAATTGGTAATTATATGTTCAAAATTAAAATTGATTAAAGAATAAAAAGATGATGTATGTATATGTGTATACGTGTGTGTGTGTGATGCATGATGCATGATTATGTATGTGTATGAAAACTTAATTAGTAGAAAAATATGGTAATGCATGTATGTGTCCCTATATGTGTATTACGTATGTGTATGTATGTATGAGTAGGTTTAGGATTTTTATTTTCTTGGACAAGAAGCCATGAACTAGACTAAAACCATAACCAAACCAAGTTAGTCACCAAACCCTAACCATTAGTTAAAAAGTAACAAAACCTAAGGGACCTAGTTCCTTAATTTCCTCCACCGTGTCCCCTTAAGTTTGATAATCTCCACCCATGCAACAAATTGAAGAGCCAAAATTGCCCCTCCCATTTGCACCCTTGGCCGAAGTACATGTGGACAAGAAGGGAAATCCACGAATTTCCTATATAAACCTTTGGCCTTAGCTCATTTTCACACACTTCATTTCCTTTCTTTCATTTCCTTTCATTCTCATTTCATTTCTCAAACACATTCTAAGAGGCTCATCAAACCTCTTAGAGAGAGAAGTAGGACGTGGGTAAGAAGGAGGAAGAAGGAAGAGATCAAGACCACAAAGCCCTAAGTTTCTTGAAGATCAAGTGAAGGTGGTTGAAGATCTTCTCTTTTCTTGGTTTATTCGAAGATCATAGGGTGTTAGAAGTAGTTTTCATTTTTCTAAGTTTTGTAAGGTTCCTTTGTTGTTGCATGTTTAATTTTCTTGTAGATCTATGTCTATATGTAATTGTTAAGCCTTGATCTTGAGTTTCAAGAACCAAACAAACTTGTAGAACCTTAACCCATGGACTCTACCATTCGGCCATGTCTAGAAAAATTAGGTTGTGATGATTTTTATTTTGTTTTGGGTTCATGCATGTTAGTTTAAGGCTTGTTAAAGATGATCTAAGTGGTTTGAATGCTTTGATTTTAACTTTTATTTTTATAAGCTTTGATCTTTGATCCTCTTTTCAAAAAGACTATGATCTATTTTTTGATCTTGAAAAAGATTTGATTCTTGCCTTGATTTTCCATAACTTTGATCTTGAAGTTTTGCATGTGACTCTTTTACTCAAAAGTTTTGTTTCTTGGTTTGCATGTTACGGTTTTGATGAGAAAACAAAGGAAAACAACTTTTTCAAAATGGTTTTGCTTTGATCTAAGCCTATGTGTGTTTGAAAGTTAAAGATTTAAGTTTTTCCTCTTGATTTTGTTAATTGATTTTTTGGTCAAGCTTTGAAAATCAAAGAAAACCATGATTTATTTGATTCTCTTTTGTTTTAAATGATTTTAGAAGCACATGCAAAAGAAAATAAAAATGAAAATGTGTTTGAGTGACTAAGAGGTCATGGTTTTGAGAGAAGAAGGAGTGGTATTTTCTAAAACCATGTGTTTGAAATGCATGTTTTTGATTTGTTGATTTTAAGGGTTTACATGTTGAAAAAGTGCATCAAAAACCTTGTTTTGCCATGATGATGATTTGGCCTAGCTAGGTTTAGTAGGATAGATTCTTTTTCATGTGAATCGACTTAAAGTAATAAGTATGTCTTGTGGACTTATGTTAAATTAATTTGTTTGAAATTATATTGTGACTATTCCTTTCAATTTGCTTGGTTAAAAAGATAAAGGAAACTATATTTGATTTGATAAATTAATTTAAGTTGATAAAATGAATTAAAGTTTGTTTAATTAGAAGGGCTCACGGTTTTTGAAATAAAATGGAATAAAAGACTTCATGATTTCGAATCCTTAATATTAACTAAATTTTTGCTTGAACTTATGTTTATCTACGGTCATGTAGTGTGAATGAGCTTAAGAAATCTAGTTGCACGAAAATAAATTTAAATAGTGATTGCTGAAAAGAATTAAATTGTTGCACTGAGTTACATCCTTGGCTTAATTCGGTTTGTGAATATATGTGTGACTAAGTGTTTGTGTTTTATGAAAATGTTTAAGAAAATAATTAAGCGAATAAGTTTTGATTTATAACTAAATTAAATGATTGATTAATTGCTTGTGTGCCTTAATCCATTTAAGTGTTGTTGTGGTTGTGTGCTAACTGATGTTTAAAAAATAATTGAGTATGTAATTGGCCTTGAAATGAATTGGTTTTAAAGAAAATTCTATTTGATTTATCTGAGATTTTTGAATTGTGTTTATGGCTGTCCAAAATGATTTTGGTGATAAATATTGAGTTTTAAAAGTGTTAATTTTAAATGAAAGAGTTATTTAAAACACAGAGTGTTTTTACAATGTTTTCGGGGTTTTAACAAAGTAAATTTTGTTAAACTATTCTTGCTGTCCAGAATTGCTTGGACTTGCCTCTTAACTTTTAAAATGTGCTTATATGATTTAAAGTATGGTTTTCAAGTGGTAATCAAATTAAGAAAAAACCCGAATTAAAAACAATTATGTTTTAAGTTTTTCAACGAGGAATGAGAGGTGTTTAAGTTACGAAAAAGATTTTCTTAATACAGACTAATAACGCAAGCGTATTTTATTTAGTACGAGGAATTTGAAAGACAAGGGATTGGGGCATCCGGCAGCAGAAAGGATCCGAGGTGACGGTACGCACTTAATAGCTGGACCTCAGGTGAGAGAGAAGCTTTCCTAAGACACCGTGGTAGTTAGGTGATGTATTAGGACGTTCCGTATCATCTCAAAGATCGGAACTAAGTGGTTCGGAGTCAGTAGTATAAGTGGCAATTGTTTGTGTTGTGTGGCCACTTATACGAATGTGACAAAGGCCACAATGTTGTTGTGTGATGAGTGTGTGATTGATAGCATGCTTTTATGTTTTTATTTCATTATGCCTGATGATATTTATTGTTGTTAAATTAAATGAGTAATATGCTGATAGACACGCCCTGAATGAGAAACGAAAACGAAAGGAATAAGTTGAGAAAGTAATGAAATTGAAAGTAAAGACACAATGAGAAAGATCTAATGATTGGAAATAAGGTATGTGCTGGAAAAGAAAGAAAGAGTTGAGAATTGGGGAAGGAAATTGAGGATAATGATGATAACGAGCCAGAGCTGGGGAGAGTGATGTGAATGTGGATATGAGATGTGATTTGAGCGGAGCTGGGCTCCTTTTGTTTTGGTTTTAGTCTGGGACTAGTGTTGAGTTGAGCTTGCTCCTCCATTAGCGCTCAGCAAAGATATTATTTTTGAAAAAGGTTTTTAAAAAAGTGGTTTTTGAAAAAGGTTTTTGAAAAGCAGTTTTTGAAAAGGTTTTTGAGAAGAGCTTTTTGAAAAGATTTTCGAAAAGAGATTTTGTGGAAAATGGTGAAAAGAAATTTTTAGAAAAGAGTTTGTGAAAAGAAATTCTTTTGAAAATGTTTCTGAAAGGAGATTTTCATAAACTTTGAGAATATATTTTGTAATGACGATTTAAAGAAAGTCTTTTTGAAATAATAATTTCGAGAAAATTTTATGAAATGATATTTTTGGAGAATAGTTTCTGAAACCAATGTTTTGTGAACGAAGGTGAAAAGATTTTTGTGAAAATTTTCGAAAGGATATTTTATGAAAGCTTATGATATGAGATTTTCCAAAAGTTATGAAGATGTGTTTGAGGAAAGTAAGATTGTGCTTGAAAAAGATTGAGAATGTTGAGAAGGATTGAGATATGAGATGAGAGTTCCGTGATGTGATCCCAGCTCTGTGCTATGTGAGAAATGATGAGGGAAAGATATTACCAAGTTAGTGGTCGGGACTCATTGAAGGGTTGCACGAAGGATGGGCCGACCATTAGGATGATTAAAAAGATAAAAGACTTTAAAAAGACACACGCGGTGAGGTAGGAGAGTGCGAAGTAGTGGAGAGGAAGGAACCATAAGTATCTGCGGATACTTAGGAGGAGATTGCATTAGGGGAGGACGATGACGGTGAAACGTCAAGAAGTCTAGAGTATATTTCTAGGCAGAACGAACTCCACATGTGGCACACTAACGTGGTGGGGACTGGGTCTAATGCCGTGGTAAGTTCTGCGGGCCCACTAGAAATATATTGTCGCCCCCTAGATTGCAAATCTAGAACAGTGAGAGGGACTGGAGTGGGGCATCTTGATTGCCACTGTGAGACAGTGTGCCTTGTTATATATGAATTGAATGAATTGATTTGATTTGAGGCTGAGTCCTCCTGGTCTGGGACCATTTGAGTTTGAGACAGCTATCGTGCCCGCACGGTAAAGGTCCTGTACTCCTGTTTGCTTCCGACTAGGTTGGGTGGATGACCGAGGAGATGTAGACGTGAGTGATCGCCGAGATTGAAATGAATGCTTTGATGGTATTTTAACTCTCCCCAATCACTAGAGGTTATGAGAATACAGTGGTGAAATGGAAAGGAATGAGAAAAGGAAAGAATGTTCATAAGATGCAAAAGTAAAGAAGAAATGAGAAATAATAATAATGCTAATAATGTGAGTTAATAATGATGGTGATGTCAATAATATGTTTGTTTGTTGTGTGCTTGTGTATTGTATTGTGTGATTGTTTGGTCCTATTATCTTGCCTGTCGTAATCCCACACCGTCGACGATGCGTCGTTCGGATCGCTTACTCTCTCCTGTTCGTTGGCATATCGGTGCTGCTGATATTTCAACGGGCAGATGGAGTATTGCATGGAAGTCACCGTGCGAGGATTCCGTAGCTACGAGGAGAAGGCACGGTATGAGAAGTAGAAGAACTTCACTACATCAGATGGAGTGATGCTGGAGTCTAATAACAATGAGGAAACAACTACGCGGGCGACATCATCTTTGAGAGCGACGAGAGGACGCCAAAAGAAAGAGGGACGTCACCCGATTATTTTCAATAGAAGGGTTTAAGAGTAGGATTATTAGTTTAGGTTGTTGTAAGTGTTTGAGTCAAGGATTACCTAAGTGATGATCTATCGATGTAACTTAATCTATTCTGAAGCATGCCCTACTTTTCATACTATGAAAAATGTTTATGTTCTTTTGAGGAAATGAAAGTAACCACTTTGAATTGGAGCTAAACTATTTTTCTGCGAAATGTTTTTTTTTAAACCCGAGTGGAAGAGTATTGGTTTTAGTAACAACACGATTTTCGGAAAATGGTTGTTGAGAACACTCAGAACTTTCCAATAATGTTTTCAGACACCTCAACAATGTTTAAAAAAAAAATTGGCCTCATTTTTGATAACTTTAATAAACAAAAGTTAATTGTTTTGAGTACGAAAATCGGGCTGTTACAATCAAGACTACGTAGTTCTATCATGCACGTAGATACAATGCATGGGGGAGATATAAATGGCTTTGAGCTGTTAAAAGAGTGTTCGGTGACATGCCCCCTACTCTTAGGAATGTTGTTTGTGGGCTTGTATCCCCTATATGAATGAGTTGGGCATAATGTTTTGGATCTTGAGGTTGGGACTCTCGGTACTGTTTGGCAGTTGCCATTGTGACGTCGTTGGATTTCTGCGGTGGGGTTGGGATCAACTACCATCATGAAGATGACCAAGATTTTGGGTAATCCCTATACTAGGATTCTCTTTGAGGAGTGTCGGTATAATCTGTGTGTACTTTCTGCGTATTGTAATTTTGGTGTTGTGATTGTTGTGTTCTCAGCCCCTTGCTTGAGGCTGGTATTTACAGAATCAAGATGGGTAGCTTGACCTGTTGTATTTTCTTGATAAATCTTATATCTCTAAGGTTAATCTTCGTATGATCTTATCTTATTTAGATAAGTAGTGATCCCTTATAGTTGTTGATCATCTAACGATAATCTTCTATGATTGAGTTGTTTATCTGCAGGAGATTGACTTCAGGAATAAGTCTTGTGGCTCCTCCACGGGTCAGGTCCATATCCAAGCTCTTTTGAGTTAGTCCAGGCTTTAAGTCCTTTGTTGTAGGTCGTTTGAGCTCAGCTTCTCATCTTTAGGTCTTCTCGTAGGTTATCTGAGGGTTGTGATGTAGGATAGGTATCCTTAGCTTGTGATAGCTCCATAACATAAGCCTCTAGGTCATTGCTTTGAAGTAAACTTTGAGCTTCGAGCTATTTCGAAACTAAGTCAGCCCTAATTCCGGGGTGGGTCCCAATGCACTAAATGCAAATCAGAGACATGACCTCTCTTCAAATTTCAAATCCAAATCATTTAGGATTCCTCATCTCCGTCATCCACGCATATTTTATGAATACTTTCCGTTTAGTGACACTTTTACTAATGTGATAGGAACGCTTCATGAGGAGCCCCAAAATCATTATTAACTTTGAGGTTAACACTCAATCTCCTCTACTGGAACTTCAAATCTTCTCCTGCTTCTCCCTAACTGTTAATGTTCTTCAACCTTCGGCATCAATGGCGAGTTCGTCACTACATTTTGACCAATCTATTGAGGACACTATGTCCAAATATGCTATTGGTGTAACACCTACACTTTAATACCCTTAACTACCCATTATTAAAATAGTGAGTTTAAAATTTCCTTTTTAATTATTAAAAATCTCCCGTCACACGGACGGAGTTTCCTTTGTTTTTTGAACTTTCCCAAAAATAATATTTTTCCTGCAACCTCCTAAACACATACATTTTCAACAACCAGAAGCCAATAGGGCTATCAACAACACATAAACAAAAATCAGTGCTACATCGCACAACACATATCACTAGAATTAAAATAAATTAATTACAACCATATAATCTATAAATCCCTCTAAAAGACTTACACTCCACGGAGTGGAGTGTGCACCTGCTCGGCCAATAATCGTGTAAGTTCAATCTCTGTACCTGGAAAAAATGGTAAGGAGGTGAGCATTACACATAAAATAGGAATAGCAGTTTCTGATATGACATAATAACTGACTAAGCCAAACACAATTAAACCAAGTAGTTCACATATACACTTAATCATTCCGGTCAAGTCCACATGCACATCAAAACCATATTATCAGTTTTCTCGTTTTATTTACTTTAACACTTGTTCATTAAAGTCATATTCACATGCATATTAAAACCAAAATGTCATTTTTCTCATAATTGTACATATATCCAACTTCACATCTTTTCATGCTTTTCTTCTCATACTCAAGTGTTATCATATCTTTCATATTCTTGTATATTATTGTAAGCTTTTCATCTTTTCGTGGATTATCCGATTCGCGCCACATCGCAGTCGGATTCCACACATTTCATCCTTTCGTGAACTATCCGATTCACGCACCCGCAGTCGGATTCCACACCTTTCATCATTTCGTGGACTATCCGATTCGCGCACTCGCATTCGAATTCCACACCTTTTAAATAACTAGTCCTCTTCGCGTTCTAGCCGATTCGCGCACCCGCAGTCAGCCCCGATTCGCGCACCCGCAGTCGATCGCAAGGGTTTATAGTGAAATCTTTTGACGCGGACTATCCGATTCGCGCACCCGCAGTCGGATTCCACACATTATACTTCTTCTTATTCTTTATTAGATACTTCTCTCAATCTTGTAATTTGTACCATTATCTTTTTCTTTTCTCATCAACTATTTATTAATTCTTTTCATATTTTCTGAGTCTCTAACCAACTATCATTATTGACCATCATTCATTCACTTAGCACATACAAAAGTTATTTCCCCTTTGCTTAACAATTATCAATTAATCATATATACATTTTCCAAACATTTTCAACAACAACAACATAAGCACATATTCACAAATATACAAAAATTCACAAGTAGGCACATATTCATCACATCAACATTAACTTAATTCATTCACTTTCATACTTTAGTAATTATTCATATTCACTACCTTATGATTTTATACCCTAAACTACCAACCAATCTTAACCAATCACTATGAGCGTACCAGAAACCCCAGTGACGGATCCAGAATTTTTTAGATGTGGGGGCAACACATATATAAATATAAAATATTACAATTATATTTCATTCGTTCTTATATTATTAGGTCACATTATATTTTTTAGGAGGTATTTAATTTTTTCACTAAATTATTCATATTAAATGAGTGTTCTGATTAACTAAGTTCAATTTATCATAAAAAAAAGTAATGCAAGTAAAATAAGTAAAAGTGATAAATAAAATAAATAAATAAAAAATAAGTAAAAGTGCAAAATTGATAGATATCTTTTTGTTAAAAAACGAGTGAACTGCTTATCTTAATTCTTGTGTTTTGGTTAAGTATGACTTATCAATATAATATAAAATTGGAGAAGTTGGAGGGTAAACTTGATTTCCCTCCTAAAACTTCTTCCTAATATTATTTCCCTCCTAAAATGCATCATAATGATGTTTTGTGTTTTTAATCTGAACCATCTATTATATTTTGTAAGATTAAATCACAACCGTTCAAACCTGTATATTGAAACACGGTTAAGCTCTCATCCAGGTTCTCTTGGAAGCCAGATTCTGTTCATATTCACACTCTTCGTTCATGAACATGCGTTCATATGAGCGCTTCTCTCTGCCTCTCTAAAAAAAATAAAGAACTCCTTTCATCTCTCACACTTTCATCTTCTCTATTTTCTTTCTCTGGCCTCTCTCTTTTTCCTCTCTCTTTCATCCTCTCATCACCACATTACAAATCACATCACCACAACCATAATCTTCTCACCGCTGCATATCGGTACCAAAGAACCCACGATGCCAAGAATCGCGACTGCCACCACTGCCATCATCATTGCTAACCGCCACCTGTTGGGATTTCGATTTCCTACATAGATTCGATTTTTTTTTAATTTAAGCTTTCAGTGTTTATTTGTTAGCGTAGGATGAAAGAGAAGCTTGAATATGCCACACCCATAGAGACTTCGATGTTACGAAGGAGAAACTCAAAGCCTACGTCGGCTCCGATCGTGGGAAGCATTTGCTAATGACCATCAAGGATCATATCTATGATGTCTCTCAAAATAGGTTTTTTTCAACACTTTCTCAACTTCTTTTTTGTTAGTTTTGAATTTTGGATATTTTTTATTTTGTTGAATAATTGTCTTTCATTAGTTCTAAAATTATTTTGCATGTGTTAAAGGTTTTGGTGATATAGATATCATATATTCTGTTTGAGAAAATGTCTAGGAGAAATGTGTGATTTTTGGTGCATTATTTTTGAGTCACCATAACCATTGTATACCACATGTTTGATAAAAATCCTTGGTGGTAATTATTTTTTTAACTTGGCTTGAAACTTATCATATGTAATTATTTTTGAAACTTATGTTTTGGTAACTTATCCTTGTTGCTGTTTTTTTAAACTTAGTTTATGCCAATGATTAAAGTGTATATTCATTAGAGGCAAATGAGAGTTCTATTTCTTAAGCACTATCAAGCTTTGAATCTCATCTAAATGCAATGCCAGGCTTCTAAGGCTAAGTTGTCCTTGTAAATTCAATGCTCCTAATTATGTGGATTATATTTTGATGATGACAAAGTAATTAACAATCAAGCCTTGAAGACATTGCAACATCAACAACAACAACAAGTCAAGAAAAGAAGACAAGTGTCCAATCATTCTCAATCAAATATTAATTGTAAATTTCTAATTTATGTTGAGAGTGGTTGAGAGTGGGTAGAAATAGTTAGTCTCTTCTAGGAATAAAATTTTATATGACTATTAGGTTGAGATTAACTAAAATTAATACTTGAGAAGAAAAATAAAATTGAAAATTAATTTTTCTCATGTCTGATCAAAATACTCGAGTATTTTGAGAAAGACTCGAGTATATACTCGAGTATTCTGTAAAACACTCGAGTATTTGTGCCAGGTCAGCAAATATGACCGTTAGTCTTGTTCGTGCACCAGATCCTTGTTGACTGGTCAAAAAGACTCGAGTATTTCATAAAAGACTCGAGTATTTTTGTCCAGTCAGCAAAAATGAACGTTGGAGAGACTCAAAAACCCAATTGAGGGCATTTGAGTCTCATCCAACCCAAGAGAGCATTTTAGAACCTTATTGTAAAAATTCTCTTTGACTCTGTGCAAGAACAAACAAGACAACAAGATCATATTGATTACAAGCTTTGATTAATTCCTCTTCTCAAGTGTTAATTCTCAAAAACTCAACTTCTCACTCATATTGTTATTTTCTTTCAAGTTGAGTTTTAGGTCTCAATTCATATATTGAGCTGTGCTTATTTGTGCTAATCCATTGTGAGATTAGTAATACACATACAAAAAGCTTGATTATTCAAAGTCTTGGATTGTTCCCAAGCAAACCCTAAGTGGCTTAGGGTGTTGAAGTCTTGAGAGGTTCTCAAGCACAAGACTAGGAGGTTCCTAGCCCGGTGGAGTTTCTTGAAGGGAGTTCAAGGAAGCTTTTGAAGAGTTCTTCAATCACCGGAATCAGATTGGGGTAGAAATCAAGAGTTTGGTACACTCTTGAAGGGTTAGGTTGAGTGAGGCCATTCTCAAGCAATCCTTGTAATTTCTAACAATTTGATTATTAGTAGAAACTCCTAAGTGATTAGGAGGACTGGATGTAGCTCATTGTTGGAGTGAACCAGGATAAAATTGCTTGAGTGTTGGTTTATTGCTTTTAATCTACTTTCTAGCTCAATCAACTTAAGTCATTTCAAACTATTAGGATTTATACAATTAGGTAGCAAGTTCAAGGAATCTTGGTGTTAAAAGTTTATTTAGATTGCTTGCTAATCTGTTGGATAAGTTCCTGTTTAGTATTGAATTGATTTGAGTTAAATTGCTGGATTTTCGTTTCTGGTTTTACTGCTATCTGTTAGGAAAAACTCGAGTGTATTTAGAAAGACTCGAGTTGTTCATCTTGAAAAACTCGAGTATTTCACAAAAGACTCGAGTATTTCGTGTCTGATTCCAGAAAATTCAGTCTTAGCTCCATTCTTCAATTATCATTCGAAATATTTGGTATTAGTGCTTCAAATTACTATTCACCCCCCCTCTAGTATTTGCTTAGCCCGCTTGTTGGTTTCCAACAAGTGGTATCAGAGCTCGGTCGAAAGATCGAGTGTAACAACTTTTTCGAAAAAGATCCTTTTGGAAACTAAATGGGCTCTAGCAATAACTTTGGTGGAGAAGGAGCTTCAATAAACCGTCCTCCACTATTTAATGGTGAAGGATATGTTTATTGGAAAACTCGCATGAAAGTTTTTATTGAAGCAATTGATATAGATATTTGGGATGCAATTGAAAATGGTCCTTTCATTCCCAAAAAGAAAATTAATGAAGAAATTGTTGAAATTCCAAGGAGTAGTTGGAATGATGATGAAAAGAGAAAAGTCTCATTTGATTTAAAAGCTAAAAACATCATCTTTTCAGCTCTATCCCATGATGAATTTTATAGACTTTCCCAATGTAAATCGGCAAAAGAAATGTGGGATACTTTGCAAGTCACACATGAGGGAACAAGTGAAGTAAGAGAGGCAAGATTGAATTCTCTAACTCACGAATATGAATTGTTCCACATGTTGCCAAATGAAACCATTAGTGACTTGCAAAAGCGATTCTCTCACATAGTTAATCATTTGATTTCCTTGGGAAAAGTATTTCGCAATGGTGAAACTACTAACAAAATTCTAAGATGTCTTGATAGGAGTTGGCAACCCAAGGTAACCGCCATCAAGGAATCAAGAGACATAAATAGCATGGACTTAGCCACTTTGTTTGGCAAACTCCAAGAGCATGAGATGGAACTTACAAGACTTGGGATGCATGAGGAATCGGACAAAAAGAAAAAGGGCATAGCACTCAAAGCTTCAACTAAAGCTACAAAAGAAGTTGAAGAATGCTCTACAAGTGAAGATTCTGATGGTGAACCAAATCAAGAAGAATTCGGGATGTTTGTGAAAAGGTTCAACAAATTCTTCAAAGGGAAGAAAGGTGGCTCTTCATCCAAATTCAAGAGAACCAAAGACTCCAAACAAAGAGAAAAGAGTACCAATGATGGAGTTAAGTGTCATGAATGTGGTGGGGTTGGTCACATAAGAATGGAATGTGCCACATTCTTGAAGAAGAATGACAAGAAGACCCAAGAGACCAAGGGGAAGCGTGCATACATTGTTTGGGATGCACCGGAGAAGATCAATGAATCATCTTCAAGTAGTTCTGGTGATGAAAATGCAAACCTTTGTCTCATGGCCAAGAACAATCATGAGTCCTCATCAAGAGCTAATCATGACATGGGTGAAAGTGATGATGAGGTAACCTCTAGCTCTTCTTGTTCTTCTTCAAACTCCATTTCCTATGATGATTAGCAAGAAGCCTACAATGAAATGTTAATTCAATTTAGAAGGCTTGCTAAAATTAATAAGGAAAAAGGAAAGAAACTTTTGGAGTTTCAACAAGAAATTGATGAATTGCAAAAATCTATAAATGAGTTGAAATTTCAAAATGAATCCTTGGAACTTATTAATTCTAGTCATCAAAGTGATTGTGCAAATCATGAGGAGATTATCACTCCATGTGAGAGATGTGATGAACTTGAAAAAGAAGTGAAAGAGTTGAAAAACAAACTCACAATCTCACATAGTGATAGAAACCTCAACCGGTTGTTGAACTCTCAAAGACATAATCACAACAAAACCGGTTTAGGATATGTTCATAAGAAGGACAAAAAGTACAAAGTGGTTGGAACATTTTCTAAGAAAAACTCATCAAAGAAACCAACTTGTACTTATTGTGGAAAAGTTGGACATATCAACATTGAGTGCCATATTAAGAAGTTTGAAATGAAAAAGGGCACTTATATGTGGATTAAGAAGGGAGAAAGTCCCAACACTAACCCTAAGGGACCCAACATTGTTTGGGTACCCAAAATGAACAAGTGATTTCATTTTGTAGGTGTGCCTTCGAACGGGAAAACAATTGTGGTATCTAGATAGTGGTTGTTCGAAGCACATGACGGGAGATAAGCGACACTTCATTGAGCTTACTCCAAAGGAAAAGGGTTATGTCACTTATGGGGACAACAACAAAGGCAAAATCCTTGGTATTGGTAAAATCGAAAACTCTTCAAACTTGAGTATTGATAATGTGCTCTATGTTCAAGGATTAGAACATAATCTCTTGAGCATAAGCCAATTATGTGATATTGGTAATCATGTAGTTTTTACCTCTACCCATTGCCTCATTAAAAGTGACAAAGATGAATCAATCAAATTTGTTGGTAGAAGGTCAAATAATACTTACTTAGTTGATTTGAACAAAGTCACTTCTTTGGTATCTACTTGTTTAGTGAGAAAAGAAAATGACACTTGGTTATGGCATCGTAGGACCGCTCATATAAATGTAAACCAGTTGAAGAAAATACAATCTAAAGATCTAGTAGTTGGTTTACCAAAGCTAAATTTTTCTATTGAAGGTGTTTGTTCTCCTTGCAAGAAATGTAAACAAACCAAAAACACCTTTGGATCAAAAATGGTGATGTCCACATCAAGGCCATTAGAAATGCTTCATATGGACTTGTTTGGACCATCACAAGTAAAAAGCTTTGGTGGCAACTATTATGCATTGGTGATTGTTGATGACTTCTCTAGATTTACATGGACTCTATTTTTAACTACTAAGAGTGAGACCTACAAATCTTTTAAACATCATGTCAAACTTTTGCAAAACCAAGTAAATCAAAAAGTAATTATTATTCGTACCGATCATGGTGGTGAATTCGAAAACCACAAATTTGATAGATTTTGTGCTAAAAATGGTATTGAGCACCAATTCTCCGCACCAAGAACTCCGGAACAAAACGGAGTGGTAGAGCGGAAAAATAGGGTGCTAGAGGAACTTGCTAGAACCATGTTAAATGATTCTCAAGTACCTCAATATTTTTGGGCCGATGCCGTCAATACGGCTTGTTATGTTTTAAATCGTATTTTGATAAGGCCCTCTTTGGATAAAACCCCTTATGAACTTTACAAGGGAAGAAAGCCAAATATATCTCATTTTCATGTCTTCGGATGCCAAGTTTTTGTTTTAAATAATGGAAAAGAACATCTTGGCAAGTTTGATTCCAAATCCGATGAAGGCATATTTTTAGGCTATTCTTCTCATAGTAAAGCTTATAGAATTTTTAATAAAAGAACTTTAATTATTGAGGAATCAATTCATGTGGTTTTTAATGAGTCTTCGAAAGAAGATAGTGTTTTATGTGATGCTAGTGAAGATGGCATTGATTTTTCAAAAGAAGAAAAAGAGAGAGAGAAATCAAAAGTTGATGAAGGAGAAGTTAGGGAAGAACTTCCTCCAACTTGGGAATCGGTCAAGGCTCATCCTATAGACAATGTCATAGGAGATATGTCAAATGGAGTACTTACTCGTAGGTCTATTCAAAACATTTGCCACTATGTCTCCTTTGTTTCTCAAATTGAACCCGATTCAATTAAAAAGGCCATTGAGGATGATCATTGGGTTCTTGCTATGCAAGAAGAATTAAACCAATTTGAAAGAAATGAAGTTTGGGTTTTAGTCCCTAAACCCGATGATCATACCATAATTGGTACTAAATGGATTTATAGAAACAAACTTGATGAATCCGGGTTGATTATAAGAAACAAAGCTAGACTAGTAGCTCAAGGGTACAACCAAGAGGAAGGTATCGATTATGATGAGACCTTTGCTCCAGTTGCACGTCTTGAAGCTATCCAAATTTTACTTGCTTTTGCTTCAATCATGAAATTCACTTTATATCAAATGGATGTTAAAAGTGCTTTCTTAAATGGGTTTATAAATGAAGAAGTGTATGTCAAACAACCCCCCGGTTTTGAAAATAGTGAATTTCCAAACCATGTTTATAAGTTGAAAAAGGCACTCTATGGATTGAAACAAGCTCCTAGAGCTTGGTATGATCGATTGAGTTCCTTTCTATTAGAAAACAAGTTTCAAAGAGGGAAGGTTGATAATACACTATTTATTTATAAAACCAAAGATGACATATTGTTAGTACAAATCTATGTTGATGATATCATTTTCGGTGCTACTAACGTGTCTCTTTGTAGAAATTTTTCAAATTTGATGAAAAAGGAATTTGAAATGTCAATGATGGGAGAACTCAAGTTCTTCCTAGGCTTACAAATAAAGCAAGTCAAGGAGGGGATATTTGTGCATCAAGGGAAATATTGCAAAGAGCTCCTTGAAAAGTTCGGATTGGACAAGTGCAAGGAAGCCTACACTCCAATGAGCACATCATGCTACCCAGACAAGGATGAACATGGTACACTGGTTGATGTTAGTAAGTTTAGGGGTATGATAGGTAGTCTCCTATATCTCACTGCATCTAGACCGGATATTATGTTTAGTGTATGCATGTGTGCTAGATTTCAAGCTAATCCTAAAGAATCTCACCTATCCGCAGTTAAACATATATTTAAGTATCTAAAAGGAACAATTAACACTGGTTTATGGTATCCTGCTGATGCCAATCTTAGTTTAGTTGGTTACTCGGATTCCGACTTCGCGGGATGCAAGCTTGATCGCAAAAGCACCAGTGGTACTTGCCATTTCTTGGGAAGTTCATTGGTGTCTTGGTTTTCTAAAAAGCAAGCTTGTGTCGCCCTTTCTACCGCCGAAGCGGAATATATCGCAGCTGGTAGTTGTTGTGCTCAACTATTATGGATAAAACAACAATTATCGGATTTTGGTTTGAAACTTGAAAATATTCCGATTAGATGCGATAACACGAGTGCAATCAACTTGACCAAGAATCCGGTGTATCACTCAAGAACTAAACACATTGAAATAAGACATCACTTTTTGAGAGATCATGTACAAAAGGGTGATTGTACAATTGAATTTGTTAGTACCACAAATCAATTAGCCGACATTTTTACAAAACCTCTACCAAGGGACACCTTTTATCATATTAGGAGAGAACTTGGTATTTTAGATGAAGCTAATATAGGCTAATTTCATTGTGTGTCATTTTTGGAAAATCACCATATTAGTCTTACTCTAATGTGTTCTTGATTCTTAGTTAAATTGTCCTTGATGATATTTGAAATTGCATGTGTTAATTGTGTGTGATTCTGTACTGAATTCCTAGTTGGATGTGAAGAGTATTGTATTTGATTTGTGTTTGGTCTTTTAAAACTGTGTTTTTAATTCTGTTCTGTCAAAAATACTCGAGTTTTTCTAAAAACACTCGAGTATATTAATTCAAAATTAAATCAGTTTTAAATTGAAAAAGTTTTTAATCAGGGTCTGACAAAAATACTCGAGTGTTTCTCAAAACACTCGAGTCTTTCGAAACCCCCAATTTTTGGACTTTCAGACCAAACTCGAGTATTTGCCAAAAACTCAAGTGTTTTTCGTTTTCCTGAAATTTGAGGATCTGACCAAACTCGAGTGTTTCTGTTTTTACTCGAGTTTCTGGGCAGACCTGGGGATGAGTCGCGAACAACTCGAGTATATTGTGAAAAGCTCGAGTTTTTCATCAAGAACAACTCGAGTATTTATGAATATACTCGAGTATTTTTGAAAGTTTATATATTCTCTCAGCCCCTCACACTCGAGTTTTCCGAACCCCTTTCTCTTCTCTCTCAGTTTTCTCATATCTCTCTCCTCAAAACTCCGATTTTACTCAAATTTTTTTGCCAAATCTTACTAGTTTTACATCCTCTAAACACTTTTCATCTCTTATTTCAACGAATTTCAACAAATTTCACCCTCAAATTCGTCACCCCCTTTTCAAACCCTAACTTTCCAAAACTTCAATTTTCTCCAAAATTCTTCTATGGCTTCATCATCTGGAAAAGGAAAGAGAGTACGGATTGCAGAATCATCATCCGAGGAGGACATTCCAGAGTATTATCAAGAGGATGAGTGTTTGGAAAGGTTGGAGGGCTTTGCTACGAGAACTTTTGGTGTGGTCACATGGATCAACAGTGAATTTCTCGAAAGTAAGGGTTTCTCTTTTGTTTCTAACCTTAGGCACCAACAACTCATTCGCTTTCTGGAATTCAATGGTCCAATTTATCCTAGGCTTGTTCGAACTTTTTATGCAAACCTTAGGCTACACAACAATGTAATGGAATCAATGGTTGAAGGTGTCAAATTCTGCATTAGAGTTAAGGATATTTACCATGCTTTCAGCCCTTCACGACACGGGGACAACTCTCTCAAGGCAAATGCCGATGGAATTTTTCAAATTTGTTTGCGCCCCGATCGTGTATGGACCCAAGGGGTTAAGCATTCCTCTCTGATGACTGTCCAAACTAAGGTGCTGCACTATATTGTTAGCCATCAGTTAGTGCCTCAAACCTCACCAAATTATGCTAAACCCACAAACAATGAACTTAGACTTGTTAGTACTATCCTGAACAATGAGAAGCTGAATTGGTGTCGCATAATTTTGGATAGAATGCTAGCTGCTGCCCGTTCTAAGGCCCCTAAATCCTTACCCTATCCCATGCATGTATGTCGCCTCTTGCGCAATTTCAAGGTACCTATCCCACGAAATGAAGAGTCCAGGACTCTTCATGTTAAACAGCATTGCCTCAATAATGGTACTTTGAATCATCAAGGCATGGAATATCATGAACCCTCTGGACAGTACTTATACCTATCTGACATAGCTGCTTTGAGGCGGGCTGAGAATGTTGGAGCTCAACAAGGGGTGAATGCCCAACAATTGGAAGAGGAAGCTGCAGCATTTGCACAGGCTGAAGGAGGGGACCCTATTGAGAATGAAATTAATTTTGATGACTTTACTGGATCTCAATATGGGTTTGATAACTCGGGATGGAGAGACAATGTTATCACCTGGCTGGATACTATAGATGGGAGGATGGACTCTTTTGTGACTGCTATGGACGCCCAGCATGATGATTTTGTTAGCCTGGATACTAGGATGAGTGTAGAGTCTGCTATGCTATATTCCCGCTTGGATCAGCACTCGGACCAGATTTATTCCCGCCTGGACCAGCAGTCAGAGCAGATGAACCGCCTGTTTGATGAGATGATGGCGGCCTTCTCTCGGTTTTATCCTCCTCCAGATGATCCTGCTCCATCCATGTTCTGATGATGTTGTCCTTTGGATTTTATCTTAGTTTTCTTTATGTTGGCCTCTGTTGCATTTTCTGTATTTTGAAAACTTGGTGTTTGAATCTTTGGGTTTGTCATGGTATTTTTCGTTTGGACCTCCTGTTTAACACTATGGTGCTATTATGATGTTATTGACTTTCGTTTTCATTATGGTGTTTTTATTGGGGGAGCTCTTTATTGTTTTTATTATGTCTCTGTTTTATTGCATAGTTGGTTATGGGGTTTTCCCATTCTGCACCTCTCCTCCCTTGATCTTTTTCTCAATTGTTACACCTTTTTGGATCATGACAAAAAGGGGGAGAGATATTATACACTTGTCTTGATATTGTTGATATTGTTGCACCTAAATTTTTCTAATTATGGTATATACTCTGATAATTGTTGAATACTCTAATACCATAGGCTTGGTGCTAAAATTAAATTGTCTTAACCTCTTGCACAAGCTGAATTTTTAGATAGGTGAAAAGGATCCTATAGTGAGGGGGAGTTACACCTTCAAGTGGTTTCAAGCTCAACAAATGGTACAAGTGTTAATTATTTTGTCATCACCAAAAAGGGGGAGATTGTAAATTCAATACTCCTAATTATGTGGATTATATTTTGATGATGACAAAGTAATTAACAATCAAGCCTTGAAGACATTGCAACATCAACAACAACAACAAGTCAAGAAAAGAAGACAAGTGTCCAATCATTCTCAATCAAATATTAATTGTAAATTTCTAATTTATGTTGAGAGTGGTTGAGAGTGGGTAGAAATAGTTAGTCTCTTCTAGGAATAAAATTTTATATGACTATTAGGTTGAGATTAACTAAAATTAATACTTGAGAAGAAAAATAAAATTGAAAATTAATTTTTCTCATGTCTGATCAAAATACTCGAGTATTTTGAGAAAGATTCGAGTATATACTCGAGTATTCTGTAAAACACTCGAATATTTGTGCCAGGTCAGCAAATATGACCGTTAGTCTTGTTCGTGCACCAGATCCTTGTTGACTGGTCAAAAAGACTCGAGTATTTCATAAAAGACTCGAGTATTTTTGTCCAGTCAGCAAAAATGAACGTTGGAGAGACTCAAAAACCCAATTGAGGGCATTTGAGTCTCATCCAACCCAAGAGAGCATTTTAGAACCTTATTGTAAAAATTCTCTTTGACTCTGTGCAAGAACAAACAAGACAACAAGATCATATTGATTACAAGCTTTGATTAATTCCTCTTCTCAAGTGTTAATTCTCAAAAACTCAACTTCTCACTCATATTGTTATTTTCTTTCAAGTTGAGTTTTAGGTCTCAATTCATATATTGAGCTGTGCTTATTTGTGCTAATCCATTGTGAGATTAGTAATACACATACAAAAAGCTTGATTATTCAAAGTCTTGGATTGTTCCCAAGCAAACCCTAAGTGGCTTAGGGTGTTGAAGTCTTGAGAGGTTCTCAAGCACAAGACTAGGAGGTTCCTAGCCCGGTGGAGTTTCTTGAAGGGAGTTCAAGGAAGCTTTTGAAGAGTTCTTCAATCACCGGAATCAGATTGGGGTAGAAATCAAGAGTTTGGTACACTCTTGAAGGGTTAGGTTGAGTGAGGCCATTCTCAAGCAATCCTTGTAATTTCTAACAATTTGATTATTAGTAGAAACTCCTAAGTGATTAGGAGGACTGGATGTAGCTCATTGTTGGAGTGAACCAGGATAAAATTGCTTGAGTGTTGGTTTATTGCTTTTAATCTACTTTCTAGCTCAATCAACTTAAGTCATTTCAAACTATTAGGATTTATACAATTAGGTAGCAAGTTCAAGGAATCTTGGTGTTAAAAGTTTATTTAGATTGCTTGCTAATCTGTTGGATAAGTTCCTGTTTAGTATTGAATTGATTTGAGTTAAATTGCTGGATTTTCGTTTCTGGTTTTACTGCTATCTGTTAGGAAAAACTCGAGTGTATTTAGAAAGACTCGAGTTGTTCATCTTGAAAAACTCGAGTATTTCACAAAAGACTCGAGTATTTCGTGTCTGATTCCAGAAAATTCAGTCTTAGCTCCATTCTTCAATTATCATTCGAAATATTTGGTATTAGTGCTTCAAATTACTATTCACCCCCCCCCCCCTCTAGTATTTGCTTAGCCCGCTTGTTGGTTTCCAACAACCCTTTCACGAATGGTTGCAAGAGTTGCAAGCATGGGAAGAAGGTTGAGTTGCCTTTGTAATGATTTGTAAATTGCAGCCAATAAATGTATTTGATTGATCTATTCTGCTATATGAAAATTAGATACTATATGTTTGAAAAAGCAAGGTATTTGATTCTGTTTTTAAAATGATTTCTCATATAGTGTACGATATTAAGTAATAATTCTGCACAAAAGATTTGAATTTACTTCTTTAAATTTTCTAGGGTTTTATTGTCATCTTAATTATTTGATTCTGTTTTGAAAATGATTTGTCATATAGTGTACGATATTAAGTAATAATTCTGCACAAAAGATTTGAATTTAGTTCTTTAAATTTTCTAGGGTTTTATTGTCATCTTAATTTCTCACTGAGTAAGCATGCTATGGTTTGGTTTACCTCCACAAAGATGTGGAGTTACTGGTTTGGTTTATTGATAAACCGGTTGAACACTATAGATAGATTAACACTGTTATGTATTTTGAATCCTGATTATGAAAATGTATTTGAAATCTGGATAGAAAAAAATCAAGAGTGCCTTCCAACACAAATGATGGACTGCTTTGTTTTTTGTTATTGTATGGTCTATTTGGTATAAGAGGAATGACAAAGTTTTTGAAGGGCTGGATATAGATGAAAATGAAACTATCTTTTTGATTATATTAAACAAAGGCTGGGATGTTGGATGGTATATTGGATGGATGGTTGGAATGATAAGTGTCTATGTGAGGCCGAATGATGTTGTGAGGAATTTAGAAGCCGTGAGAGAGAGGTCGAATGATGTTGTGAGGAATTTAGAAGCTGTGAGGGAATGGCAAGCACCAAGACCAAGTATCAAATATCAAGGATCATATCTATGATGTCTCTCAAAGTAGGTTTTTTTTCAACACTTTCTCAACTTTTTTTTTTTGTTAGTTTTGAATTTTGGACATTTTTTATTTTGTTGAATAATTGTCTTTCATTAGTTCTAAAATTATTTTGTATGTCTTAAAGGTTTTGGTGATTTAGATATCATATGTTCTGTTTGAGAAAATGTCTAAGAGAAATGTGTGATTTTTGATGCATTATTTTTGAGTCACCATAACCATTGTACACCACATGTTTGATAAAAATTCTTGGTGGTAAATATTTTTGTAACTTAGCTTGAAACTTATGATATGTAATTATTTTTGAAATCTTTTAGATTAAACAAAGGCTGGGATGTTGGATGGTATATTGGATGGATGGTTGGAATGATAAGTGTCTATGTGAGGCCGAATGATGTTGTGAGGAATTTAGAAGCCGTGAGAGAGAGGCCGAATGATGTTGTGAGGAATTTAGAAGCTGTGAGAGAATGGCAAGCACCAAGACCAAGTATCAAATATCAATGATCATATCTATGATGTCTCTCAAAGTAGGTTTTTTTCAACACTTTCTCAACTTTTTTTTTGTTAGTTTTGAATTTTGGACATTTTTTATTTTGTTGAATAATTGTCTTTCATTAGTTCTAAAATTATTTTGTATGTGTTAAAGGTTTTGGTGATTTAGATATCATATGTTCTGTTTGAGAAAATGTCTAAGAGAAATGTGTGATTTTTTATGCATTATTTTTGAGTCACCATAACCATTGTACACCACATGTTTGTTAAAAATCCTTGGTGGTAATTATTTTTGTAACTTAGCTTGAAACTTATGATATGTAATTATTTTTGAAACTTATGTTTTGGTAACTTATCCTTGGTGCTGTTTTTTTTAACTTAGTTTATGCCAATGATTAAGGTGTATAGACAGTAGAGGCAAATGAGAGTTCTATTTCTTAAGGACTATGAAGCTTTGAATCTCATCTAAATGCAATGCCAAGCTTCTAAGGCTAAGTTGCCTTTTCACGAATGATTGCAAGAGTTGCAGACTTGGGAAGAAGGCTAAGTTGCCTTTGCACTGATTTGTAAATTGCAGCATACTTTGTTTCAATAAACGGATCTGACTGATCTATTCTTCTCTATGTGAAAATTAGAGACGATATGTTTGAAAAAGCAAGGTATTTAATTCTGTTTTGAAAATTATTTGTCATATAGTGTACGATATTAAGTAATAATTCTGCACAAAAGATTTGAATTTACTTCTTTAAATTTTCTAGGGTTTTATTGTCATCTTAATTTCTCACTAAGTAAGCATGCTCTGGTTTGGTTTACCTCCGCCAAGAGGTGGAGTTACTGGTTTGGTTTATTGATAAACCGGTTGAACACTATAGATAGATTAACACTGTTAGCTATTCTGAATCCTGACTATGATAAATGTATTTGAAATCCGGATAGAACGAATCAAGAGTGCCTTCCAACACAAATTATGGATTGCTTTGTTTTGGATATAGATGAAAATGAACCTATCTTTTTTGTTAAACAAAGGCTGGGATATTGGATGGATGGTTGGAATGATAAGTGTCTATATGTGGCCGAATGATGTTGTGAGGAATTTAGAAGCTGTGAGAGAATGGCAAGCACCAAGACCAAGTATCAAATGGCTGCCCCTCCATGTTTGAAACTGAAATGGAATGTTGATGAATCCTCAATTGCTAAACCACAACCATACTGACAGGTATTGGAGGCATAATTAGAAATTCTAGGGAAGCATTAGCTCCCAATTTGCAGCTTCAGTTGGTGTAAGAGATTCTAATGTCGCAGAGTTCCTTGATGTGATTTTTGCTCTTGAGACTTCATTGCAGCAATCATGGCTCATACATATCATTATTGAATCTGATTCTAAATTTGCATTATCATGGGTGAAAAGTGATGATGGATGTCTTGGGAGCTTCAATTCCTAAAAAATAAGTTACATAATATGCTGCATGTGTTTAAATTTGTTGAGTTCATGCATACAGGTAGGGAGGACAATGAAATAGCGGATTCTTTGGCAAAGCCAGGGAGGGGGTCCTCAGGTACATGGATCCAATGGAATTAAGAATCTGTGAGGCTTTATACAGCCATTAGGTGCATTATTTGTTTTCTGTATGTATGGGTAGTTAAGGGGTTTAAGATGCATTCATGGGTGTAATGGGTGTTATTGTTGTTATGAGAGGCTACATGCACTTTTTATGTTCAGGTGTATGTTTTGGCAAAATTTAGAGTACTAATTTTTATGCTTGATTTATATTACTCTATTTGATTATGAAATTGTAGTTTCATTTTTAGTTGTTTGAGTGATTGGTTTTGACTGTTAGAAATGCACATAAAGTGTTCATCAAAATTCCACTTTGTGAGTAATGCCTATTTACATTCTTTTTTATGAGTAATTGTGAGAAAACCCACTTCCGATTGGGGGTTGATCTCTAAGTTGCTGCAGCAATGCAATCACATGTACTTATATAAGAGCAATATGACTATAGGATAGTTTTACTTTGAATAAACAATTTAAATGCTCTTTTCTTATTGTTCCCTCTCAAATATCAAGAGCTTTATTGTATATGCTCTATTCCAATTTTATTTTGTTGTCTGGTATATTCTAATCGTAATAGTTTATTCTTTCTTAGTGCGGTTAAATTCAGGTGATTATTTTATGATTTGTTCCCATGTAAACAATCCTGGGAAATCAATTTTATAGAGATGGAGTTGCTAGATAGATTTATATGTTTATTGTTTCTTTATATTTTGATTCCACTTTCAGTTTGCCTAATCGGTGTTTTGTTGCATTAGTTTTTCAGATGTGAAATTTATGCCATAGTAAGGAAAACATTGATAGTTAAGTTTAAACCCTTGGTTTAGGAGGGTTGTGTACTTGTGTGTTTAGGATTGCCTATCTCTGTGATTCTCAACACTGGAAATTATAGAGCAACAAGCCAACAACACATGACTACAAGGTATGTTTCACTTATAAGACTAGCATGGCAATTTGGTATAAATATTAAATTCTGAATTTTTTTAAATTTGTTATGATAAGGATTGAGGTCATAATATCGTCTATAATTTCCTCAATTTTACATATTTTTCTTTGAGATTGACCGTTGATCATGGTTTCTAGGTTGCCATGAAGATGTTGGTCTGCTCTCTATTGTTTTAGTAGAGATGAGCATGAGGGAGAAGGAAAAGTCACCAGAAGTCTAGAATGATGATAACTGAGCTAGCTGACCAGAAGTGAAGTTTCTTTTCACACTTAAAAAAATATAAAATTATAAAATCCTGATATTGTAGGTGCTACATTATGTGCTCTTTTTTTGGAGATCTAAGAGACTTAACTATTATGAGTGAAAATCTGCTATAAGATGAGTCTAAACTCCTAACGAGATCTCATGATAAAGGCTTAATGCCAAATTTTTCTTATTGTAGGTAAAGTTTTTACTTTTAATTTTGTTTTGGTTATGGAATTTATTTTGTGCTTCTCACTTGTGTGTGGTTTGGTTAAGGAGTGTTTTATAAAAATTCAAATTCAAAAAATTATAAAAATTAAATTAACCATCTCCTTTCATTTCATAACCAAACCCCAAAAAAATTCCCATGCATCGCACGGGCGAAATTACTAGTAAATATTAACGAAGAGAGTAATATACTGCTTATAAAACAATATAAAATATAATTAACAAAAAACATATTAATTTCTAGCGTCGTCAAAGAGATACTCAACCTTTACAAAAATATAAGTCATATATTAATAATAATAATAGCATTGTGCCACAACAATACAATTTTAAAATAGAAAAATATTCAACCCAAAACTAGTTTTATAATTATTCTAGTATTAATATATACATTTATTTATTTATATACAAGTTTGGTAATAATTATATTAAAAAATTTGTGGGGGCACGTGCCCCCACGTATCTATATGTGGCTCCGTCCCTGAGAAACCCAAACCTAAATTAAGGTAACACCTACTTCTTACCTTTAGACGCTTTACCCCTTATCCTTTTCGTATACCGATGCTCGAACGTATCGTGATCCATTACTTTCGCTTGCGCTGGTCCTAAAGCTCCTTCGTCGTCTAACCATGCCATAAAATTAAATATCAATCAATATAATGCACTTTACGAAAAAGGGACTTTAACTTGAAAATCGAAACAAGTTAATTTCGAAAACATTTAATTAAAAGTCATGAATCAAAGTCAAATGGAAATTTAAACTTAAAACCATTGCGTTCTCGATAAGACAGTACGCTTCTTTATAAAAAAACACCTTAACTTTCAGAACTAGTATAATATCTATCAAAACAAACCAAAATCACGTAACTTTGATAAAAACTCATAGAATCAAATGCTAATGTTACTTGACACTATTAATTCCGAATTAAAATGAATTGCCCTCGATTCAAAATAAGTAAAAGTCACATTTCTAACGCTCAGGCATTTACACTTCCTTTCAATTCGAAATTAAAGTTCAAGCCTTTAACCCGAATTAACGTATGTCGAATATATATATCTGATTCCTATTTAATTGGCTTATTGTTAGTTCAAGGACAATTCCACCCAACTAACCTACAACCCAATTACTTAGGAACCCAACGCATTTAACAAAAACTGTAACACCCTCACAATTATTTAATTAAATTAGGATTTTATAAAAAAATGGTAATTGAAAATTTCTTTTTAAATTAAAATACTTAAGAATATTTTTCCGGAAAAATGGACAGAGTTTCCTCTGTTTTACGGACTTTCCCAAATTTTCCAATTTTTTACCTGCTTAACCTGTTCAGTCCAGCAAACTTTTAAAACATAAAACGTTTAAATATCATCCAGAAACAGATCCTAATGCCCCGAATATCACAAATAGGGGCGTACAACTAATAGATATTTTTAAATTACAAAATAGTAGTTTTTAACATATCTAAAACTGCAGTCCACTCGTAAATAATAAATAGATACTCCACGTAGTGGAGGTTCAACCTGCTCGGCCAGAATCTGTGTAAGCTCCAATCTCAAAACCTGAAAAATGGTTGTAAGGGTGAGCTTTACACATGAAGTAGAAAGTAGTTCCTAACTAAACATAATGACCTACTAAGTCAAACACATTTAACACGTAACACATATTTTCAATCATCAAGCCAAGCATGCATCACACACAAACAATAGTTCCCTTAACCACTCTTAAACCCATATCTTTCGCTCATTTATCTTATTCATGTACTGTTGATTCTCTTTTCTTCTCACATTATATTATCTTTCAATATTGCATTCATTCATTATTTCTTCTTGTTATATTTTTCTCGTTTACTTCTCTTTCTTTTTAATCTTTCTTTACTTCTTTCTTTTTATTAATTTGGCTATAGGGTCTCACGACCAGGCCCACCGACCTAACCTGCACCAAATATTTCCTTTATCATCTATCCACAGGGTCTAACAACCAGATTCATATGACCTAACCTATGTCACAGGGTCTCACGACCAGATCTTTCGACCTAACCTGCGCCATAGGGTCTCACGACCAGATCATACTATCTAACCTGCGTTGGCCACAGGGTCTTACGACCAGATCCCACGATCTAACCTGCGTTGGCCCATTCTTTTATTAATTCTTTTATCAACTGGCCACAAGGTCTTACGATCAGGTCCTCCCGACCTATCCTGTGCAAGTATCCTTTTACTATTTTCATTCTCATTCCGTTTATTTTATTTAGTTATTCTTTTCATTTATTATCGTTTCACTTCTTTAATTTTCTTTATAACTATCCTTTTCTCTCTTGACCTTCATTATTAACTTGTTATCTCAGTCGTCATTCAACACACATTATACAAGCATACACAACAATTTCCACACTTTATATTTTCAATTCCCTAAGTTTATGTCATGACATTTTTAACTCTTTCTATTCCTTAATTCTCATTCTAGTTTACATCTCATACATACTTACTTTCCTTTATTTATTATCCAATTATTCAATTCTTTATGCGATACCCATTTAGTACACAAACATCACAATTCAACCAGACATATAGAACAATAATAATTTATACTCATTCACAATTAACAACCAGAGTTCATGTTCTTCAAATAAACATACATAATAACATATAGCACTTAGCTTGCATATTCAATCTCAAATATCAATTTATAGTTCATTTTATTTACTTTCTTACTTTATATTTAATTTAAATTAATTACCGAATAATCAGTTAGAAGCATACCCACATATTCTTAGCAAGTATTATATACAAATTAGAAAATACCCTCTAAAGCAAGGTAAAGAACCCCTTACCTCGATTGACGAAAATAAAGAAATAACCTCAACTTCGGGACTTGCCGACGAGAATGAGCGGTGATCCGTGAAGCCTCAATGACCCGGGGTGATGAACAGGTCCGTGGCGGTCAATGTCGATGAAGAGAACAGTCACGGTACGGCGATAACGACGCCGGTTCGGTTCGCAATCAGCAAAGACCCACACCGAATGTCGACTCCGGCGACGGCGGCGCGAGCGAAGAACAAGGGAGGGATAGGCGAGTCACTCCCTTGGCTGGCAGCGTGACTCCATGGCTGCAGCATCAAACAATGGCGGCAGCAGCAAGCAAAAACCCAGCAGCAGTGGCAGCTCGTATGGCTGGTGGCTCGATCTGGGTCACAAACTTCGTCCCTCGAAGTGATGGTGCGGCAGCGCTCGGTGGGTCACGGTGGCGGTATGGCAGCAGAGAGGGATGAGAGCAGGGGCGGCGGCTGAAGTTACAAGGGGGTCGCAAGGTGGAGGTTGAGGGCGGCGGCAATGGGCAGAGGAGGGAGAGAGAACACGGGGAGAGAGAGACGCGAACGGTGATGGTTACCACCGGTTCGTGGCGGCGCGAACACAGGGAACGGCGGCGGTAGTTAATCGCAACAGGAGGGAGGACGCGTGCGGCTGGAGCTTGACACGGAGAGCGAGTGGTGGCGAACGGTGGTGGCGAGCTCGGCGGTGGCTGGCCCAGCAGTGGAGAGAGAGGGAGGGCGCTAGGGCCGGCGCCTCGTTGAAGAAGAGGGAAGAAGGAGATGGGGGGGGGGGGTTGATCGAACCCCCATTCTCTTTTTTTTTTTTTTTTATTTTTTTTTTTTTATTATTACATTATCATCATTATTATTACTATTATTATTATTATTATTATTATTTTTATTTTTATTTTTATTTTTATTTATTATTATTATTACTACTATTACTTTTCATTTTTCTTTTTATTTATTTATTTATTATTATTATTATTACTATTATTTTTATTTATTTTTTTATTATTCTTACATTATCATTATTATTACTATTATTATTATTATTATTAGTATTATTATTATTATTATTTTTCTTTTTCTTTTATTTATTTATTGTAAATCTCAAAAATACTAATAATAAAATGTAAGCATTTAATAAGTACTTATATAAAATTATCAAGCTAAGAATCTTAAAATTCTTAAAACCAGTTTAACATTTAAAATGTCAAAATATATTAAAGTATAGAAAGTATGCTTTTCAAATAGTATAATTATTTTTAACATTTTAATTGAACTAATCATTTAGCCATATCAATAATCGAGTAGTCAGTGCTATTTTTCTTTTTATTACTCTTATTATTATTTGGAATTAAAAATGGGGATGTTACAATTCTCCCCCACTTATAAGAATTTCGTCCCCGAAATTCGGGTTACTTCGTAACGCGGAGAACCATCCAGTTAATGGGGTTCTTGTCGGTTCTATTTCCTCGCTTCCGATGTGTTTAGGTCCATTCTTCTTAGTATTGTCATGTCTGTCCTCGGACACTATGTATCTCCTCTATCGCGACAAGATTCACCATTTCCTTATTACGAAAGTTCCATCTTCCATTTCTTGGGTTGAAATCCTCCCCCACTTAGCATCAACTAACCTGCTTACTCCGATGCCAGGAAGCAGGAAATCAGACGTGTCGGCTCCTGATTGCCTTTCATATGACTCTTAATAAAGAATGCAAGAATCTAGCAACAACAGAAAATATAATCTTTGGAATTCACGAGGAATTTGCGACTTCGCTTTAAGGAAATAGCATAAGATTATGCGATTCGAAGACTTTTCGCAGAACGTAGTAGCTTATGGCTAGAAATTTCCCGGAACCGGATCGAATAAATAAGACTGGAACTCCAGGAACAATGAATATTCTAGGATAAGAAACAAGGAGAAGATCGTAAATTCTCAATGTTTAGTAGATTGGAGCGCGAAATCTTAGATCCGTGATCAAAAATCGCTACTTCGAGGTCATGTCAAACCAAGAAGAATGAGGAGGAAGGGATCTAATTGCACAAATTGGGGTACTAATTAAGGCTTTCAGATTTACCATTAAATTCTTAAACGATTTTCGATGGTCAAAGATTGGAGGTTGGCAAGTATTCTTGACGTTTGAACATTCTATTAAACACTATTTTAGACCAACGACACTCAAGACATACCTTGGGTGTATGTCAGCAATCCCTTACAACCTTCTTCGAGTTAAACCTTAAGGAAAGCTTGAATGAACTTGATACAAAACTAGAAAGCTAATGGAATTTGACATTTCTATCACCTTAAGACTTGCACTTCTTTCGAAATCGAGAGTTGTGATGGGTTGACGAGTTTGAGAAGGTTGTGTGGTCTGACCCGCGTATGGTTTTCTCCATACGGTACGGTGATTGGCGGGTCCAAGAGGGTCGCCACCAGGACAAGAATCGGGTAGATACAGGCATTGGAGACGATAGCATGATTAGATACATGTTAAGCAAGAAGATGAAGAAGATCATCCTAAAGAATGCAAAAGGCATTTCCTCCGGACTAATGGTTGACTTAGCCATACTCCGGCATTTGTGAGTACCAACTTCGATTATTAGGGAAAGGTTCTTTCGGCTAAGCGTCTAGATGTAATCAGCTAGGAGTAACGGATTCCAACTATGGTTCCTTACTCCCCCACTTGGCGTTGACATATCGCGTTACATCAATGCCAAAGAGTAGACTTAATCGATAATCATAATCGGGTACGGGAGTTCTCGACTGTTGTTCGCAATCGGAAGTTACGAGGGGTTGACTACCTATAGGCGATCTTCGAGTTTGTAATAAGTTCCTATGGGTTTTTGTTCAATTCTCATGAGGTGACTACAATCTACCACTCTACCCCTAACATATATGAGCTAATGTCTCTACATTTCGCTTTAATCTCAGGTTCCTTCCCTAATCCTATGCAAAGTGTTCGGAAGGAACCCTACTTGGGTTAATTCTATCCTGCGTAGAAAATCTATCGCTATTAAGAACCATTAATTTGATTAGTTCGATTTTATTCAGAACGTGTCAATGACATTAATCCCCTTTTAAGTCATTTTAAGCGTAGACATTTTAAATAAACCATTGGTACATTATTAACATAAAAAGTACCTTGGACCAGTTTATTCGCTCCTTCTAGCCTTTCGCGCGTTAACCGAGACCGTCTCCTTTCTCCTGGGTGTTCATAGGACATTTTGCAGCACGGTGTCCAGATTGTCCACAATGGAAACAAAGACCTTCCCGCCTATGCTGCCTAAACATCCAACACTTACGGTTATGGAACTTTCCACAATGTGGGCATGGTGGCCTTGTTCTCGGGGCATCCATATTCATGTTTGCAGCTTCAGGAGCCATGATTTCGGCGCCAATGTTAGTGTATGGATCTGATTCCTGGGCTAGTTCCTTGCCTTTGCTGGAACCTTCTGACCCATGTATTATCTTGTTCCGATCTGCATCCGCCTTCCTCTTGAGCCCTTTCTCATAAGTGCTCGCCACATTGACCAGATGAGAGAGATCTGAAATATTCTGGTATTCGAAAGCAAGTCGAATATCCTCCCGGAGACCAGATTCAAACTTTATGCATTTAGCTCGCTCATCTGCATCTTTGTAACCACTGGAGTACCGAATCAAATCCTCGAATTGTGCCGCATATTCACCGACACTCAGACTCCCTTACTCCAGCTTAAGAAATAGTAGATCCTTTTCCCTTCTAACGTCCTCAGGAAAATACTTCCCAAGGAAGCGGGTCTTAAATAGATCCCAAGTGATCATCTGATTAGCTGCTTCTAAACTCCTTCTTTGATGCTCCCACCAATGTTCTGCTTCTCCGCTCAGCATGTAAGTTGCCAAGGGGACTTTCTGCTCAAGGGGTGGCGACATTGTGCGGAAAATCTTCTCCAATTCTTGAAGCCATCCCTGAGCTCCATCCGGATTATAACCTCCTTCGAATCTAGGCGGTCCGTTTTTCCTAAACCGTGCTAGCCAATCAATTTCGGCTAGGGCTGGACGTGCCTGGGCATACTGATTTACTGCCGCTACCGCTGCTGCAGCTGCATTTGCAGCAGCAGTAACTGCTTTCGCCTGATTCTGGTTCTGCTGAACTAGATTTTCCAGAATCTGGGCAATCCTGTCATTATCAGCACGCCTCCGTGCCATGAGGTCTGATTCTGAAAATAAAATAAGTTTAGGCACATATATATTCATATATATATATATATATATATATATATATATATAGGAATGAGTGCTTACTCAACTAAGCATACTTACCTATATACATCTATATTTATCCATCTAATTAGTTAACATAAGACTTGACTCTATCTATTGGTTACTCGCTTGCTGAGTAAACCACAGGAGTTATGAGTTCAAACTCCAAAGGCCGAGGAAAAACTGCTCTGATACCATAATGTAACACCCTCACAATTATTTAATTAAATTAGGATTTTATAAAAAAATGGTAATTGAAAATTTCTTTTTAAATTAAAATACTTAAGAATATTTTTCCGGAAAAATGGACAGAGTTTCCTCTGTTTTACGGACTTTCCCAAATTTTCCAATTTTTTACCTGCTTAACCTGTTCAGTCCAGCAAACTTTTAAAACATAAAACGTTTAAATATCATCCAGAAACAGATCCTAATGCCCCGAATATCACAAATAGGGGCGTACAACTAATAGATATTTTTAAATTACAAAATAGTAGTTTTTAACATATCTAAAACTGCAGTCCACTCGTAAATAATAAATAGATACTCCACGTAGTGGAGGTTCAGCCTGCTCGGCCAGAAAGTGTGTAAGCTCCAATCTCAAAACCTGAAAAATGGTTGTAAGGGTGAGCTTTACACATGAAGTAGAAAGTAGTTCCTAACTAAACATAATGACCTACTAAGTCAAACACATTTAACACGTAACACATATTTTCAATCATCAAGCCAAGCATGCATCACACACAAACAATAGTTCCCTTAACCACTCTTAAACCCATATCTTTCGCTCATTTATCTTATTCATGTACTGTTGATTCTCTTTTCTTCTCACATTATATTATCTTTCAATATTGCATTCATTCATTATTTCTTCTTGTTATATTTTTCTCGTTTACTTCTCTTTCTTTTTAATCTTTCTTTACTTCTTTCTTTTTATTAATTTGGCTACAGGGTCTCACGACCAGGCCCACCGACCTAACCTGCACCAAATATTTCCTTTATCATCTATCCACAGGGTCTAACAACCAGATTCATATGACCTAACCTATGTCACAGGGTCTCACGACCAGATCTTTCGACCTAACCTGCGCCATAGGGTCTCACGACCATATCATACTATCTAACCTGCGTTGGCCACAGGGTCTTACGACCAGATCCCACGATCTAACCTGCGTTGGCCCATTCTTTTATTAATTCTTTTATCAACTGGCCACAAGGTCTTACGATCAGGTCCTCCCGACCTATCCTGTGACAAGTATCCTTTTACTATTTTCATTCTCATTCCGTTTATTTTATTTAGTTATTCTTTTCATTTATTATCGTTTCACTTCTTTAATTTTCTTTATAACTATCCTTTTCTCTCTTGACCTTCATTATTAACTTGTTATCTCAGTCGTCATTCAACACACATTATACAAGCATACACAACAATTTCCACACTTTATATTTTCAATTCCCTAAGTTTATGTCATGACATTTTTAACTCTTTCTATTCCTTAATTCTCATTCTAGTTTACATCTCATACATACTTACTTTCCTTTATTTATTATCCAATTATTCAATTCTTTATGCGATACCCATTTAGTACACAAACATCACAATTCAACCAGACATATAGAACAATAATAATTTATACTCATTCACAATTAACAACCAGAGTTCATGTTCTTCAAATAAACATACATAATAACATATAGCACTTAGCTTGCATATTCAATCTCAAATATCAATTTATAGTTCATTTTATTTACTTTCTTACTTTATATTTAATTTAAATTAATTACCGAATAATCAGTTAGAAGCATACCCACATATTCTTAGCAAGTATTATATACAAATTAGAAAATACCCTCTAAAGCAAGGTAAAGAACCCCTTACCTCGATTGACGAAAATAAAGAAATAACCTCAACTTCGGGACTTGCCGACGAGAATGAGCGGTGATCCGTGAAGCCTCAATGACCCGGGGTGATGAACAGGTCCGTGGCGGTCAATGTCGATGAAGAGAACAGTCACGGTACGGCGATAACGACGCCGGTTCGGTTCGCAATCAGCAAAGACCCACACCGAATGTCGACTCCGGCGACGGCGGCGCGAGCGAAGAACAAGGGAGGGATAGGCGAGTCACTCCCTTGGCTGGCAGCGTGACTCCATGGCTGCAGCATCAAACAATGGCGGCAGCAGCAAGCAAAAACCCAGCAGCAGTGGCAGCTCGTATGGCTGGTGGCTCGATCTGGGTCACAAACTTCGTCCCTCGAAGTGATGGTGCGGCAGCGCTCGGTGGGTCACGGTGGCGGTATGGCAGCAGAGAGGGATGAGAGCAGGGGCGGCGGCTGAAGTTACAAGGGGGTCGCAAGGTGGAGGTTGAGGGCGGCGGCAATGGGCAGAGGAGGGAGAGAGAACACGGGGAGAGAGAGACGCGAACGGTGATGGTTACCACCGGTTCGTGGCGGCGCGAACACAGGGAACGGCGGCGGCAGTTAATCGCAACAGGAGGGAGGATGCGTGCGGCTGGAGCTTGACACGGAGAGCGAGTGGTGGCGAACGGTGGTGGCGAGCTCGGCGGTGGCTGGCCCAGCAGTGGAGAGAGAGGGAGGGCGCTAGGGCCGGCGCCTCGTTGAAGAAGAGGGAAGAAGGAGATGGGGGGGGGGGGTTGATCGAACCCCCATTCTCTTTTTTTTTTTTTTATTTTTTTTTTATTATTACATTATCATTATTATTATTACTATTATTATTATTATTATTATTATTATTTTTATTTTTATTTTTATTTTTATTTATTATTATTATTACTACTATTACTTTTCATTTTTCTTTTTATTTATTTATTTATTATTATTATTATTACTATTATTTTTATTTATTTTTTTATTATTCTTACATTATCATTATTATTACTATTATTATTATTATTATTAGTATTATTATTATTATTATTTTTCTTTTTCTTTTATTTATTTATTGTAAATCTCAAAAATACTAATAATAAAATGTAAGCATTTAATAAGTACTTATATAAAATTATCAAGCTAAGAATCTTAAAATTCTTAAAACCAGTTTAACATTTAAAATGTCAAAATATATTAAAGTATAGAAAGTATGCTTTTCAAATAGTATAATTATTTTTAACATTTTAATTGAACTAATCATTTAGCCATACCAATAATCGAGTAGTCAGTGCTATTTTTCTTTTTATTACTCTTATTATTATTTGGAATTAAAAATGGGGATGTTACAAAAACACTTTCAAAACCCATCCTTCGACATAACGTTTAATTCGACGTTATAACAAATCAAAGTAACCAATTAAAATCATTGCAAATAATAGTATACTTAAAAATCAATACTAAATCACACTATCACTTATTTTTCCAAAATAATATAACACTTGATAATAATCACCAATAACATTAAAATTAGTATTAGTATTAAAATTAAAACACAACATAGATTAATTAAAAAGGTACTAAAGATATACCCTCAAATATGGTGTTGAAGCAAAAAGAGGCAAGGTCGGTACACAGCTTCACAGTCCCGGCATCCCCGACCGGCATCGGTGACGAGAACGGCATGGATCTGAACCGGGGAGAGAGAGAGAGAACGAGCTTCGAGCTCCGAAGCTCCATCAACGACATCATCATGCGCTACAACACCCAGGCGGCGACGGCGGATCTGCAACGACACTTCGCGGCGGGAGAAACTCAAGCAGAAACCTCTCGGTCCATGGAGTAACAAACGCGAACCGGAGAGAGATAGAGGTGGTGGCGGCGAAACCGCGACTGGAGGGGGAGGGAACACGCCGACGAGAGAGATTGAGCCAGGAGAGAGAGAGAGAGACGCGGAACGGAGAGAGAGAGAGAGAGAGAGAGAGCGCGGCTGGGAGAGAGGCAAGGACCATGGGAGAGTCATTTGAAGAAGAAGAAGAAGAAGTTGAAGGAGAGAAGAAGGATTTGGAGGGGAAGCCATGAAAGGGAGAGAGAGAACCGAATGGGGAGTGAGAAAGGAGGGGGGTTGACGGCTACCACACCAAGAAGAAGGGAAATGAGGGTTTCACCCTTCCTATTTACCATTTTACCCTCCACTTATCTAATTTAATTTTTAACAAAAACACATATTATTCCTATCATGTTTATTATTATTACTTAAAGGAAAAACCAACACTGAAAATAAATTCTCATACCAATACATATAGGGTAATTCATAAGGTTAACAATTTGATATTACTCACAAAATAATTTAATATTGGTATATCTAAGTCAAAGTAAAGTATAGAAAATATATTTTTTAAAATAGGGTGATTATTTTAAATGAATTTACTTTAAAATATACGAATAAAAATGTACTTTCCTAAATAATATAACGTACTTTATGAAAATGCCCAACACTTTAATTATTAATTAAAAGAATTAATTAATTAATTCAATAAAACTCAAAATTTATAATACAAAAGAAAATCAGGATGTTACAATTGGGGCTGAACTCCTAGTGATTTCTATCTGCTCTCATGCCACAGAAGAACGTGCCTATAGGATTGTTGCGTCGACGATCGAAGAACGTATTTTTTTAGCCAGACAAATGTTGCTTCTCCTCACTTTTTGATGATGTACCAATGTCTCTTAGTGGAATTCATGATAAGTTTTCCATTGTCAAAGGTCCAGGTCAAGGTAGTTGCATCCTAATAGTTGGGCTTTCTTATGAACTACGGAGCTCTTCTGCACCCAATTTAGTCTTACTTTGACCACATCAGTAATCTTTCGTCTCTTCAAAGTCCATGAGTGAAAAGCAGGGGTTTGGTGTCCTGCAGAAAGGAGATAGGACGTCCTTCGTTCACCCCCTACTAATAGTTTAAAGGATTTCAAGGATAATTATTTCAAAATTGTCACAGAGGAGGGAAAACGTTTCTTCTTTGTTGATGAAGGTGGGATTGTCAACCTCTATCTTTATTGGATGTCAGATTTCTACCCGAGCTCTTCAAAGAACTTCCTCGTCAATCCTTCCAAATTTTCAAATGAGGAAGCTGCTATAGTGGGCTTCATTGATGATTGGGTCCTGAAGGTGGGGCCCATATGTTGCAGGGAGGTGTTGGAAAAAGAGCCTAGTGCCTTGCATGGCTATTTCAATAAGTGCTTTCTTGCCTTTAGTTATTTCTTCGATTTTCTTATTCACAATCAGCATTTGTTGACTATCTATTTGATCTAGCTTCTTAAACCAAGCCTCCTTTCATCCATGCACTAAACCCTCATTTGGAAGCTCGTTGTCGAGGTGAGAAAGTGGACATGTATTTATATATACCTCCCAATGTGGACAAAGTGAAGAAATGCGAAGTTGTGGCTCGCCCCACTCAAGACACATATGAAGGTTCTCTAGACCTCGTGGACAGGGAAAGAGATGATGTTCTTAATGGGTAAAAACTTCAGGAGAAGCTCACTAGGCTACATCATGGCCAGATCCTGATTGCTAGGTTCACGGGCTAGCTAGGTGAGAAGGTCGCCACCCAGGTTGATACTGAAAATAAACTGGCTGCTTTCATCTTGAGCCAATAGGCTGCTTTTATTGTTGATCTATATTTTTCAAATGATAATCAGTAAAGATTCAAGATTAAAAATGAAAAAGGGACATGCATAAACAAAAGAGGTCCCCACGGTTTTCTACCCATATTTATCCAAATGATTTTGTTTTGTTTTGATAATTTGTTTTATGTTTAAAGTGAAGAAGTAAGGCTTGATTTGTGTGGTTTTGAAGTATAGGTTTATGTGTTGTCTTTCTTTCAAGATCTAAGCTTTTTCCTTGCATGCATGTCAAAAATCTCAAGATAACAAACATGGATCTATGAAATATGATTTTATCCTCTTGGTATTTTGACTATATGTTTCGGTTTTATATATATATTAATATATATATATATATCCATAAGGTTTTCATTTTTATTTGTACCCAAATGATTTTGTTTTACTTCAATAATTTGATTATTGATCTTGAAATGCATGTTAGAGTGTTGATTTATTTTGCAAATTTCTAATCCTCCTATGCATGTTTCAGCCAAGTTAGGAAAAATAAAGGAAATGATTTTTATTCATGATGCTTGTTAATGAAATATTTTTGTTAGTGATTAATGATTTATTTGATGCATGCAAGAATTGACTTTTGAGTTTTTATGAAAATATTATTTGGTAAAAAGAATGAGTTTTTAGAGTTGAAAGTATTTTTCCTCATTCTAATGTTTGGACCGAATGAGCTTAAATTAAATGTTTGAGCTTTGATTTTAATCTATGAATTGTGATAGTGTTATGAGTAAAAAGTTGAGTTTTAAAGTTAAGAAAAGTATTTCTTGATGCATGTTTCTTTGAAAAGGAAACCGAAAGATGTGTGTATAGGTGTTCTAAAGAAAGTAATTTTATTTAGTGTATATTGTGATTATTTATGTGATGTTGTGTGTTTGGAGCATGATAGGAACTAAGAAGGGGCTGTTTGTTGGAGAATGATATGAAATATGTTTATGTTTTAGTATGCTGAAAAATTAGTTCATGAGTGATTTTCTTATAAGAGGTTTTAGTAAATAATGGTTCTACTAATTAGATTGCCTAGAAAATTAGTATGTTACTCTTGATGTCATTTGAGTGTGATCTGGAAATTTAAGATTGGTTTGGACTTGTTTTGATATTTTAAATAAATTTTATGTGATAAAGATTGTTTGTAAAAAACATGTGCTTTGGTTGCAAAAGGATTTGATAAAAGACACTTGCATATGTTTAATGATTCTGAAACTTGGGTACTGTTTTGATGAAATAGACTAAAGAGCCTCTGAAATTTTTTAGGATTTATAGAGTTTGTTTACTAATTTTACGAGAATTTTTTTGAGAAACCAATTTCAGAAAAACGGTTTTTTTGGGTAAAAGATGCACTGAAATTTTGAACCTGAACTGCCCCAATGAACTTGAAATTTTTATGATAAGACCTTACACATGTTAGGAGAATGCCTATAAAATTTGAGGTGATTGGGAGTTGATTTGGTATTTTTACTAAGTGCAAAACAGTGAGTAACTCAGTTTAGGTTTTTCAGAGTTAGAGATGAATTTAATTGAAAAAATGTAACTCAGACAACTCCAAATAATCTGAAAATTTTATGAGATGATCTTGAGTGTGTGGAGATGTCCTGTGCCAAATTTCGTGTAAATTGGAGTTGGTTTACTATTTTTAATAAATTGAATTTTTGCCTCAGACGATAACAGACCTGATTTGATTTTTATGGAAAATCTGAATAAAAGCTTGTGCTCTGAGTGTCAGAATGGTTTGAAAATTTTTTAGTGTCTGCAAATTTTGGGACTGAAACTCATTGATTTGATATGAATTTGAATTTTATCTTTCTTAATTTCTCCGTATCCGATTTAGCATTATATTTGATACTTTTAGTGTGTGATCCTTTGTACATTAATATTTTTCTATGGCCTTGACTGGACTTTGCATCTTGATTATGATATTTGGATATGATTAAATAAGTGTAGAAGATTTATTTTTATTTGATAAAGAAAGTCGCATGCTATGTGATTTCATAGGTTTAAAGGTCAAGAATTTTTGTGCCCTAATTGATTTATTGTTTTGTTTTGGTTCTTGCTTATACGAGTATGTAGTCCTGAAAAGGTGTTTATTCTAAGTTGCATACTTATTAACATGAGTTCTTTTAAGTTGACTAAGGCACATAAGAAAGAGCTAAGACTAATTGTTAATCATGATGCATGTAGGAATACTTGTATGATTCGGTCTAAGTGAGTCCATGAGGATAGGAAATTTATTTTGTTAAGTGCTAAGTGTTATTTGGAGCTTGTTTAGTGTATGTGAAAATGGAATTAAGGAGTTAATTGTTTGTTGATTATTTCTCGGTTATATGTTTAGTTTAAGGGATAAACTAACTTACTTTAAGTACTACTTGTTGATTTATTGTGTATATGTCTACTTGCTTAATTTAATTGAAATGCATGAATGAACATGAGTTGTTGGCTATGTGATTTGATTTTGTTAAATTATCGTGTGTCGTTTATAAGTTTGATTGATAATTGAAAAGCATTTGATTACGTGACTAGTTCTTGAAAATTAATTGTTTTTGAGTTAGTTAGTTGATGTGATTGAAATTTTTTAGATATGTGTAGCAACTGCCCAAGTTGTATTCTGATGCTAATGTTTGGAAAATAAAGTGTTTACGTGTTGGCTTTATGCCAAAGTGCAATATGAATAAAAATGTGATTTTGCGGTGTTTTCGAACTTTCTAAAAAGCGATTTCTTGGACTTTATCCTTACTGTCCAGAATTCATTTGACTTGTTTTCCAATTCTAAAAATGTGTTCGATTGATTTAAAGTCTAAGTTTTAAGTGGTATTCGATTTTAGAAAAAGTTGGATTGAAGAAGTTAAGTTTTCTGTGTTTTCGGGTCCGGACGGGCTGTTGTCCAAGGTGGACCAGCAGCTAACTACTGTGTTTAAATTGTATTTGTTAATTGTTTTCAATGTGTTTTGACGTGTTTAAGTTATTGTGTTATTTTGAAATAAAAGTGAGAAAAAGAATTGTGTCCAAGGCGGAACGCAGGGGTCCAAGAGAGTCAGTCGTATAATGACAATGGTTTGTGTGTGTGGTCACTTATACGACGGGTTGGATCCCTTTTTTTCTAGATGATGATCAAGTTGTGAAGGATATGTTATGATGCCATGCCGATGTTATATGTTTATTTATACATATTTATATATATATATATATATGCCTGCTGAACTTTAATTGGAAATGAAAGTAATATGCTCTGTTTTAAGTGTTATCCAGATATTGATGCTGATGAGAATAATGTAGTAATGCTAAAATTATATGATGAAAAGATTGATGAGTTGATGGCAAGAGTTTGAGTAATTATTAAGATGAAATAATGGATCAAAGTGAAATTATAAAGGCAGGAACTTTGGAAATAATGAGACGTTGTGAATATTATGGAATGTGGAAGCGAATCTCCCTTATGTGCACTAAGATGGACTCTTGTGCTTTCCAGGTTGAGTTTGTGCTGGCCACGTGAGCTGTACCCCGTGGTTCCGAGCCCTTGGTTTTGATGAGCAAGTGTTTATGGAAAAAGATGTTGTGGAAGAGTTGCTGCGAAAGAATTGTTACAAAAGATTGTTAATTAGAGCTGAGGATCACCGAAAGGATAAACAAGGGTGACTCGTCTAAACCTTAGGATTAATAAAACTTTAATAAGACACTAAAAGACATTGAATAATGTGGTGAGTTGAGTGTGAAGTAGTGGAGAGGAAGATACCCTGTTTATCTGCGGATACTCAAATGAGCGATTGTGATAGTGGAGGGTGATGACGGTGAGACGTCAAGAAACCTAGAGTGATTTTCTAGGCAGGACGAGTTCTACATGTGGTTGGGGCTGCAAGACCCGAGGAACTGTAGCAAGTCCTGCAAAGCTAACTAGAAAGGTACTGTCGCCCCCTTGATCAAATTCGAAACAGTGAGAGGGAACCTGAACGAGGCGGATAGTCGATTGGTTTTGGGCCCTTGCGATGTCGTGTAAAATAAAATATTGATTGTTATGATGGCCGGCTCATACGGTTGCGGCTTTGATATAATGTTGGTTTTTCTCGACTGTTCGAACTGTGTGGGATAAGGTTCTTGTACGTCCCGTTTGATTCCACTTGGGTTCGGGAGGATTGGAGGAAATGTATGTGTGCTAACCAACTCCTCGATGACGTTTCCTTAAATCCCCCGTCATCGATGGATGCGTTTCAATAAGACTCAATAAGAAAAGTTTAAGAACATTGAAAAAACTTATGAATTATGAGGTGAGAACGATAAGGGAATTGATGATGAGAACGAGAATGGCCAAGCGATGAGGTTACTATGGATAAGGCCAAGGAAGAGATGCTTATGATGATGTTGAGGTCGTGTAATACTTGAAGAAATGAGTTGAGATAAAAGAGACGATAATGATAAACGGTAATGTTGGAAATGATAAATGGGAATGATGGAATATGAATGTATGCTTGATGTGTTGTTATTTATTTGTCTATCTGATATGTTGCCTGCTGTAATTCCACACCGTCGGCTTTCCGCCCGGAAACGCTGACTCTCTCTCTGTCTCTTAGTTTTATTTTTCTATCGGCTCTGTGTCGGTCGATTAGATGAAGGATCTACGGATTGAGGAGGTTTCGAGCGAAGGATTCTCACCAGTAGAGTGTTCGGATGCAGACGAGTGGGAGCATGATTCAGCAAAGGCACTTGCAACGACTTCTAATGATGAGGGTTGTTCGTTTTCTCCAGTTTCGATCATGTTTGCTGTGGTGCTATACTTTATTCAGGTAGACTCTGATAACTTTGCTCGGATATCTTGTAACCCCGTACTGATAATAATGTTTTCAAATTTGATATCTGAAGTAGTATCTTGGTGATCTATGATTATGATAAGTTGGGTTGCAAAGCACGGTGTTGGTGACACCTCGATTTGGAACGCGATGGATGACTTGGGACATGAATGATTTAATCTCATAATGTAAATGTTTTTAAAAGTGATGTTTTACAAGAATGAATTCATGTCCATGTCATCAAATAAAAAAAATTCCCAGATTTTTACTAAATAAAAAAAATTCAAGTTACTAAATCGGGATGTTACACATGATACAACAAACAAAAAAAAGATCAAAACGTTTAAAAAAACATTATTATGAAGAATAAATTTTGGCTGTAACTAAAAAAATGGATATATAAGTATTAAAGATGAACAATAATTTGATATAATGATTTAGCATAATATAATCAAATATTTACTCCGTCATTAATTCAATTTTTAAAAAAACTAAAAATTTATACAATATGTTATAATTTTGATTGTGAAAAATAATGATTTGTTAATTGATACTTTAGACAATATACTTATTTACAATTATGAAGTTTTAATATAGACAAATAATTTTAACGTTGGAATCTTTTTAATTTCTATATTAATATAATGATTTAGCATAATATAAAAAACATCATATTTTAGTAAATATTTTTAATAATATCCCGTAAATTAGTAATATGTAGATAACCCGGAAAAAAAAAAACCGGATACAATAATGTTGTAATTTCAAAAGTTCTAATTCGGGCAAGTTCTGATATAGGAAAATTGGTATCAATCATTTACACAGAGCATCAATATGAAGAATAAATTTTGGCTAAAACGGAAAAAAGGATATAAAAGTATTAAAGATGAGCTATAATTTGGTATTGTTGAATCAAAGATTTTGATGATGACAAGTGAATGACAATTGAACAAGTTCAGCGTGAAGTATCTCTGATCTCGGCCACCGACGGAAACAATTGAATCCGGCCAGAATAACAAAGAAGACAAAATTCCGAAGACGTGCTCGGTGTTCTCGACATCTAGCTTGGAAGGATAAGTGGATCGGACAGTTGTGAATGAAGTCGGAATTAATCATCTTAAACTCAGACGCACTCTGAAGTGATCAATCCGAGCCATCGCTCAGAGTCTATTAGTTGGCCGAGAGATCAGCTCAGCAAGGGTCTATCAGATAGTTGGCCAAGAGATCAGCTCAGCAAAGGGAAATCAATTAGTACCTTTCAAGTTTCCAGGCTCGAACAAATGTCAAGCTCGAACCGATATCAAACTCGACAACACTGTTCATCATCTTCAACCTTCAGCAAGTACAACCCGCATGCACCTCATTAATTACGTACCAGTATTTTAAGTACTATGCGTGGCTGGCAGTTTTGTCCTCATCTCAATGGCGCCCAACTGTCATCAAGCTTCAAATTTCAAAATTAGAAAGGGACAGTTTTGGACTGGTCTGATAAAGAACAGACAAAGTAGAACTTGCAGAAAAATGGCAGAAAATGTTCTGGTATATCCGTTGGGAGCATCAAGGCATATTCCAAAATAATCTTTCCTTTCTTTCCTACCTCATACGTGGTTACTCCACTATAAAAGGAGAACCTTAGTCACTTCAGAAAGAAGAGAACAACACACGGACACATAGAGAAAGAAAAAGAAGAACAGAGAGCAAAAAGCCAAAAACTTTCATATTCATTCTCTGTTTTACAAGTGCTCAAACCACAGAAAAGAGAACCTTGAGAGTGTGAGTGCAAAACTTTCATACTCATACACCAAGCCTCAAATCGGTTCTCTACATTCTCAAAAGCCTTTCTCAAACACTTAACCAAAAACTCATTTGTTCATTAAACCTTCAGAATATTATACACTTGAGTTTCGGGTTGGAGCCATCATCTTCTCTCAACCATTTCTTCAAGTCTTGAGTTGTTCTCATGCACGGTGAAAATCTTGGAAGGTTTCCAAGTTCGTTCAAGAGGTTCTTGGCTATTGAAATCTTAGGAGGTTCCTGAGCAAAAATCCAAGGAGGTTCTTTGGTGAAAATCCTTGAAAGTTTCAAGGTGTCTTGAAGGTTTCAAGACTGTGAAAGTCCGACGCTGTGCTCGGCATTTTGTATCAGTAGGTAGAAGCCAAGAGTTTGGTACTCTCTTGGTGGGTTTAATTGATCCCGTGTAATCTCTATCTATTTGATTTTATTAAAAGCTCCTTAAAGGTTGTTAAGAGGGACTGGACGTAGCTCACCGTGTTGGTGAGTGAACCAGGATAAATCTCGGTGTCTCATTTTCTTTACTGCATTCATTTACATTCTGAGCATTTAATGAACTGCTTTAGCTCTAACTTAACGCTTGGACAGTGCTAGTAATTTTCCGCTGCAAACCTGATCCTTTGAGTGTGCAACTCGGATAATCAGTGTTCAGTCTAGAAACTGGTTATCAAGAACTGCTCGGCTCAAAGTCGGGATTTCTACTCTGAACAACTAGCTTTATCCGACCGATTTTAATACATCACGATAATTTGGTATTATTGCTTCCAACTACTATTCACCCCCCTCTAGTAGATGTTGGAAACCAACAAGCGGCTCAATATAGTCTAGAGGGGGGGTGAATAGAATATTGAAGCCTTATTACAGATTTTTCGTCCACCTAAGAGAATGGTTTTATGAAAATAAATTTTCTTAAGAATTCAGTTCAGATTACTCGAGTAACTCAAGCCTTCACTCGAGTAATACGCAACCAAAAATAATTTCACTCGAGTATTCAGCAAATCACTCGAGTATTACGAAAGCAAATTTTAAATCACTCGAGTAACAGAAAACCTACTCGAGTAATGTTTATAAACTGAAAGCAGATTACTCGAGTGACAAGAACTTTACTCGAGTAAACTGGGTAAAATTCAATTTAAAACTTAGTTTTCAATGGAGTTCTTCAAGAATAACAATGCTATGATGATTCAACAAATTATGAATGATTAATATGAACAATTTCAAGTAATATTAACATGCAATTTTAGATCAATTGAGTAGAATTAAGAAAACCCCAATTCTAACCTAAAAATGCAAATGTTAATGAATTAATGAAATACAAGGAATGAAAATAAAAGAGACACAAGGATTTATCCTGGTTCACTTTCACCCACTTGAAAGCTACTCCAGTCCCCTCTTCAATCAAGAGAGATTCTTCACTAGAAATCTTCAAATGTAGATTTTACAATGTTTTAAGATGCAACTAGATTCTTAGTTCTCCTATCTTAAAACCCAACTCAAAGTGTGTACCAAACACTTTGATCTAATCTACCCCTTTTGAGTATTCTAGATTTCCTTGCTAATTGATTGAAGATGCTTCCAACCAATCCTCTTTTCTTGCTTTGATTTGATCTTCAAAGTCTTCCTTGTGAAATTCTTCACTTGTGTTGAAACTTCAATGATGCAATCACAAATTGCAAATCTTCAACAACCACTAAGAACAAAACTATGATCTCAAGAATATTTGAACAATGATAGAAAATAGAGTGAAGAATGAAAAGTTCTTTGTTGAATCTTGATAGCTCTTGAAAGATGTAAAATAGCTCTTGAATTACTTTTCAAAGTATATTAGAAAATTGTAAGAATGAAAGTATCTTTGAAAGAGAAAATTAAGTCCTTTTAAAATTTTCCCAACACTGATTGAATTACTCGAGTAAACCAAACAACGTCACTCGAGTGAAACATGTCAGATTAAGTTACTCGAGTGATGTGTAAACCATTACTCGATTAACCTGTCAGAACATAAATTACTCGAGTGAACCAATACTCATTACTCGAGTAAACTGATCAGAATCTGAATAAAAACAAAGTTTTTCTAAAATGATTTTCACAAGCTATTTAATCAAGATTTAAAGTATCTTCACTCTTAATCAGACATTATTTAAATATTCTTAAAATCACCTAAGCTACCCACACCAATGAGATGCATTGCATAAAATAAAGATTACATTGAATTAGAATTAATAAAAATCCTAATTCTAATCTTCATGTGGTGTAGCTTGCTTGTTGCCAATGTTGTTGCTTGGAGAGAGATTGTTAGCATCAAAACATGAGAATCCTACAGTAGATTGTTAAGACCGTTCCCTCGGTTTCCATCGTTTTTAACAATTGGTATCAGAGCTCGGTCGAAATATCGAGCTTAACCGCTTTTCGAATAAGGTCCTAGGAAACCATGGGCTCTAACAATCCATTCGGAGGTGAAGGCTCTTCAATAAACAGACCACCACTATTCAACGGTGATGGTTATGCTTATTGGAAAGCACAAATGAAAATTTTTATAGAAGCAATTGATATCGATGTTTGGGATGCGATTGAAAACGGCCCTCATATTCCGAGAAGGAAAATCGGAGACGATGTTGTAGAAATCCCAAGGACAAGCTGGGATGATGATGATAAAAGAAAAGTTTCTTACGATTTAAAAGCTAAAAACATCATCACCTCAGCCATGTCTTATGATGAATTTTTCCGAGTCTCTCACTGTAAAAATGCTAAACAAATGTGGGATATTCTACAACTGACTCACGAAGGGACAAGTGAAGTTAGACGAGCTCGATTAAATACTTTGATGCATGAGTATGAGTTATTTCGTATGCTGCCGAGCGAATCTGTAAATGACATGCAGAAACGATTTACTCATATTATAAACCATCTTATTGCTCTCGGCAAAACCTTTCAAAATGCCGAGGTTATTAACAAAGTTTTGAGATGTCTTAGCAGAGAATGGCAACCGAAGGTTACTGCCATCATGGAATCAAAAGATCTAGATACCATGGACATAGAAACTTTGTTCGGCAAATTGCAGGAGCACGAGATGGAGCTCGGGAGACTGACTATGCATGAAGAATCCAACAAAAACAAGAAAGGGATCTCACTCAAGGCCTCAGCTAAGTCGATCAAAGTCTCCTCGAACAGCAACTCTAGCTCAGACATGAATGACGAAACCCTCGGCCTCGTAGTCAGGAAGTTCGGAAAATTCTTCAAAAACAGAAGGAACTTTAAAAATCTAGGCACGAGCGCAAAAGACAAAGTCAAGTGACATGAATGTGGTGAATCTGGACATATCAAACCAAATTGTCCCAGGTTGCAGAAAAGAAGCAGTACCGAGAAGAAGAAAGACAAGAACCCCAAATCAAAGAGAGCTTACATCGTCTGGGATGCACCCGAGCAGAATGAAACATCTGTGTCAAGCTCCTCGGACGATGAAGAGACAGCTAATTCGTGCTTAATGGGTAGATGCATTGAGGAAGCCTCAACAAGCTCGAACCTCGGCACCACCAAAAACGAAATCAATCACTTGTGCTTAATGGGAAGACTTGGATCCTCAACCGAGCATGAAAGCAAGATTCTGTTATTAAGGGGAAGACATGATAAAGAAGCTTTACCAAGCTCGGCGTTCGGCTCAACTACACATGAAAATGAGGTATACTCGGATACCGAATCTAATACTGAGTCTGAACTTGATGATTATGAGGAATTATATACTGCCTACGCTGAAATGCAATCTGAGTTCGAAAAACTCGCTAAGAGCTATGCTAAGTTGAAAAGAAATATTTTAAATTATAAAGAACAAGTTCTCGAACTGGAAAAACGCATTAAAATTTTCAAGTGCAGCAATGATTCCTTAGAATCCACTATCACTTCTCTGAATGATCAAAAGTGTGAAGATTGCATTAAGTATGAAAAAGAAATTAAAAATTTGAAAACCACTTATGCAACTTTCTCACAAAGTGATAGGATGTTGGACCGATTACTTGTTCAATAGAGAAGCAGTTCGAACAAAACTGGTCTCAGCTACAAGAATGCAAAAAAGAAAACTTTTTGTAAAATCGGCTCATTCTCAAATTTTAAACATGCTAAAAAGCCGACGTGTTCTTACTGTGGCTTGCTCGGACATACACCTAATGAATGCAAGATCCGACGTTATGGTGTAGCCGACGGCTCTTTTGTTTGGATTGTTAAGGGAGTAAATCCCAGCACTAACTGACAGGGACCCAAAACTGTTTGGGTACCCAAGATGAACAAGTAACACGTTTTGTAGGTGTGCTATCGAGCGAGGGAAACACGGTGGTATTTGGACAGCGGATGCTCGAAGCACATGACTGGAGATAAGCAACACTTCATCGAGCTTACTCCAACCGAGAAAGGATATGTCACTTATGGAGACAACAACAAAGGTAAAATCTTGAGTGAAGGTAAAATCGGAAATTCTTCCGACTTGATTATCGAAAATGTTTTATTCGTTCAAGGATTGGAACACAATCTTTTGAGCATAAGCCAACTTTGTGATATTGGTAATCATGTTGTTTTTACCTCCACTCACTGTCTAATTAAAAGTGACAAAGACAATTCAATCAAATTTGTGGGAAAAAGGTCAAACAATACTTATTTGGTAGATTTAAATGAAATTTCCTCTCTGGTCTCTACATGCCGAGAGAATGATACTTGGTTATGGCATCATCGGACTGCTCACATAAATGTAAATCAGTTAAAGAAACTTCAATCCAAAGACCTAGTGGTCGGACTGCCAAAGCTAAAATTTGATATAGAAGGTGTTTGCACTTCCTGTAAGAAGTGTAAACAGACCAAAAATAAATTTTCATCCAAAAAGATGGTGTCCACAACAAGACCATTAGAAATGCTTCATATGGACTTGTTCGGACCATCTCAAGTAAAAAGCTTTGGGGATAACTACTATGCCTTAGTGATTGTTGATGACTTCTCTCGATTTACTTGGACTCTATTTTTAACTACAAAAAGTGAAACTTTTCAAAGTTTTAAAGAGCTAGTCAAACGAATTCAAAACCAAGTTAACCAAAAAGTTGTTGTTATCCGAACAGACCATGGCGGCGAGTTCGAGAATCACAAATTTGATAAGTTTTGTTCTAAGTTCGGCATTGAGCATCAATTTTCAGCTCCTCGGACTCCCGAGCAAAACGGAGTCGTGGAACGGAAAAACAGAGTTCTTGATGAACTTGCTCGGACTATGCTGAATGAATCTCAAATTCCTCATTATTTCTGGGCGGACGCAGTTAACACTGCTTGTCATGTTTTGAACCGAGTTCTTACTCGACCAATCTTAAAGAAAACGCCCTATGAGCTTTACAAGGGTAGAAAGCCCAATATATCTTATTTTCATGCTTTTGGATGTAAAGTTTTTATTTTAAATAATGGAAAAGATTATCTTGGAAAATTTGATTCAAAAGCTGATGAAGGTATATTTCTGGGCTATTCTGCTCGGATTAAGGCTTACCGAGTGTTCAATAAACGCACTTCCACTATGGAAGAATCTGTACATATGGTATTTGATGAGTCTCCAAGAGGGGACACCTTGAGTTGTGTAAAAAGTGCAGGAATCAAAGAAAACTCAAAAGACGAGCAAACTGATGATGACCCAATCTTAATTGAAAAAGAAGCTCATCAAGACAACACGTCTAACAATGGGTATCATCAAGACGACGCTGTAATCGAAGCTCCGAGGGATGACCTCCCTCCAGCTTGGAAAACAAACAAGAACCATCCGATCGAGAATGTGCTCGGAGATATATCTAAGGGAGTTCTAACTCGTTGGTCAATTCAGAATTTTTGCAATTTCGTCTCTTTTGTTTCTCAAATTGAACCTGATTCTGTTAGTAAAGCGATTGAGGATGAACATTGGGCCATTGTTATGCAAGACAAGCTGAACCAGTTCATCAAAAATGATGTTTAGGAATTAGTTCCTCGACCTGATGATCATTCTATAATCGGCACAAAATGGATTTTTAGAAATAAAATGGATGAATCAGGAGTAATTATAAGAAACAAAGTGAGATTAGTTGCTCAAGGCTACAACCAAGAGGAAGGTATCGATTATGACGAGACCTTTGCTCTGGTTGCTCGGCTTGAAGCAATCCGAATCTTACTTGCTTTTGCATCTATTATGAAATTCACCATATATCAAATGGATGTCAAAAGTGCTTTCTTAAATGGATTTATAAATGAAGAAGTGTATGTGAAACAACCTCCTAGTTTTGAAAGTCATGAATTTCCAAATCACGTTTATAAACTTAAAAAGGCTCTGTACGGTCTGAAACAAGCTCCGAGAGCTTGGTATGATCGGCTGAGCTCTTTTTCTTTTAGAACAAGGATTTCAAAGAGGGAAGGTTGACACTACCTTATTCATTTTAAAATCTAACAAAGATATTTTATTAGTACAAATCTATGTTGACGACATAATCTTTGGTGCTACTAATGTGTCTTTGTGTAAGAAATTTTCAGCACTAATGAAAGGTGAATTCGAGATGTCAGTGATGGGAGAACTTACATTCTTCCTTGGTCTTCAAATCAAGCAAGCCGACGAAGGCATCTTTGTACATCAAGGAAAATACTGTAAAGAGCTTCTGAGGAAATTCGGGATGGAAAATTGCAAGACTGCAGCAACACCGATGAGTACCTCCTGCTACCTCGACAAGGATGACTCAGGTAAATCGGTAGATGTAAGTAAATATAGAGGCATGATAGGAAGTCTTCTATATTTAACTGCATCTCGGCCTGATATTATGTTTAGCGTCTGTATGTGTGCACGGTATCAAGCTAATCCGAAAGAATCTCATCTTACTGCTATTAAGAGAATTTTTAAATATTTAAAGGGAACCGAGAACACTGGTCTGTTTTATCCAAGTGATACAAGTCTTAGTTTGGTCGGATATTCCGATTCAGATTTTGCGGGATGCAAGCTTGATCGAAAAAGCACTAGTGGAACTTGTAATCTTCTGGGAAGTTCTCTAGTGTCTTGGTTTTCTAAAAAGCAAGCTTGTGTTGCCCTTTCCACCGCAGAAGCCGAATACATTGCTGCCGGTAGTTGTTGTGCTCAGCTTCTTTGGATGAAGCAACAACTATCGGACTTCAGTCTAAAATTGGATCACATTCCTATCAAATGTGACAACACAAGTGCAATCAACCTAACTAAGAATCCTGTGTATCACTCTCGGACAAAACACATTGAAATAAGACATCATTTTCTGAGAGATCATGTTCAAAAAGGTGATTGTGTTATTGAATTTGTAAGCACTGAAAATCAGTTAGCCGACATTTTTACAAAACCCTTGCCGAGAGACACTCATTTTCATATCGTAAGAGAGCTCGACATACTGGACGAATTCGGTATAAGCTAACTGCTCGGTCAGTGTTTTTAAGTCACCAAAATTCATTGTCTTATGTCAATGTCAAACCACTCGGATTTTCTTTGCGTCTACATTTTTCAAAAGATTGTACTTCTCCTCATTGTCCTTCATATTCTTTTCGGGGGAGAAAAGTTGTTTGCTCGGATAGCTTGGCAGCATATATAATTGCCTATTCCCTTTCTAGAGAAAATTCGAATTTTTTACATTATCTTCAGGGGGAGATTGTTGCTTTCTTTTAATTGGTATCGGGCATATATATTTCCAACTTTCACTTCATTATTATACTCCTTTGGCATACGCGCTTAATTTTATTTTTGGCTCCTTTTTGATCATGCCAAAAGGGGGAGAAAGGTAGTTGTTGTTTTTTGTTGTTTTCAGGGGAAAATGTATTATCAATTGGTATCAAGGACATTAATCTCTCAACGATTGGTATCCAGGAAAAGAAAGAAACAATGCTATGGGGTGAAAGATAGCTGTATGGCTCGGTTTCTGAAGACCTAATGCTCAGGGGGAGTGTCTTATCAATATTACATTCAGAAAAACCGATCAAGATCTTCACACATTCGTACAAAATCAACAAGCATTTGTCATCATCAAAAAGGGGGAGATTGTTGAATCAAAGATTTTGATGACGACAAATGAATGACAATTGAACAAGTTCAGCGTGAAGTATCTCTGATCTCGGCCATCGACGGAAACAATTGAATCCGACCAGAATAACAAAGAAGACAAAATTCCAAAGACGCGCTCGGTGTTCTCGACATCTAGCTTGGAAGGATAAGTGGATCGGACCGTTGCGAATGAAGTCGGAATTAATCATCTTAAACTCAGACACACTCGGAAGTGATCAATCCGAGCCATCGCTCAGAGTCTATTAGTTGGCCGAGAGATCAACTCAGCAAGGGTCTATCAGATAGTTGGCCAAGAGATCAGCTCAGCAAAGGGAAATCAGTTAGTACCTTTCAAGTTTTCAGGCTCGAACAGATGTCAAGCTCGAACCGATATCAAGCTCGGCAACACTGTTCATCATCTTCAACCTTCAGCAAGTACAACCCGCATGCACCTCACTAATTACGTACCAGTATTTTAAGTACTATGCGTGGCTGGCAGTTTTGTCCTCATCTCAACGACGCCCAACTGTCATCAAGCTTCAAATTTCAAAATTAGAAAGGGACAGTTTTGGACTGGTCTGATAAAGAACAGACAAAGTAGAACTTGCAGAAAAATGGCAGAAAATGTTCTGGTATATCCGTTGGGAGCATCAAGGCATATGCCAAAATAATCTTTCCTTTCTTTCCTACCTCATACGTGGTTACTCCACTATAAAAAGAGAACCTTAGTCACTTCAGAAAGAAGAGAACAACACACGAACACATAGAGAAAGAAAAAGAAGAACAGAGAGCAAAAAGCCAAAAACTTTCATATTCATTCTCTGTTTTACAAGTGCTCAAACCACAGAAAAGAGAACCTTGAGAGTGTGAGTGCAAAACTTTCATACTCATACACCAAGCCTCAAATCGGTTCTCTACATTCTCAAAAGCCTTTCTCTCAAAAGCCTTTCTCAAACACTTAACCGAAAACTCATTTGTTCATTAAACCTTCAAAATATTATACACTTGAGTTTCGGGTTGGAGCCATCATCTTCTCTCGAACATTTCTTCAAGTCTTGAGTTGTTCTCAAGCACGGTGAAAATCTTGGAAGGTTTCCAAGTTCGTTCAAGAGGTTCTTGGCGATTGAAATCTTAGGAGGTTCCTGAGCAAAAATCCAAGGAGGTTCTTTGGTGAAAATCCTTGAAAGTTTCAAGGTGTCTTGAAGGTTTCAAGACTATGAAAGTCCGACGCTGTGCTCGGCATTTTGTATCAGTAGGTAGAAGCCAAGAGTTTGGTACTCTCTTGGTGGGTTTAATTGATCCCGTGTAATCTCTATCTATTTGATTTTATTAAAAGCTCCTTAAAGGTTGTTAAGGGGGACTGGACGTAGCTCACCGTGTTGGTGAGTGAACCAGGATAAATCTCGGTGTCTCATTTTCTTTACTGCATTCATTTACATTCTGAGCATTTGATCGAACTGCTTTAGCTCTAACTTAACGCTCGGACAATGCTAGTAATTTTCCGCTGCAAACCTGATCCTTTGAGTGTGCAGCTCGGATAATCAGTGTTCAGTCTAGAAAACTGGTTATTAAGAACTGCTCGGCTCAAAGTCGGGATTTCTACTCTGAACAACTAGCTTTATCCGACCGATTTTAATACATCACGATAATTTGGTATTATTGTTTCCAACTACTATTCACCCCCCTCTAGTAGATTGTTAAGACCGTTCCCTCGGTTTCCATCGTTTTTAACAGGTATAATGATTTAGTATAACAGAACCAAAAATTTAATCCGTCATTAATTCAATTTAAAAAAACGGAGATTTACACAATGTTATAATTTTGATAGTGAAAAATAATTATATGTTATATGATAGTACTTTAGACAATATACTTACTTACAATTATGAAGTTTTAATTTAGGCAAGTAATTTTAAAGTTGAAATCTTATTAATTTTTATATTCTTATAATGATTTACCATAATATAAAGCATCATATTTTAGTAAATTATTTTAAAAAGAATCCCGTTAATTTATACAACATGTAAATTTAAGCATGAAAAATAAACATTTTAAGCATCAAACTTATTTACAGTGATGAAGTTTTAATTATTAAAAATATAATTATAATAATAATACAAATACTAATACTAAAATTAATTTCTATAACTAATACGAATATTAATAATTATGATAAAAAATTAACTAGAAAAAACGGATATAATGTTATAATTTGAGAAGTTTAAATACAAGCAAAATCTAATATAGGCAAATTGGTATCAATCATTTAAAAAGAACATTATTATGAAGAAAAAAATTTGGTTATAACGGAAAAAAACGGATATATAAGTATTAAATATGAACTCTAATTTGGTATAATGATTTAGCATAATATAATCAAATATTTACTCCGTCATTAATTCAATTTTTAAAAAAACTGAAAATTTATACAATATGTTGTAATTTTAATCGTGAAAAATAATGATGCGTTAATTGATATTTTAGACAATATACTTATTTACAATTATGAAGTTTTAATATAGACAAATAATTTTAACGTTGGAATCTTTTTAATTTCTATATTAATATAAGAGAAATGCCAATTGTTACGAATTTTTTTTCATAAAATTCTTCACGAACGTAGCTGATTGGAGGATTCTTTAATTGAACCAAATTCTCCACTTTCACCGCATGATGATTTCCACCGTTCTCTAGTTTTATTGGCCAACGAATTTCGCCATATAATTGCTTCGTGCTATATAGCACTTCACTATAAGATAATGATTTAGCATAATATAAAACATCATATTTTAGTAAATTTTTTAATAAAATCCCATAAATTAGTAATATATGGATAACCAGCAAAAAAATAACCCGGATATAATAATGTAATTTCAAAAGTTCTAATTCAGACAAGTTCTGATATAGGCAAATTGGTAACAATAATTTATACAGAGCATCATTATGAAGAATAAATTTTGGCACGCTAAAACGGAAAAAACGAATATAAATGTATTAAAGATGAGTTATAATTTGGTATAATGATTTAGTATAACAGAATCAAAAATTTACTCTATCATTAATTTAATTTAAAAAAAACGAAAATTTACACAATGTTATAATTTTGATCGTGAAAAATAATGATACGTTATATGATAGTACTTTAGACAATATACTTACTTATAATTATGAAATTTTAAAATAGGCAAGTAATTTTAAAGTTGGAATCTTTTTAATTTCTATATTCTTATAATGATTTGCCATAATATAAAGCATCATATTTTAGTAAATTTTTTTAAAGAAAAATCCCGTCAATTTATACATGTAAATTTAAGCATGGAAAATAAACATGAATTATTTGCTACTTTAAGCATCAAAATTATTTACAGTGATGAAGTTTTTATATAAGCAAATAATTTTAAAGTTGCAATTTTATAATATTTCTATATTCTTTTCTTAACTTTTTCATTCTCTTCTATAATGTTCAAAATTTTCAACGAATTTAACCTTAGTCCCACAATTACTAATACTAAAACTAATGTTTATAACTAATAAGAATATTAATAATTATAATCAAAATAATAATAAGTAATACTTCATCTATTCCTATACATAAGATCCCATGAGCAGATTTTATAACCATTAAGAAAGATGATTAATTTAATTAATGATCTTGGAAATGTGAACATTTAATATGTATTTTCCAAATTACCGATATTAATATTATTGAGAATCTAAAAATTGTTAAATAATCAGGGATATTTTTAGAAAGAAATAACTAAAGATCATTGAAAATTGGTAAAATGTCTTCTAAATTGGTAAAACGGGAAAATCGGAAAAACCAGAAATAATTTGAATTAAATATAGACATAAAAACATGTATAATAATGCCTAAATGAGCTGTCATCTAAGAATTAAACAACAAAAAAACGGATATAATGTTGTAATTTGAGAAGGTCTAATACATGCAAGTTCTAATATGGGCAAATTAGTATCAATCATTTAAAAAGAACATCCTTATGAAGATTAAATTTTGGCTAGAACGGAAAAATCGAATATATAAAAGTATTAAAGATGAGCTACAATTTAGTATAATGAATTAGCATAATACAATCAAATATTTATTCTGTTATTAATTCAATTTTTACAAAATGCGAAAATTTATACAAAATGTTGTAATTTTAATCGTGGAAAATAATGATGCGTTATTTGATACTTTAGACAATATATTTATTTCCAATTATGAAGTTCTAATATAGGCAAGTAATTTTAAAGTTGGAATCTTTTTAATTTCTATATTCTTATAATTCACATTATCAAATTATATTACAATACTATAATTATAATTACTGATAATAACTATAATTCCCACGATTATTTATTCTATTTATTGTGACAGGTTTTTAAGTGGATTTAGTGTTGGAAAAATGAATATAAGGAAGCAATGCTTGAAGGAAGGATCGTCAATTTTAGGTTTTAAATTTTGATTTACAAGGTTGTTATATTGGACAATGTTTATTGTTATCTTTTTGGTGATCGTTTAGCATTGTTCAGTTTGAATATTTAAATACATTATCATGTGAATCGTACTTTGTTTGGAGAATTTAATATTCAGTAATCAACAAAGGAGGAATCTTATCAAATAGAAGCTCTTGTTCTAAAAATTTAACTCCTTACTCAACCTGTCAACATGACATAAATATTAGTTGAAAAAACTCTTTAGTATAAACTACATATAAAACTCAAAATTGTTGTCTTCTATGATTGTAAAGTTTATTTTTATACAACTAAAAAAAACATTTTATTTACATTACATAAAGAGAAAATAAATTATACATTGACTTGACATAATTTAATAACTAAGTAGTAATTTAACATTATATTTTACAAATTCAAAATATGTTACTCATACTTTATCAATTGCAATTTTTCACACAATATTAATATCTCAAATTAAACGACCCGTGCATCGCACGGGCATACTTACTAGTATCATAAAAATGTGCTAATTTATCCATCAACTAGATAAGAAATAAACTAAATTAATATTGATTGATACATAAACAAATATAATATTTAATTTAAAAAAAAATGAATAGTCACTATTTTTCTTATAAAATGCAACGCATTAACCACAAAAAAAATTCAAGAATAATCATTTCAATTTTTTCTTTATATCCTATGAAATAGTGAATATTCTAATTTATTCTTAAATCTGCTCATAATATTATCAGACAAAAAAATAGTATGTTTAATTCTAATTAATCATAATAAAAGTGATAATCATAAAAAAAGGCTAATTTATCTATTACATAAATAATAATATCATCAAACAAAATCAATCAGAAAATAATAATTTCGGTCATAAATTTATTTCCCTTTTTAGCATCAAATTTTTTATTTCTCTTTGTAATATATTAATTAATTTTATTAATATGTTTGATGTTGATAAAAATTATTAAATAATTGTTTTAAAAAATTTCATACATCACGATTTTATATATCATAATAAAAAAAACACAACAACAATTATAACTACAAAGGAGCGAAAAAGTAAAATAATATCAATTTTTAATTACATTTAAAAAAAACATATATACAAATAAAAATAAATAAAAAACTCACCCATGGCAAGGGATACTTATAAAAAAATTATTTACTCTCTCACGTTTGATCATTTAACAAGTGCCCTTAGTCACTCTTTAGCTTTTTTTTTTTTTTTTTTTTTAAATGAATGCATAAAATCTTTTGGCAAATCAAATAAACCCAATAGTTTTTCTCTTTTTATTATTATTATTATTATTATTATTATTATTATTATTATTATTATTATTATTTATTTATTTATTTTTTTTTTAATAGATGAGAGTATGAGACCACTATTACGTCAGTTTCTATACGCCAGTGTTGTTCGCTTTACCTTTTCTTTTACAGTAAAACCTAATTACCTAACCGAGTAGTATCATCATCACTCCTTCTCCTCAGCGATGGTGGCGAAGCTTCTCCAATCATAAAACCCTAACCCTAAAACCCAATGAGCAACAACAACGCCATGAACGTCGATCACGACCAACCTCACCCAGCCACGAAGCCTCAAACCCTTCAAACCCTAACCACCGGTCCAATCTCCTCTTCAGTCTCCAAACTCACCGCTTCCTCCCGCTGCATCCCTTCCGAACGCGACTTTCACTTCTACCGCAACTTCGACGAGTTCAAACTCCCCGTCAACGAAATCGCCAAGGAATCGCAGTTGATGCTCGAATCGATCGGCGCCTCGATCGCCAAAGAAGCTCCGTTTCCCGTTGACATCGATGACGCTTACGATTGGCTTGTGAATGTTAATGATGATGTGTTGGAGCGGTTCGATGTGTCGGCGGATGAGTTTCGAAAGGTGAGAATGGAGGAGGAAGAGACAGGAAGGCCCGCGGGGAGTTCGGGTATGGAAGAGGATGGGTTTCAGTTGGTTGTAGGGAAGAAGAAGAAAGGTGAAAGAGATTTGGGGCGGTCTTTAGAGAAAGTGGTGATGGAAACGGAGACGGCGGGTGTTAAAGTGGCGACGAAGGATAAGAAGACGATGGGGCCGAAGGCGAAGGTTCCGTTTCATATACCGACGATTAGGAGGCCTCAGGATGAGTTTAGCATAATGGTTAATAATGCTAACGTTCCTTTTGAGCATGTTTGGTTGCAGAGGAGTGATGATGGTCAGAGGCTTATTCATCCACTGGTTAGTTAGTTCACTCATTCACTTACTTTGCTTTTGTTGATTTTGTGTTTGTGTATATGTAGAAATTCTGTTTTGTGTTTTTAATATTAATGATTTCAATTAAGTGAAGGGTCTTGATTACGATTATAAGCCATTTTTTTAATTTTATTTTTTTGATAATTGGCCACTCTTATATTTACTTATGCAGTCTTCAGAGGTGCTAGTTTTTATAATTTCAGGTGGGTAGGTTTTTGTTTGTTTGTTTGTTTTTTTGTTGCTAACAATGTAAGTTGCGTACGGAGGGTAAGTGTAACTGCTTAATGGTAAAATTGCTGCCTTGTACCTGGAATGACGAGTTCAAAGCCCTGAAAATAGCCTCTCTGCTCGAAGGGCGAGACCATGTACATTGATCCCCCCAAGGACCCAAGGCCCTAACTTTTGAAGCTCATTAATGGTCTAGGCAAATAAATGGTTGAGTAGTTGAGAGAAAGAGACAAGAGAAAGATCTGAGATATTATGAAATCGTGATCTGGTATCTCTTATGTGTGAGTCGATGGAGTTACTGTGATGACAGTTGTCATAGTTGATTCAGTTGTAACTGATTCCTAACAGAAACATAACCTGCTGAATCAGCAGTGACCATTATTGTCTAAACCAGGGTGTCAATGCACGTAAATGCATCGGGTCCAACACAAGCTTGCTTTAGATTAAACATATACTCCCATACACCCCTTCAACTCATGGAGAGCCTGTCAATCATCCTGACCTTATCTCTTAGTTCTTCAAATCTGCTTTTAGAAAGAGTTATTATGTCTTCACTCTTATCGTGGCCAGGTTCATGTCGAATGGTGATTGTCTTAGCAATCACCCTTTCTCGGACAAAGAACAGATGTAGCTCTGTATGTTTTGTCCTAGAATGCAGAACAGGATGGTATTCAAGAGCCTTTAGTTATCACAATAGATCACAGTTACAGAGCTTGTGACTTGGAATTCTGTAACGAGTGATTGGATGCTGAGAACTTCCTGTGCAACAAAAGCCATACTTCAATAGTCAGATTTAGTGCTAGATCTAGCCACCCACTATTGTTTCTTAGATCACCATAGGTCCAAAAAAATACAAGAATCTGAGTCTAATTCTCTGTCATCTGGATTAGAAGCCCAGTCAACATCACAGAATGCACTGATGGGCTAGGGCTGCAACGATGGAGCTCTCTGTAGTCTGTAATCCGTATTAGCACTTTAGCAGCCCATCATTGAGGGCACTTTTAAGATTCCTAAGAATCCGTTTAGCAGCCTTCCATTGATCGTCAAGTTGCTCTGACAAGTATTGGTAGACCTCACTAACACTGTAGGTAATTTTTGGTCTTGTGATGGTTGCATATAATAAAGCTCCAACTATGTAATGATATAGAGAATGATCACGAACATGGTTGCTGTCAAATTTTGTCAGTTTGCCTCTACTAATCATGAGCATGGGCTGAGATCATCTAACATACATGATGTCTAGGAGATCACTAATGTATTTGACTTGTGAGAGCAAGAGAGACCTATTGGGTAGAGTTTTGACTTTTGACCTCAATGGTCAATCCCTAGGAAGTAGTCATGGTCACTCAGTTGCATGAGAGCAAACACCATATTCTCTTTAGTGATAAGTTGCTTATTAAGAAGAGGAGAGATGCCTGTGATAGTAATGTTACCCGCATAAACAAAAACATCAACAAACAGCTAGTGAGTGGAAGTAATGAAGAGTGAGTTGTCACATCTGGTTGACTTGAACCAAAACTTGATTAGTGTTCCATGGTGTTTGTCAAACCAGGCTCTAGGAGCTTGTTTAAGGCCATAAATGGCCTTATCAAGCTTACATAGCAACCTGGTGACTCAGCAATGATTATCGTTTTTTTTAATCTTGTTTTTTTTAGTACATTATTATCTTTTTTATTTGTTGTTATTAATCAATTACTAATTAATTATTGCAGGAGAAACTCTCTGTTTTGGACTTTGTTGATAAAAATCCTGGGGATATTGTGCCAACGAAGCCTCCCCCATTAGAGAGCACCCCTTTTATGCTTGTGGAGGATGTCAAAAGTTTGAAGGAGCTGGCTGCTAAGCTGCGTTCTGTTGATGAATTTGCGGTAAAAAATAATAACTTTTCATGAGTATGTACTTAGAAGTTTTCTTCATGACTTGTTATACAACTAGATTCTGTCTCTTATATTTGCAACTGCTACGATACATGATAATAATGAAAAACTTACTCTCAACTCTCAAGTAGCATAAATGCTTATGCATTTCTTTACAGTCAGATATCTATCTGCCTCTGTTTTATTCCCTTTTTAGTTTAGAGAAAGAAAATTCTTTCTACTAATAGAATTTCAAGATCTTTTGCGTATTGAACAGTTATTGACAACAACCTCTCAAATTCCTTGAGAGATCATATTTTGGAGATTAAGCGTGAATTTGATGATTGACTATGAACCTATGCAAGAAAAGTGAAAAGCCCGAAAGGGGCAAGAGAAAAGAAAAAGCCCGGAGGGGGGCAAAGAAAAGAAAAGAAAAGCCTAAGAGAGGCAAGAAAAGAGAAAAGGCCCGAAAGTGGGGCGAGAAATGAAATGAGAAAAAGAGAAAGTTATCATTCTTGTCTACAAAACTTAATATCAAACTTAATAATTTATTTACTTTTTGTGTGCCTAGCTGTTATTGAACTGCAATCTTGTTGAGTACTGCACATTATTTAATGTGGGTTTGCTAAAATGCATATATCAGTTATAATAATGTGCCCATTCCATTTTTTGAATCAGTACATGGTCTATACAAAGTGTATCATTGGCTTTCAAGCTTAGTGATAGGTGTTATATCATATTTTCTTTCGGTACTCTGGATTTTGTAGTTCATCAATGTTCATTTGACTCTGGGTGCTGTGTTTTTGTTGCATTTGATTGATGGACCAACATTCTCCCTTTCTTATTGCTACTTCCCTGTTTCTTCCTTGCATTCTTGACTTTTATTTTCTTGACTGGAAATATTTAGGTTGATTTGGAACATAATCAGTATCGGTCTTTCCAAGGTTTGACTTGCCTGATGCAAATCTCAACAAGGACTGAGGATTTTGTTGTAGATACTTTGAAACTTCGCGTTCATGTTGGGCCCTACCTAAGGGAATTGTTCAAGGACCCTGCCAAGAGGAAGGTTAGTTGCACATGATTTGTATTTCTTTTAATTCAAAATATACTCTTCATTCTGTTGACGCTAGTTATGGTTAATTAGGTCATGCATGGTGCAGATCGAGATATTGTGTGGCTTCAACGAGATTTTGGGATTTACATTTGTAATTTGTTTGACACTGGCCAGGTTGGTTTAACAATCTCTGGACATTCAATATTAAGATTACTTCCTTTTAGAGTTGTGACTTATCAAGGAAAGACAATTGTACGAGTCATATGGTTAGTGGAATGTTTATCATATAAAATGTTTTCTTTGATCAGTTGATGCTGGCTTTGCATTTAAAATTTAGTGTTTAGCTGCAGATGCATCAATTTGTTCTGGGACTGTATAATGTGTGTTCCTTGTTCACATGTTAGCGATTTTATACTACCATCCTCCCTTTGTTTACTTATCTTTTTTGATTGGATTGCTTAGGCTTCAAAGGTGTTAAAATTGGAGAGAAATAGTTTGGAGTATCTTCTGCATCACTTTTGTGAGGTTACTGCAAACAAAGAGTATGTTCTTTATTTCTTTCAATTTTTTTTTTTGGAATTTGCCGCTTTTTTGTTGTCTGAACTTGGATACTTTTCTTTTTCCTGTGGCACGATTATTCCTGTTGTTCTTACCTACATTCTTGAAGGCTTATAAGTAAACTCCTTGCAGGTACCAGAATGCAGATTGGAGAATACGCCCTCTTCCTGATGAGATGCTAAGGTACATTGTGTTTTGGACCTATCACGTTCAATCTTCCTGTGGTTATGTGTTGTCCTCTATTCTTAGCATCTCATGAACTGTTTAATTGATGACAGATATGCCAGAGAAGATACGCACTATCTTCTGTATATACATGATCTAATGAGGAATAATTTATTTGCCTTGTCTAAGGAGTCCGAAAGTTCCGATGCTCCTCTGGTAGAGGTAACTATTTAGTAACAACCGTGAAATTTCTTCCCATAGATGTTATTGCGTAAAGTTTATTAACATTTGTTGAGCATCAGCCTTACATTTTGTTTAGAGTTCAGAAATTGGTTCTGATTGGTTTACATTCTTTGGTATTTATGTTTTTGTGATTTTCAATGAATGGTTTTCTCTGAGGCTTAGTAATTTAAGATTGCTGCATGTTCTGTACATTAATACATTTACTGGCCATGTAAAGCAGATGGCAAAATTTCTGTTTATCAGCTCTGCCACTCTTTTTCGTTTCATTCATTGGATACAGTGGTAGTTTTTCTTGCTTCAGTATTCTGTTATCTATTAGTTGAAAATTTGAGGTCAAGCAAGCTGTGACATGTCAATACTTTCTGTGAAGCATTGGATGGTCTTTTGTTCCCTGACTGTTTTGGCTTAAATTGTTTGAACTCCTACATGTTGAAATCATGCCATGGTTGATAAGACCTCTTTGAGCTTTGTTGGGCAATATTTGATTCTAAATCTTTGATCAAATAGCGAAACAACATAACTGAATGGCTGGCTCAATGAACTTTATTTTGTCTTTTAAATTGAATTTCCTGTCACCTGCAGGTTTACAAGCGCAGTTATGATGTTTGCATGCAGCTCTATGAGAAAGAACTTCTGACAGAGAACTCCTACCTTCATATATATGGGTTAGTTTACTTTTTCTATTGGAATTTTTCAATTAATTTAGCACTCAATCATTATACATAGCAAGTGTTCCAAGCTTCTTGAATGTTTTGATTGCTTGTTTTTTTATTACTTTCTTATGTAAAGAGTGTGTTTTAAATTTCTGCTTTGCAAATATTGCCTGCCAAAAGGTGTAAAGCAAAACTCAACACTGTCTGTGCAGGTTACAAGGGGCTGGTTTCAATGCTCAGCAGCTTGCCACTGTTTCTGTAAGTTCCTCCTTTTAATTTCTTATGTGCAGTACCAGCGTTTAATTATTTGAATATAGATGCTGACCTGATTTTCTTTCTCAACACAGTTTTTCAGTGCATATGGAAAATAGATTTCCCTAAGCAATCTTTTAGATATAAATTTTCCATTGAAATTTTGAAGTATTTTTGTCAATTCTCTGTTGTCATAATCTAGAATTTGTATCTGGTCAATGTTGAAGTGTACAGATAAGATCTCCAAGAATCAATTTGCATCATGGAATTTTGTAGATTGATTTCTTTTCCCAAGTTTATTTTATAAGAAGTCGGGTTTTGTTCCTGTAGTGTTTTCAACCTAGAAAGCATGGTCAGTCGGACACTGCATAACAGTCATGGTGTCCGACGGTCGGACACTATCTGTGTTGGGCATTAACTGACACTTGACTGTAGTTCACAACAGTTATATTTACTTTTTTTTTTTAAAAAAATTATGTTGGTTTAAGGTTTTACTTTTGAAACTGAATCCCATTAGAGTAGTTTTGTTTAGCTCGGTTAGAACAAAGTATGTATGCTACTGCCAGCAGAGCCTTAGGTGCTGGTCCATACTTGCTGAATTTCAAGACTTGAAGACTGAGAAGTAAACTGAGGGTTTGATCACCATACCTCCCTCAGTTTCAGGGAAATCATATATTACAATTATGTTTAATTCGGTTAGAACTGGGTATGTATACTATAAAGAGCTGGCTAATCATTGAATTACATATTACATTTCAGATCAATTTCCTTCTCTCTCTCTCTCTTTCCCCTCTTCTCTCTTTCACTTTACAGCTTTACAGAACCCAATAGCATCCGACACTCTGTATAGTGGGAACATCGTCAGGATTTTATAATAAAGAAATGTTCAACTTTTAAATCTACTAGAATATCAGCATATTATATATTGCATTCATTTTGGATTTCTGTCATTCTGTGCTTTTTAACACATGTTATAGTTAGGAGATTAAATTATAATCTATTCATGGCTTGCAGGGTCTTTGTGAATGGCGGGACATTGTTGCTCGTTCAACAGATGAGAGTACTGGATATGTATTGCCGAATAAAGCTGTTCTTGAAATTGGTAAATGAAACCTTGTTCGAATTTCTGTGCCATCTTTTGTCTAAATGTTAGCAGTTTAGTTGTTTGGTACTTCTCAACCTAATATGTATTTGCTTGTTCAAAAGCTAAGCAGATGCCTGTCAACACAAGCAAGCTACGGCGATTGGTAAAGTCAAAGCATTTGTATGTTGAACACAATCTTGATACTGTTCTCAACATCATTAAGCATTCTATTCAGAATGCTGCTGCCTTTGAAGAAGCTGCTCAACAATTGAAAGGAAATGCTGCAACTGTAAGTAATCCGTGAACTGCAGTCTTTGGTATGATGACGGTGAACTGACTACGAGGACATCACATGTTATTTAAGTGGATGTTTGAGACTCATTGATTTTTGCTTGTTTCCTATTTTGCACTTTGGTGCCCAATTTGTATGCAATTTCACAGAAGAAAGTGGTATCGGATGTATGTTGCTTTTATGACAAGTTTGCTTTGTACTATAACTAGATTTTTGAATGTGTTTATTAAATAATTGTGAGAGGATCATAGAGAGAACCCTTTGGTTGTGAAGGTGAAGGTGCTGGGGAAAAGCACTGTACACGATTAATCTTATTTATACGTGTAGGGGTTTAGTGGAGAAAAAGAGAGTCAACTTTTTAATAATAATAATATTGGATTTATTATATAATTGAGTGTGTATTAGGTACTAAGCAGGGATTCCCAAACACGCATTTATACTAACCATCTAGGTCTAGTAATAGTGTAGTGCAACTAGTAATAGTCCAGCCCAATAAGATTATTAATAACACATTTGTTTTCTTATTTAATTATTTTATGATCACTATACAGGCATCAGATGTTGTACCTGTTAAAGATGGAACTGAAGATCCCCAGATCCATACACAGGATTCAAAGGTTGGAAAAATGCAATTAAAGCAAGTAGCGAATTGAAAATGACACATGTATTAATATCTTAGAGAAGTCACCATTTTCTTTTGACCTTAAACAGGAATCTTCTCCGCTACAAGATGCAAATGTTCTAGTAAAAATTAAATCCCATAGTCTCACATCAGAGCTCCCAACAGTCAGTCTGACTATTCCAGAGCAGAATAGGAATGCAAAAGTCGATGCATTCTCTACAGAAAAGGTTTCAAAAGTTTCACTTGTTTCAATGTTATTTCAACGTTTTGGCCTCCTTGAATATCAACCTAATGATTCCTAATTTGTTGATAGGAGAATGGAGCTAGTGTTCAGGTTCTAAAAAAGCCTATTGGTGCTTTTGGGGCACTTCTGGGGAGTTCAGCTTCAAAGAAGAAGCTTAATCCTGAAAAGAAGGTAAATCTTCCTATGAACATCTCAATATTTCTTACATACAGGATGCAAACCTGTAACTTGCTTTTTTCTTTTTGGCTGTCATCTGCTTTTCTCAATATGGTGAGAGCTTAGCTGAAATTTAATTAGGCGCACATAATTAGACCAGCTTCTTAATTTGTATGATCTAACCAGTTTCTTTCATCTTATTTCTATATTGCTTTTTTGGGATTTTCTTAGGGCAAGGAAGAGGCCAAGCTAGAGCAGATTAGATCTTCAGTCAACCTTCCTTTCCATTCATTTTTGGGAAGCAGTCAGGAGTCAAAACCTGCAGTGGAAACTCCTACTGTAGCATCTGTAACATCGGACGAACAGAAACCTGTTTCAGTTCCAGTTTCCACCTCCACTTTAGATGAGATTATAATGCTAGAATCCAATACAGGTGCAGAGGACGACATGGAGCAGAATAAGCTAGAAAACTCCAGTGAACACGAGGAGAAAAATTCCGTCATGTCCACTTCGGGAAAACAGGGTGAAGGTGAGCCGGTGTCTCTTTTGGAATTGTCATCAAGCTTTCAAAAGTGCTTTCAGTCAAACAACAAAAATAACAAAACTCGATCGCCCAAGAAAACTGAACAAACTGGTGGCTTATTGCAGCTGAAGCCATTTGATTACGAAGAGGCAATGAAACATGTTAAGTTTGGAGAAAACAAAAAGCATGCCTCTTCTCAGAGTGATGGTCATACCGAACAAAATGGCTCAGGTAGTAAGAAGAAACGTTCGACAAAAGGACAGGGACAAACAAGTGATTTGACAACACAATTGCAGCAAGGTAAAAGACGCCAGGCATTTCCAGCATCTGGGAATCGTGGTGCAACATTCCGCTGAGAAAATGATTGATGCTATGTACAAAAGGTTCTATTTAGAATCGTCTTGAATTAAATGGAAAGATTATATTCTTTTCGCATCTTTTCATTACATTTTTTGAGAAGTTCATTGCATGAGTAGTAACTTATTTTATATATTTTTGTTGGCATGATACTTTTAGTTCAATTTATGAATTTTGAAAAATGTTAGGGAACATAAAGAATCTTACAGCAACTAAATTGTACAATAGTTTGGAAAATCCGAGTCCTGTTGTTGCTCAGCAGAGTCCTGTACGACTGGTTTAGCTTGCTGCACAAGTTCCTACAGTTGAAGTTTGGTGTAGAGCTTTTTCTTTATATGGTTGTACATCGGGCTAACCTCGCTGCGCAGGTTCACTTTCTCTATGCAGGAAGTTTTTTTTTTTTTATAATTTTTTTTAACACGGAATTAAGTGCAGAGATATAAATATATTTTTCTCTTCAATGGTTGTTCTGGAGTAACTATTTGGCTATATCAAATCACTTGGGCATCCACGACAAAGTTTTGAAAAAGTCTTAATATCATATTATTCTTCAAAGGCAGACGCTGCAATACTCTGGCTAAGTTTTCTTTCCCATGCTTTGGGCACTAATATGCATTGAAAGGTTTGTTTTATCCCCACTCTACTGACAACTCTTAACATTCCCAACCTCTATCCAAGCTGCTCCGCCACTGACTTTGCTGCCTTTGACTTTTCTCGTAGCTAGTGAATCAATCTTACCTAATCATCTCATGTCCTACTCCATCCTTTCCCTCCTCACTGTCATGATCACCACCACCTTTATTTCATTCATTCGCTCCATCACGTCCACCAGCCACCACTTTTCTTGCTCGCACGAAACTGCTGGTCAGCCACGATTTTGCCCAGCATGCGACTAACACCAGCTTGATCTCTGCATCTTTTACCCTTTACACTTCATGCTTTTGCTACATTTAAGTTGCACAGATCTTGATTTGTTAGCCCATGTGACCAGTCCTGTCATCACATTCTTCTTCCTCCACCACAAACCAGGCACAATACCACATTCTGGTCCACTCTAGCACTGGTTCAGTGACTTGCGGACAGTATCCAACCTGGCCACAAGACACTCATCACCTTTGCTAATCATCCCCACCATGACCCTCTCTCGAGAGCCTTTACTATGGCGCCCTCGTTTTCCCCATCGCCACCAAGTACCAAAGCCTCCACTGCCCCGCAAAAGAGAACCACCCAGATATGTGCTCGACCTGGTTCGAACCCCGTGTCCAACAACATAGCCACCGTCCACGAGCCTCACATGAGCTCAACTGATTTCGTCCATGCAAAAGGGTCTCAGCGTTGGATTGATGGTTCAAGGACAAAAACGACTTGGTGGGTATTGATAATTTGGCCGCAAAAGAAGTTTGTCAGAGGAGGATGTTCATTGGAGAAAAAGGTTGATAGTGGTGATATCGGTGGTGGCATGGCAAGTTTGGTGTTTATAGTAGTTGGGGAAATTTGTCCTTTGCTAGTTTCATATCTTCTGATCTTGGCTGATAATATTTTTTAGGCTAAATTACGTATTTGGTCATTTACCTTATTTTTCAATTTCAAATTTGTCCCTTATGTTTTTTGGGTATCATATTGGTCCCTTACTTTCCCTTACGTGTCACTTAATGAAAAAAATTAACGGAAAGGACTGATTTGTTAGACGGCAACAACTTTAGAACTTATTTGAAACGAAAAAAAGTTAAGGAACAAAATCACAACTAAAAAATAACTTACAAAAACAATCCAGTGGTTTTGCAAAAAAATAAAATAAAATAAATAAATAAATAAAAGAAGGAGATTTCTAATATGCAATCTAAAATTGGATTGTTGCTATGCAACCTTCTCTTAAACCAATAAGAAGTTGTCACTTAATTCACCTTTGCTCAAGACTATCTGAATGGCCTTCATCCTAATTTCCTTCTCTGCTATGTTTGAACTCCAATCTTCCTTAAGTTTAGCATATTCATGACTATCCATTGTCTTCACAAATGGCTTGGCATCAGAGTTTGCCGCGTTGATTGCTAGAACTCGCAACGCCTAGTAACTCAGAGTTTGGCTTGACAACAGGTGAATTAAGTTACAACTTCTTATTGGTTTAAGAGAAGGTTGCATAGCAACAATCCAATATTGGATTGCATGCTAGTAACTCCCATAAAAGAAAGGTAGGTAGGTAGGTAAACAAAAATTAAAAAATTTTGATTATTTGAAAAGTTCCAATTTCAATTCCTTACTATACTTAAATTAATTATTTAGTGTTTTTTATTCGCTAAGCAAAAATGGATTAAAGAAAGCACAAGGGGTGCTGAACCCTTATACAACTAATGGACTACATCCAGACCAAAAACATCACAAGACAGATAAAAAACATGCTCATGGATTATTTGACCATTGCACGAAATCATAAAGATCCTGCGAAGTTGCGGCTCAAAACAATCTCCACGCCCGAATTTGGATCAAGTCCATGACCTGTATAAGGCTAAAACTTGCCTGCGAGAAAATCACATCATTTCTCAAGAGCCAAATGGACCAAACAGTGACAAACCAGAAACATCTCCAAACTTGGCTTCTTTTCCTCCCCCTTTTCACTTCACAGTGGCTGTTGAAGTGTTGAGTTACTACTGTTGCTTGATTCACCTTGACACCCAACCATCTATACAAGTATAACCAAATGTTCCTAGAAAAGCTACAAATAACAAATAAATGATCAATAGTTTCCGGGAAATCATTACAAAAACAACATTTAGAACCATTTTCATCAAGCACCAAGCCTCTCCTTTGCAACAAGTCTCTGGTTTTTTTATGTCCAAATTTTAGAAGTTGGAGTAATGTGGCTTTAGTCAATAGGATAAGCACTGAATTATATTGATGTATAGTCTTTTCTTTTAGGCATTTTTTTTATGACTGAAACCCTTCCTAGAAGGTGGCTAGTCTAGGAAATGGCCTTTAGTTTTGTTTTGAATTTGTTGGTGGTAATGAATTTTTATCTTTACCAAAAAAAAAAAAAAACGAGTCTCTAGTAGCAATTTTTTCCTTAGGACTTTCCACACAAAACCACAAACCTTCGACGGGGCAAAACTTAACCAGCAGCTATTCAGCATTTTTGTGATCTCATTCTGCTCTTCAAACATCTGAACAGCGTTCCCTCCTTTACTTCATATCTGCCCGAAGACAAATTCCCCCAAATCCAAGAATCCTCCCGCCTCAAAGAGCACTTTTGTTGATGAATTAGAGAATAAAGCTCTTGTTCCAAATCTTCTTCCCAAGCGAAAAAATTTCTCCTCCATGACAACTTCCAAGACCACAAACCATTGACACAGATGTCACAATCTTTGACAAGAATCTCTCTATTCCCTGCGATCCTATACAGCCTAGGGAAAACCTCCTTTAACGGTCTTTCACCAACCCACCTGTCAGACCAGAACATTGTTTTAGCACCATCTCCGAGTTGTTTTCGAAGCCTATCCTCGAACCAATCGCTTTGTTGACTGACAGGTTGAGAAGACCTTGCAATATCAACCCACCACCGAGACAAATTTCTGCTGGATGAAGCAATCTGAACAGAAGGAAGGTTACCATATTTTGATCTCACCACTTTGTTCCATAAAGCTTCCGATTCATGAAGGTACCGCCACTTCCGTTTTGCCAAAAGAGCGCTATTAAACTTATACAGGTCTTTAACCCCTAACCCCCCACTCTCTTTTTTTTTACAAACCTCACCCTAAGAAACCCACGCTATACCTCTACCCCCCTAGCATTACCCCACAAAAAAATTCCTTTGAAGCCTAACAAACGAGAGAATGACCTTTTTAGGAGCTCTATACAACGAAAAATAAAACACAGGGATACTCGACAAGACCGCCTTCAATAACACTACCCTTCTCCCAAAAGAGATTTATTTTCTTTTCCACTGACTTAACCCCTCAGACACGACATTCAGAACACTTACCCAAGACTCCTCTAACATAGGGTTTACACCTACCTACAAGCCTAAGTAGTTAAAAGGAACAGACTCAATTTTATAGAACAGAAAGTTTGAGGCAGCAAGAAGGAAACCTGAATCCACTTTGACACCAAGAATGGAGCTTTTCTTAAAATTCACCTTGAGATCCGAAACCAGCTCAAAACAACGAAGGATACTCTTTATGCACCACAGGTTTTCAAATGAAGGTTTACACACCACTAAGGTATCATCAGCATACTGGAGGTTTGTGATCTCAACCTGATGAGCCCCGATTTTTACCCCTTCAAAAATCCCGCGCTACACAGCAGCTCTGATCATTCTTGAAAACCCCTCACCTGCTATTAGAAATAAGAAAGGGGCCAACGAATCCCTTTGCCTTAACACTTTTGACACAACAAATTCCTTTGTCGGGCTTCTGTTGAGAAGAACCGAAATCATGGTTGATTGGAGGCACTACTTGTGTAACATCCCGCATTTTTCTGGACTCAAATAACTCAATAAGATTTTATTTACGATTGATTTTTCAGAATTTAAGAAAGATTTTTCTTTCAGTTAAAGAATTTTAGCAAGTGATTTTCTTTGAAGTTTAATTTCATGAAAACTAAGCTATGATTTCGTTATTTCTTAATGAAACGAATTTGCTTTTGCTCAAAATGATTTGAGGTTTTAAAATAAATTATTCTTTTTGAAGATTTTTGGTGTATGTGCAAATGCGATTTTTGTAAAATCAAGTAAGGCTTATTTTGTAGTGAATTAATACGGTTTATTGGTTTTCTTATGGATTATATTTTGAGTTGTGAATGTATGTGTTTGTGTGATGAATTATGAATGAAACCTAAATAGTAAATTTAAATGAATATATGCATGGACTATGTGAATTAGTGTATGATGTAGGTGTGTGCCGTATGATGGAGTGGGAAACATGATATGTTGAAAGTGTGATGTGAATGATCAAGTATGTGTTAAGTATATGCATCATAATTCCATGCTATGTGTTTAGCATGATGACATGAAATATAATCACATGTGTTAAGTGCATGCATAACTCCATGATGATGGCATGAATGAAAATGAGTGTGCATGTGTGTGTGTGATCGGCCAAGGATGAGAAAAGAGGAACCAAATAGGATGCATTTTTCTATTCATTAAGAAATTAGAAATTCAAATGGGAGCTAAGTAGGAATTAGGTTGGTGACTCATGATGCCTAAGGAAGACTTTCATCAACCTTGCCTCACCATTGACAAGACCCTTGCCATGCAAACTTTGGAGTGGTCCGAATTACCCCTCCACCAAGCCATGAACCAAGGCTAAAATAGGAAAATGACCCACCCTTGCTCTTGTTCTTAAAACCGTGTATGTGTGTGTTGGTTAGCCATTCTTCATCTTCAAACACTCCATTTCCATTTCACTTAGTCCAAGAGCACATCAACTCTTGAGACTTTAGAGAGAAAGAGAGAGAGACCGTGAGGGAGGAGGAGGAGAACAAGAGTGCAAAACCTAAGGTCCTTAACCCAAACACCCTCAATTTCTTCCTCAATCACATTCTTCTTCAAGATTAAGAAGAAAAGCTACCCATCAACCTAGAGAAGAGGAGGTCGAAGCCAACCCTAGGAGGAGAAGAGGAGGATTTGAAGCTTAAAGATTAGGATTTTGTTTAAGGTAGTTATTTAAGATAGTTTAGTATAGTGATTTTGGTTTGTAAAGGACTTTATATGGACTTTTGTTCAAGTTTAATTCTTTTGTGATGCATGTGTTTATTTTCTTGTGATCTTGAAGTTTTGTTGCCTTGCATGCCATTTTTATAATTTGATCTTGAATGATTGTACTTGGATGCTTTAATTTCTAACTTGTTCTTCACGGTTTCACCTAGGATTTGAGTTTATGTTTATATTTTTGTTTTGATCTTTCCTTGCATGTTATTCTATGGCTTGATCTTGAATATTTATGCTTGGAAACTTTGATCTTTAACTTGCTCTTCACGGTTTTGTCTAGGATTTAAGTTTAGGTTATGTTCTTGTCTTGATCTTGTTTTGCATGTCTTGATCTATGCTTTGTTCTTGAGAAAATGTGAAGCTTGAGTTTTATGTATTAGTTTGAGTGCAAGTCTTGATTTTTCCTTGGTGCATGTACGGTTTCCAAAAGAAAATAAAGATAACAAGCATTGAAAATAATTTTTATAAAAAGAATTGGAATCAAGATTTGGGTTGTGTATGATGATGATTCGGTTGGAGCCTTATAAAAGAAAATGTTGTTTTAAAAGAATTCTTGCATAATTTGACTTTGGGTTTGATCTTTGCATGTGAAAATAAATTGTAAGATCTTGCCTTTATGCTTGTCACCATTCGGTCAAGTCTAGGAAACCATATTAGGACATCTTTCCCTTTACATGCATGTTGAAATTTGTCTCATCTAGAGATTGTAAGTGCATGCATGATGAGACTTATATGATCAATGAATTTTAAGTACAAGCATGAGTTTTCTTAGAAGCTAAAGACTTTAACATGATTCTTGGTTCATAGTGTTAAGGAATTAAATTTTGTGTACTAAATTCCTAATGGAGCTCACGGTTTTGTGCTTATTAATGTCTAAGGCAACTCATTTTTTCTTTGCATGTGTGTTTATTTGATGAATTCATGAACTTCGATTTATGAGAGTTTGAAATATTTGATCAAGAACTCAAAAATGATTTTCATACTCCCATTCGGTTTTGGAATAAATCCTTTCCAAATTATTTTTATGTGTCATTGTTTGAGTTAACCTTGTATAAATGAAATTGGTTTGATAAATGATTATATTGAGTGATTTTCCTTTTTATTCTATTCGGTCATGGCATAAAAATAAAAGAAATAAATTGATTTCTCCTTTGTGTGTTGGTTTATGTGATGATTAGCATGATTTTAATTAAGTGTGTCCTTTTCTTTAATTATTATTAAATTGTGATGTTCAAATATAGGATAGAGTACTTGTCATATGTGCATGTGTTAATGATCATTAGACTTGGACATGAACCTTGTCTCATGTAGGAAGAGATTCGGCCATGCATAGAAACTAGGTGCATGTGTTTAATTTTTGTCTTATATGCATGAATGATGAATGGTTTGTGATTTTACATTTACTTGTGTGTGTTTGAATGATTTAAGTGTTCAATAATTTCGAAAAGGTTTTTGATTAAATTCTTGGTGTTATTTCCTTTTTGAATTAATTCGGTTTTAAGGGAAGTAAAGTGAGTTAAAGGATTTGATTAATCGAAAAGTATTGTTTCATGGTTTTAAATTCACAAATGTTTTTATAAGAAAACCTTAAGATAAATGTGGCCTTCTAAAGAATCATTGATGTTTCAAACAAATGTTTTTACTTGATTATGAATCGAAGTCAAAGTGAATTTCAACTAAGGGTTTTGGCAATGATGTTTTGTCTTAGAAATGATTTTATAAGAACAATTTTTAATAAAAGAAAATTATTTGAGTTCCAGTAACAATCGGGAAGCAGTTACGAGCATCGCGTCGGGAACCAAGGAGCGTATCGTGAGTGTTGTCGTCAATCGAGGTGAGAGAGAAGTTTCCCCCAAACACCGTGGTTTTTAGGTAACATATTAAGTGTTTCGACCATCTCAAAAGTCGAAACTTAGTGTCTTGAGTCAGTATGAGTAAGCAATTAATTTATTTGTGTTTGAATGTTAGTATGTTATTTATTTGCCTATTTATCTATTGCTTATGATTGTCAAACGTGGAATGTGGCAATGCTGTGAATAATAATATTAATAATCATAGATATAAGAGATAAGAGATGAGTGAGGAAAGATGTAAGATGTTATCGGAAAAGAATAAGTGATGAAAGCGATGAGTTGAGCCAGAGCTTGGGCAACATTATTGATATGGATGCTTTCTGAGGTTGAGCCATGGGTGAAAGGAGATGAGATTGTGGAAACAAAATGGAGTTTGATCGGAGATGGACCTTTTGTTTTGGTTTTAGTCTGGGGACTAGTGTGAGTTGAGCTTGCTCCTCCACTAGTGCTCAACAAAAGGTTATTATTCTGAAAAAGAGATTTTTGAAAGGATTTTGGAAATAAATTTTCAAAAAGGATCTTTTGAGAAAGGTTTGGAGAAAGAATTTGTGAAATATTATTTTGAAAAGAGTTTGGAAACACTACTTTTGAAAAGAATGGTGAGATATGATTTTCAAAAAGAATTTGTGAAACCTTATTTTTTTTGAAAACTGTTTATGAAACTTCATTTTTTTGAAAAGCGTTCATAAACCTTATTTTGGAATCTTTATTTTTGAAATCTTATTCTTTTGGAAACATTATTGTGGGAAAGGATTTTCGGAGAAAATCTAGTTGAAAAGGATTTGTGAGACTTTATTTTGGGGAGGCATTTGAGAAAATCTTATTTTTTGAAAAGAAATTGTGAAACACTAGTTTTTGCAAAAGTTGGTGAGAACATTATCTGGGGAGGATTTTGTGAAACAATATTTTTGGAAAGATATTTTCAAGATGAGAAAGAAACAAGAGTTTGATGATGAATGATGAGATGAGAAGTTTTGGTTGTCAAGGAAAACCCAGCTCTGTGCGATGTTGAGAAAAGAGATGTTTTGAGAAAGATTAGAGGTCGGGACTCGTTGAAGGGATGTACGAAGGATGAGCCGACCAATAGGATTAAGTTTTTAATTAACTTATTAAAAGACTTTTAAAAGACATGTATTAACGCGGTGAGTTATGAGAGTTAACCCGAAGTAGTGGAGAGGAAGGAACCATAGGTATCTGCGGATACTTAGGAGGAGATTGCATTAGGGGAGGACAATGACGGTGATACGTCAAGAAGTCTAGAGTACTCTTCTAGGCGGAACAACTCCACAAGTGGCGCACTAACGTGGTGGGGACTGGGTCCAATGCCGTGGCAAGTTCTTCTTTGCAAACTAGAAGTAGTACTATCGCCCCCTAGATTGCAAATCGAGAACAATGAGAGGGACTGGAGTGGGGCATCTTGTTTGCCACTGCGAGGCAGTGAGCCATGATTATTATGAATTGATATTATTGAGGCTGAGTCCTCCTGGTCTGGGACCATTTGTGTGTGACAGCTGTCGTGCCCGCACGGTAAAGGTCCTGTACTCCTGTTTGCTTCCGACTAGGTTGGGTGGTTGACCGAGGAGATGTAGACGAGTGTGCTAACTGGAGAGCGTTTTTCCTCAATGATGATTTAAAACCCCTGCATCATTGATGGACTCGAATTCATAAAAATTAAATAAGAAAAGAAAGAATTATGTATGGATGTGATAATAATATGTTGAGAATAATTCTTGAGTGAAAGTATGTGAATAAGAATGAGTGATGAGATCAGAGTGCGCAGCGGAATTCTTCTATGGAATGTGATGTGAATATGCATAAGGTAGTAAGGAAAGAAAGGTATTGGAATGAAGTAAGTATTCCTAAGAGTCTATGTGATTATATTTATGTGTTGTCTGTTGAATGGTTTGTCTATCTTAATATCTTACCTACTGTAATTCCACACTGTTGGCATCACATGTCCGGGAATACTTACTCTCTCAAATTCTTCTGTTCTGCATATGTATCCGTTTCTATGTTCGTGTCCCTTAGCTTATGGATCCAGTTAAGTTCACATTCGATATTCGTGACGAAGGAAGATGGAAGTAAATCGTCGTGGTTGGGAATGGCGTGGAGTATCTGAAGTTCGTATCTTTGACCCTGACCATACCCTTAGAGGGACTGAACCAGATTCTCGCATGTGCCGATTTGTTCTTTCGGATCTACAGGTTGGTGGACCGGCGGACTACCATGGTGGGTATCCAATGCCTTTGCCAGCACGTATCAACCCTGAGGCGGAGGAACTAGAGGAACTGGATGAAGCCTTGAATGAATTACCAGACGATGCGTTTGAGGCCATGGAGGAAAGTGAACCTGAGGAAGATCCCGAGGAGGACCCTGACGAGGAATTTCCAGACGCAGACGTGATCGACATCGACCCCAGTGAGGCACCTCCCGCGGATTCACCATCTTCAGCTTAGAAGATTCGTTGGTAGTTTCCTTTCTTATCTTGAAGTATTAAGTTTCTTGTATTTGCCCAAAAGCTAAAGATCCGGAGTACCATGATGTAATTCCCCGAACTATGTTAATTAATGTTATTTCAGTTGGGCACCACTAACTCTGATTATGAACATGAAATGGGCTATGAAAATTTGAGTGATAAGATTCAAGTTGCAAAGTGTGGTGTCACATGACGCTTCGGTTTGGAACTTGGAACTTAGCATGATGAGTGAGAACGCGATTTCATTTTGAAGAGAGTTTTGGGGAAAATTGTCTGGTTCTCATAATCATGCTACTCACTCACGTGTTGAAAAAAAAATAGCCCTGATTTTCACCTAAAATGATTATGGTTTCAAGTTGCCAAATCGGGGTGTTACACCTTGATCCACCTTCTCCATTTTATTGGGAATCCAAATATCTCCTGCATATATTCCAGAAAATCCCAACTAACTGTGTCATAGGCTTTCTGAAAGTCTACTTTCACAAACAGAGATCCTCCTGATACCTGATAGTCATGCTTAGCACTATGAACCGGTTCATTCAAAATAACCACTGCATCCATAATACTTCTCTCTTTAACAAAGGCATATTGGGCAGGGGATATTAAACCAGGCAGCACCTTCTTTAACCTCTCAGCTAGAACCTTTGAAAGGATTTTATATAGAGAACCCACAAGAGAAATGGGTCTAAATTCAGAAACACTCTGGGGATTTGTAACTTTTGGGATAAAGGCAATGAAAGAAGAATTCAACCCCCTTGGCAGGCTACTATTACTATGGAATTCACCAACAAAGCCACAGATTTCTTCTTTGATGACATCCCAAAATTCTTGAAAAAACTGTTAAATCAAAGGTTTTGATGTCAACAAATATATCATAAAGCTCAGTTCTCGGCCAAGGGTTTTGATGAAGACAAATGAATCAACTCGGGCGTACTCGGAAGTGATCAATCCGAGCTATCGCTCATATATAGCAGACTCAGTCAGCCGAGAAGAAGCTCGAACAGATGACAAGCTCAGCTCAAGGATGCCAAATACGAACAGTCATCAAGCTCGGGTCAAATCTCGAACAAATGTCAAATGCGGAACAATCATCAAAGCTCGGCTCAGAGCTCAAATAGATGCCAAATGTCAAATAGTCATCAAGCTCGGCTCAAGCTCAAACAGATGTCAAGAATAGATGCCAAGTGCAAAGTCATCAAGCTCGGCTTAAAGCTCGGTTACGATGTCAAGCTCGACAACACTGTTCATCATGAAGATTAATCACTCAAGTCCCGAAGCTCGGTGACGTTGTCAAGCTCAGACTTTCGTTAAGCTCGGTGAAGTTGTCAAGCTCGGACTTTCGTTAAGCTCGGTGAAGTTGTCAAGCTCGGACTTTCATCAAGTTCGGCAACACTGCTCATCAAGAAGATTAATTACTCAAGTCACCAAGCTCGGTGAAGTTGTTAAGCTCAGACTTTCTTTAAGCTCGGCAACACTGTTCACCTTCAAAGCAGCTCAGCTTAATTTCAGACAAGTTCAGAAAGATGTCAAGCTCGAACTAGTTGTCAAGCTCGGCATCACATCAGATCAGCTCAACTCAGATAAGATCTATCACTCAAGTCCCCAAGCTCAGATTGAAGAAGTTGGCCTAAAGATTAGCTCGGTCAGCTTAGTGAAGTATAATCACTCATGTTTGTGACACTCACTCTTACTCCAATATGTAAATCTTCATTACTTTTAATAAATATATAGAGTATTTAATATGGACTTGATTTTATAAATATTAAAGAAGATAACTAAAAATCTTAATACAAGTTAATCCAAAGAGTTTTCGAAACTCCAAAGATGAAAAGATTTGTTAATATCGTGATACTAAAAAAATAAAATATTCTCGAATAGAGTTATCATCAGAGTCTGTGGAAGTAAAACATGAACCTTGGGCTATAAAACATCAAACCAGTAGGCATATGAATATATATATATATATATATATATATATATAAGATATATAAGATAAAAGTAGCCAAGGTACATCATAGTCGAGATAGAAAAGTTTTAGGTAGTACAAGTCCATAATCAAAAGAAAAGACAACCTCTCTGAGATCTCTCAAAAATATATACAATATAACTACAGAGCAAAAGATGAAAATCCCAGAGTGGTGGTCCGATGATCCTCCTCCACAACATGATCCTCCTCCTTAAAGTCTCCAGCCAAAAGCTCCATGCATCCCACATACCAACCATCCATACTATGCATCACCCGGTGGATCCCCAACTCCCCACTAGCTCCCAGTGGAGTGCTCGACTGGCTCCCCCTCACTCTCTGCCTCCTCAGGGTCCTCCTCTACCTCGTCCGACTAAGTCGGTGCCCTACCACTGGGCACTGGGTCAGCAGAAGGAGTCCCATGATCTGGACTCATCGGACTAGCTAAAGGAGTCTCCTCTCAAATAACGCGGGAAGCAGAGGGATGAGATCTAGTAGCTGCTCTAAAACGAAAAGAGTGAAATCGACGAGCTGGTCGAGCCGGGGGTGGTCCATGATAAGTGTAAAACGGGGATACATGCAAGGTATAGATAATAGGTATGCGAAACCTACGAGGACGGACACGAGCCAAGGGGTTGGGGTGATAGAGGGTAACCTCTACCTCCCCCTCAAAGATGGCTCGATGGTCCTCGTAGTACCACACTCCACTAGGGAGTGGGCGCAACTCGATGCAAGCTAGATAGCGTGCCATCACCTACAATGGGCATAAGAGGTAAGCAATATAGTTCACATAATGGAATAAGCATAATGTTAAGCAAGTACACAACATGTATAACAATGGACCAGTGATATGCACAACATATGAACAAGCCAAATTATTCAATAATAAAGTTCATTAATGATATGTCATGATGCTTGCACACGATCTTTCCAGTCCTAAGATTCTCCCACTAATGCTCTCATGCATGTCCATCCAAACAACCCGTATACGTGCCTCGGACGTATAGTGAACCTGCTCGGAATACAATCCAAACGACACTACCAAAGTGTACGTGGCGTCACCAAGACGTAACAGCATCTCCTATGCTGCCCACATTACCAAAATGTGTCATCGAGCAAGCCACACGACTATGCCTGGAACGTGGTCCATAATACCAATATCATTATCGATGTGCATGTAACACCCCAATTCTTATTTATAAATTAACAAGTAAAAGTCAGTAATTAAAATAATGTATTTAAAAATTCCTTTTCGCAAATCAAGTTTACAACAACTTTGGGCATCCATTTATAATATAGTAGCACCCAAAAATAAAGTTTCCTTCTTTCCCAGTCTTCCGCTGCGCCACTCTGATCCACAAGCTCCTTAACAATCACCTAAAATGCTAACCACTAAGGGTGAGACCTTTTCACAACACAGTGGATTATAAGATAGTAAAAATGTATATAATAAAAACTCAAGGATAATAATTAAATCAAGTCATGGAATAACAAAATGCATCATAATCACGTATTATAAAGTCCAATTCCATTTCCATATCCATTCTCTTTCCATATTTCATAATACTGCATGTCACCTCACGGTCAGAGGCCAACATACCCACATATACATTGTATGTCTCCTCACGGTCAGAGGACAACATACAAACCATATTCTCTTTTCATTTCTATTTTTCTTATTTCTCTTTCTGTTTTTATCTTTGCACCACTAGGAATTAGCGCACCTGCTAGGCAATTCACCACCTACTAGGGACTTTACACCTGTCAGGACTGAGTCACCCATTAGGCATCACCCGTTAGGACAACGCAATTAATTACCTTTCCATTAATTATTCATTTCTCTCAATTCCAGTTCACATTCTATTATCTTTTTCAGGTGGTTATGCAGTGTATTGATCCATTGGCGCACCGACGCCTAACGGGAATTTAGTACCTAATGGGCAATTCGCCTGACAGGCAATTGGCCCTAGCAGGCAATTCACCACCTAGCAGGGCACCTAGTGTGCCGGGGCATCCAAGGATCAACCACACTGCATTCCTTTTATACCATATCAAAACTCATCCACAAAGTCAAGCACAACATACACACCATTCATCAAATACTCAGAGAATTGCAAGTAATATCGAATATTCACTTTCATCACTCTCAGCAGACATAACCACCCCTTAAGTTCATAAATCAACCATAATTACCCAATATTTCACAAATCACATATTTCCAAATATTATTCACACATAAACATTCTCAAGTTATATATATATATATATATTATCATTTCAAATTCCAACTTATTATTTCTTTTCACCTCACATTTCCATTTTCAATGTTTATACACATACACCATCAATTACTCACATATAGGGTCACATTCCGAATAATCACATATAAAACTCTTAGTGGCATATCAATTTAACAGTCACCAACCAATATCACCAATCAGTCAACATACTCAGGTATGTCTCAGAGTACTCAAATATAAGTCAACTCCCTAGGGTTCTTCACTTCCTACTTTAATATTAATAAAAAGAGAATTTAACATAAACAATTCAATTAATATAAAAATCACCCATAAACATACTAATCACCCCTAAACCAACTTTAAATCAAAACCATTTTGCTACCCACAACCCGGTCTAAGTATTAAACTCCAATCCTATTATACACCATAACTATCCCTAACCCAAAGTGTGGAAAAGAGACTCCCCTTACCTTAGAGAAGGAGAGAGCCCACACAAAGCATCCAAGGACCTCGAATCTACTCTGGATCTACCTTGATTCCAATTCTCTAGACCGATCTCCACTCTGTTCTTCAAGATTGGAGGAGAGAAAAACCCTTGGAGAGAGAAAGACAGCCACGAGTGAGAGAGAGCTTGTGGGAGAAGATGGGTCTCATGATTATAGGCTTGGAAGGGAGGATTTTAGGTGGTTTATGGTGGTTGATGGTGTTTTATGTGAAAAAGAGAAAAAACCAAAAATGAAGAGATAAGAGAGGGAGAGAGCCGTATGGTAGGTGGAAGAGAAAGAGACAAACGGATGATGAAGAAAAGAAGAAGAATCTAGGCATGATGATGATGGAACCCAACTTAGAAGCATGAAAGGAAGGAAAATAAAACATGAACTTGGTGGGGGAATGGAGGAGAGGGTTGAAGGAGATGAGAGGGAGGGAGATGTGTTGGTGACGGAAAAATAATAAATGAAAGAGGGAGATGGAGTTTGTTTTATTTTTGGCTTGGAGAAAACGTGTGGCCCTAAATTAAAGAGAAAAGGGAAAGATTCCTTTTGAGTGGCTAACAAGCCTCATACGTACACCCCTTTTTTCTCTTTTTTTTTGTATAGACACTAGTGGTAATCGATTACTTGACCCAAAGTAATCGATTACCCTACAATGCAACATTTCTTAGTGTTTCTGCTAGAGGACAGGTAATCGATTAATCCACTAAAAAGTAATCGATTACTTCACAAAAACACAAGGTAATCGATTACTTCCAAGAGGTAATCGATTACCAATGCTGCAACACTTAAGTGTTTTCATCAGAGACCTAGTAATCGATTAATCCCCTACAGAGTAATCGATTACTCTATTGAAAACTCCTATTTTGGCAACTTCTAACTCTAAAACACTACTATTAACTCCTACCCATGGCTTACTATTGGTTATCTTCGTAATTTCTAACTTAGGCTTTTCCTAATTAATCCTGGGACTAAAATTAGGGATGTTACAATTCTGCCTCACTTATTGGAATTTCGTTCCGCTTCCACAATCCTTAACTGGAGAACCATCCCGGAAAGAGGGTTTCTAAGCTATGGGACTTACATTACTTTGGTTCTACTCCCTCACTTGGAATTGGCATACCATTTAGTATGAGTAGGCCACTAGACTCTTGCACTCATGAAGAGTACCGACTATGGTTTGATTTGGTTAGTCTCGACGTGGAGACTCTATCAGGTTTGCTAAGGTCTACACTTCTCTCTATTAACTATTTCAGGAGTCCCTCTAACAAGACTCCCAAAGGATCTTGGATTCTAAACTCCGGTTTAACTTCACAAGGAAGTTGGGAGTGATTTCTAAGATCAACTGGGTTACTTTCGAGATTCTACTTCGAAGGTTCGGAAAGGGTTCTAATACGCTCTAAACGCTAATACCTGTAGGATTCTCATGTTTTGATGCTAACAATCTCTCTCCAAGCAACAACATTGGCAACAAGCAAGCTACACCACATGAAGATTAGAATTAGGATTTTTATTAATTCTATTTCAATGTAATCTTTATTTTATGCAATGCATCTCATTGGTGTGGGTAGCTTAGGTGATTTTAAGAATATTTAAATAATGTCTGATTAAGAGTGAAGATACTTTAAATCTTGATTAAATAGCTTGTGAAAATCATTTTAGAAAAACTTTGTTTTTATTCAGATTCTGATCAGTTTACTCGAGTAATGAGTATTGGTTCACTCGAGTAATTTATGTTCTGACAGGTTAATCGAGTAATGGTTTACACATCACTCGAGTAACTTAATCTGACATGTTTCACTCGAGTGACGTTGTTTGGTTTACTCGAGTAATTCAATCAGTGTTGGGAAAATTTTAAAAGGACTTAATTTTCTCTTTCAAAGATATAGACTTTCATTCTTACAATTTTCTAATACACTTTGAAAAGTAATTCAAGAGCTATTTTACATCTTTCAAGAGCTATCAAGATTCAACAAAGAACTTTTCATTCTTCACTCTATTTTCTATCATTGTTCAAATATTCTTGAGATCATATTTTTGTTCTTAGTGGTTGTTGAAGATTTGCAATTTGTGATTGCATCATTGAAGTTTCAACACAAGTGAAGAATCTCACAAGGAAGACTTTGAGGATCAAATCAAAGCAAGAAAAGAGGATTGGTTGGAAGCATCTTCAATCAATTAGCAAGGAAATCTAGAATACTCAAAAGGGGTAGATTAGATCAAAGTGTTTGGTACACACTTTGAGTTGGGTTTTAAGATAGGAGAACTAAGAATCTAGTTGCATCTTAAAACATTGTAAAATCTACATTTGAAGATTTCTAGTGAAGAATCTCTCTTGATTTAAGAGGGGACTGGAGTAGCTTTCAAGTGGGTGAAAGTGAACCAGGATAAATCCTTGTGTCTCTTTTATTTTCATTCCTTGTATTTCATTAATTCATTAACATTTGCATTTTTAGGTTAGAATTGGGGTTTTCTTAATTCTACTAAATTGATCTAAAATTGCATGTTAATATTACTTGAAATTGTTCATATTAATCATTCATAATTTGTTGAATCATCATAGCATTGTTATTCTTGAAGAACTCCATTGAAAACAAAGTTTAAATTGAATTTTACCCAGTTTACTCGAGTAAAGTTCTTGTCACTCGAGTAATCTGCTTTCAGTTTATAAACATTACTCGAGTAGGTTTTCTGTTACTCGAGTGATTTAAAATCTGCTTTCGTAATACTCGAGTGATTTGCTGAATACTCGAGTGAAATTATTTTTGGTTGCGTATTACTCGAGTGAAGGCTTGAGTTACTCGAGTAATCTGAACTGAATTCTTAAGAAAATTTATTTTCATAAAACCATTCTCTTAGGTGGACGAAAAATCTGTAATAAGGCTTCAATATTCTATTCACCCCCCCTCTAGACTATATTGAGCCGCTTGTTGGTTTCCAACAAGTGGTATCAGAGCTCGGACGAAAAATCCGAGCCTTAAAAAGCTTTTTCGAAAAGATCCTTTTTACTTGGAAACAATGGGCTCAATTTCAAATCCTTTTGGTGGTGAAGGAACTTCCATTAATCGTCCTCCACTATTTAGTGGTGAGGGTTACGCTTATTGGAAGGTCCGCATGAAAATTTTTATTCAAGCCATAGATATGGAAATTTGGAACGCCATAGAGAATGGACCTTTTGTTCCTCAAACGAAAGTAAATGATGTTGTTTCAATTAAACCTCAATCGAGTTGGGACAATGATGATAAGAAGAAAGTTGCATTTGATTTAAAAGCTAAAAATATCATCACGTCCGCTCTTTCTTATGATGAGTTCTTTCGAGTATCTCAATGTGTTGATGCTAAACAAATGTGGGACACATTACAAGTCACACATGAGGGCACTTCGGAGGTTAGAAGGGCTAGGCTAAATACACTCATGCATGAATATGAACTCTTTCGTATGTTACCTAATGAAAACATAGGTGACATGCAAAAGCGGTTCACTCATATCATTAATCATCTTTCTGCACTTGGAAAAGTTATATCTAATGGTGAAGTTGTTAATAAGATTTTGAGATGTCTTAGCAGGGAATGGCAACCTAAGGTGACGGCCATTATGGAAGCTAGAGACGTGGATCAAATTGATTTAGCAACTCTATTCGGAAAGCTTCAAGAGCATGAAATGGAGCTTGGACGGTTATCCTTGAATGAAGATGCCGATAGGAAGAAAAAGGGGATAGCTCTTAAATCAACTTCAAAATCCCTTAAGGCACAAGAGGAAAACTTTCAAGTGGTTGACTCGGACTCCGATATAGATGATGAGACCCTTGGCTTGCTAGTTAAAAAGCTTGGTAGGTTCCTTAAGAAAAAGGGGAACTTTAATAGAAATAGACAAAGAGATTCTAAGGACTCACAACCAAGAAATAAGACTATCAAGGATCACATCAAGTGTCATGGATGTGGAAAGCTTGGTCACTATCGATCGAATTGTCCAACTCATTCTAAGAAGTCGGAAGGTGACAACTCAAAATTCAATTCTTCTAAAGGAAAAAGGGCTTACATAGTATGGGATGAAGTGGAGAGTCAATCAACATCTAGCTCATCGGATGATGAAGAACTTGCAAATCTATGTTTAATGACAAAGCTTGATGAAGAGGAATCTTCAAGCATTAAATCAAGTGAGAACGTCAATGAGGTAGATTATCTTTCCGATGCTAGCTCAAGTTCTAATTCTCCTTCATTCAATGAATTGTACAATGTGTATGTAGAGATGCATAAAGAGTTGAAGAAACTTGCTAAAATAAATGTTGAAAGAAAGAATTTCATAATGAAGCAACATGAAAAGATAATTGAACTTCAAAAAGATTTAGAAGAACTTAAGCTTCAAAATGAAACTCTTGAACTCATTTATGCAAACTCTACATGCAATTGTGAATTGAAATCAAATGAGACTCCATCTTGTGAAAATTGCAAGTCTTTGGAAAAAGAAGTTTTTAATTTGAATGATCGACTTGCAAGGCTCATGAAAGGAGATACTTCTTTAGATCATTTGCTTTCAACTCAAAGGAACAATAGCAATAGATCCGGTCTTGGCTATACCAAACCTAAGAAACGCAATTATCGCAAAGTTGGTGGATTTTCAAAGAATAAGATTTCTAAAAACCCAACTTGTCATTATTGTGGAATCTTTGGGCATACCACGAATAAATGTAATATAAAGAAATTTGGTATACCAAGCGGTGAATATATTTGGATTGTTAAGGGGACTTCTCCTCATGCTAACAACAAAGGACCCAAGACCACTTGGGTACCTAAGTCAACCAAATGATATCTTTCTTGTAGGTGTGTCTTCGAACCAAAGAGCGAAAATGGTACTTGGATAGTGGTTGTTCGAGACACATGACGGGAGACAAAACGCACTTCATGGAACTTACTCCAAAAAGTGATGGATTTGTGACATACGACGACAACAACAAGGGCAAAATTCTAGGAGTCGGGAAAATCGGTAACGTATCTAACCTTGTCATAGAAAATGTCCTATACGTAGAAGGCTTAGAACACAACTTGCTTAGTATAAGCCAACTATGTGATATGGGCAATTATGTGACATTTACTCCGGAATTATGCTTCATTAAGTCTTCTATAGATGATAGTGTTAAGTTTGTTGGTCGTCGCTCTAATAACACTTACTTAATTGATTTGGATGAGATAACTTCACTGTTTTCAAAATGTTTCAAATCTTTTGATGATGAAATTCGTCTTTGGCATAGACGAATTGCTCATGTGAATGTGAATCAATTGAACAAACTTTTGCGAAAAGATTTAGTGATTGGTTTGCCTAAACTAAACTTTAAGCTTGATGGCATTTGTGACTCTTGTCAAAAGTGCAAGCAAGTTAAAAGTTCATTTAAACCTAAAAATGTGATAAGCACAACAAAGCCTTTGGAGCTAATCCATATGGATTTGTTTGGCCCTTCACAAATTAAAAGTTTAGGTGGCAATTACTATGGATTCGTTTTAGTAGACGATTTTACTAGATTCACATGGACTTTATTTTTATCCGCAAAAAGTGAAGTTTATAAATGTTTTAAAAAATTTGCCAAACTCATCCAAAATCAACTAAGTTTGAAAATTGTGTCTATTAGAAGTGATCACGGAGGTGAGTTTGAAAACACTAGGATTGATGCGTTTTGTGATAAGTTTGGTATTGATCATCAATTTTCGGCCCCTAGGACTCCGGAGCAAAACGGAGTTGTAGAAAGGAAAAATAGAATATTAGTGGAACTTGCTCGTACTATGTTGATAGAATCAAATGTTCCTAAATATTTTTGGGCTGATGCGGTAAACACCGCTTGCTATGTGCTTAATAGGGTTCTTATTCATCCGCATTTAAATAAAACACCTTATGAACTTTTAAAAGGGCGAAAGCCAAATATCTCACATTTTCATGTTTTTGGGTGTAAGGTGTTTGTTTTAAATAACGGAAAGGAACCGGTCGGCAAGTTTGACTCTAAAGCCGACGATGGCATATTCATAGGTTATTCAACTCATAGCAAAGCATATAGAGTCTACAATAAAAGAACATTAACCGTTGAGGAATCCGTGCATGTTGTATTTGATGAATCTTCGAAAGGAGATTGTGTTGTTTCTTGTGATGATTATATAGGTACATTTTTGGATCATGAGAATTCAACACCACAACAAATAGAAGAGAATCAAAATGAAGATCGAGAGGTGCAAGCACAAGATAAAGACTTAGCACAAGAGATACAACCTCAATTACCAATAGCTTGGAAGTCCAACAAAAATCATCCGATTTCTAATATCTTAGGTGACATTGCGAAGGGAGTGGTAACCCGACGCACTTTAAATAATTTTTGTTATTATGTTGCCTTTGTATCTCAAATAGAACCTAAGAATATCAAAGAGGCTCTTCAAGATGATCATTGGATTATGGCCATGCAAGAAGAATTAAATCAATTTGAAAGAAACCAAGTTTGGGAGCTTGTGCCAAAACCCGATGATCGTCCTGAAATTGGTACTCGGTGGGTCTATAGGAATAAGTTAGATGAATCGGGTATTATTGTTAGGAATAAAGCTAGGTTGGTAGCACAAGGTTATAGTCAAGAAGAAGGAATCGATTACGATGAGACATATGCTCCCGTTGCTAGATTAGAAGCTATTCGTATTCTTCTCGCTTTTGCTTCAATTATGAATTTTAAATTGTTTCAAATGGATGTTAAGAGCGCCTTTCTTAACGGATACATTCAAGAGGAAGTTTATGTGTCACAACCTCCCGGATTCGAGAGTTTTGAGCATCCGGACTACGTTTTCAAACTGAAAAAGGCTTTGTACGGTTTGAAACAAGCTCCTAGAGCTTGGTACGACCGACTAAGCAATTTTTTATTACAAAAAGGTTTTAAACGAGGTACTGTTGACACTACACTTTTTATTGAACGTTCCGGTAAGGATATTTTATTGGTTCAAATATATGTTGACGATATTATATTTGGTGCTACTAACGATAACTTGTGTAAGAAGTTTTCAGAATTGATGCAAAGTGAATTCGAGATGTCGATGATGGGAGAGCTTACATTCTTTCTTGGCCTTCAAATAAAGCAGCTTAATGATGGCATTTATATTCATCAGAGTAAATATTGTAGAGAGCTTCTCAAACGTTTTGGAATGGATTCGTGCAAATCCGCTTCTACACCAATGAGCGTTGCATGCTACCTAGATCAAGATGAGGCTGGAAAAGCGGTAGAGGTAACGAAGTATCGTGGTATTATTGGTAGTTTGTTATACTTAACTGCATCTAGACCTGATATCATGTTTAGTGTATGTATGTGTGCACGTTTTCAAGCAAAACCGAAAGAGTCGCATCTAACTGCTGTCAAAAGAATAATGAAATACTTAAAGGGTACAACGAATACTGGACTTTATTATCCTAGGGATGCTTTTCTAAAACTAATAGGATATTCGGACTCTGACTTTGCCGGTTGTAAAGTTGAGCGAAAAAGTACAAGCGGAACATGCCATTTAATTGGTAATTCACTTGTATCGTGGTTTTCTAAAAAGCAAAATTGTGTAGCTTTATCAACCGCGGAGGCCGAATACATAGCTGCAGGTAGTTGTTGTGCTCAAATTTTATGGATGAAGCAACAATTATCTGACTTTGGTTTAAATTTAACAAATATCCCTATAAAGTGTGATAACACTTCGGCAATTAATTTGACTAAAAATCCAGTATTACACTCAAGGACAAAGCATATTGAAATTAGGCATCACTTTTTGAGAGATCATGTTCAAAAAGGTGATTGTGTTATTGAGTTTGTTCAAACTTCGGATCAATTAGCTGATATCTTTACAAAACCATTACCAAGGGACACATTTTATAAGATTCGAAGAGAACTTGGTATTTTTGATGAATTAACTATTAGCTAATTGTATTTGATGCTTTTTATACTCATCTTCAAGCCTATTTCAATGTGACTTGTATTTTGAGTTGTTGTATCTTATTAAAGTGTTTTTTTTTTTGCAGTTATGTGTGTATGTTTTCTATAATATGCTAATTGCTTTATTTGTATGTGTGTTACTTGCTACATGCTAAGTGTTTCTCTGTGTTTGTGCATGAAAAATGATTTTGCATGAAAAATTGAAATTTTTGAAATTCTGTACAGTTCACTCGAGTAACAGAAATTTCACTCGAGTAATTTTAAAAACTCTTTCGTATTACTCGAGTAATTCTGTCTGTCACTCGATTAATTTTAAAATGACTTGCGTATCACTCGATTAAGTTCATCCATCACTCGAGTAAAATCTTTTTATTTTTCGGCATACTCGAGTAACATACTCTTTCACTCGAGTACTGCTCGAATCACTCGAGTAACGTATGAACATTACTCGAGTAACTTACGTGATTTTAAAAGCTGAACTGTTAAAATCTGCATCATTTTCACGATTTTTTCTCTCTCTTGTTCGTCTTTCTCTCTTCTCTCTCATACGGATCTTCATCAAATCATCATCTTTCAGCCACAAAACTCACAAATCATACAAATTTCTTCCATATTTCATCTTTATATCATCATTTCTACTCCTTTCATTCATCAATTTCACCAATTTTATCCAAAAATCCGAAAACCCCAAATCAAAACCCTAACCTCTCAAAACCGAATTTGCTTTTTCTGAATTAATGGCTTCTTCCTCTCACTTTCAACCTCCTCAAAAGAAAGCAAAGCAAGGAGCAGGTCGTAATGATACTTGGTTTTCTGGAATCAACCGAGATTTGCGGGAACCGGCATTTATCAATCGCTCTTTTGGTCTTACAAGGTATGTTAAATTTGCTTGGTTGCATAAGGAGCAATTTCCGTTTGTAGAGGATTTAGAATTTCAGAATTTGCAGAGGTTTTTGGAATTTGAGACTCATTATTACCCTAGGCTTGTCAGACAATTTTATCAAAATTTTACTAAGCTAGATGGTGAGTATCAAACAATGGTTAGAGGACATCATTTTGTTATAAAGCCTGCGGATTTGACTATGATGTTTGGTTTAGAAAACAAGGGAACTTTTATTGGTGATACTGAATGTCTGGATTTGGATGTGGATACTAATAAGATTTATACTGATTTGTTGCGTACTGGTGAATCTTGGGGTGATAGAACTACTAGAACTGTATCACCTTTGCATGCTGTGGATAGGGTGCTCATGTATATTATCTCTTATTGTTTGATTCCAAAATGCAATCAAAATTATGCTCAATTGGGAGATGATGATCTTACTTTGTTTCATGGGATTAAAAAGAGGTATGAGATGAATTGGAATAAAATGTTTTTAGCTCGTATGGAAGCTGCTGCTCAATCTCCTCCTACCCAATTCTTGCCATATCCTATGCATGTTACCAAGATCATGAGGTATTATCGTGTTCCAATCCCTGATGATGAGCCAGCTGAAAAGGAAAAGAAAAATAACTGGTGTCTTAATGATTCGCACATTAGTTATATGAAAATTGCTTGGCATAGGGACAGTCGCACTTGGTTATGGAAATCACAGATTAAGGAAATGGCTGAAGCTGCAAAGGCTGCAAGAGTTTCAGGTACTAGGAAAAGGAATTTACTTGGTGATAGGGCTGGTGCATCCTCTTCTGTTCCTCCTACTTCTACTGATCCGATGGATACCGATCGTATTGAGGACTATATCGATTTGGATAATCTTGGTACTCCATTTGATGCACAAGCTGCTCATGAGTCATTAGTTGAGCACATCAATGCTCAATTCACTCAGTTGGAGATGAGACAGGATGTGAAGAATATTGCCATGGAGCATCGTTTGATGGATTACATGTCTGGATTATTTTCTCATCATTTTCCTCCTCCTCCACCTGATTCCTAGACTTGTGGATGCTGATGATGTTTGCTGTTGATTTCTGTTGCATGTTTCATTTGCATATTCTCTGTTTATGTTTCTGTTTCATGTTTCTGACTCTGTTGCTACTATGACTTTAGGACCTTGTGTATGGTCTGGTTTGTTTAGTTTTCGTTTTGATTATCTGCTATGATTTGCTGCATAGTGTGATGCTCTGATACTCTGATTTCTGGTGCTATATTCGTTGTTCGTTTATATTCGTTGTTTATATACGTTGAGGCACTATTGTGGTTTATTTTGGTATTGTCTTTATTGTTATATATTTTCTATACCATTGTGAACTACTTACCTTCAACTTTTGGCAAAGGACTTTTCTCAAAAATATTATCCTTTTAATGATGCCAAAAGGGGGAGAATATTTTGTTGATGTTGTTCTTGTAGGTTAAGTTTTATTATATTTTTCCTAGATGTTTTACATTTAGGGGGAGTATGTTAAAACTTAGCGCTTAATTTGAAAGGAGGTTTGTCATCATCAAAAAGGGGGAGTTTGTAGGATTCTCATGTTTTGATGCTAACAATCTCTCTCCAAGCAACAACATTGGCAACAAGCAAGCTACACCACATGAAGATTAGAATTAGGATTTTTATTAATTCTATTTCAATGTAATCTTTATTTTATGCAATGCATCTCATTGGTGTGGGTAGCTTAGGTGATTTTAAGAATATTTAAATAATGTCTGATTAAGAGTGAAGATACTTTAAATCTTGATTAAATAGCTTGTGAAAATCATTTTAGAAAAACTTTGTTTTTATTCAGATTCTGATCAGTTTACTCGAGTAATGAGTATTGGTTCACTCGAGTAATTTATGTTCTGACAGGTTAATCGAGTAATGGTTTACACATCACTCGAGTAACTTAATCTGACATGTTTCACTCGAGTGACGTTGTTTGGTTTACTCGAGTAATTCAATCAGTGTTGGGAAAATTTTAAAAGGACTTAATTTTCTCTTTCAAAGATATAGACTTTCATTCTTACAATTTTCTAATACACTTTGAAAAGTAATTCAAGAGCTATTTTACATCTTTCAAGAGCTATCAAGATTCAACAAAGAACTTTTCATTCTTCACTCTATTTTCTATCATTGTTCAAATATTCTTGAGATCATATTTTTGTTCTTAGTGGTTGTTGAAGATTTGCAATTTGTGATTGCATCATTGAAGTTTCAACACAAGTGAAGAATCTCACAAGGAAGACTTTGAGGATCAAATCAAAGCAAGAAAAGAGGATTGGTTGGAAGCATCTTCAATCAATTAGCAAGGAAATCTAGAATACTCAAAAGGGGTAGATTAGATCAAAGTGTTTGGTACACACTTTGAGTTGGGTTTTAAGATAGGAGAACTAAGAATCTAGTTGCATCTTAAAACATTGTAAAATCTACATTTGAAGATTTCTAGTGAAGAATCTCTCTTGATTTAAGAGGGGACTGGAGTAGCTTTCAAGTGGGTGAAAGTGAACCAGGATAAATCCTTGTGTCTCTTTTATTTTCATTCCTTGTATTTCATTAATTCATTAACATTTGCATTTTTAGGTTAGAATTGGGGTTTTCTTAATTCTACTAAATTGATCTAAAATTGCATGTTAATATTACTTGAAATTGTTCATATTAATCATTCATAATTTGTTGAATCATCATAGCATTGTTATTCTTGAAGAACTCCATTGAAAACAAAGTTTAAATTGAATTTTACCCAGTTTACTCGAGTAAAGTTCTTGTCACTCGAGTAATCTGCTTTCAGTTTATAAACATTACTCGAGTAGGTTTTCTGTTACTCGAGTGATTTAAAATCTGCTTTCGTAATACTCGAGTGATTTGCTGAATACTCGAGTGAAATTATTTTTGGTTGCGTATTACTCGAGTGAAGGCTTGAGTTACTCGAGTAATCTGAACTGAATTCTTAAGAAAATTTATTTTCATAAAACCATTCTCTTAGGTGGACGAAAAATCTGTAATAAGGCTTCAATATTCTATTCACCCCCCCTCTAGACTATATTGAGCCGCTTGTTGGTTTCCAACAATACCCTCTTAGGTTGATTTTAATCTTGCTCCAAAACCTACCACTTATATCCTATTCCTAGGCCCTAATTAACCACCTTTAACAATCAGACAAACATAAATCACATAGATGTCATTCAAATATACACAACATTCCACTTCAGCATACATTTCAAACACAACATGACTCCACCCTACTTCCTTTTAAGCTATTCCTTATCTACCTCTCCTAACTTGGGGCTAACACTTACCTCTACATACACATTCATAATAGATCAACACATATTTTGAAAATCGATTAAAAGGGTTTCGGGGGGATAGGACTTATATGTTTTGCACCCGAAAATACATTTTTATCAATTCACTTTCCATATGCTATGAAAATTTTGAAAGTAGTGTCCCTGTACATAAAAGAACATATAATAAATTTTCAAGTCAATTAGAGTTCATTAGGTTCAGTTTTAACCCTACGATCACTTTGTAAAAGATTTGTAGTCATCGGAATGAACCTACGTCAAATTCACTTAAAAAAATAGTAGACAAACTCCAATTGACCTCAAAATTTAATGGGACAACACCTAAACTTAGCCCAAGGTGGTGTAAAATTGCCAAACCGATTAAAGCACGTTAAATTAATTTCAGTTAAAACATTAACTTGCTCCAAGTGGTTTGAAATGTTACAATGAACAATGATTCAACCTTAGGGTGTTTAGGCCAAATTTTCCAAGTCAAATAAATGCCTTAACCCAAAAACTTATTTTTCCGCTTATATAAAAACCCTGATTTCCAACAGCCACCTAACCACAAACACATACATCTTTGAAAATCCTTGGTTTGAGCAATCACTCAGTATGGGGATTTAAAATTTTGAAGGAAAGCCCCATACTAGCAAAGCACTTAGAAAAACAATTTTACATATACAAAAATCAAGATTTCTTTGGAAATTCAGTTCCTCTCTTGATGAGGAACAACTAGTTTCATTTGAAAATTCAATAAAACTTTTAATCATGCACCTTACCATGAAGAGCTACCTCCATCTAATTTCATAAGAACCTAGATGAAGGAGTGAAAGATCACTCAAGATTGGTAAACTTAAAGAAAAAGGGAATATGCCTTGGACTTAGAAAAATTTTGTTTAGTTTATCTTCAAAAATTGAAGCAATTATATTCCCATTGGCTTTAAGTTTGAAAATTTGAGTTTCATTCTGAATTGATTTGAGTCGCATAGGAAAGGTTCCTATTTAATCGAAGTGTGAATTGGTTGAAGAAAACAATTTAGTTAATTCACTCCTCGATTACTTAAGAATCCTTACTTTCCTTACAATGTTATAAAAATTTGACGTGCGACCTCACGATCCATTTGGAATGATTGTGGTTCGGTGCACCTTTCGAAATTCATTTTAAACAGTCACATTATCAAACAAACATAAATCATAACCTCCACTCACAAGCATCAAACAAAATTCATTTATCCTATATTAATATCCAGCACATAAGTCAATCAAAGGTACACCAACCTAATCAATTCTATCCTGAACACCAACTCCAAAAGCAACATCTTTACTTAGTGGAAAATAGTTTGGAACTTTCAAGCATGGGGATGGAAATCGAAAAGCTCTTAGTTTCAAAATTGTTTGAAAACATTTTCAAAAGTTTAAACTCATCCCCACATAAGCATAGACCTTATATGTGCAAATATATACTACCATCAATCTAAACTGAAATGATGCGAGAAACTTTAGATTGAATTCCAACCCTTTTCTTGATTAAAGAAACTTCTTTCCATTTATAAAATCTTATAGTTATACTCGGGGTTCAAATCCAATCGATAGGAACTCCATACTCATCTTTCGTTTAGTATTAAAGTCATCGGAACTGAATTAGCCGTGGAATCAACTACCAATTTAATACAAATGCTTTTGTTGTTTTTCATGGATTCTAATCTAGTCGATGTGAACTAAATCACTCGGTTAGATTATTTTTGAATCAATAATTTATTTTGATTTTCATGATTCCACTTCTACTTTCTTTCTGCCTACCTTAACACTAAACTATTCCTCATGAAAACATATTTCGAGGACCTTTTGATGAATTTTGAACCGTTTTCACCACTTAGACAAAAGTTACTTTTATGATTGCAATTCAAGTTGATGTAGTTCAGCGGTTCAAATCCGATCGATCAGTACTCGTTTCTTGTTTTCCTGATTGGTATCATAGTTACTTGAATTGAGATTAGTTATGGAATTCGACCATTAATTTAATTTAAACATTGTTTTTGGTTCTCTTAGATACTAGTCTAATCGACATGAATTTAGTCACTCGATTGGATTAGTATCCGAGATCATAATTTATTTATTCCATGCGGTTCCATTTCTAATCCCTGTTCAATTACTTTGACACCAATTTACTCAGCAAACGTGCATTGAAACCACACACACAAATGCACATGGCAAACAATCAAACATAAAAGACTAACACAAAATTTTCATACATAGGAAATCAGTTACTAATTCACGATGATGCATAAGCTTCTAGATTTCGACGACGTCATCTCCCGATAAATGCAATATCGGATTGGCCAGTTCCGACACTACATTCCATCAGTGGTAATAGCCCTCGCCATCCAGTTAAGTTTATGTACTTCGTTTTGATTAGCAGGATTTCCTTTGTAAGAAACTTCAAGTTTTGATCAACTCAAAACTTAAAATTTTCATCCTTAGACAAAAATTAATTTGCACCCTTTTTAAGTTTCTTGTTTGCAAATGGGTAAACACTTAAAGTATGTGATTCGTTGAATCCCTAAGGGATCCGCTTAGGTTCCAAAGAATTCACTTTCTTTTCCACTTTTATACACAATTTTCTTAATTTGACAATTGGTAGTATTCTCATTTGCAAACATAAACTCATTCCGCTCATACAAAGAGCATTATTCAATCACAAGTAAGCATTTAGTACCAAACATATTCATCAGTCACTAAATCTTAAAATCTCCACTAGAAAGGGTCTCACCTCTGGATAAGAAACTTGAGATGAGAGTGTTCGCAGCGAGATCGGGACCACTTTCCCTCAGGTCAGAAGGAAGGAACTGCTCTGATACTATAAATGTAACACCCCAATTCTTATTTATAAATTAACAAGTAAAAGTTTGTAATTAAAATAATGTATTTAAAAATTCCTTTTCGCAAATCAAGTTTACAACAACTTTGGGCATCCATTTATAATATAGTAGCACCCAAAAATAAAGTTTCCTTCTTTCCCAGTCTTCCGCTGCGCCACTCTGATCCACAAGCTCCTTAGCAATCACCTAAAATGTTAACCACTAAGGGTGAGACCTTTTCACAACACAGTGGATTATAAGATAGAAAAAAGGTATATAATAAAAACTCAAGGATAATAATTAAATCAAGTCATGGATTAACAAAATGCATCATAATCACGTATTATAAAGTCCAATTACATTTCCATATTCATTCTCTTTCCATATTTCATAATACTGCAAGTCACCTCACGGTCAGAGGCCAACATACCCACATATACATTGTATGTCTCCTCACGGTCAGAGAACAACATACAAACCATATTCTCTTTTCATTTCTCTTTTTCTTATTTCTCTTTCTCTTTTTATCTTTGCACCACTAGGAATTAGCGCACCTGCAAGGCAATTCACCACCTACTAAGGACTTTACACCTGTCAGGACTGAGACACCCATTAGGCATCACCCGTTAGGACAACGCAATTAATTACCTTTCCATTAATTATTCATTTATCTCAATTCCAATTCACATTCTATTATCTTTTTCAGGTGGTTATGCAGTGTATTGATCCATTGGTGCACCGACGCCTAACAGGAATTTAGGACCTAATGGGCAATTCGCTTGACAGGCAATTGGCCCTAGCAGGCAATTCACCACCTAGCAGGGCACCTAGTGTGCCGAGGCATCCAAGGATCAACCACACTGCATTCCTTTTATTCCATATAAAAACTCATCCACAAAGTCAAGCACAACATACACACCATTCATCAAATACTCAGAGAATTTCAAGTAATATCCAGTATTCACTTTCATCACTCTCAGCAGACATAACCATCCCTTAAGTTCATAAATCAACCATAATTACCCAATATTTCACAAATCACATATTTCCAAATATTATTCACACACAAAAATTCTCAAGTTATATATATATATTATCATTTCAAATTCCAACTTATTATTTCTTTTCACCTCACATTTCCATTTTCAATGTTTATACACATACACCATCAATTACTCACATATAGGGTCACATTCCGAATAATCACATATAAAACTCTTAGTGGCATATCAATTTAACAGTCACCAACCAATATCACCAATCAGTTGACATACTCAGGTATGTCTCAGAGTACTCAAATATAAGTCAACTCCCTAGAGTTCTTCACTTCCTACTTTAATATTAATAAAAAGAGAATTTAACATAAACAATTCAATTAATATAAAAATCACCCATAAACATACTAATCACCCCTAAACCAACTTTAAATCAAAACCATTTTGCTACCCACAACCCGGTCTAAGTATTAAACTCCAATCCTATTATACACCATAACTATCCCTAACCCAAAGTGTGGAAAAGAGACTCCCCTTACCTTAGAGAAGGAGAGAGCCCACACAAAGCATCCAAGGACCTCGAATCTACTCTGGATCTACCTTGATTCCAATTCTCTAGATCGATCTCCACTCCGTTCTTCAAGATTGAAGGAGAGAGAAAAACCCTTGGAGAGAGAAAGAGAGCCACGAGTGAGAGAGAGCTTGTGGGAGAAGATGGGTCTCATGATTATAGGCTTGGAAGGGAGGATTTTAGGTGGTTTATGGTGGTTGATGGTGTTTTATGTGAAAAAGAGAAAAAACCAAAAATGATGAGATAAGAGAGGGAGAGAGCCGTATGGTAGGTGGAAGAGAAAGAGACAAAGGGATGATGAAGAAAAGAAGAAGAATCTAGGCATGATGATGATGGAACCCAACTTAGAAGCATGAAAGGAAGGAAAATAAAACATGAACTTGGTGGGGGAATGGAGGAGAAGGTCGAAGGAGATGAGAGGGAGGGAGATGTGTTGGTGAGGGAAAAATAATAAACGAAAGAGGGAGATGGAGTTTGTTTTATTTTTGGCTTGGAGAAAACGTGTGGCCCTAAATTAAAGAGAAAAGGGAAAGATTCCTTTTGAGTGGCTAACAAGCCTCATAAGTACACCCGTTTTTTCTCTATTTTTTTTTTGTACAGACACTAGTGGTAATCGATTACTTGACCCAAAGTAATCGATTACCCTTCAATGCAAAATTTCTTAGTGTTTCTACCAGAGGACAAGTAATCGATTAATCCATTAAAAAGTAATCGATTACTTCACAAAAACATAAGGTAATCGATTACTTCCAAGAGGTAATCGATTACTAATGCTGCAACACTTAAGTGTTTTCATCAGAGACCTAGTAATCGATTAATCCCCTACAGAGTAATCGATTACTCTATTGAAAACTCCTATTTTGGCAACTTCTAACTCTAAGACACTACTATTAACTCCTACCCATGGCTTACTATTGGTTATCTTCGTAATTTCTAACTTAGGCTTTTCCTAATTAAACCTGGGACTAAAATTAAGGATGTTACAGTGCACATCTCATCACCAAGTCGAATACCCAACGTTCGCAGCAACCAATGCTGGTCACAATAACAAAATGTGACTACAGGCAAGTCATAACCAAATTGGTACTCCCAGAGTACCCTCCTCATGTTCCTCGAACATGAAAAATGATATGCTATCACCACATCTCCATGCATGAATGCGCACAAACATCCCGTCTAGGGTTATCCATTAATTTCATAATGTGCCACATGCAATGTATATCCAAGAATACAAGTACTAAGGTATCATAGCCTCTTTTGGAACATAATTGACTATTGAATTTGATTAAACTTGACTTAGCTGAAAATGACATTGTTTTATCATTCTGTTTCAAAAGACTCGAGTGATTTTTAAAAGACTCGAGTAGTGTTCTCACATATACTGAATTAATCGAGTGGTTCTTGGCAAGACTCGAGTGGATCTAAATTTTCTGCAAAGTTAAAGTTTCAAGTCTTTCTGGAATTGTAACATCCTGAAAATTAATATTAAATAATATAATTTCAGGATATAAATATTTATTTAAGGATAGGGTTAAGCCTTAGAAAATTGTACAAGGTTAGAAGGGTAGTATGGGCATAGGCCGACCTAGGTTGTAGGAATGGGACCTCGGTCCGATCCCGACCGAGCTAGATGAGATTGTGCGCATATGAACTGAGCTGGATGGGAACCAAACGCGGAACCTGTTGTCCAGTCCGATTAGCCGACCTCAGCGCACCTCACACTCCTATCCGAGAAGGAAGCTCGGACTATTGCTGTTCCTAAGTGCCGAGCCGACGTACCCTAGCTGACACGTCCTAGCTCCTCCGTGCCAGCTCATGTTGAGCTGTAGCCCTTTGGGATTCGTACCATCCGTACTTTGTCCATGTCATTCACTTTTGTACTATCATTCACTTTATGTCACTATCATTGCTTTATGTCCCTTTCAATGTACTATTCATGGCTTCCTCAAGAAGCCAATGAATCCTGTCCACACATTCTAGCTTCCTCAAGAAGCCAATGAATCCTAGCCACACAAATATTTTCCCTAAATGAATAAAAGAAAGCCTAAACACCCCATAACACACTTTGCATTTCTCATTCTCTTCCTCCTACGAATCTCTCTCTCTCTCTTTTTCTCTTTCAAGTTCCAGCAACAACAAACCCTCAACACACCTTCTTTCCCTCTTCTCACTCACACATCTCCCTCTCCTCCACCAAGTCTCACAAACCGGAGACCCACCTTCTCTCCGTCCCCATTATGTTCCGGCGTCGCTGGACCGTGTGGCAGCCGGCGTGCAGCTAGAAAGAAGGGATTCGAGTGGTGTGAAGCTCACAAGGCCAAGGTCTAGGTCAAGGAAGCCATTCTCAAGATCTCAACTCTTATCTCTCACGGTTTGAGGTAAGGAGTGAGTGTTACCTCTACTTGAGTTTGGGTTTCTAGGGTGTTCATAAAGGGTACTAAGAGTGGGTGCTAGATTAGGGAATGGATATAGGTTAATATGAGAAAGGAAAGGTAAAAAGGGTAAAGGGAACTAATAAATGAACTAGAAACATGGATGTTAGGTGAATACGGAATATTGTTTTATGCTATATGTTGGTATTTACATAATGGATTGGTTGAATGCCTTATTCTTACTGTTGTTGATGCATAAGTGTTTATGAACGTCGTGCATATATGTTTATGAGCATTGATATTTGTTATTTATAACTGTGGCCGAGCTGAGTGAGGTTGAGAGTGGGTATGAGGAAATGGTAAACATGGATAGTAGGAGAGACAGAGTAATAAGTCTGATAATGAGAAAAGATAATGGAATGAGGAAACGATTAAAGAGATGTTGAGCCGAGAGAGGCCGAGCTAGAAAAGTGGTCAAAAGATAAGATAAGATAAAAAGATGTTGAGCCGAGAGAGGTCGAGCTAAACAATGGTTAAAAAGGACAAGAGGAATAAAAGAGAAATGGTTGTGTGATCGGGTCATAGCAGACGCGTACCGGGTGCGTGCATTGATCGCGTCAGACACATACTGGGTATGTGCAGCTGTAAGACGGGTACTTGGTACTCGCAGTTATGATTCACACAGGGTTCCGAGAACGGAACCGGTGGGATGTGGTCCTGGTCATAGCAGACGCGTACTGGGTGCGTGCATTGATCGCGTAAGTCGCCGAGATGCGCCGCTGTAAGACGAGTACTGGGTGCTCGCAGTTATGGACTCCCCTTAACTCCATAGAATGATCGGCGGTAGTGCTCCTGGTCATAGAAGACGCGTACTGGGTGCGTGCATTGATCGCGTCAGACACATACCGGGTATGTGCAGCTGTAAGACGGGTACTGGGTACTCGCAGTTATGGATGACACTCCGATAACCGACCTTAAATGGTGTAAGACATGCACTGGGTGTATGCATCCGAGAAGAGTAAAAGATTGTAAACTATGTGAAAATGGAATAATGTGTAAAGTTCGAGGAAGAGGTGGTAATTTGAGGTAAGAGAGTGTGAACCGAGGAATAGTTAGTAGGTGATAAGATGGTAGGATGTGAGCCGAGCTAGATAAGATTGTGTGTATGCGAACTGAGCTAATGATTATATATGCATGTGATATATGGGTCTGATTACTTGTTATTTATATGCTTTATGGCTACTTGTGTTTGGCTTGGTAGTTCGGTATGTCATTTTAGAAACTGCTTATTTAAGTTCTGTGTAATGCTCACCTCCTTACCATTTTTCAGGTACTGAGCCCGAGCAGACGCAGTCCCCGGCCGAGCAGGAACACTCTCCCTCACAGGGAGAGTAAGTTACTTAGAGTAGGAGAAATTGTGGGGTCTCGGCCAGTTGGCCGAGCTAACAACTCTTTTGTATTTCTTATGACCGAACTGGATGTACTTAATTTGTACTTTTGATTTTTGATGTATTAAAGCCTTCCGCTTATAACTCTGGTGTTTTTGAATTAATGAAAAAGAAATTTTAGAAATCCTAATCTTCGGGTAATTAAGGGTAATTATTACATAGGGTGTTACAGGAACACTCGAGTAGTTGATGAAATACTCAAGTCTTTATCAACCTAGAAGACTCGAGTGGATCATGCACGACTCGAGTAGTTCATCAGAAGAGTTTATTACAAGCATCAGTCAGTACTCGAGTCATGGGTCAGAAACTCAAGTGTTGGTGCCACCAGACGCACTGGTGCGTCTGAAATACTCGAGTCTCGAACAAAAGACTCGAGTGTTGACAGACAGAATACACTGAAAAAATGAGTTTTAACATACCATTTTCATATCTACTCAAATTTAACCAAAATCAAAGCTTAACAGAGTTAACATTACATAAATTAAACATGTTCCAACCCAAATATAACATCATATCACACTGAATTGAACTTGAGAACCAATTATGCATAAAATCACATTTTCAACAACTTAACATATCAAATTCAATTTCAAACAGTTACAGCATGAAAATTGTAACATCCCAAATTTTAAACCCAGATACAAATAAATTAATAATAATCTGGGATAATGGGGATAATAATAATAAAATCATAAATAGGTATTAAAAGAAGTGTATAAGCATTAGAAAAGATAAATAATAATAATATTGGTCTAGGAAAAGAAAGGAGCATTAAATTGAAGTTAGGAACAGGCTAGAAAAATAGATAATTCGGTATTAAAACATAACGTAGGTTAGAAAATCAAAATAAAAGATTTAGGACTTAAACCAAAATTTCCACCGTTGGATATGAAGATATGATTTTTAGGAAGTTGCTCGTCAAATTTGAGCAAGATCCGACGGTGAACGAAAAAGTTATGGCTGTTTGAAGTTTGGAGAAAATAGCTGAAAAATAGAAAAATGAAGTAGCAGTACCTGATGATTTCGCTTAAGCGAAAATGTCACAGAATCAACACCTCAGGAGCTCGCTTAAGCGAGTAGATTTCGCTTAAGCGAAATAGGTTCCATGGCAACACTGTAAGGGCTTCGCTTAAGCGAAAATTCTTCGCTTAAGCAAAAATACTGCGATCTGCAACACTGAACACGCGATTTTAAGGGCATTTTCGCCATTTCCCACCCCAAACACCCCCTCCCTCCCTCATATTCGACCTCCTCCCTTTCTCCCTCATCTCCTTCTTCTTCCATGGAGCTAAGGCTCCCTCCCTCTTCCTCTCTTCCTCCATTAATGTCTTAGGTTTTGTTCCTAAGCTTCAAGGCACCCCTCAATCTCTCTTTCCCCTCTTCCAATTTGAGTTACCATCACCACCTCAAGCTTCTCCATCATCATCTCCATCCTCAAGCTTTCCATGGATTCCATGGTGTGAGCTTCAAGCTTCACCCTCCGTGATCATCAAGGTTTCCTCTCCCCTTTTTGCTTCAATAGGGATCATCATCAATTTGTGCTTCCTTGCTTCCATGGAAATTCTTCCATCATAATTGGAAGTGTGGGTAAGCAATAACCAAGCCTTTCCTCTCAATTTCCTTTTTATTTTAGTATTAATTTCACTTTTACTTATTATTATTACTCACTTTGGCAACCCAAGACAAAACCATGGACTCCCTCGGCCCTTGAAGATTTCGGCCAGCAAGAGAGAGAAAAGGGGAGTTCATTAACCCATTTCATTCCATATCTTGACGAATTCCGGCACCCCTCGGAGCAGTGATTACGGCCACTAAGCTCAATCGACAACCCTCCTGCATTAGGGCTCCTAACCCGGTTAAGGTTTACTCTATCTTAATTAATTAAGGTAAGGGGTTTATTGCCGCACGGTGGTTGTGTAACTAGTATGTGTGTGCGTGTTGAGATTATTTGGTTTGTGTAGTTGATATTAGGAATTGATAATTATGAGTTTTACTCTGAATTGATGATTTATTTTGCTAAGTGATTAATTGACATATATGTTTGTTAAGTATGCTTTATGCCATGAGAACTATGTGATAGCCTACTAAATGCTAATTGAAATTATGAATTTTGTGTATCTTGTTGAGAGTATGAATGATGTGTATATATATATATATATATATATATATGAATTGAAATAGCTTGAATGGTGTATGCATATGTCTTTTAGAGATTGATTGGAAAACGGGAAGGAGTGGACAGAGGAGTGAGCTTAGGATTTTGTAATAGCACATAAATGGAAATGTAAGGGAAACAATAAGGAAAATAGGAATTGTCTTTGGAAGTGATAGTGAGTAAATTCTAGGGAAATGGATTAGTTGGAGTAGAAGAGAAAGAGAGGAAAATGAGAGTAGAAGGAAAAAGGTGTTAGGCGAGGGCAGACTAAAATTGATAAAAAGGAAAATGGAAGTCCGGTGCGAGCCTGGTAAGGCGTATCGGCATCGATGCGAGCCTGGTAAGGCGTGTCGATTAAAAAGAAAAAGGAAAAAGAATAAAAAGAAAAGAAAAAGAGAATATTGGTATGCGATTTGGATCCTGTAAGACACACGGTGGGGTGCAATAAGTCGGGTGCGCAACACCTGCAATAAGCCGCTGGCTGGAACGTGTGCAAGGGTTGAGTTAGTCGTGCGACCTTTGGGGATTCGTACGCATCGGTAAGTCGTATCCTCTGAAAGACTGGGGAACGCAATGGCAAACTCGCATAGCCAAGGATTTTGTGGCATTCTGGCCGTGTAAGACACGCTCTCGGGTGCAGGAAACGTAAGCCGCCTTGGCAGAGTGCGCAGTGGTTGAGTTAGTCGTGCGGCCTTTGGGGATCCGTACGCATTCGTAAGACGTATCCTCTAAAAGACTGGGGAACGCAATTGTGAAACCACAAAGATCCCGAAAAAGTAAAAAGGAAAGAAATGAAAAGAATGAAATGAATTGAATAGAGAATGAAATAAAAAGAAATAAAAAGAAGAAAATTGAGAAGGTGATGGATGAGTTGGAGGAATGAGAAATAGAGATTAGAATTAGATAACTTGATAAAATAGGAAGATTGAGAGTAAAAAGTAGGAATGGAATAGGAAATTGAGGGTCTAAGTTTAAGTGAGGGTAGGAAGTTAAGTGAGCGAAAATAGAATAGGAATTGACATTAATTAGAAAATGCGAATAATTGGAGATGTTTGTGTTTGCAGTGGATAGGTGATTGGGCGTGATATGTGTGCATTATTTGGTTAATTGCTAATTGTGTATGACTTGACATGTATTATGCATTACTAGTTCGTGCAATTCTCACCCTTACAAACACTACAGGTACAGGTTGAGCATTGCAGACATTGAGGCTGAGCAGGAGCACATTTCCCACAGGAAGTGTGAAATCGAGTCTTTATATTACTTTGAGTCGTTTATTAAATTGAGTCAAACCGGGCCACATTTGGGTATTCGATGTATTTTGTATAATTATGGATTATGTATGTATTCCCAATGTGTATTTTGATAAAATTGGTGGCCCGGGGTATTTAATTTTACCTGCAACAGTTTAAAAGTTTCTATTTTAATATTTGATGTCAAAAGAGTCTAAATATGTTATATATTATATCTGGCTGTCTGGTGGTTATTGAAAACTGTTTTGAACAGGTTACAGGTCAAAACTAAATTTTGGGAAAGTCGGAAAAACAGAGGAGACTCTGTCCGATTTTCCGGAAAAATTATAATAAGTATTTTAAATAAAAAGAAATTTTCAAATCCATATTTTCAAAATAGATAAAATAAAATAGGTTGTTACAAAAATAACCTTGATATAACTTGCATGCAACATTTAGAACTTGCTCCAAACAACTTTGGCACTCAAATAGGCCTCCAAGCCAAGAATGTAATTCAAGCTATGCCCATAGAGTCTCATGGTGACTCTACACTTATAATACAATGAATTAAACTTATTCTAGTGAACAATTAGCTTCACCCTTACCTCTAGGCCGTGAATCAACAGGAAATTTGCAGAGAATTTGGCTGGAATACTCTAACCCCCAAAACCCTTTGCATGCAGCCACATTTGAGCAGAGTCCAAAAACCAGGAATTTTAACATGCAAATTCAGTTTAAAAATTAGGGAATTTGGTTAAGAATTTTTCTCTGCAACATATACTAAAGGTGGGAATGAAATTGAGGGTCATAGGGTTCATGAACTTACCAAAATCAGAGCTTGAAGTAAGCTCCAGACTTCAGTTTCCAAGTTTGACGGCAAAAACTCCCTATCATTCGAGCTTCGATTCTTCCTCTACACGAACTCTTAGCTCTCAATCTTTATGTCTTTTTAAAGCTCGTGATGTGAGCTTTACAATGGTGTATAACACTCAGCCTCACACTAAGAAACGAAAGAGAATGAAGAAGACGAATTCAGGAACCCTAACTCTTGATTTCCAGAGCAATTCGACCAAATGGTCGATTTTCGTCAACAATCAGGTTTATATTGCATGAATCGTTGATCATGCATGGCGACACGAAGGCCACTAACGAATCCTTGAGTGATTTCGTGTCAACGTTTGGAAATCGTTGAGTGCTGACTCATCAAACGCACTAACGAGTTCAACACTGACCAGAATACTCGAGTCTCTCGAGTCTTTTTGGTAAATTTTTGAAAAATAAATATTTTAATTCTCTTCCCTCCAAAATCTTTCTAATATTACTTCTAGGTCCCAAATCAGGGACTAATATGCAAAATCCCTATTTTTGTGACACCCTTTATCAAATTCCAAGTAATTAATATACTAATTATACTATTTCTCGGATAAAATATGGACTTGTAAGTATCTAGAAATCGTAGAAATAAAATTTTTCTTCAAAAGCGGGTGCACAACCCAAAACATGGAATTCTTGGAGAGAATAATTCATATCATTTTAAACATTGTGTTGAATTCGGCATTCTCTAAAACCTTTTCACAAACTGGATAGCATCAGTACTTTGAAATCGTATTTATATAATAGAAATTAAGCGATGCCATCCTTTCTTTCGTTTTGCTGAACTGATACCATTCATTTCTATGAGAGCCGAATTCTTTAAATAAGTTAAATCAGAGTAAGCGGAAATAGTGGAACTATGCATAATTGTAATGTGAACATAATATGCATATATATATATATAAGTCATAAAGTACATAGTTCCATGGTCATATCTCCAAGATCCATACACAAGTCCATCATAAAGATCTATACCAAAAGTAAAACCATCACCCTAGAGTTCTCAAAAGTATATCTACAAAATATACATCACAAAAATATGAAACTCTAGAGGTGGTCACATAGATCTGGCAGCAATAGTAGTAGTAGTAGTCTCCAGATAGCAGAAGTAGTAAACATCATCAGTCATCATCAACGGCAGCAGCAGCAGTATCTCCTCCACAGCATCCCCACATCGGATCCCCTGATCCTCATCATGTACCATATGCACATACCTAGGGATCATCGTCCATCCACTGGCTCCCGGTAGAATGAATGACAGGCTCGCCTCCGCTCTCGTCCTCCACAGGATCCTCCTCGATCTCATCCGAGGGTGAGGGTACCCTACCACTAGGTACAGGGTCAGGAGATGGTGTGACCCTAACAGGGCTCCTCGAATCAGAAGGGGGAGTCTCCTCACGGACGACTCTCGAAGAAAAAGGGTGTGAGCGAGTAGGTCTAAAACGAAAGCTGTGATATGAGCGAGCTGGTCGTGTGGGAGGTGGTCCATGATATGTGTAAAAAGGTGGTACGTGCATAGTGTATATGATGGGAATCCTAAACCTACAAGGACAAAATCGAATCAGCGGGTTCTGGTGGTAGAAGGTAACCTCTACCTCTCCCTCGAACACCACGCGATGGTCCTCGTAGATCCATGTGCCACTAGGAAGTGGCCGGATCTCGATGCAAGCGATGTAACGTGACATCACCTACAAGGGCATAGGGGTAAGCAATTCTATACACATAATCCATAGAGCATAAACATGCGTACAATGTGAAGGTATAAACATATGCAACAATAACAACAATCACATTTAGCATTTAGCAGATATTGAATGCAAGTAAGATGCTCATACTAGTTTCATTTATCAATTTTAGATTAAATGAGCGGCATGATGTATGAACTTAGCTCTCAAGCCTATCTCCATCATTCTATGTCACTCTCTGACGTCCATCCTTTACTTCGTCCAGCACTCAACAGTGCATTGTACTCCTAGGTGTACATCATTCGTACATTCACCAAGAATGTACACGACAAGCTTGGAATCTATGCCACCCGAGCAAAGTTATAACGTGCCACCCGAGCAACGTCCCGTCATCCAAACGGTATAACCATATCAGCATCTCACTATGCCGACCACGTTGTCAAACATAACGTGTCATCAAGCGAGCCGTCAATTGGCACTCCCAGAGGCCCTCCTCATGTTACCAAAACATGATAAACGATCTATCATCCAAACTCCAGAATGAATGCATTATCTTTCACTTAAAGGAAATTGATTGGTATATAACGTGCCACCCGAGCAACGTCCCATCATCCAAACGGTATAATTATATTAATCAATTTCTTTTAAGTCTAGATCCCTTGGATTTTTTCTATTTAATTATTAACCAAATGATTCAGAATTAAAAATGGTATTTTTAGTGTTATGGGTAAACTACTCGAGTGTTCTTCAGAGTACTCGAGTGTTCTTCAATTATTTCCAGATTACTCGAGTAGTTCTCAGTTACTCGAGTTGTTCATGCATTTCTGAGGATTTGGGTTTCAGATTCATAAAAATACTCGAGTGATTCATGAGTACTCGAGTGTTCTTCATCAATTCCAGAACACTCGAATGACTCCTGCATTACTCGAGTGATTTACCATAAAATATCCCCATACATCAGTTGATAATCGAGTTCTGGGCCTGGTACTCGAGTGTTTGTAACAAAATACACACCATTCTAACACGAAATACTCGAGTATCAAGCCAAGTACTCGAGTCTTTCTTACAGAACAGACTGGAAAACTTGGTTTTAACATACCATTTTCAATTCTAACCATTTCTAATCCAATCCAATGATCAACAGAGTTCATATAACATATATTGATCATGTCTAAACACTCAAAACACATCAAGTAACAGATTTGACAGGGAATCACAAGATTATGCATAAAACATGAAAATTCACAACTCAATATGCCAAATTGCAATATACTCAATAAACTTGTGATTTTATGTTCAAGATAGCTTGCATGCAACATATGGGACTTGCTCAACACAGTTTTAGAGCACAAGTTGGTCTCCAAACCAATTTCCCTATTCAATCTAAGCCCTTAGAGCCTCTTGGTAGCTCTCTAATTAAAATCATGAAATTTAAACTCTATCTAGTGAATAGAAAGACTTCCCCTTACGTCAAAATCGTGTGAGAACTGAAATTGGACAGAAAACTATAACACCTTAGCTAATTTACCCATAATTACCCATATATTAAATTAGTGTACTTGAAAATTCCTTTTTAATTAATTAAAATCTACCGCCAAACGGACAGAGTTTCCTTTGTTTCTAGGGACTTTCCAAAAATAATTTTATCCCTGCACCTGATAATAATCATATATATATATATATATATCATTTCCAAAAGCCAGCAGGGCTTGGAATAATCAGGACATCACAATGTCAACAGTCATCAGTCAAAAGAGTATCAGCGGAAAACATAAAGTACATCTAGCATGATGCACAACCTATAACCATGTCAAAAATTAATATCCTAAGCCTCTCCCAAAAAGATATACATTCCATATTCATCAAAAGAATAAAGGAGGCTTAGGCTTAATAAAATCCTATACCCAAATAACCCTACTCTCCCTGTGACGGAGAGCACACCTGCTCGGCCGGGGGCTGTGTTATCTCAAGCTCCGAACCTGAAAAAGGTTAAAGGAGTGAGCATTGCACATGAAATAGAATTGTAGTTTCCATATAGACATAAGAAATCCACTAGGCCAAACACAATTAGCAAAATACCATTTATATCACAATACACCTTATCACAAAATTAGCATTCCATTTCCAGGGTTTAGCATATTCATGGTTCTTCACCTAAATTGTTTCCTTTTCAAGGTCTTTTTCATAATCCCTTTCCTTTTCTTTTATCCTTTTTCCTTTTTACCTTTCCATTATTCATTTTCCATTCATGTGTATAACCCCAAGCAGAGATCTACACACACAGTGTAAGCAACCACAGACAGTGATCTGCAAACACTTCCCTTTTTCCTTTTTATTTGTACACCACTAGGATTTTGGTTACCCGCTAGGTAATTAGCACACCTGTCTAGAGACTTGAAACACCTGCCCAGGACTTTACACCCATCCAGACCATAACCTGTAGGACTATGTACATTTTTACCATTCCATTATTTATTTCAATTATTGGTGTGGAAAATTGATCCTGTGGGTCACCCGGCGCCTACAGGGCGGTTTGGCCTGATGGGTAATTGGCCTGGCAGGTAATTGGACCTAACAGGTAATTGGAACACCTAGCCGGGTACCTAGTGTTCCGGGCCCCACTGATCAATTTCAACTTTAATTAACCTTTACCATGTTTAATTATCAACAATCCAGTCCATTAATTATAAACATAATCACCATACCATCAATAATCACAAGTAAGCATAAGCGTAATCCATTCCAATTCATATAAATACATAAAGATTGCCATTTCCAAATAATCACAAATAAGCATTGTATCTTCAATAATCATAATCATAATCTATTCCAATTTCAGCAAACACACATAATGCACAATAACCATATTGTCACTTTACAATTTCAATAAATAAATATAATCTAGCCATGACCATGTAAATCATACATATAATTCACAATAATCATTTCACCAATTATTCCACATAAATTCACATTCAAAGTTCACACTACATATCACTTTCTAATTATATTTTCTAGGTTCATTATTATGCATTCATCTTTCTTATATTAACCATGCCCTAAATCACTACCTAGGGTTTTATCCTTAACTTTTATAAACACATAACTCCTTGAAAATCACTATAACTATAGGGATACCCATTTCTAAATCAAACCAACACCCACCCCCTTACCTTAGTCAAGGAGAGAATGAAGGGAACCTCAAGCCCTAACTTCAAGCACCAAAACCAAGAGCTCCAAAGGCAAGAGAAAGAAAGAGAGTGATGATGATCTTCCCTAATCCATAGGAATAGAACAATGATGAGATTGTTGCACAATAGAGAGGGAAATTTTGATTTCACTAGGAGGAGGGGAATGAGAGAGAGAAAATTCGAATTTGAGAGAGGGAGAAGAAATCAAGAACTTGAATACTTACTTGGAGCAAGAAGGAAAGAGATTGGATGATGGAAATGGGTGCAAAACTTGTGTTTTGATTGATCTTGGAGTGGAAGAGTTTGAGCCCTAGGAGACAAAGGGGAATTTCGTGCATTTGAGAGAAAACACGTGTTGTTCTCTTTTATTTTTTTCGACAGTAGCACGTGTTAATCGATTAACATCCATGGTAATCGATTAACCATTTGCTCACTTTCTGACCTTAATCGATTAGCCAACAGGTTAATCGATTAAGCTTCAGAATTTTGCATTATTCAGTACTTTGCAAGGCCATAACTTCTTCGTTACCCGTTGGATCTTCCCCAAATTTTAAAGCAAGCTTCCTCTCCCATCATACTTCACATCCAACGGTGGAATTTGTATTTTGAGCTACCAATCTTGTTATTCTAATTTCCCCAAGATTCTATGTTTTAACCCTAAATTTACATGTCTAATTGGCCAATTTTCTAACTTATAACATTATTGCTTCTACCCTAAGGCTATCACAACATAAGCTACACTAAAAATTAAGTTTGGGATGTTACAATTCTCTCCCACTTACCAGAATTTCGTCCTCGAAATTCAACTCTGGAGGGGAAACAATTGTGGATGAGATTCCTTCATTTTGCCCTCCAATTCCCAAGTAGCTTCCTCCACGTTGTTTCTACTCCAAATCACCTTCACCAGTGGAATTTCCTTGCCCATGAGTTGCTTTATCTGCCTATCCTCAATTCAGATTGGAAGAACCTCAAAAGTAAGATTCTCCTTCAAGGGCAAATCATCAGCTGCTACCACATGAGAGGGATCATGAATGTACTTCCTTAGCTGAGAAACATGAAATACACCATGAAGCCTAGACAAATGTGGAGGCAAAAAAATCCTGTACGCCAAAGGTCCAACTCTTTCTAGAATCTCATAGGGTCCAACAAACCTCAGAGTCAGCTTCTTTGACTTGATTGCCCGACCAATGCCAGTGGTAGGAGACACCCTCAGAAATACATGATCACCCACATCAAACTCTAGGGGTCTTCTACGCTTATCTGCATAACTCTTCTGCATATCTTGAGAAGTCTTCATCTTATTCTTTATCATAGTGATCTTCTTAGTGGTTTCTTGCACCAGTTCTGGCCCAGTCAACAAATTTTCACCAATCTGGAACCAGCAAAGAGGCGTTCTACACTTTCTACCATAGAGTGCCTCAAACGGTGCCATACCGATGCTAGAATGAAAGCCGTTGTTGTAAGTAAACTCCATCAATGGTAACAATTGCTCCCAACTACCAGCCTGCTCTAGTACACAAGCCCTCAACAGATCCTCCAAGGTCTGAATAGTACGCTCAGACTGCCCATCAGTTTGAGGATGATAGGCTGTACTAAACCTGAACTTAGTACTCAAGGCCTGCTGAAGACTCTTCCAGAATCTAGACAGAAATTGTGGATCACGATCAGACACAATACTAGAAGGCACACCATGAAGCTTCACTATGTCCCGAATATACAACTGAGTCAGCTTCTCCAGTGTGTACTTCTTATGGATCGGGATAAAGTGAGCACAGTTTGTTAAACGGTCTACAACAACCCACACAGCATCACAACCTGCAGCAGTTCTAGGTAGACCCGTCACGAAGTTCATGGCTATGCTATCCCACTTCCATTCCGGGATATCAAGTGATCGCAACAGACCACCTGGCTTTTGATGCTCAATCTTCACCTTCTGACAAGTCAGGCAGTGAGGCACACGATCTGCCATGTCTGATTTCAACCCTGGCCAACAGTAGATCTTCTTCAAATCTTGATACATCTTTGTGGTACCGGGATGGAAACTCATTTTTGTTTGGTGAGCTTTCCACAATATGTCTCTTCGAATCTCGAAGTCCATTGGAACACATATTCTATCTCTAAATCTGATGATTCCATCTGCACCCTTGATGAAATCAGGTTCCTCTTTACTTGCTGCTCCTTCCAACAATTTCTGGAGCTCTTCGTCATCTGCTTGCGTTTCCTTAATCAAGTCCATCAACTCACTAGTGACCTGCAACATTTCCAGAACAATGTTTTTGTCTTTCACCTGCATGTTCAAGTTGTTATCACTAAACTCCTGAATCAGTTGCATCTCTTTCACCATCAAGTTGCTAACATGAAGAGTTTTGCGACTCAATGCATCAGCTACCACATTAGCTTTACCAGGATGGTACTGAAGATGGAAATCATAATCTTTCAAGAACTCCATCCATCTCCTCTGTCTCATATTTAACTCCTTTTGATCGAAGAGATAACGGAGACTCTTGTGGTCACTGAACACCTCAAACTTCGTGCCATACAAGTAGTGTCTCCAAATCTTAAGTGCAAACTGTAACATCCCAAATTTTACTAATAGTTAAATAATAATAAGAAATTCAAAATAAAAGATTGAAAACTCAAAACGTGAATTCCACCGTTGGATATGAAGATAAGAATATTAGGAAGCTTGCTTTCAAATTTGAGCAAGATCCAACGGTTAACGAAGAAGTTATGGAAGTTTGAAGGGGAAAGAAAATGAATATATGAGAACTGGGCAAAAGACTAGAGTCTTTCCAGAAAGACTCGAGTATTTTGGATAAAAAGACTAGAGTCTTTCCAAAACGACTCGAGTCTTTTCATCAGACCTGCAAAAAATAAAAACTCGAAAATGACCCATTTTCCTCATAATTTCCTTTCCTTCATGCTCGAACCTCTTTCTTTCTCATACCCTAATATCTTCCAATCAACACAACAATCAACCAAATCATCATCATATATCAACTCTCCATCAAATCCCCACCAATTTCCACTCCAATAACATCAATTTATCTTCAAATCCTTCAAAAACCCCAATTCCACCAAAACCCTAACTCTCCCAATCATTAAGTTCTTGCTTTGTAATTAAGAAAAGAGACATTAAGGGTGCTAGAGAAGAAGGAAATAAGGCTTAGGAATTGGAAGCAAAGGCTAGGGAAGTGGTTCTTATCAAATTTTCCTTTTGTTGCATAACTTCAAAGAAGGTAAGAGGGAGTACTTTGGTTTAAATTAGGGAAGGGATTTAATTATAATAATAGAAGTATAATTAAGTGTATATGAATGTTTAGTTAGGCATTAGAATTAAATTTACATGAACTAATGGTTGTGGCTTGGATTTAGTGCTTGCTTTATATGTGTAAATAATAAGTTCTAATGTTTGAAATTTAGTATTAATTACATGTATGTTGTCCTTGATATATAAATGATGCAAATATATAATTATGTTGTGCTTGTAATTATTATGTTGATTATGGTTAATTAGACATAAACTAGCATAAAGTGCTTTCTAATTAGATTTGAACTAAACAAATGCAATTTTTTAAAGAACAAAGAGTTCAAATTTAATTAGAAAGAATCTAAGAAGTTGTATCATGCATGGTGAAAAGGTGGACGTTAGGAGTAGGGGAAAAACATACGTATATCGTGAGGGCAAGAGTAACTAGATTGTGCTATTGAAACAATCGTTGAGAATTGTTATGGAAAACTTTGATCTTCCAAGGGACCGGGTTTGCTCCTTGTGTCGGGGATTGGTTTTATGCAAACCATAACAATTCTGTCAGTTACTTTGGCTCTTTGTGGCCGGTCAATGGTGATCCCTGCTATAGCCAATTTGGTGTAATCAAGCCAAATTGTATGATGAACTCCTAAAAAGGGGTGAAGTACTGTGCAAGCCAAGTGTTTGGAGGGGTACTACTATCGGTCGGTTTTTCCCCGGAGTGGAGGGCGATGTGAGGAAATGTGTGATGTAAAGAAAGCAAAGTAAAGCAAAACAAAGAAAAAGTGAAAGAAAAAGAAAAGGAGACAAAAAGCATACATATGCATTTATTTGGTTTAATCCCTTGAATCCAATGAAAAGAATAAAGTAAACACAATGAAATGAAAAGTATAACATTGGGTTCAAGGATTAAATCATAATGAGCGACGTTGCATTGCATTCCCATGTGGTTATTTAAGAATGTAATATTATAAATTAAATGTTGCATTATGTCTTGATGATGGAAATTTGTACTTTATGATGTGTGTATGAATACATTTAATTATGCCTTATTATTGTTTTTAAGTGCTTTCTCTGATTTAAACTCAAATTAATCACCTCTGTGTGGTTAATATTTTAGGTACGCATGTTGAGGAGTTTCCGACTGTTCCCTCTGCCGAGGATCATTACACTTCCCCTGATGGAGTGTAGCTGTTGCATCATATGCATATCACTCTATATAGTTGCATGTATTATGTTCCACTTTTGATGTAAATTGCTAAAATATGCCATGGTTGTGAAGGATATTCACATATCCTTTTTTTTATAAACTTTCTCTTATCACAACCAACTTTTGGAGTGTAACTCAAACACTATATGGACTTTGACTCTTAAAAAGTTTGTACTAATGTTGTACTGAAATGCTTGTGAATACATATATGTATGTAAATATTTATCTGGTTCTGACAGGTTTTCTATCTTTTAATTGGGGAAAGTCCATATTACAAACAAACCCGTGCAAAAAAATTTCTTAAATTTTACAATTCACATTAAAATAAAATGAATTAAGATTAGGTGTTACATTTATGGTATCAGAGCAGTGGTTGCATTCCTCGGCTGTGGAGTATGGTTTTCCTACTCCTAAAGTGATACTCCACATGAGAGTAACATAAAAGTAGTTAGTAACTGGTATATATATATATATATATATATATATATATATATATATATGCCTTAAGTATTTAATTAATTAGTTGTAATTCTAATTTTATTAGTGGAGGTGATTCTTACTAATCACGCCTTGATTTCAGACTTAGTATGGCGGCTCGAAATAATCGAGTTCTCGAGAGAATATCTGATGTTTTGGAGAACATTTCTCGAGCTAACGCTAATCAGACTAATGTTTTGGAGAACTTAGTCCAAGCCAGTTCCCAACAAGCCAATCATGCCAATCAGAATCATCAGCAGCCCCCGCAGCAATCTGAATCTCATGGTATAGCGGAGTTTAAGAAGTTGGACCCTCCCAGGTTTGAGGGTGGTTTTGACCCTGCTGGAGCTCAAAGGTGGCTGAAGGAGTTGGAGAAAATCTTTAGGTCTATGCCTTGCTCAGATGCAGAAAAAGTGGCTTTCTCCACTTTCATGTTATCTGGAGATGCAGAGTCTTGGTGGGAGGACGCCAGACGTTTTCTTGAAGCTGAAGGAAGGCAAATTTCTTGGGAGCTTTTTAAGGAAAGGTTTCTGGAGAAATACTTTCCTGAGGATGTAAGGCGAAAGAAGGAGATTGAATTTCTGGAGCTGAAACAAGGATCAATGACTGTTGGTCAGTATGCTTCCAAATTTGAGGAGTTAATCAAGTTTTCTCCTTATTATCAGCACCATCCAGATGAAAGATCCAAATGCATTAAATTTGAAAATGGTCTTCGCCCCGAGATCAAGTTAGCATTTGTATATCAAGGCATCCGCAACTTCCCTCAGCTTGTGAATATGTGTCGCACATATGAAGATGATCTGAAGGTTAAGGAAGGCAGTGAAAGGAGTGCTAAAGCAGCTCAAAGTGGTTATGGGCCAATAAGGGATAAGGGTAAAGGGCCCTCTCTTCAAAGAAATCACCCTTACCCAAATCCTAAGGCCAAGGAGGTGCAAGCTAAAGGAGTTTCTGGTAAAGTTGTATCTGCTTCTACTGAATCTTTAAAACAATGTGTGCATTGTGGCAAGCTTCATAGAGGCACTTGCTGGAGGATTTTATATCCAGGAAAGCCAGGTCCATGTGTAATTTGTAAGCAGTTTGGTCACCTTGCAACAAATTGTCCACATCCAGCAACACCTAAGAAGAGTGTAAATGTGCAGCAACCAGGAGGAGTTGGAGGCAACAGGTCTACTGCTTAGGGTAAAGTCTACACTCTCAGTGGTGTAGAATCTGAGAATGTAGAGGGGCTGATAAAAGGTACTTGTTATCTCAATGAAATACCTTGTAGAGTCTTGTTTGATTGTGGGGCAACTCATTCCTTTATATCTCTAGATTGTGTGCAAAGGCTAAACTTACCTACCATAGATATTCCTTATAAGCTTATAGTATCAACCCCAATTAATCCTTCAGTCTCTACCTCAAAAATGTGCCCAAATTGTACCCTTAAAGTCCTAAACCACACTTTCCAAATCAACCTTATATGTTTACCTTTAACCCAACTAGACCTCATTCTAGGAATGGATTGGATGTCGGAAAACCACATTATAATAGACTGCTACAAAAAGACCATAATCTTCAACCAAACCAAAGAACCAAGCTTAGAACTAGCTATCATAGAAACCGAAAAAGAACCTTTTATCCACCAAATCCCCATAGTGAATGACTTTCCAGAGGTATTTCCTGATGAAGTCTCTGGTTTACCACTCTGTTCGGAAAACTGCAAGAGCACGAAATGGAATTGGGAAGGCTAAAATTGCATGAAGATTCAGACATGTGCAAAAAGGATAGTATTTCATTGAAGATGCTGCAGACTCTTGAAGAATTATCCAATGATGAAAATTCAGATTCCGATATCGATGATGAGACCATGAAGCTTTTAGTTAATAAATTCAGCAAGTTCCTTAAGAATAGACAACAAAGAAGTCAAAATGAAGGAACTTCAAGAAGAAAGTCTCCAAAGGACAAAATTCAATGTCACGAATGTGGTAATATAGGTCATGTGAAAATTGAATGTGCTGCATATCTCAAGAGAAAAGAGAATGACAAAAAGGAAAGCAAAGGATTCAAATCCAAGAAGGCTTATATTGTATGGGATTTGCCCGAAAATTCAGAGAAGCAAGATGCTAGCAGTTCAGATGAGGAGGAATTGGTTAATCACTTGTGCTTAATGGGAAAGTTTGATGAAGAAACTTCATCAACCATAGAATCATCTGAGCCAATGAACTCCAAACGGGTAACATATTCTGACTCCGATTCTGATTCTGAAAATTCAACTTATAATGAACTATATGAATCTTATGTAGAAATGTATAAGGAATTAAGGAACCTAGCTAAAATAAACATTGAAAGCAAGAGGATTATCTTGGAGCATGAAGAAAAAATTTTAGAAATGCAAAAATTCATTGATGAACTTCAACTCCAAAATGAGACTCTTGATCTCATTTATTCAAATGCTTTCTGTAATTGTGAACTAAAGGATAATCCCATCGCCGAATGTGTAAGTTGCAAGCAATTTGAAAAGGAAGTACACGATTTAAAAGCTAAACTTGCAAGTTTCACTATAGGTAATATGAACTTAAATAATTTAATTGCCAATCAAAGAGAAAATACAAATAAGACTGGTTTGGGATATCGAAAACCCAAAAACTGCAATTACAACAAGTTGGTATCTTTTTAAAATGTCAATTACTCTAAAACACCAACTTGCCATTATTGTGGAATTTTTTTGCATACTTCAAATGCTTGTAATATTAAACTTAAAGGTATCCCAAATGGCTCATTTGTATGGATTAAGAAAGGGTTTGATCCTAATGCTAATCAATTAGGTACCCAAGTTACCTAAAACATGCAAGGTATTTTTGGCTTAACATTAAGGGGGAGTGAGCTCAAATGTTAAGGGGGAGAAGGTTTCTAATTTTCTTACCTATTTATATATCTCTCTTTTTGATTATGCCAAAAGGGGGAGAAGGTATGTTGTTGACTTTTGCAGGTTGATTGAAGCTTCTTATTATCATCTAATTATCTAATGCACATACTAAGAGGGAGCACAAATCAACAATGTTCGTCATCATCAAAAAGGGGGAGATTGTTGAGAAAATGCCTAAGCATAGGTAGTTTTGATGATTACAAAGTGCAAGTCAAGGCAAAAGTTCACAACTCAACTTAAGGCTCAACAAAGTCAACAAAGGGGTTCTTATTGTAATGTAATGTATTATTTATTCTTTATTAAGTCCCCTAGATGCATAATGGTTAGAGTCTATGTTAGGAAAAACTAATCGTAATCTAAAAGATATGGCATGCATGCTAAGTATAATCATAAGTGGGTGCTTTTCAAAATTAAAAGAAAAATATGTGATTTTATAAATATAAGAAAAATATTGATAAAATAATTTGAAAATATTTTTCTAATAAATTAAAGTGTTTTGGAAGTGAAGAAAATGTTTTAAATATAATACTATAAGTGTTAACAAGTAAAAATGTTGTTTTTGGAAATTTTGAACGAAAGTATCTGGATACATCTGAAAGTATCCGGATACATTTGAAAAGTATCCGGATACATATGAAAGTATCTGGATACTTCGTTAAAACAACAGTCAAATTTTTGAAATCAAACACGTGAAAGTATTCGGATACAAACAGTTAAAACTGTCATAAACATAGCCGTTTGTTGTCCTAACTGATATATATATATATATATATATATATATATATGTTCCAAACGATTTCAAAACATGAGACAACGTTCTTACAACCTTCTAACATTCTCTTAAACACGTTTTACAGAATTCTCAAGTGTTCTTCATGAATCAATTGCATTTTCACATATGATCAAGAAGAACATTCAAGTGTTGCATTGAATTTTCACAAATACCCACTTTGATTTCACTTGCATTCATTCTTATTCTTCTAGATTCTGATCTAATAGTTAGTGTTCTTAAAAAAGTTGCTTATCCACACAAAAAGGTGCAAAGATCATTGCTTTTCATTGGAGTTGTTCATCCGCACAACAAGGTGTAAAGTGCCAACAACAAGACTTTGACAAACGCAAATTGGTGAAAGGTTTTCATCAAGTATACTTGAAGGTTTCAAGTGGAATTGAAGAAGGTTTCTTCAAGCACAAGGTTCGCTGTGGTTCGAGGAATTGTTTGCGAAGACACAAGTTCCAAAGAGGTTCTTTGGAGGGACAAGTCTAAGGGAAAGGTTTTCTCTTACACATTACTTGTACTTACAATTCTTGTTCATAGTGAAGCAAATCTCCTATCTCAGAAAGGGAGGACTGGATGTAGCATTAGTGTTCGTTAACACACTAATGTGAACCACGATAAAATCCTTGTGTTCGCTTCTCTTTCATTATCTCTTTACAATTCCGCCCGCTTAATTTTCATATATTTAAGTATATGCGTTTTATATGTTTTTACTCTGATTATTCTAAAGGCCTTAGTAAGCGATAATTTTTAAATTGGTGAAGATTCGTACTCTTCGCCTATTCACCTCTTTTATAGGGAATAGTACTACCCGCTTGTTTTCCAACATTTATGGACTATATGAATAGAGTTTTCCGACCTTACTTGGATTCCTTTGTAGTAGTCTTCATCGACGATATTCTTATATACTCAAAGGACTCCAATGAGCATCGGGAACTTCTCATAATAGTCCTACAGACTCTAAAGGAGAAGCAGTTGTATGCCAAGCTTGCCAAGTGTGAATTCTGGCTTGAAAAAGTCAATTTCTTAGGCCATGTCATCACCAAAGAAGGCATTGCGATGGATCTTGCGAAGGTTGAGGCCGTGTTGAAATGGGAAAGGCCCAAAAGTGTAACAGAGATCAGGAGTTTTCTCGGATTAGCAGGCTATTACCGGAGATTTATCAAGGATTTCTCTAAAATAGCTTTGCCTCTGACAAAGTTAACAAGAAAGGAGTCATCTTTCATTTGGACCCCAAAGTGTGAACAGAGTTTCTTGGAACTCAAGGGTAAGTTGACCTCGTCTCCTGTTCTTGTTCTTCCTGATCCAAAGAAGAACTTTGATGTGTATTGTGATGCATCAAGGCAAGGTCTAGGATGCGTTCTCATGCAAGAAGGTAGAGTAATTGCCTATGCATCTAGGCAATTGAGGCCGCATGAGGAGAACTATCCTACCCATGGTTTGGAGCTTGCAGCTATTGTCTTTGCTCTCAAAATATGGAGGCATTATCTCTATGGAACGAGATTCGAAGTGTATAGTGACCACAAAAGCCTCAAGTATTTGTTTGACCAGAAAGAGTTAAACATGAGGTAGCGGAGATGGATGGAGTTTCTCAAGGATTATGATTTCAGTTTGCAGTACCATCCAGGGAAAGCCAATGTTGTTGCTGATGCACTTAGCTGCAAAACCCTCCATATTAGTAGCATGATGATCAAGGAATTGGAATTGATTGAGGAATTCAACAACCTCAATCTTGGTATCCAATTCAAGAAAGAGAGCATTAGCATCGGAATGTTGCAAATAACCAGTACTTTCTTGGACGTAATTCGGCAGAAGCAGCTTGAAGATGTTGAATTGCAGGAAAGGAAAAGAGAGGCTGCAAGTAAGAGTGAACCTGATTTTCATAAAGGATCAGATGGAATTCTAATATTTCGAAATAGAATCTGTGTTCCTTCTAATTCAGAGTTGAAAGAAGCAATTCTTGAGGAGGCACACAAGAGCAAGTTAAGCTTGCATCCAGGCACGACTAAAATGTATCAGGATTTGAAGAAGCTTTTCTGGTGGCCCGGAATTAAGCGGGATGTAGCAGGTTATGTTGCAAGGTGTTTGACCTACCAAAAATCCAAAGTTGAGCACCAAAAGCCTGGAGGAGTGTTGCATCCTTTGGAGATTCCAGTTTGGAAGTGGGACAGCATAGCCATGGACTTTGTTTCAGGCTTGCCAAGAACCACCACCGGATATGATGCAGTGTGGGTGATAGTGGACAGATTGACCAAGTCTGCTCACTTCATTCCCATAAATATGAGATATTCAATGAAGAAGTTGACCCAATTGTATATAAAGGAAATAATCAGGTTGCATGGAGTGCCTTCCAATATCATTTCAGATCGTGATCCAAGGTTCCTTTCGCGATTCTGGCAAAGTCTTCAGCAAGCCTTAGGGACTCAATTGAAACTCAGTTCGGCCTATCATCCTCAAACTGATGGACAGACTGAGCGAACCATCCAATCTCTGGAGGACTTGCTAAGGACTTGCACATTGGAGCAACAAAAGAGTTGGGAGCAGCTATTGCCTTTGGTGGAGTTTACTTATAATAACTCCTACCATTCAAGTATTGGAATGGCTCCTTACGAAGCTCTATATGGTCGAAGATGTTGAACTCCCCTATGCTGGTTCCAAGTGGGGGAGAGTCAGTTAGTTGGTCCTGATGTTGTCCAGGAGACAACAGAAAGAGTTAAGATGATCCAGGAGAAAATGAAAGCAGCTCAGGATCGACAGAAAAGCTATGCGGACAAGCGGAGGAAACCTTTGGAATTTGCAGAAGGTGAGCATGTTTTCCTGAAGGTTGTCCCAACCACAGGGGTTGGAAGGGTGTTAAAGCCCAGAAAGCTCACTTCCAGATTCATTGGTCCATATCAGATTTTGCAGAAGGTTGGAACAATGGCATATAGAATTGCTCTTCCTCCTCAATTGTCCAATCTCCATGATGTGTTTCATGTGTCCCAGCTTCGGAAATATGTGTATGATCCTTCACATGTCATTCCGGAAGAAGAGGTTCCTTTAAGAGAGAACCTAACATTTGAGATGCAACCAGTTAGAATTGAGGATAGAAGGATAAAGCAGCTTCGTGGCAAGGAGATTCCATTGATTAAGGTGATTTGGAATCGCAACAACATTGAGGAAGCCACTTGGGAGTTGGCGGACAAATTCAAAGCATCTCACCCCCATTTCTTTGAAGCAAGTTGAATTTCGAGGACGAAATTTCGCTAAGTGGGGGAGAATTGTAACATCCCAAATTTTATTAATAGTTAAATAATAATAAGAAATTAAAAATAAAATATTGAAAACTCAAAACGTGAATTCCACCGTTGGATATGAAGATAAGAATATTAGGAAGCTTGCTTTCAAATTTGAGCAAGATCCAACGGTTAACGAAGAAGTTATGGAAGTTTGAAGGGGAAAGAAAATGAATATATGAGAACTGGGCAAAAGATTAGAGTCTTTCCAGAAAGACTCGAGTATTTTGGATAAAAAGACTAGAGTCTTTCCAAAAAGACTCGAGTCTTTTCATCAGACCTGAAAAAATAAAAACTCGAAAATGACCCATTTTCCTCATAATTTCCTTTCCTCCATGCTCGAACCTCTTTCCTTCTCATACCCTAATATCGTCCAATCAACAAATCAACACAACAATCAACCAAATCATCATCATATATCAACTCTCCATCAAATCCCCACCAATTTCCACTCCAATAACATCAATTTCTCTTCAAATCCTTCAAAAACCCCAATTCCACCAAAACCCTAACTCTCCCAATCATTAAGTTCTTGCTTTGTAATTAAGAAAAGAGACATAAAGGGTGCTAGAGAAGAAGGAAATAAGGCTTAGGAATTGGAAGCAAAGGCTAGGGAAGTGGTTCTTATCAAATTTTCCTTTTGTTGCATAACTTCAAAGAAGGTAAGAGGGAGTAGTTTGGTTTAAATTAGGGAAGGGATTTAATTATAATAATATATAGAAGTATAATTAAGTGTATATGGATGTTTAGTTAGGCATTAGAATTAAATTTATATGAACTAATGGTTGTGGCTTGGATTTGGTGCTTGCTTTATATGTGTAAATAATAAGTTCTAATGTTTGAAATTTAGTAATAATTACATGTATGTTGTTCTTGATATATAAATGATGTAAATATATAATTATGTTGTGCTTGTAATTATTATGTTGATTATGGTTAATTAGACATAAACTAGCATAAAGTGCTTTCTAATTAGATTTGAACTAAACAAATGCAATTTTTTAAAGAACAAAGAGTTCAAATTTAATTAGAAAGAATCTAAGAAGTTGTATCATGCATGGTGAAAAGGTGGACGTTAGGAGTAGGGGAAAAACATACGTATATCGTGAGGGCAAGAGTAACTAGATTGTGCTATTGAAACAATCGCTGAGAATTGTTATGGAAAACTTTGATCTTCCAAGGGACCGGGTTTGCTCCTCGTGTCAGGGATTGGTTTTATGCAAACCATAACAATTATGTCAGTTACTTTGGCTCTTTGTGGCTGGTCAATGGTGATCCCTGCTATAGCCAATTTGGTGTAATCAAGCCAAATTGTATGATGAACTCCTAAAAAGGGGTGAAGTACTATGCAAGCCAAGTGTTCGGAGGGGTACTACTATCGGTCGGTTTTTCCCCGGAGTGGAGGGCGATGTGAGGAAATGTGTGATGTAAAGAAAGCAAAGTAAAGCAAAACAAAGAAAAAGTGAAAGAAAAAGAAAAGGAGACAAAAAGCATACATATGCATTTATTTGGTTTAATCCCTTGAATCCAATGAAAAGAACAAAGTAAACACAATGAAATGAAAAGTATAACATTGGGTTCAAGGATTAAATCATAATGAGCGACGTTGCATTGCATTCCCATGTGGTTATTTAAGAATGTAATATTATAAATTAAATGTTGCATTATGTCTTGATGATGGAAATTTGTACTTTATGATGTGTGTATGAATACATTTAATTATGCCTTATTATTGTTTTTAAGTGCTTTCTCTGATTTAAACTCAAATTACTCACCTCTTTGTGGTTAATATTTTAGGTACGCATGTTGAGGAGTTTCCGACTGTTCCCTCTGCCGAGGATCATTACACTTCCCCTGATGGAGTGTAGCTATTGCATCATATGCATATCACTCTATATAGTTGCATGTATTATGTTCCACTTTTGATGTAAATTGCTAAAATATGCCATGGTTGTGAAGGATATTCACATATCCTTTTTTTTTATAAACTTTCTCTTATCACAACCAACTTTTGGAGTGTAACTCAAACACTATATGGACTTTGACTCTTAAAAACTTTGTACTAATGTTGTACTGAAATGCTTGTGAATACATATATGTATGTAAATATTTATCTGGTTCTGATAGGTTTTCTATCTTTTAATTGGGGAAAGTCCATATTACAAACAAACCCTTGCAAAAAATTTTCTTAAATTTTACAATTCACATTAAAATAAAATGAATTAAGATTAGGTGTTACATTTATGGTATCAGAGCAGTGGTTGCATTCCTCGGCTGTGGAGTATGGTTTTCCTACTCCTAAAGTGGAGTGTTACTCCACATGAGAGTAACATAAAAGTAGTTAGTAACTAGTATATATATATATATGCATTAAGTATTTAATTAATTAGTTGTAATTCTAATTTTATTAGTGGATGTGATTCTTACTAATCACGCCTTGATTTCGGACTTAGTATGGCGGCTCGAAATAATCGAGTTCTCGAGAGAATATCTGATGTTTTGGAGAACATTTCTCGAGCTAACGCTAATCAGACTAATGTTTTGGAGAACTTAGTCCAAGCCAGTGCCCAACAAGCCATTCTGTAAGGTGCAATAGAAATTGGACCAGCACCAGGCTTTAGTTCAATACCAAACTCAACTTCTCTTTTTGGAGGCAATCCGGGAATCTCTGTAGAAAAGACTTCTGGAAACTCACAAACTACAGGGATTTGGCTGACATCGGATATCTCATCAACTTCCATAGCAGATAGAGAAGAATCACTAAAGATAACTGCTTTCTTACGGTAGTCAATTAGAACATTATGCTGAGTCATCCAATCCATACCCAGAATAATATCTAATTTAGTTAGAGGTAGACAAATGAGATTAACTTTGAATTTCCGCTCCAAAACTCGGAGTGGACAATCCAAACACATCTGAGAAGTGACTACTGAAGAATTTGTGGGGGTAGACACTGACAACTTATTCGGCATATCTACAGTGGACAACCCTAGTCTCTTCATGCAGTCAATAGAAATGAATGAATGAGATGCACCACAATCAAACAAAACACCACAGGAAATGTCATTCACATGACAGGTACCTCTGATCAGCTCATCCTCATCGGTCACCTCTTCTCCATCCAGGGTATACACCTTGCCCCTCTGCAGTGGTTGGCTGCCACCTGCCTTCTGCACCTTAGTATCATTAACTTCCTTCTTCATTGTGCTTTTGGGACAGTTGTTTGCAAAGTGTCCAGGCTGACCACATATAAAACAAAGCCCTTCATTCCTGCTATGAGCCCAACATACACCCCTGTGCGGCTTCCCACAATGCTTGCAACTTGGAACTGGACCATAACCAAATGTTGCTTGTCCTGTCCCCCTTGGAGCTAGCCCTTTCTGATTGGAATATGGCCCTGATTTCTGCATAGGACCCTTGCCTCTGATAGGCCCAACAGATTTCTGAGATGACTTGCTCCGATCCGCATCAGCTTTCCTCTTGAGTCCTTTCTCATAAGTGCTGGTTACATTGACCAAATGAGAGAGATCAGAAATGTTTTGATATTCGAAAGCAAGTCGAATATCCTCCCGAAGTCCAGACTCGAACTTGATGCATTTAGCTCTCTCATCTGCATCTCTGTAGCCACTAGAGTACCAAATCAGATCCTCAAACTGTGCAGCATACTCACCAACACTTAGACTCCCCTGCTCCAGCTTGAGAAACAGCAGATCCTTCTCTCTTCTAACATCCTCAGGAAAGTATTTCCCAAGAAAGCGGATCTTGAATAGATCCTAAGAAATGATCTAATTAGCAGCTTCTAAGCTCCTCCTCTAATGCTCCCACCAATGCTCCGCTTCGCCTGACAGCATATACTCGACCAACCGGACTTTCTGATCCGCAGGTGGTTGCAAAGAGCGGAGAACTTTCTCAATTTCTTGGAGCCATTTCTGTGCTCCATCAGGATTGAATCCCCCTTCGAACCTAGGCGGTTCTCTCTTCCTGAATCTAGCCATCCAGTCAATCTCCACATGAGGTGGTGGTGGGGGTTGCATTGCTGCTGCTACGGCAGCCACTGCTGCTACTGCGGCGGCCACTGCTGCTGCTATGTTTTGAGCCTGATTATCAACCTGGTTCTTTTGCATCTGAACCAGAGTCTCAAGAATAGTAGCAATTCGGTCATTATCGGCCCGCCTTCCTGCCATGCTGTTAATTCATGGAGGGACAGCCAGTTAAAGATTTAATAACTAAACAATTATATACATTACTATATGCAACCTATGCTAACTAACTTAGACACTAAACTCTTTACTTTGGTTACTCGCTCGGTGAGTAACCCTTGGAGTAGTGAGTCCATACTCCATGGCCGAGGGAAACTGCTCTGATACCATAAATATAACACCTTAGCTAATTTACCCATAATTACCCATATATTAAATTAGTGTACTTTGAGGAAACCGCAATTGGTGGTTGGAGAGACAAAGGAACCCTAGGAATACACCTAGAAGGGGGGGGGGTTGAATAGGTGTACAAGATACCTTGAAAGATTTTCGAACGAAACAAATCGAAACAATTAAAACAAATGATTTTTGCAAATTCTACAGGACTTAATCGATTAACCTGAAATTTAATCGATTAACCTGCAATTTAATCGAGTATTAATCGATTAAACCTGAAAGTTCAAAAGTCCTTAATCGATTAAACGAACACTTAATCGATTAAATCTATCAGAAACTGAAAAATCACTTTTCAATCGAATACGAAAATCAATCAATTCACATGCAAGATCAGAGATTCAGCGGAGATGATTAACACCTATATTCTTATTGATTAACCTAGTTATGAAAATGATTTTCCCTTTATCAATTTGAACAATTAAAGATTCAATTCAATCAATTATGAAAATCAATCTTTCTAGGTTTTCAACCAAGAACGCAATCAAATGACTTGAATATAAAGAGTAAGGGTTTAGAGATACGACACAGTGATTTATCCTGGTTCACTTTCATCCGCTTGAAAGCTACATCCAGTCCCCTCTTCAACCAAGAGAGATTCTTCACTATGAGGAATTAGAGTTCTCAAATTACAAGTGATTGCCTCACAAGACTTCCTTCTTGCTAGCTTACAAGAGATAACCGACACCCTTGCCTTGTAATCCTATTGATCTTCTCTCTAATCTAACCTCTACCCCTTGTTGATAATCGACACAACAAGTCTTCAATTGCTTGATGATAAACCACACACCAAGGCTTCACTTGCTTGATTCACAACCAAGACTTCTTCTTCTTCTTCAATAAGAATGCACTTGCTTGATGATAAAATCGACACACCAAGGCTTCTTGTTTGTTGTAGTGGCTTGCCTTCTTGCAAAGATTACAACACAATAGAAAACACAAAACAATCCTATGAATCTCAATCAAGAGTTATGACAATTCACCATAAGAGATTCAAAGGTTCTTGATCAAAGAATATGAAAATATGAGAACTTTGATCTTTAGAAAATGAGAGAGAATAGAGTGGCTTGATTCTTTGTAAAACTTGTATGAAATGATTCTAATTTATCACAAATAATAGGAAAAGGTTTATATAGAATACCCAAAAGTTGTAGCACTTGAAAACTGATTTTGAGAAGTGAAAAACGTATTTTAAAAATCAGTTCAGCAGTACTTAATCGATTCAGTTGCAGACTACTCGAGTAGTACTCGATTAAGTTAGTCACTTAATCGATTAAGTTGGTACTGCACATGTTCAAAACTTGTTTTCTCAAAATCCAACCTTTCCTTTAAAACCTTTAAGCCACCTATTGATTCTAGGTTAAGTGAAAATTCAAATTATGATTAAATCATGACTTATGAATGAGATTCACTACCCTCTATAATAATCTACCCAAATAAAAAACCTATGAAGCTTGAGAGGCAAAAGATAAAAGAAATACAAATACACTCAAACTTAGGTCTTCATGAGCTTGCTTTCTCTCTTCTTCATTTGATGTTTGTTGTTGCTTGTTGAGCTTGAAACTTGATCAACACTTGTAGCTTGTTCAAAAACACTTTGTCATTATCAAAACATTCATCATGTTCATCATGGAACTAACAATCTCCCCCTTTTTGAAAATGACAACCCATGTTTTGAAATCGCTTGAAGTTGTTGATGCTTGAAACATTTGATCACTTGAGAAGACTCTTTCTCCCCCTCAATCAATGCTTTAACACTTGAATCCAATTGAGATAGAAGCTTGATTCTCCCCCTATCTTAAACAACTTAGCTCAACCTACATAAAAACAACAAAAAAACCTTTCTCCAAATATAATATCATATTTCTCCCATGTTTCAAAACATACCATTTCTCCCCCTTTGAGAAACATTTCATTCAATTCAAAAACATCATATTTCTCCCCCTTTGGCATTATCAAAAAGTAATATATACCAATTGAAATATAACATCTAAGCCAAGGTAAGAAATCAATGATCATTTCTTTACAACATTGATACCAACTGAACAAATACAATAGAACTATACTTTGAAATGTGATACCAATTGGCAAGAAAATATAACAATGAAATATGATACCAATTGAGAACTAAAAAGATCATAATATCACTTAACAAAGAAGATATCAATGTAAAGAAATATAACACCAAAGCATCATACTTTAATAAGATTTCAATTATATGATCATCATGCTTTAATCAACTCAATGATATCAATTGAATTAACTAAACATTTAGAAAAGTAATATCAATTGAGAAGATACCAATTGAAATAATATATCAATATCAAATATTACCACTTTGTAGGACATTCACTTGAGATGCAAGTGTGATACCAATTGAAGATGTGAATATAGACATTCATAGTTGAGACCAATTGAGAGCATGTGTCATTCATTTGCATCTTCAATCAAACCTACAAAACAATCATGCTTTGCTTTTTGGTATCCAAATGGTTTTGGATCCATTTTTGTTAGTGTAGGGACTTTCACCCTTTTTCATCCAAACAAAATTTCTTTTAGGTATACCATGCACTTTAACATAACACACATTTGAAGTATGTCCATGAGTACCACAATAGAAACATGTTGGTCATTTGAAAAATCAACTTTAGAAAAATCAACAACATTTCTATGAGATTTACTCTTAGCATTAGTATAACCCAAACCAAACTTGTTTGAATTTTCTCTTTGAAAATTTAACAATGTGCGCAATCTAATATCACAAATGGTGAAACTTGCAAGCTTATTTTTCAAAATAGCATTTTCATCCTTGAGCAACTTGCAACTCTCACAATCAACCACAACATTCAATCTACTAGCACAATCACAAGAAGAACTAGCATAGATAAGATCAAGAGTTTCATTTTCAAGATTAAGCTCATCAACTTGTTTTTGAAGATCTAAAATCTCTTTTTGATGTTTCAAAATGAGCTTCTTTCTTTCAATGTTTTTCAAAGCTAGTTTTTCAAGTTGTTCATACATTTCTTCATAAGCATTGTATAACAATTCATATTTAGAAGAAATTTCGGATTTAGTATGACTTACATCGCTATCCTCGCTTTGATAACTTGATTCATCATTTGAACTTTGTTCTTCATCATCTACTAGAGTTATCAAGTTGAGACAAGCGGCTTCTTCATCATCCAATGAACTACTTGATGTGCTTTTCTTGTCATCTTCATTACTATCCCAAACTATGTATGCTCTTTTAGATTTAGAATTTTTCTTGTCTTTCTCCTTCTTCTTGAGATACCTAGAGCATGAATACTTGAGATGTCCGGGCTTTCCACATTCATGGAAAACTACACCTTCTTTTGAAGTTTTGGTCTTATAGTGTGGGGAATCCTTCTCTTTACTTTTGTCCTTGTTCAACCTTCCTTTTCTCCTTAGAAACTTATCAAACTCTTTTAACAAAAGTTTCATGTCTTTTTCATCAACATCGGAATCGGAATCTTCACTATCATCATCATCGGAACTATCTTTCTTTTTATATGCACTTTTGACTCTAAGAGCAAGTCCTTTCCTTGATTTGTTCTTATCCGACTCTTCATTGATACTTAATCGTCCAAGCTCCATTTCATGTTCTTGAAGCTTTCCGAAAAGTGTTGCTAGATCCATAGCATCCAAATTTTTAGATTCAACAATAGCCGTTACTTTTGGTTGCCAATTCCTGTCTAAACATCTCAACACTTTGTTACAAAGTTCACCTTGTAGAAAAGTTTTACCAAGAGCAAGTAAATGATTTATAATGTGAGTAAAACGCTTTTGCATATCATTTATAGATTCATTTGGAAGCATTTGAAACAATTCATAATCACGCATTAAAGCATTCAATCTAGCTCTCCTAACCTCACTAGTTCCTTCATGAGTCACTTGTAAAGTGTCCCACATTTCCTTAGCACTAGAACATTGAGAAACTCTAAAGAACTCGTCATAGGATAAAGCGGAGGTAATGATATTCTTTGCTTTATAATCATATTGAACTTTCTTTCTATCATCATCCTTCCACTTATCCTCGGGGATCAATTGTTCTACACCTTCAACTAAACTAGAGGGGATATGAGGACCTTTTTCAACTACTTTCCAAATTTCACTATCTATGGCTTGGATAAAGATTTTCATTCTAACTTTCCAATATGCATAGCCTTCTCCGGCAAACAATGGAGGACGACTTATTGAATAACCTTCACCACCAAAGGGATTCATGGAACCCATTGCGATTTTCTTAAAGGATCTTTACGAAAAAGCTCTTATGCTCGTGTCTTTCGATCGAGCTCTGATACCAATTGAGGAAACCGCAATTGGTGGTTGGAGAGACAAAGGAACCCTAGGAATACACCTAGAAGGGGGGGGTTAAATAGGTGTACAAGATACCTTGAAAGATTTTCGAACGAAACAAATCGAAACAATTAAAACAAATGATTTTTGCAAATTCTACAGGACTTAATCGATTAACCTGAAATTTAATCGATTAACCTGCAATTTAATCGAGTATTAATCGATTAAACCTGAAAGTTCAAAAGTCCTTAATCGATTAAACGAACACTTAATCGATTAAATCTATCAGAAACTGAAAAATCACTTTTCAATCGAATACGAAAATCAATCAATTCACATGCAAGATCAGAGATTCAGCGGAGATGATTAACACCTATATTCTTATTGATTAACCTAGTTATGAAAATGATTTTCCCTTTATCAATTTGAACAATTAAAGATTCAATTCAATCAATTATGAAAATCAATCTTTCTAGGTTTTCAACCAAGAACGCAATCAAATGACTTGAATATAAAGAGTAAGGGTTTAGAGATACGACACAGTGATTTATCCTGGTTCACTTTCATCCGCTTGAAAGCTACATCCTGTCCCCTCTTCAACCAAGAGAGATTCTTCACTATGAGGAATTAGAGTTCTCAAATTACAAGTGATTGCCTCACAAGACTTCCTTCTTGCTAGCTTACAAGAGATAACCAACACCCTTGCCTTGTAATCCTATTGATCTTCTCTCTAATCTAACCTCTACCCCTTGTTGATAATCGACACAACAAGTCTTCAATTGCTTGATGATAAACCACACACCAAGGCTTCACTTGCTTGATTCACAACCAAGACTTCTTCTTCTTCTTCAATAAGAATGCACTTGCTTGATGATAAAATCGACACACCAAGGCTTCTTGTTTGTTGTAGTGGCTTGCCTTCTTGCAAAGATTACAACACAATAGAAAACACAAAACAATCCTATGAATCTCAATCAAGAGTTATGACAATTCACCATAAGAGATTCAAAGGTTCTTGATCAAAGAATATGAAAATATGAGAACTTTGATCTTTAGAAAATGAGAGAGAATAGAGTGGCTTGATTCTTTGTAAAACTTGTATGAAATGATTCTAATTTATCACAAATAATAGGAAAAGGTTTATATAGAATACCCAAAAGTTGTAGCACTTGAAAACTGATTTTGAGAAGTGAAAAACGTATTTTAAAAATCAGTTCAGCAGTACTTAATCGATTAAGTTGCAGACTACTCGAGTAGTACTCGATTAAGTTAGTCACTTAATCGATTAAGTTGGTACTGCACATGTTCAAAACTTGTTTTCTCAAAATCCAACCTTTCCTTTAAAACCTTTAAGCCACCTATTGATTCTAGGTTAAGTGAAAACTCAAATTATGATTAAATCATGACTTATGAATGAGATTCACTACCCTCTATAATAATCTACCCAAATAAAAAACCTATGAAGCTTGAGAGGCAAAAGATAAAAGAAATACAAATACACTCAAACTTAGGTCTTCATGAGCTTGCTTTCTCTCTTCTTCATTTGATGTTTGTTGTTGCTTGTTGAGCTTGAAACTTGATCAACACTTGTAGCTTGTTCAAAAACACTTTGTCATTATCAAAACATTCATCATGTTCATCATGGAACTAACATACTTGAAAATTCCTTTTTAATTAATTAAAATCTACCGCCAAACGGATGGAGTTTCCTTTGTTTCTAGGGACTTTCCAAAAATAATTTTATCCTTGCACCTGATAATCATCATATATATATATATATATATATCATTTCCAAAAGCCAACAGGGCTTGGAATAAACAGGACATCACAATGTCAACAGTCATCAGTCAACAGAGTATCATGAGAAAACATAAAGTACATCTAGCATGATGCACAACCTATAACCATGTCAAAAATTAATATCCTAAGCCTCTCCCAAAAAGATATACATTCCATATTCATCAAAAGAATAAAGGAGGCTTAGGCCTAATAAAATCCTATACCCAAATAACCCTACTCTCACTGTGAGGGAGAGCACACCTGCGCGGACGGGGGTTGTGCTATCTCAAGCTCCGAACCTGAAAAATGTTAAGGGAGTGAGCATTGCACATGAAATAGAATTGCAGTTTCCATATAGACATAAGAAATCCACTAGGTCAAACACAATTAGCAAAATACCATTTATATCACAATACACCTTATCACAAAATTAGCATTCCATTTCTAGGGTTTAGCATATTCATGGTTCTTCACCTAAATTGTTTCCTTTTCAAAGTCTTTTTCATAATCCCTTTCCTTTTCTCTTATCCTTTTTCCTTTTTACCTTTCCATTATTCATTTTCCATTAATGTGTATAACCCCAAGCAGAGATCTACACACACAGTGTAAGCAAACACAGACAGTGATCTGCAAACACTTCCCTTTTTCCTTTTTATTTGTACACCACTAGGATTTTGGTTACCCGCTAGGTAATTGGCACACCTGTCTAGGGACTTGAAACACCTGCCCAGGACTTTACACCCATCCAGACCATAACCTGTAGGACTACGTACATTTTTACCATTCCATTATTTATTTCAATTATTGGTGTGGAAAATTGATCCTGTGGGTCACCCGGCGCCTACAGGGCGGTTTGGCTTGATGGATAATTGGCCTGGCAGGTAATTGGCCCTAACAGGTAATTGGAACACCTAGCCGGGTACCTAGTGTTCCGGGCCCCACTGATCAATTTCCACTTTAATTAACCTTTACCATGTTTAATTATCAACAATCCAGTCCATTAATTATAAACATAATCACCATACCATCAATAATCACAAGTAAGCATAAGCGTAATCCATTCCAATTCATATAAATACATAAAGATTGCCATTTCCAAATAATCACAAATAAGCATTGTATCTTCAATAATCATAATCATAATCTATTCCAATTTCAGCAAACACACATAATGCACAATATCCATATTGTCACTTTACAATTTCAATAAATAAATATAATCTAGCCATGACCATGTAAATCATACATATAATTCACAATAATCATTTCACCAATTATTCCACATAAATTCACATTCAAAGTTCACACTACATATCACTTTCTAATTATATTTTCTAGGTTCATTATTATGCATTCATCTTTCTTATATTAACCATGCCCTAAATCACTACCTAGGGTTTTATCCTTAACTTTTATAAACACATAACTCCTAGAAAATAACTATAACTATAGGGATACCCATTTCTAGATCAAACCAAGACCCACCCCCTTACCTTAGTCAAGGAGAGAGTGAGGGAACCTCAAGCCCTAACTTCTAGCACCAAAACCAAGAGCTCCAAAGGCAAGAGAAAGAAAGAGAGTGATGATGATCTTCCCTAAGCCATAGGAATAGAATAATGATGAGATTGTTGCACAATAGAGAGGGAAATTCTGATTTCACTAGGAGGAGGGAAATGAGAGAGAGAAAATTCGAATTTGAGAGAGGGAGAAGAAATCAATAACTTGAATACTTACTTGGAGCAAGAAGGAAAGAGATTTGATGATGGAAATGGGTGCACAACTTGTGTTTTGATTGATCTTGGAGTGGAAGAGTTTGAGCCCTAGGAGACAAAGGGGAATTTCGTGCATTTGAGAGAAAACACGTGTTGTTCTCTTTTATTTTTTTCGACAGCAGCACGTGTTAATCGATTAACATCCATGTTAATTGATTAACCATTTGCTCACTTTCTGACCTTAATCGATTAGCCAACAGGTTAATCGATTAAGCTTCAGAATTTTGCATTATTCAGTACTTTGAAAGGCCATAACTTCTTCGTTACCCATTGGATCATCCCCAAATTTTAAATCAAGCTTCCTCACCCATCATACTTCACATCCAACGGTGGAATTTGTATTTTGAGCTACCAATCTTGTTATTCTAATTTCCCCAAGATTCTATGTTTTAACCCTAAATTTACATGTCTAATTGGCCAATTTTCTAACTTATAACATTATTGTTTACACCCTAAGGCTATCACAACATAAGCTACACTAAAAATTAAGTTTGGGATGTTACAAAAATGAACTCCAAGCTAGTTTCCCCAAGAATCATATGACAGCAACACAGTTTTGAGTGAGGTCCTAAAACCAAAGATTTTGATTGTGAAATCATGCAAAACAATTGGGGAAAATAATTAGAAATCGTTCTCTGCAACATTCATTAGAGAATGGAATGAAATTGAAGTCTCAAAGGTTCAAGGGCTTACCAAAATCGATTACCCAAGTAAGCTCCAGGAACTGAAACCAGCTTCAACTCCTTCCCTTCTCAGATTCGATTCTCACTCTATACTTGCTCTCAGCTAACAAACTTAGTATCTTTACGAAGCCCTGGATGTGAGTTCGTAATCGTGTATCACTCGAAATCAAACACTCAAAAATGAAGAGGAATCGAAGGCAACAAATTCAGAACCCTAACTTCCCAATTTCATCAACAAAAGCTTTAGATTTGTTGATGAATAGCTTAAATAGACACTTGAAGCTTGCATGCAGATCGACACGACACCGTTGAGGTGTTGAGGGTGGAGTATTCGTGTCATTGGAAGGGAAACGTTGGTGGTGACTCACCAAACGCACTAACTCGTGCAACTCTGACCAGAACACTCGAGTCTTTTCAGAAACACTCGAGTGTTTTGACCAGTTTTTGAAAAATAATAATTTTATTTACTTTCCCTCCAAAACCTTTCCTATAATTACCTCTAGGTCCCAACCCAGGGACTAATATGCAAAAATATTTATTTCATGCATAATTACACTTGCAAAAATAAATTCACACATCCACCACTAATAAAATCACAGATTTTTAATCAAAGATTAAATTAGAAATAATTAATTATAATAAATTTTATAATTAACATTTCCTTAATTAGGGATTAAAATTTTGGGGTGTTACAATTTTCACCTATTATTAATTATTAAAATATTTCTAATGCAGAAACACTTATCACAAGCACACACATAATCACGTAAATACTCTAAATTAATTATAAAATAATATTTAAAATTTAAGGAAATTATTTTGAATAACTTTCATAATTGTCATTTCATTACATCATGAAATTCATCATGTGCTCGGTTCTCGGCCAAGGTTTGATGAAGCCAAATGAAACAGAAATGAAGTATCCTGTAAATCAAATCAGCTCAGTATGTTGTTCAACTCGGCACGGATCAGCTTGGTGCATACTCGGAAGTGATCAAACCGCGCTATCGCTCAGAGCAGACTCAGTCAGCCGATCTCAAGCTCAACAACACTATCAAACAGAACAGACTCAGTCAGCTGACGTCAAGCTCGGCAACAGCTATCGCTCAAAGCAAACTTAGTCAGCCGACGTCAAACTCGGCGACACTTAGCGATCAAAGCAGACTCAGTCAGCCGAGAATAAGCTCGAATATTTAGCTCGAACAAATGCTAAGAACAAGATGTCAAATGCAAAGTTCCCAAGCTCGACTTAAAGCTCGGTTTACCAATGTCGAGCTCGGCAACACTGTTCATCAAGAAGATTTCTCACTTTAGTCCTGAAGCTTGGTTTACTGATGTCAAGCTCGGTCAAGTTGACGAGCTCGGCATCACATCAATTCAGCTCAACTTATATCAGAGAAATCACTCAAGTCCCCAAGGTCGATACCGATGTCTAGTTCGGTGAAGATGTCAAGCTCAATGAAGACCTCAAGCTCGTAATTATTTTAGATCAGTTCAAAAGTCTTCAGAGCTCGGCAGGCCTCAAGCTCGGTTAAGAAGATCTCAAGCTCAGAATCAGATTAGACTAGTTTAGAAGTCTTTAGAGCTCGGCAGGCCTCTAGCTCGGCATCAATCAACTTAGTTAAGTCAAGCTCGGCCATCTCATCCTCAAAGCTCAAACGATGTCAAGCTCGACTTTTCTGCTCATCATCCTCAACAAATCAACAACACTCTTCGACTCCACTCAACTTCGGTCTTAAACCTCTTTAAGATTATTTTTAAGTGTTGGGTAGGTGTCTTAAGATTAAACTCACATGCTTTTCTAAGTTTAAAATTCAAATTGAGTTTAACCAATGGTTAAAGCGGGAATGTCCAATTACACTGTGATTTGATGTGTAAATATTTTCCGTTGGAATGGAAACAACCTACGTTTTCCGTAGGTTTTCTTTCTCTCTCTTTTCTCAAGAGATTAAAGAGTGATTATAAAAGAGGTTCCTCTCCAACAGAAATAAATATAGAAGAGACACACGAAACTAGCAAGCAAAAACTAAACTTTCAATCTTCTCTCCCAAATCACAACGGTCATTATTTTTCTGTAAAAACAGAGAGTGAAAAACTTTCATACTTGAAACTATGTTTCAATCCTCTCTGACATTCCCACTAACCGTTTACTCACTTGAATTCCAAACTTTCAAAATCAAAATCAGTGAGTGATTAGATTGGAGACAACCACATCTCATCTCTATACTCTGGTTTGCGAAGCGAGTTCTTGTTGTTCAAGAAGCTTCGGTTGTGCAGTGCTGAACATGGGCTTTAGCAGAATCAATATCAAATTGGGGTAGTGTTCGAGTGTTTGGTACACTCTCGAACGGGATAGGTTTATAGTGGGTTTATTGTAAATCCTGGGGTATAGTGTTGGTCACTTGTAAAACCCGTGTTACCCATTTGATTTGATTAATGGAAAATCTCTCTAAGGTGGTAGAGAGGACTGGACGTAGCTCTAAAGTGGGTGAGAGTGAACCAATATAAAAACTTTGGTGTCTCTTTTATTTTTGGGCTTGCTGCATTTATTTTCTTTGCATTTTTCATTTTCTGGTTAGGTGCTGATTTGAATTTAACCGAGTAGTTAGTTGGCAAATTCGGGCTCACCGCCTTGGGTTCTTGCTCGTCACATTTTAAGGTGTAAAACCCGAGCTACAATGTGCAACAGCTCGGTTAATAACTTAACCAATTCGTTAAACGATTTGGTTAATCGATGAACCGGCGTCTGCTCAGTTGCAGCTCAACATTTCCATTAAACCGACGAACAAAAATTCAAGTGTTTTTCAACGAATTCGAAAAATCAATATACTTGCTACAATCTCCTATTCACCCCCCTCTACTCGATTGTTAGCCCCTTGTTGGTTTCCAACATCACGTATTTACCCTATCACACAAGACCATCTAGCAATATTCGTATATGGGGTATTGGTCGGAACGTAGCAAAGTCTCATTTTGTACAGGTATTTGTAATTTGTTAGATTAGTGTAAGACATATATTTCGTATATTTATATTGTGTTCAAATTGTTTAGGTAATATTACGACCCGAAGCACCATTGCCGCCTATTTATCCACTTTGGCACACACATTTTACTGGAGATGCAGCCGCGTGGGAGGCTACACATAGTGATCGTTTGCTGAAATTCAGACCATTATTTCCAAAGAATTTTTCAAACGGCGGGGTCATTGATCTTTCAAAGGACGAAATAGAAATTTAAACAGTTTTGTATAGATTTTGAATGGATGGAAATTTAGAAACATTTGTATATGGATGGAATTTGGAAACATTTGTTTTGCTTTTATACTTATTATTATAAGTTGGATTATGAACAGGTTTTTTTATCAGTTGGAGCTAATAAAATTGGTTAACTTATTATTCCATTATATTATTATAAGTTGGAGCTAATAAAACTGGTTTCCGACTAACGATTCTTGGAAATTGACCAAAAACTCCGATTACTTTCTGTCGAAAAGTGGTGCCGGTAAGGAATGAGTAAATTAATGATATTTCCGATATGTAGGTCTCGGAATTGTATTCACTTTTCCAACGCACAGGTCTAAGAATATTTGGGGAAATGTCCATTATTCCCTGGCACATGTTTCCGAGAAACAGGTCTTGGTAATTTGGTCAATTTTCCAAGATCTTTGCGTCGGAAAACATATATTTGTGAAAAAATATGAGACAGATCATTGACAAAGCATATATAACATGTTCTAGGCAAATAGTGTTCGCAAAACACTATTTCATTGACAAAGCATATATGAGACAGATCATTGACAAAGCATATATAACATGGGTAATCCATTTCATAATCCATTACACAACAAATAGTGTTCGCAAAACACTATCCAAAACACAAACACAATAATAATCCATAAACACAATCTAAAACATAAAACTAGACCACAACAATTTTCCTTAATCCAAACCACACCCTAAACCAACCCATAGACCATAATCTAAGCATTTCTACCCCTAACTCATCTTCTTCCACCTTGTCTTCTCTCCGATCTCTGAGGTACATCATCCACAATCGACGTGTTGCATAATTCCAAGGTTTCTTCGAATGCATACTGAGGCAATACTTCGGTGTCATCTCTCGATTGCATCAATACTCCAATTCGGTTCAGCCTTTCTTGGTATCGAACCTATCATCAATATAAATAATGCAAGTTATTTTCAGTACTAAACTATAACACACATATTCTACATGATAAAGATACACTTACATTAAGGATTCCAGGGTTTTGAACCCTCGTGGACGTAGGGAGCAGATATGGATGAGAGTACTGATGCAACCAATCAAGATATCCATCAACAACCTTGCCAGAAATGTTCATATATTTCTCTCTTGAATCGGGAGGTACGACATGGTCATTCCAATGTGCCCATGCATCAATAATATCTTCAAAATCAGGGCACTGCAATGGTGGTGAGCAAGGAATGCCTTGTATATGACCAAGTTGCCGCATAACACGTTCAGGCAGATACGCGACACATTCTTTGCCAACAATTTGCCATCCAGAATAGAAACTAATAGGCTCAAAAGGTCGGACTAAACGATGCTCGGGGTTGAACGGTCACCACCTAACTTGATCGATTCTGAGTGACTCAAGGTGTGCTCGATATTGTACTTCCATGTTTCCCGAACCTACACCTTGATCCCACTTGAAAACACGTGGAAGCTCTTCCCGATAATCCCATCTGGAAATAGAAGATCCGATTCCAGGGAAGTACTCCTTGATCCATGCCTGTTTACCGAATCAACAATAAGTCAGCATTTGTTGCTAAAAGAAAGAAAAGAAATATAAAATAACAAATTATAAAAAAAATTAAGAATGGAATTGTTCATTTAACATTACCTGAAGCAATGTCATGTATCCACCATGTTGTTTGACGCTGCTCTTGGTGACATTCGCAATCTCGCTATACAAATGTGCCAAAGCACATGCCCCTCTAGCATAACTATGGATGTGCTGGGTATTAGATAGTGCTAACACATACTGCATACCCACTTAGGTCATACTCTTGTCTATGAACAAGGTTGACCCAACAAGTGCTAATAGATAGCAACGGGCAGCAAAGTCGAATATCCCAGCCTGGACATGGGCATGATACCATTGCTGGAGTGTGTTAAACCGGATGGCTCGACCATAGTTTTTCTTGGCCTCCGTAGCTGCTGATGCCATATCCATGCCCAATTCTAACTCCATCATCCCCGCACCCTCTGTAGCATTGGGCTTCTTCGATGTAATGAATCTCCCGGATACCGGTATGTGCAGAAGACATGATACATCATCCAAAGTAATTATCATCTCTCCAACCGGGAGATGAAAAGTGTTGGTATCCCTATACCAACGCTCGACAAACGCTGTCAGCAGCTTCCTATTAATCTGCTCGTATGAAGCTCCAACGAGCGGTGCCAATCCAGACCTCCGAACGATAAACCTCACTTGTTCAGGCAAGTTGGCCACACGTGGAAGGTGGAAGGGTCCATTTTCTGTTGGTACCGCGACCCAACACTCCACGTTCCTGAAAAATAAATCAATTTTCGTTACTTGCAATTACAAATATACATAATTACGAACAACACAACAATGACATAATCTACTTCCGATACTTACATTCCCTTGCCAAATATCTTTTGCAACATGTTTGTCATATGACTTGAGCAAAGTCATATCTTAAGGATCGGGAATCTCCTTATTTGCTTCTTCCTCCTCTCGTTGCTCATCCGCATCATCTTCACCACCAACTTCTTCACCGGAGTTGGAACTATCCTCCGAACTAGATGGATCCGAACCGGATACTTGAGCAATAGGATGGGATTCATTTTCTCCAGCACTTTGCTCTTCTTCCTCATTATCGATATGTGCGGGTGCTTGAGAAGATCCCGCTTCGCTTTGCAACATACCACGTTTCGCAGCTTGCTCACACCTATGCGATGCGATTGGTGGGCGGCGTCCTTTACCATCATCAGCCTTGATGGCTGTAGTCTTTGTTCTAACTATTCTGCATGCATTAACAACTATGAGTTTTGGAATACATACAACAACAACAACAACAGTAAAACCAATTACAACTTTCATGAATAGATTAGAACACAAAACAAGGAAATACAAAGTATACTTTGTCAAGACAAAACAGCAATGTTCCAAGTTTAGTAAAACAAAACAAAACAGCTCCCTTCAAACCAAATAGTGCCCCACCCAAAATTTAGCAATGCCATATGCAAAGTAAGGTATCCTAGCAGCAAACATGAAAAATAAGTGTGTAAACCCGAAAACGTAAACCCGAAAAATATTGGTGTAAACTTGATAATTTTAAAATAAGTGTGTAAACTTCAAAATTATGGTTCAACTTGTCAAACACGCATTTCTTCAATAAATGAACAATAGTTTATAAATCAAGGGTAACAACCACCCAATTTAGGTTAAGAATCAAACAATATATTACTCATTAACATTCAACCAAATTCGTTTAAGAAATCAAGCCAGAAAAACAGCAATTTAATTTTTTCCGGCAACCATCTCTCAGAATTTTCAGTTTTTTCGAGACCCCCGAGTCCGAAAACTGAAATTCCGAGACTGGTATGTCGGAATCGCAGAGCAAATTCGCAGCACAAAACTCAACAAGACAAAAACACCACAAACACATAAGAATACGAATAATAACACCCAATACCCATTTCTAACACATAATAATACGAATGCAACTAATAAAAACACAAAACTAACCTAAAATCACAAAATCACAAACCCTAAAATACCAATACAACTAAACCCTAAAATCACAAAACAAAGACAAATAATGACAACGTTATAATCAAGGACCAGAAAACATACCTTTAAGAGGATGAAATGAGAAGTCACGAACCCACAAAACACGAACAAAAAAAAACGTGAGAGGAAGAAGAAGACAACCGTGAAAGGGAGAAGAAAATGAGGAAGGAGGAACTTTGAAACCGTGAGAGGGAGAAGACAATGGGTAAGGAGGGAGCTTCAATGTGTGTATTGTGAAGAAGGAAGGGAATATATTGTGAAGAGGGAAGGGAGCTTCAATGTTGTGAAGTAGTTGGGGGAGAAGAAGGAAATCGTCGAAGGAGAAGAGGGTGGAATGCGGTGTTTAGTATTACTTAAGGGTATTTTAGCAATTTCATGCTTGAATTTGGGGTTTAGGGATATTAATGGGGGTTCATAATCTATTACTCTATTCCTTTCAATGCACACAAGACGATCACTACATCCTATCCAAAAATTTTGAACTAATGAAAAATTGTACGTATTTTAAGGAATTTTCTACATCCACAAAGAATCGAATCTGAGACCTTGCTTAAGTGAGATCGAGCCGCTTACCACTCGTCTCAACCCTTGTTGGTTTGCTAACAAGTATTTTAAGGGTAGTTGTTAAAGTTTCTAAATTTAGAAAATTAATATGAATGTTTATTATTCTGTGTCTTAAGAATCTAAAAAGAATGCATTTTTCAATAGTTGTTTACTTCATTTGACTTCTTAACAAGTGCATCAAGATCACTTGCTAGCATTTGCCATGATTTAATTAAAAATCTTTATATAATTATTAATTACTAAGGAGAGAGGAGAGAAGAAAGAAAGATAGTGAAGGTGAAAAGGATATAATTAGAAATAAGGGTATAATTAAAAAAAATAAGATAACTTTGTATTGGATTGGTAAAGAATCAAAACATATAGATAAAAAAAACTATATAATCAAAACTTTTTTGGGTCAAAGAAAATATAAGTTTAGCTTTATCGTATTATGGTTTATCTAAAGTGTGTACTGTAGCACATATTAAAATAAATATTAAAAAATTAGCTTATATGATAAAATGGTTCGTCTAATATTTTATACTCCCGCTGTCCTTATATACAAGATCCTTTGGTAGATTTTACGTCTATTAAGAAAGTTAGTTAATTTAGTTAATTTTATTAGAAATGAGAACATTATTTGATATGTATTTTCAAAATTACCCTTATTAGTAATATTGGAAATCTAAAAAGTGTTAAATAAATAGGGGCGGATGTTTTTGAAAATAAATAATTAATGATAATTGAGAAAATCGGTACAGGGTTTGATAAATAAAGACAAAATAAAAGTATAAAAAAATATCTTATATTTAGAAACGGTTAGTGTGGTGGACTCGGCCTGGACGAGATCCTCAGAACCCTCGCTTAAGGCCTCACGACCCTATAAGAAGCCCTTTGTGTGCTAGGCCGAGCTTAAGGCTCAACGGCTTAACAGATACCAGATACGGGCCGACCTCATACTCCTACCCAGGTCTGACTTCCCTGTCCGACACCTCCCAGAGCCCGACACCAAGGACAGAATGACGTGTCTCATCTTATCCACAAGGACAGCTCATCCACTCATAGCTCAGTACAGGCTGGCCCTACTTGGGCCTCAAGCAGGCCCATTAGGGCAACCAACTTCCCTCTATAAGTAGCTCCGTACTACATGGGGCTCAGGTACGTCCTCTAACCCTAATTGTCACCCTCACACACCAGTGATTAGGGTTACTTCTTGGCTCTCTCTTTAGCCACTTGAGGACTCCCACCAAACATCACACAGAAACCCTAGACAGAGGCTCCTTTGAAGGTCTTCTTCCCTAACCCTTGGAGGACCTCACCGTCTAGGACATCACATTGGCGTCGTCTGTGGGAAGAGAAACTTCATTCCCACCCAGAAATTCTACCATGTTTGAGTTACGACCAGTTCAGAGGAGGAGGAGAGGGCGTCCAAGAAGGGTGCCATCAGCTGAGGATCTGCGCTAGCACTTTGAAGCCAATAGGGCAGCAAGGTCCTCACCACCTCCACCTCCTCCCCTGCCACCCCCAGGGTCTACCCACACCCACAGTGGACCTTACACCGTCCACACCGGAGACACTGCAAATCCAACTCAGCACCAGGGAGGAGGTCGGCGCGTGCAACTACGCTCCGATCCCGAAGAAACCAACATAGAACAGCACCGCCACTGCGGCGAACGTGCCCCCTCTGTCTTTACTACACATCGTTCTCATTCACGTCAATCTTCACTCTCTCGTGAAGTAGACGTCTTGTCCTTGATGAGACAACAGACGAGGATCATAGAGCAGCAAGGTAAAGCCATCGCAGATCCTCAGCAGGTTACTAAGCAACGTTTGGCTGAACGAGCTGTTGTTCAAGCTCCAACACCAAACGAATTCCCTCAACAAATAAGAAATTTTGTTGTGATACAAGATTTGGTTAAGTCACCGGAGAACCTCCGAGTGGAAACTATCTCGGGGGGTTTTGTCGGTGGGGGGGAGAAGAGGTCGGAAAGGAAAAAGCACGTCAATCAAGTATTAGCTGTTCGCCACAAGCCCATCTGCAAGAAACCATCTCGGAACTGTTGGAAGTCAAGCTTTCCCAAGGACTTCAAGTGCAATCACTATATGGTTTTGATGATAACAAACTCAAGATTCTCAAGTTTATATCAAGTGCAATCACAAGATCTTCATCCTTCAAGTCCAAGCTTCATGTTGAAGACTCAAGCAAATGAAGTTGAAGATTCAAGCAAATGAAGACCCTTTACCCTTTCCCTTAGGACATTATGTAAGGTAATGAAGTCAAGGTTTATATTATGTTAAAAGGCCAATATAAGCTTTTCTAAAATATATTTTTCATTTAAAGGAGAAGAAAAAGAAGTTTTGTGAAAATCAGTTTTTCTATCTTAGTTTCTGTGACAATACCTGATGTTACAAAACTCTGAATATTTTTATGTATGCAAGAGGGAGTAATCGATTACTTGCCTAAGTTAATCGATTAACTTTGTTGCATCATAGAAAAATCAGAGAGCTTGTAATCGATTAAGTGAACTTTGCTAATCCATTACTTTCTTATGAGAGTAATCGATTACCTGGCTCAAGTAATCGATTATAATTGTTGCATCATATATTTTCCTGAGACAAAGTAATCGATTATTGCTTTGAGATAATCGATTACATGATGTTGCATCATACAATTATCAGAGGCTCTGTAATCGATTATTAGAATAGTGGTAATCGATTATATGTGTTGCATCATACATTAAACAGAAGTGAAGTAATCGATTACATGCATGTGATAATCGATTACTGGTTTTAAAATGAATTTCAAAGTTTTTATTTTTAAAGGGATAATCGATTACCTCCCTGAAGTAATCGATTACCTCAAGTTTTATTGAAAAACGTGTCAGAATCATTTTGATTATTTCCTGATTTGTTTTTATATAAAAGATTCTGATTTATTTTATAAATTTCGAAAATGATTTTAAATTTGAATTATTTCCATTTTAGTTTTAAGAATCAAATATTTGTTTTATTTTGTAAATCTTTTTTTATTTGGTTTTGATTTTAAAGCTTATTTCAAAATCTTATTTTATTTTATTTTGATTTCAAATTGATTTTAATTTGTTGATTTAAATCTTTTTGATTTGATTCTGATTCTATTTTCAATTTCAAATTTCAAATTTCAAATTTCAAATCTTTGGTTTTAATTCTTAAATCTTTTATTTTATTTTTTGATTTGTTTTGATTTCAAAAATAACTCTATTTATTTGTTTTTCAAATATCACTTCTACACTTCTACATTTTCAACAATCTGATATTCACGCTCTTTTTCTTCTTCTCCATCTTCTCTGGTTTTCACGTTCATCTTTTTCTAAGAAAACAAAACCTTGCATTGGCCTTGTAACACTTTATATCGACTTCATTATCATAGAGCTTAATTGTTGTATCTGTGTTGCTTAGAACACATATTTGTTAGAGTGGCCTTATATTGTTGTATCAGCACTATTGAGAGTGCACTATAGGTCTTGTACCCAATCACTCATACCATAACCAGTGTTGTAAGTGGTGTGTAACCCTTAGTGACTAGGGAGTGAATCTCCTCGTGCGGACGTGCTGCGTTCGTGTGTGTAGGGTGAGGAACCCTTCTGTATTGGGTAGTTCTAGACGAACGGTGGGGCACCTAGTAGTTAGGCTATCTGGTTGTTTTTGAGGTCCCTGGCGAAAGGAGGTTCCTAGTAGCTTGCGGGGCGCTCTGGTTGTACTTGGGGACGCGTGGCGTCTTGGTTTAGTGAAAAGCTCAAGCGGGTCGCTTGGGGACTGGAGTAGGCCGGGTTTGCCGAACCAGGATAAAATCTCCGGTGTAATCTCTTCTATCCCTTATCTCTTTATTTTCTGTTGTTATATTTATTTGTTGTGCATCATATCATCTATTTTCATAATAATTAATTTAAAGATCCTTTAAATTAATTAGCGCGGTAACATTGTTTTCGTTGTTCTTATTTTAATTTGTTTTCCGTGCATATTAGTTATTATTATTATTATTATTATTATTATTAAAGCTTCCGCAAAATCGTTTTTATTCAATATATTAGTTTTCCGCTGCAAAATCTCTTTAATTTTATTGAAAACGATTTGAAACCAATGTTTTCATAAACACCCAATTCACCCCCCCCCCCTCTTGGGTGACGGCTGTCAATCCTATCAATAATTCTAACAATTGGTATCAGAGCTCTGTGCTCTGGTAAAGGCCTAACAGCCTAAGTTAAAGATCCGTTGTAGATTGGCAGCGTTGGGATAGTTTTATTTGTTTTAATATGGAGGGATTTTCATTCGATGATGCACCATTTTTTGATGGAAATAATTTTCATTATTGGAGTGCGAGAATGAAAATATTTTTACAATCTATTAGCCTTCGTTTATTTCATGTTGTTCTTAATGGTTTTGATGAAAAATCTTCTTCCTTGAATTTTCAAGCTATGCATGTTTTGAAAAATGCCTTGAACCATGATGCATTTGCTATTATTGAAAATTGTGAAAATTCTAAGGTTATTTGGGACACATTACATCTATACTATGCTACTAATGATCTTGTTGAAAGTGTAAGTGTCCACAGGAAAGAGGAGAAGGAACAATAAGAAGTTGTTATAGAACGTGAAAGGACCACCTCCCTAGACGAAGATTCTGATGATGAAAGTGAAAGCGTGGGGAGTAACTCAACAAGCGACTGTGATGACTTAGAGAGGATTTTTGAAACCTTTATGGACTCACTAGAGAAATCAAGTGACTCGGATGCGGAATCAATGGCAGATGAAATTAAAACATCCGACTACTTGGCTCATGAGGACCATGAGGTAATTTCAATTAATCCTTGTTCTAAATCTCTACAATTTGCATATAATGATTTGAGTGATTATTTGTTATCTTTAGAAAATAGAAACTTGGACACTTTACAAAAATTATCTCAAATTGAAAATGAAATTGATTTTTTGAAAAATGGAGATATTTTTGATAAAGAGATGTTTTTAGAAAATAGCTCCTCAACTATTTTTGAAAATTGTTTTGATATTGAAAAGCAAGTTGAGGATGCACTCTTTGAATATAGTAACATTGAAAAATCCATTTGTTCAAATTCCTTGCTTGAATGTGAAATTGAAAAGGATGTTGATATTCAAAAATCAAGCAAAGTGTTTGACAATGAAATTTTTCAATGTGAAGTTAAAAATTCCAAGTTTCATGAAAATAAGTTTGAAAAAATCAAATCATCGTCCAAACCCATTACATGTAATTATTGTGGTTGTTTAGGACATATTTCTCATTTATGCTTTTATCGTAAAAATTTAAATATGAGAAATAATATGCAATGGGTTCCAAAGGCCTCTAAGGAATCTATGACTAACCCCCAAGGACCCAAGATGAAATGGGTACCAAAAGGTTCTCCTTGTGTTATAAATGTGCAGGAAATGAAATCAAAGGGTGAACCAATTGGACAAGGAAAGGGGAAGTCTATGAAAGTTATGGGTAAATGGTCCAAAAACAAACAATATGGTCAAAAGAGAAAGATGTTCACAACCAAAGCTTCTAATGTGCAAAAAGGTGAAATCATAAGGTCAAGGACCTCAAGTAAGAAGAAATGGAATGAACCACGTGGAAGAGTAAAGGAGAAATTATCAAGGGTGGCACCTAAGAGGACAAGAAATAGATGGGTCGGTCAAAGGAGAATCAAGCCTACCAACAACAAAGCTTCACACAAGGAATATGGAAGAACCAACATGGTCAAAAATCAAAAAGTGAAGCAATGGGTAAAGGCGAATACTTCTTTGGTCAACAAACCTAAGGTACCTACCTCTTATTCTTCTTATATCAATGACTATACAAAGGTATACTTGGACTATTCTAAGTTTTACTCATACTAAGGTGGATCATGGGTGCTAAATTTTTTAAAAAAAATATATTTTTAATTATCATGATCACTCCTTGGTTGAATTAAATCATGTGTGCTTTACATCTTTTTTGAAAATTCTTTTTAGCACATGATTATTTTTGGTGTAGTCCTAGATACCTGTTACATATGGTGTGTTACATCATGTGTGGTTAAAATTTTGTTGTTATCTTCTATCACATGATTACACTTTATCTGTAATGATATTGCATTGATATATGAGGACATGCTTGTATTTGTAAGGTCATGTTTGGTACGACATGGACTTATAACATAAGCATCGTGTTATTTCTTTTTATGATTAGTGCATATGTTTAAATTGTTTATTCATATTTTACCTTCACAATATCTCTGATATTAGTGAAGAGATGTAACTAATCATAGAGGATCCAAGTCCTTGGATACCAAAAGAATTGTTCCTAAGTACTTTTACAGGTAATGCATCAAGTACAAGAGAAGGTATGAGCATTGAGATTATATGAAAGAATTCCAAAGGAGGAATTAAGACTCTCCTTCATCATGATGCTTGAGAAAAAGGGGAACATATTAAAAAGGTGGAGACTTCCTTCAAGGCAAAGAATAGAAAAACTCTTTAAGGAAGAACTTCACAAGTGCCCAAACATTATAACTTGAGAATGTGTCACAAACGATAAGTATCACCATTCTTATTTTTTTTAACTATTTTATGTTACTTATCTCTGTGATACACATGTTTATCTTGATGCTGAAATGTTTTTGTGATTTATTCCTTCTTCGATATATTTGCACAAATCTTTTTGAAGGATAAATTCTTTTTCAGCATACACCATATTCATGTGTTACTAACTCCTAAGGATCCAATTATCTTGGATACCAAGAGAAACGTGCTTATTAGTTTTGCAGGTATTCCTACAAGTATAAGTATGGAATGTCCTCTACCAACGTCGTTAATGGATTAAAATGAAAAGAGAACTGGGCAATACTCAATTACTTGAAGGTGATACGGCAATATCAAGACGATCTCTTGGAATGGAAGAAGTGCAACACATTGAATAAGAGGAGAGTGCCTTAAATTAAAGAATTTTGAATATCCGAATGGAAGGAACTCCAAAGCTTACTATCTTGAAAAATCTCATCTCGATAAGTATCATTACTCCTAAAACTTTTCATTCTTGTGATACATCTTGTTTATGTGATATATGCCTTAGATGACAAAGTTTGCTAAATTGAATTGCATTAAATATTTTTTTGTCATGGCATATAGGCTCATAAAGTTTTGATGTTGCTTTATATAGTAAGCATAAACATGTTTTATTGATGCATTTGATCTCCCTTTATATCTTGCTTGGTTGAATCATTCTTTTAGAAAGGGGGAGAAAAACTTTTTCAAATTTGCATAAAAACATGTTTCGCCTCTTCACCTTATCTTGACATCATGTGCTTTTTTAAACTATGCTTTGGGACAAAAAAATTTTTTTTTGTTTCCCATAACTCCTTATGCTGATGTCAAATAGGGGAAGATGTGAAAGTCTCTTACTTTAATCTCCTTGTTATTATTAATGCTTCTACCCAGTGTTTCAGGGGGAGTTTAGCATTTGGTTTATTTGATCAAAAGGGGAGAGATATTTTACAAAAGACATGGGCTTAATGAAGACAAAAGGGGAAGAGAACCAAATGTCATCGACAAAACAAAAGGGATCATGTGATAACTCCCATTGAAAGAAAAGTGAGAAGTCAAGCTTACTCATGGGGAGAAGAATTGTGAGATTCATGGCATATCTGATGAATAACAAAAGGGGGAGAAGAAAAGTTCAAGCATAACAACAAGAGAAGAATTCTGAACCCACTTTTTGCTGTTGACAAAAGGGGGAGAAGAATTCCTGAATGATGCTTAATGATGCAAGGATGCGAAACATTTAATTTGTTATATATCCTTTTTGTATCCTTGTTGTATTATTTGTGTTCTAGGGATAAGGCTGTGTTTATTATATATACATTTGCTTGTATAACACTTGTGATGCAGATCATTCAGAATACAGGTTTGTCATCATCAAAAAGGGGGAGTGTTGGAAGTCAAGCTTTCCCAAGGACTTCAAGTGCAATCACTATATGGTTTTGATGATAACAAACTCAAGATTCTCAAGTTTATATCAAGTGCAATCACAAGATCTTCATCCTTCAAGTCCAAGCTTCATGTTGAAGACTCAAGCAAATGAAGTTGAAGATTCAAGCAAATGAAGACCCTTTACCCTTTCCCTTAGGACATTATGTAAGGTAATGAAGTCAAGGTTTATATTATGTTAAAAGGCCAATATAAGCTTTTCTAAAATATATTTTTCATTTAAAGGAGAAGAAAAAGAGGTTTTGTGAAAATCAGTTTTTCTATCTTAGTTTCTGTGAAAATACCTGATGTTACAAAACTCTGAATATTTTTATGTATGCAAGATTGAGTAATCGATTACTTGCCTAAGTTAATCGATTAACTTTGTTGCATCATAGAAAAATCAGAGAGCTTGTAATCGATTAAGTGAACTTTGTGACACCCTTCTTGATTATCCAAAAATAATATAGTACTTAAGCTATAATATTGGATAATATATGGACTTGTGATTATTAAGAAAATGTGAAAAATACAATTTTCTTTGAAAAGCGGGTGCACAAACTAAAACTTGGAATTCTTGGAGAAGGAATTCGAAATCATTTTTAAACAATTATATCGAGTTCGACAAGTTCTAAAACCTTTTAGTGAATTGGGTAACCTTCGTATCTTGAAATCATATTTATGTAATAGAAAATGAATGAAGCTACCCCTTGCTTTAATTGATAAATGGATACCATCGGATACTTTTCACAGCCGAACTCTTAAATAGATTAAATCAGAGTAAGCGGAAATTATAGGACTATGCAACTAGTAATAATATCAAACATAGATTTTATATATGAAAAGAGCCATGTCTACATAGTCCCATCATCAGTCTCCAAGAACCATATACAAGTCCATCACAGATCTACATCCTCATATAACCATAGCCTAGAGTACTCAAAAGTATATCTACATAATATATACATAACAAAATATGGACTCTAGGAGTGGTCGCGTAGATCCGGCAGCATCAGATGTAGTAGTAGTGATAGCAGTAGTCTCCAAGGAACATAAGTAGTAAGGTAGTAGTAGCATCATCATCAAAGCATCAGCAGCAGCAAAGTATCCTCCACAGCCTCCACACATCGGATCCACTAATCCTCATCACATACCATATGCACATACCTAGGGGTCATCGTCCCTCCCATCACTCCCAGTAGAATGCACGACAGGCTCGCTCCCACTCTCGTCCTCCACCGGATCCTCCTCGATCTCATCCGAGGGAGAGTGTACCCTACCACTGGGTACCAGGTCAGGTGATGGTGAAACCCTGACTGGACTCCTCGGATCAGAAGGGGGAGTCTCCTCGTGGACGACTCTCGAAGTAAAAGGGTGTGAGGGGGTAGGTTGAAAATAAAAACTATGATACGAGCGAGCTGGTCGTGTGGGAGGTGGTCCATGGTAAGTATAAAAGAGGGGTACGTGCATAGTGTACATGATGGGAATCCTAAATCTACGAGGATGAAACCAGACCGTCGAGTTGGGATGGTAGAAGATAACCTCTACCTCTCCCTCGAAGACCGCTCGGTGATCCTCGTAGATCCATATGCCACTAAAAAGTGGCCGGATCTCGACGCAAGCGATGTAACGTGACATCACCTACAAGGGCATAGGGGTAAGCATTTATATACACATAATCAACAGAGTATAAATTTGCACAATATGAATATGTAAATATGCAACAATGAACAACAATCACATTTAGCACTTAGCAGTTATTGAATGCAATTAGGATGCTCATACTTGTTTCATTTATCACACTTAATTCAAATGAGTGGCATGATGCATGAATCTAGCTCTCATGCCTATCTCCATCATTCTATGTCACTCTTTGACGTCCATCCCTGACAACCCAGCACTCACCAGTGCGTTGTATTCCTAGGTATACAACAGTTCGTACATTCACCAAGAATGTACACGACAAGCTTGGAATCAATGCCACCCGAGCAATGTTATAACGTGCCACCCGAGCAACGTACCATCATCCAAACGGCCCATCATCCAAATGGTATAACCGTATCGGCATCCACTCAGCCGACCACGTCAACGACGTGTCATCAAGCAAGCGTATTGGCACTCCCAGAGGCCCTCCTCATGTTACCAAAACATGATAAACGACTTACCATCCAAACTCCAAATGAATGCATCATTTTTAAGATTGAAGGAAATTGATTAATATATTACATGCCACCTAGGCACATTCCGTCATCCAAACGGACCGTCATCCAAACGGTGTATCCATATTAATCAATTCCTCTTAAGTTCAGATCCCTTGGATTATGGTTATGAAATCCTTAACCAATTGAGTTAGAATTTAAAATGGTGTTTCTCAGGTTCTGGGTAAATTACTCGAGTATAATTCAGCATACTCGAGTGTTTTTCAACTTTTCCAGATTACTCGAGTATTCTTAAAATTACTCGAGTGTTCATGACTTTCTGAGGATCTGGGTTTCAAATTCAATAAATTACTCGAGTAGTTCATGGGTTACTCGAGTGCTCATCATGATTTCCAGAATACTCGAGTCACCCCTGCATTACTCGAGTGGTTTGCCTTAACATGTCCTCAGGTCTTGCTCGATACTCGAGTACCAGACACAATACTCGAGTGTTCTTGCTCAAATTACATTGTTTTACAAACGTTTTACTCGAGTACCTGGTCTAATACTCGAGTGTTTCGCAGCAGAAAACACTGAAATCTTAGTTTCAACATACCATTTTCATTTCTACTCATTTCCAGTCCATTCCAAGGATCAACAGAGTTAACATATCATAATTTGAACATGCGACAACATTCATTTCATATCAAATAACAGATTTGACAGAGAATCAACCATTAATGCATAAAATACTCAATTTGGCAACTCAATACCTCAAATTGCAAAATAAACATCACACTCATGAAACAATGGTCATTTAAGCTTGCATGCATGATTTAGAACTTGCTCAACACAGTTTTAGAGCATGACTTGGTCTCTAAACCAAAGTTCCTATTCAATCTAAGCCATTAGAGCCTCTTGGTGGCTCTCTAATGCATTTAATGGAATTTAAACTCTATCTAGTGTACGAAATTTACTTCCCCTTACTTCTCAGACGTGAATCAAACAGAGAATTCCAAAGAAAAGCTCCACAGCACCAAAAATCACTTTAAGCACCAACATGCAGAGCAGTTTTGAGTGCACCACCAGAATCGAATTGGTTCACCCATGAAACAAAGATAAGAATTGGGGAAAATTAGATTTCTAGACTCTATACAACATAATCTAACTAAAGGAATCGAATTTGAGACTCAGGGATTCGTGAGCTTACCACAATCAATGATCAAAGTGAGCTCCCAGAACTGATGACAGCAAACAAACCTTGACTTCCCAACTTCGATTCTAATAGCACACTCACTCTCAGCTCACAATCTTTATGTCTATACAAAGCTCGTGATGTGACCTTTGCATTGGTGTATAATTTGTGATTTGAAACTGAACACAGAGGGAGAATCGAAGAATACAATTTCAGAACCCTATCTTGAGCAAGTTTCACAATTCCATCAACAAAGTCTTCAATCTTGTTGATGAAGGGCTTAAATAGACATGGAGGGTGTTCATGCGTGACGACACGCCACCCAGGGCGTTGGCAAGGAGACGATTTCGTGTCAACGACACGGAATCGTTCATGGTGACTCAGCAAACGCACTAACTCGTGCAGTTTGACCCAGAATACTCGAGTATTCCAGAAAATACTCGAGTATTTTGCCTAGTTTTTGAAAAATAATTATTTTATTTACTTTCCCTCCAAAATCTTTCCTATATTTGCTTCTAGGTCCCAACCCAGGGACTAGTATGCAAAGATACCTATTTCATGCATAAATATATTTATTAAAATAAATTCTAATAATATAAACACAGGTTTTAATCAAAGATTAAAAATAGAAATAATTAATTATAATAAACTTTATAATTAATATTCCATTAATCCAGGATTAAAATTTTGGCGTGTTACAAACTTTGCTAATCCATTACTTTCTTATGAGAGTAATCGATTACCTGGCTCAAGTAATCGATTATAATTGTTGCATCATATATTTTCCTGAGACAAAGTAATCGATTATTGCTTTGAGATAATCGATTACATGATGTTGCATCATACAATTATCAGAGGCTCTGTAATCGATTATTAGAATAGTGGTAATCGATTATATGTGTTGCATCATACATTAAACAGAAGTGAAGTAATCGATTAAATGCATGTGATAATCGATTACTGGTTTTAAAATGAATTTCAAAGTTTTTATTTTTAAAGGGATAATCGATTACCTCCCTGAAGTAATCGATTACCTCAAGTTTTATTGAAAAACGTGTCAGAATCATTTTGATTATTTCCTGATTTGTTTTTATATAAAAGATTCTGATTTATTTTATAAATTTCGAAAATGATTTTAAATTTGAATTATTTCCATTTTAGTTTTAAGAATCAAATATTTGTTTTATTTTGTAAATCTTTTTTAATTTGGTTTTGATTTTAAAGCTTATTTCAAAATCTTATTTTATTTTATTTTGATTTCAAATTGATTTTAATTTGTTGATTTAAATCTTTTTGATTTGATTCTGATTCTATTTTCAAATTCAAATTTCAAATTTCAAATTTCAAATCTTTGGTTTTAATTCTTAAATCTTTTATTTTATTTTTTGATTTGTTTTGATTTCAAAAATAACTCTATTTATTTGTTTTTCAAATATCACTTCTACACTTCTACATTTTCAACAATCTGATATTCACGCTCTTTTTCTTCTTCTCCATCTTCTCTGGTTTTCACGTTCATCTTTTTCTAAGAAAACAAAACCTTGCATTGGCCTTGTAACACTTTATATCGACTTCATTATCATAGAGCTTAGTTGTTGTATATGTGTTGCTTAGAACACATATTTGTTAGAGTGGCCTTATATTGTTGTATCAGCACTATTGAGAGTGCACTATAGGTCTTGTACCCAATCACTCATACCATAACCAGTGTTGTAAGGGGTGTGTAACCCTTAGTGACTAGGGAGTGAATCTCCTAGTGCGGACGTGCTGCGTTCGTGTGTGTAGGGTGAGGAACCCTTCTGTATTGGGTAGTGCTAGACGAACGGTGGGGCACCTAGAAGTTAAGCTATCTGGTTGTTTTTGAGGTCCCTGGCGAAAGGAGGTTCCTAGTAGCTTGCGGGGCGCTCTGGTTGTACTTGGGGACGCGTGGCGTCTTGGTTTAGTGAAAAGCTCAAGCGGGTCGCTTGGGGACTGGAGTAGGTCGGGTTTGCCGAACCAGGATAAAATCTCCGGTGCAATCTCTTCTATCCCTTATCTCTTTATTTTCTGTTGTTATATTTATTTGTTGTGCATCATATCATCTATTTTCATAATAATTAATTTAAAGGATTTTAAATTAATTAGCGCGGTAACATTGTTTTCGTTGTTCTTATTTTAATTTGTTTTCCGCGCATATTAGTTTTTATTATTATTATTATTAAAGCTTCCGCAAAATCGTTTTTATTCAATATATTAGTTTTCCGCTGCAAAATCTCTTTAATTTTATTGAAAACGATTTGAAACCAATGTTTTCATAAACACCCAACTCACCCCCCCCCCCCCTCTTGGGTGACGGCTGCCAATCCTATCAATAATTCTAACAGGAACATCCCCATCAGCTTTTCCGACCAGGATATGGAAGGCATCATCGCGGATCACAATGACCCAATCGTGATCGCGGCGATGATCAGCAACTTTGAAGTCGCCCGAGTTTTTATCGATCAAGGAAGTTCGGCCGACATTCTTTTTCTTCACACCTTTCAAGCACTTAAGCTGAGGTCAGCCGACCTCGTGGAATTTGAGGGCAATCTCATCAGCTTCACGGGTGAGGCAATTCACCCCCTAGGAGCTATCCATCTCCTGGTAACCTTAGGCAAGCAGCCTTCGGCCCGAACGGAGATCATCAAATTTCTAGTTGTTGATTCTGAATCCCCCTACAATGTGATACTGGGACGAACCTGCCTGCAAGCTTTCGGGGCAGTGATGTCGACGGTACATTTAGCCATGAAATTTGTCGGCTCTGACGACAAGGTCGTCATCGTCAAAGCCGACCAGCTCAAAGCCCGACTCTGCTACAACGCGAGTCTACGGGAAATTAAAAAGAAGCAAGAGGAGCTCACTGGTCCAACATTGGCCAAAGGGAAGGTCCTATTGGCTAAAATCGATGTTCGGGCCGAGCAGGATGATCTTAGGCCTTCTCCTCAAGGGGAGTGGCTGGCAATTCAAATTGATCCCTCTGACCCCAACAGAACTGTCAGAGTGGGCGCCGACCTCCCTCAAGAGATCCAGGGCGAGATCATCGACCTGTTACGAGCTAATTTGGATTTGTTTGCTTGGACATCGGCCGACATGTCGGGAATCGATCCGAACTTTATTTGTCACAAGCTCAGCGTGGATCCGAAGGCAAGGCCGGTAGCCCAAAAGTTGAGACGAGTTGGAACAGAGAAAGCGAAAGTTATTCAGGAAAAGGTTTCCGAGTTGCTGGAAGCTGGGTTTGTCAAAGAGGTGCCATACGCCGAATGGGTTGCAAATACTGTTTTGGTCAAAAAGGCAAACGGCAGTTGGAGGATGTGTGTGGATTACACCGACCTCAACAAAGCCTGCCCCAAGGATCAGTATCCACTGCCAATTATTGACCAGCTCATCGATAGTTCGGCAGGATACCAACTATTGTCGTTTACTGATGCCTACTCGAGATACAATCAGATCCCCATGTATCCCCCAGATCAAGATAAAACCACATTCACAACTGGAAAGGCAACTTACTGCTACACTGTCATGCCTTTCGGTTTGAAGAATGCTGGGGCAACCTACCAAAGAATGATGAACAAGGTTTTTGAGGGAATCATTGGTACCACCATGGAGGTCTATATTGATGACATGATTACAAAAAGCAAGAAAAAATAGGACCATGTCCGAGATCTCACCATGGTTCTTGAAAGGGTAAGAGTGCATAAAACGAGGCTGAATCCGGAAAAGTGCACCTTTGGAGTTCCAGCTGGTGCCTTCCTCGGATTCATGCTATCCGAAAGAGGAATTGAGGCAAACCCCGACAAGTGCCGAGCTATATTAGAAATGAAGAGCCCTGCCGATCTCAGAGGAGTGCAACAATTAACAGGCAGGATGGCAGCACTGTCAAGGTTCCTCCCTCAGGAAGCAAAGAAGGCCTTACCCTGGTATCAACTGCTGAAAAAAGGTACAACTTTTCATTGGGATCAAAATTGTGAAACTTCTTTCCTGGCACTTAAGGAATATCTCTCTTCTCCTCCAGTTCTCTCCAACCCTCGGCAGGGGGAAAGCCTTTTCATTTATCTTTCTGTTGGTGATTTCGCCCTCAGTTCGGTGTTGGTCCGAGATGAGGGCCGAACTGAGTTTCCTGTTTACTTCATTAGCCGAGCTCTGCAAGGTCCCGAGCTCTGGTATTCTAAGATTGAGAAATTTGCATTCTGTCTAATCCTGGCTGCACGGCAGCTACGACAATATTTCCAGAGCCACCCCATTGTCGTAAGGACCGCCCAGCCCATTAAACAAGTTCTGCAGAAGTCTGACCTTGCTGGGAGAATGATGGCATGGTCAATCGAACTGTCCGAGTTCGACATCTCCTATGAACCGAGGAAGGCAGTCAAGTCACAAGCATTGGCAGATTTTGTATCCGAGTTCACAGAGCCCCACCAAAGCTCTAGCTCGGACACTTGGGTGATATACGTTGATGGCTTGAGCAATCAAAAGGGTGCAGGAGCTGGCGTTATTTTGGAAAATACGGAGGGCCTTAGCATCGAATATTCCCTGAAATTCGAGTTCTTAACCTCGAATAATCAGGCGGAGTATGAAGCAGTCATCGCAGGCCTCTGCATGGCTAAGGAGCTCGGCGCAACTGAAGTTCAAATTATGAGCGATTCCCAATTGGTGCTCTCCCAAGTCATCGGAGACTACCAAGCAAAAGAACTCATCCTGCAGAAGTACCTTGATAAAGTTAAATCCCTAGCGCTCGATTTTGAAAAATTTTCTATCACCCATATCCCCCGCTGTTCAAACTTCCGAGCCGATGTGCTTTCCAAGCTGGCGAGCACAAAATGTGGAGGGAACAACAAAAGCCTCATCCAAGAACAAATCTCGGCCCCAAGTGTAGTAATGGCTGTTTCTGTATCGCCGAACTGGATGCATCCGATAAGGTCATACCTCGAACATGGAATACTCCCAGCCGATCAGAAGGAAGTAAAGAAACTTAACAGAAAGGCAGCTGAGTATGTTATTATTGATGGAATCCTTTATAGAAGAGGAATGTCCTCCCCACTCCTCCGATGTCTCACCTCCGAGGAAGCTCAAGAAACCTTGAACGAGGTCCACGGAGGATTGGGGAGCCACCACGTTGGGGGCAAGTCCTTGGCAAGAAAGGTATTGAGGGCTGGATATTTCTGGCCAACCTTGGTAACGGACTTCATCGACCATGTGAGGAAATGTCCTCAGTGTCAATTCTTCAGTGATGTTTATCAGAAACACTCCGAGGAACTCTACTCTCTAGCTTCCCCCTGGCCCTTCAGCATGTGGGGGATGGACATTGTGGGACAGTTCCCAACAGCTCCAGGTCAGCTGAAGTTCATTGTGGTAGCAATAGATTACTTCACCAAATGGATCGAGGCTGAACCGTTAGCAACCATCACTTCGGCAAGAATACAGAAATTCTTCGTGAAAAAAGTCATTTCTCGTTTTGGACTTCCACTCACACTAATCACCGGCAACAGTAGCCAGTTCGCTGCCAACAACTTCCAGCTTTTGGCTAAAAATCTCGGAATCTCTCATCGGTTCTCCTCGGTCGAGCACCCCCAGACCAATGGGCAAGCCGAGGCGGCTAACCGAGCTATTGTTGATGGCCTTAAGAAGAGAATTACTCAAGCCAAAGGGGCATGGGCCGATCTGCTACCTGAGGTCCTCTGGTCGATCAGGACCACGGTACAAACCTCAGCAGGAGAGACCCCCTTTAGACTCACCTATGGTTGCGATGCGGTCATCCCCATCGAACGAAGGATTCATACCTTCCGAATGAGGGACAGGCCCGAGCAACAAAATGAAAATTTGATCAAAGAAAATCTAATACTGGCCGAAGAGATCCGAGAAGCCGCATCCATTCGGGAGAAGAAAGCAAAGGAAAGGCAAGACAAGCAGTACAACAAAACAGTGCAACCCAGGTCTTTTGAAGTCGGAGACCTCGTCCTCCGAAGAGCAGATATCGGTCTTAAAAACCGAAGGGACGGGAAATTTGCTCAGAATTGGGAAGGCCCCTACAGAGTCGTTTCAAAAACATACTCTGGGGCATACAAGCTAGAGACTCTTGAAGGAGCCGATCTCAAAAACTCCTGGAACGTTGCAAAACTGAGAACCTACTTCAGTTAGGTTTACCTCGGGCGATCATCGGCAGTCACCAACACCTCCAGCTAAAGTTTAAGTTTTACTTTAGTTTCTATTTAATGTTTTTGCATCTACTTCCCTTGACACGTTCTCTTCCATTGTGGTATACTCACCTTTTTAAATCCATTAAAGGCAATGTACTCGCATTTATGATTAATAAAAAAGTACAAACTTGCCCATACTCAAGTGCCACAGTTTTATATACGACGTACTAGCTTCTCATTTAGCACTAGCCACCTAAATGTTACATGGCTCTATGCACAGCCAACATCTTGTAAATGAGATCGGCTCATATGCACAGTGTACAAGGGACACCCGATAAAGTACAGCTTGTTGTGAAATGTTCTCACATAGCTTCACTCAGCAACCTCTTTCACATCGGGGACGAGGGCACCCACCTCGGCTAAGGAGGGTAGATCCGAGATCCCTACCATATGCACTTATATACAGTACCTCTTTTCAGAGGAAAACTTATAAGATTACTGCACTTACTGAGTCGTCCGAGCCCGGCCTCATTATCCAGGTCCGATCAAGTGTTCTTATTTTGGGGTCCAATCAATTCCGAATACAACAAGTTAAAACAGGACTTGTATTCTCAAAAACATTTTTACTTGGTTATTTAAAATGCTACAAGTCTCAAACACTTGCATTCTTTCTTAAGTTTTCTTGGTGACCACCTAACCAATCGCAGTTCGGATCCGAAGTCTTACGAATAAACATGCATCGAGTTAGCAGAGTAAAACTCGCATTCGTGCAACAAGTTAAAGTAAAGGCTTGCACAAATTGATCTCCGACACAATGTGTATGCAACAAGTTAAAATAAAAACTTGCATCAAAATAACATGCAACAAGTTAAACTAGAAAGAACTTGCATAAAAATAAAATGTTATACAAAGTCAGCAAAGTACACTTGTTACAAAGACATGTTGTACAAAATGCAAGCGGCCCAGCATAAGGGACTTATGCTGCTTCATCTTCAACATCGGAAAGGACAACCGAACTCGGGTTGAACTCCTCATCAGGTTTCTCCACCAAGGGGTTGGGAAGGTTATCATCGGGTTGGTCGAGGTCAACCTCGGCCCCGTCTTTGTCATAGTCGACCATCTTCCTATCTTCCACCCCGAACCCAGCAGAAGCACTGATCACCCGAATTCGGAGCCCTTGATTCAGGTGAAGAATCTGCTCCACGGCACTGGCAAAGATTTTAGCTCCTCCCTTCTCAAAGTCGAAGTTGGCCTCGGACGCCGCAATCTTGTGCTTAAGTGCTTGAGCAGCCCTCTTCCTCAGCATGGATCTCACCTTTTCAACTTCGGTCAGGCCCTCCTACCGACCTTCCTCCTTGGCTGCCACTTTAGCCGCCTCCTCTGCCGTCTGAGCCTCCTCCCTTATTTTGGCCACAGCCTCTTCATGATTTTTCAGAAGCTCCTCCATCTGCTGGCGGTGCTTCTCTTCTAATTCAACCAACTTTGGGTCGGCGGAGCTCTTGCTACTCCGGAGATCAACAACCTCGGCTGCCAGGTCGGACCGAGCCTTCTTCTTGGCGGGAGACACCCCCTCAGCCACATCATCAGAGACCTCGGCCAACACATTAAAAATGTTTGTCGACCTCTTCAAGTGATAGGCCAGCCCCTCGGCCATCTTCTTCCACTCGGCCCCCGACATCTTTATGAGAGCATCCTTGACCGAAGGCTTGGCTTGGTGGTCTCGGGAGACTATCAGTTCCTCTCCTTGGACAGCCCGATGAAGGTGGGGAATCCGCAATCATGACCTCGGTACCCGGGCTTGGAGACTGAGGAGGAGGAGGGGCGATGATCACAGCAGGTGGAGTAGGATGAATGGGACCCGAATCAGTAGAGGTTGTGTCATTTGAAACCTCGGCAGGCACGTTTTCAGTGGAAGAACTCTCAGCCCTCTTCCTCTTTCGGGCTTCCAGGGATGCTTTGAGCGCTCGGGACGACATGTCCGACCAATGTTCTTCTGCAAACAAAAGGATAAAGGAAAGTCAATAAGAAAATCGAAGCAAACGTACAAGTGTAAGGTTAAAGTTAACTACCAATTTTGGTTAGGACTTCGTTATCAGGACACTTCATGAATACTCCAATATCGAGCTGGAATTTCCGAGCCCGGTACTCAGTCTGGAAGTGGTGGGTCATTGCTGCCTCATCGGCGTCAAGTGTTGTGCCCGACCACCTCTGCGGCGTACTGATGTGGCGATTGAAGAACTCCGGGGTCCACTGCAAGGGGAACCTCAGACCCGTCTTGGATCGGAACCAAGGTGGTCTCGTTCCAACATACTTATACTTGAAAAACCTGGGCTTGAAATGCTTCCAAGATTCCGAGAACATACCGAATAGCCCACAATGACCTCGGGCTTTGGCCGACACCCAAAGCCGACCAGTAACCCCGTCTTTATTACTGACGAACGGGTTGTACATCCACAAGAAGAGCCGAACTGTGCACGCCAACCCCTTGGCTCCCGCAATACTTCTGAAACGCTCGGAGAAAAGACCAAGTGTTGGGATGGAATTGCGAAGGGGCCAGACCGAGCTCGTTCAAAACCCTCATTTCCAGATCGGTGAACGGGAGGGTCACGCCGAGATTGTGAATCATGTCGGCATAAAAGAAGAATGAGTTGTTGTCGGTTCGAGTGCATATCCTGTCATTTGCTAAACAGGGGAGTACTTCGTAAGAAGTCCCGGTGGTGTCCCCTGGGCAAGGCAGCACGGCTCTCTTCACTTCGGCAAGCTTGTCCTCGGAGTCTAAGCTAGACCGAACTCCCTTGGGTTCCACGTCAACCCACTCGTACTGATCGGCATCCGTAGGCGCAGGGTAAAGCTCAGGTCGGCTGATGCACTTCCTGGGCGGCATGGTACCTGTGGAAGAACAGGGGAGCTCGGTGTTAGTCCTATGGGTTACAAAGAATAAACCTCCAGAAAACCCCCTCGAAGTTGTTCCGAGGGGCGAGCATCTCCCCTCTACCACAGGTGCCCCCCGTTCGTACATTCTCTCTCTCCATCCTTTCAAAATCGGCACGCTCCCTACCATCGATGAACTCGGCCCAGGCGTATTGGCGTACCCATTCCCTTTGCTCTTCCCAGTCTCGAGGATAGATGACCTCAACGGGATCGACTTCCAGGACTCGCTTTTCATACTTATCCCTATACTCCCTTTGGCGACGGAGCGCCTCGTCTACCTCAGTGGAGGAGCAGGACGAGGAGGAAGAGTCGTCCTCCTCCTCAGAACTGCTGGTTGACAGGGAGACTACCCCTACCCACTTCCTAAACCATTCCCTACTCATACCTCCCCAATCCACTTCTCTGGTCTTCTGAAAAGTACAAACAAAAACACAAATCAAAAACCCTCCACAAATCCTAAAAACACCCCAAACCCATAAACTCCAAAAATCCCAGCATTATTCCCTAAAATTAAAACCCCAAAACCCAAGAAGAATACCTCAGCCCATAAAAACAAAAGAACAAAACCACTAGCCCCTACCATATAAACTGCGAGACAGTAAGAAGGGAAGAGAAGGGAAGAAGAAGAAAAAACAAAGAAAGGAACAGTACCTTAAGTTTATAAACCTGGAAGAAAGAGTTTGCAAAGTCAGAACGAATTTACTGTTGAATTGGAGGAGAAGAAACCGCAGCGCAGGAGGGAAGAGTTTTCGTTCGTGGAAAAGGAAGGAGAAAGATCTCAGGATTACAGAGAAAGAGAAAGGATCTTCGTATTGTGCAGATTGGGAGAGGGAGAATAATACAGATTGGGAGAGGGAGAATAATAGTCGAAGAGAGAGAAAGTTGCAATTTTGTGAAAGAGGGAGAAGAGAAACCGCCATTTTCCCCCACTTTCGAACTATGGGCCTGGTCCAAAAGGCCCAACCCAGCATGAGACCATACACAAAAAGACACGTGGCGCGGAATAGCTGGAATCACGAACCTCAAGCAACGTCGCAGTAATGGCGACGCTTCGTTAGGTGTGATTTCTGACACGTGTCAGACCTGGAGAATGCAAGCGTCACTTCGGAGCAGGCGAAAGGACAGCTCTCAGACCTGCTCCGTCACGATGAAAGGACATTTCAGGGACAGCTGGATCCAGCTCTTGGCAGCTCATCGTCCGAACTCCCTAGAACCTCGGAACAAGGCTCGAATAGCCTTGACCGAGCTGGGGGGCTTATGTGGTGGACTCGGCTCTTATGTGGTGGATTTGGGAAAAGGACCTAAACCAAGACCTCGGAACAAGGCTCAAATAGCCTTGACCGAGCTGGGGGGCTTATGTGGTGGACTCGGCCTGGCCGAGATCCTCAGAACCCTCGCTTAAGGCCTCACGGCCCTATAAGAAGCCCTCTGTGTGCTAGGCCGAGCTCAAGGCTCAACGGCCGAACAGATACCAGATACGGGCCAACCTCATACTCCTACCCGGGTCCGACTTCCCTGTCCGAAACCTCCCAGAGTCCGACACCAAGGACAGAATGACGTGTCTCACCTTATCCACAAGGACAGCTCATCCACTCATAGCTCAGTACAGGCTGGCCCTACTTGGGCCTCAAGCAGGCCCATTAGGGCAACCAGCTCCCCCCTATAAGTAGCTCCGTACTACATGGGGCTCAGGTACTTCCTATAACCCTAATTGTCACCCTCACACACCAGTGATTAGGGTTACTTCTTGGCTCTCTCTTTAGCCACTTGAGGACTCCCACCAAACATCACACAGAAACCCTAGACAGAGGCTCCTTTGAAGGTCTTCTTCCCTAACCCTTGGAGGACCTCACCGTCTAGGACATCACAGTTAGATAAAACTAATTTCTAAACGTATACTTAATTAACATGTATCTTGAGGTACATATTAAAAAAATTCCTTATGTTATTACAAGTTTTTCTAATGTATTATATCTATAATGTATATTAAGAAATTCATATTAAATAAATTTATATCGATAATTAATGTAATTAATACATATGAATATTATAAATACGTGAAATTTTAATAGGAATTATTCTTTATGATCTTATATGTAAGACTAGTTTTCAGCCCGTGCAGTGCATGGGTTGGTTGTTTGTTTATTTATTATTAGTTAAATATCTTGCAAGATTAAAAAAAAAATTACCATTAGTAGTTCAAAAAGTTAATAATAATTTTTGGTTTAAGAATTGAATCATTATCAATTATTTATTAATAAACATAAAATATTTTGTGAAAAACCAAATGATAAATTCAGGAAAATATAAAACTTAGTAATAAAAGATGGAAATTGAAGACTCGAAAGCAAGAAAAAAAATGGACTGCTACTAAATGAATGGTAAATCCAAGGTACTATTTCCTTCAATAAATTTAGCATATCGTTCATTAGTTGAAATTTAAGATATAATCTTAACCTAATAAAAATTTTCCTGTACCCAACAATTATAGCGAATTAACCCAAAAAATAAAAAATGAAAGTAAAAAACGCTGAAAGAGAGAAGGAAGAATTTCATCATTTCATGTTCCCCTAACATGCAAAATTCTATATTCTGGAAAAAATAAAACATGGAAATAATTTTATTTCCCGATTTTCTAAGTATATGTTGAAAGTTTATGTACAAACTTAGTATATATAATTCATGAATTTAATAGAAAGGACAAAACAAAAAATTGAGTTTGAAATTAAAATAATAAAAATAATACACCTGGATATGGATTTTGAATATTGGAGAAAATAAAAGAAAAGTAGAGAAACTAAATTTGAAAGAAGTGGAAAAATGAGGGAGCCAATAAGGGGATGCTTAATTTCAAACCATTTAGAAACTGCAATCATGCAGTTTTCATTTGCAGTTTTCATTTTTTTTGCTTTGATTTGAATTTTGACCCAATATAAAAATCAAGAATTACCAACTATCTTTTAAAAAAATAAGAAAAGAATTGCAATAATCAAAATTTTCATTGACTTTAGTTGTGATCCAGAACCATATTAACGATTCAAAATTTCAAATTATATATTAAGATAAAAAATGAATAAAAGAAAAACAAATAAAGTTAATGATGTGGAAAATAACAATATGTAGCAAGTTGAGAAACTTGCCTGGAGCCCATGATCTTTTCTGAAACATATAGAAATAGAGGAACTGACGAAGTGTTAGTTCTGAAAACTATGTAACTAAGATTTAGATAACTATTGTTAAACTTAAGTTAAAGATAATTACAAACATTAAAAGCAAGTAAGAAGAGATAATTTCAATATAACAAAATAGTAACAAAGAGAAAAAAGTTAAGAAGAATTATCGAGCACTCCAACAAAACATGCAAAGAATCAAACAAAAGTCAAGAACAAAAGAAAGAATTTAAACAAAATAATTGTTCTTGGGTGTGAAAAAAATTACAAATTGAATTATTTCATGATTAGAAATTCGAAACCTGAAAACTGATTAGAAGTTCGAAACATGGAAACTGATGATCTCATAGATATAACACAGATATGACACAAACATATACATATTTTTCCTACATGTTGTCTGACCTCTCTTCACTTTACACACAATATGCATTAAGATTAAGGAACATACTGCTGTTACCCATTCACACTGTTGTTGCTACATCCTAAATTAGCCATGTGATATCGACACACTTGTTCAATGTATGATTATTTTTCTGAGAGACACATGAATCTCAAAGGGTAAGTTGTTGTTCAATGGTGAGTGATTATGCACTTGTTGTTCAATAGTTGCACAAAATATAAGGAAGGATGTAACTTGATATAACCAAGTGTAACTTATTGTAACTTCTAATTGTAATAAAGCAACTTAATTTTTAAGATTTAAATTTGAAATTTGAAATTTAAAAACAATGGAAATCTTGTGAAAGGAGGACACATGGATGCCCTCATTGAGTTGAAACCCCAACTTTTAAAGAGAAAGCGGTATTTTAAAATGGGTGAATGAGAGAACTCCATTGAGACACCTTTTTATAATAAAAGGAAAGATTTCTTTTGAGATTATTTACTCCTATTAAAGAAGTTAGTTAAATTTGTTAGTAGCATTGAAAATTTTATATATTTTTTCAAAACTATCTCTGTAATTATTATTTGGACTCTAAAAAATATTGAATAAGTAAGGATGTTTATGATAATAAATAATTAAATGTTATTGGAAATTGAAATGAGATCTTAAACATAAGACTAAAATAAAAGTCTCAAAGAGCAAAGAGAGTACTCCCTCCGGTCCTTATTATAGGGCATACTTAACTGAATTACGCATACCAAGGAAAGTGGTTGGTTTTATGAACTCTACGAGAATATATTGTAACATTACAATTTTACCCCCTTAACTTTTCTTGGAAAATTCACACTCATTAATGAACAACAAAAAACACATAGATAGTCAAAGCATTTAATAAGGGCAAAAAAGAGAAAAATCAATAAATGATGCATAGAAAATATAAAGTGACTTATAATTAGGACCAAGAAAACTTTCTAGAATGTGACTTATATATAGGACCGGAGGGAGTAGTATTTTATATGAATTTTTTAATATATGCATTGAGGTAAACATGTTACTTCGATTTTTCTATTCCTCTAGTCCTATCTATAAAACATTTTTGGGGAAATTTATGACCATCAAGAAAGTGGAATAATTTTGTTAGTGATATTGAAAATATATATATTTAATATATTTTTTCAAAACTATCCTATAGTTATTATTAAGATTTTAAAAAAATGTTAACATAACAAAAAAAATTGAAAAAAAAGTAAATATTATTGAAAATATGAATTATGATATTATAAATACAAACAAATTTTTTTTTTCTTTCAAAAGGATTTTAATTGGAGGAAGTATTTGGGATGCTGAATGTTAGCTTTTGATTACAAATAGATCCGATTAAGTTATGATTACAGTTCATAAGTGTTATGGATCGGTATCACGGACAAATAATAACCGGTATCACGGATCAACAAGCATCAATTCGGCATATCGGCAATTGGGCATCAATAGTCAATTAATACGTAACTGACATAACGGTTCGTCATTATGCTGCTAATTATGGCATTCATGGAGCCGTAATTCTTCGGCCTTAATGCCCATCATGGCTCATCATTATAGTGTCTCCCTCCAACCACCCTATAAATACAGGTAGTGGCCAAGGTATGACCGAACTTGACATCTCTCGTTGCTTTACACACGGCACACACACCACCCCAAAATATCCCGACTCGATGACGGTTTTCTTTAACCGAGAACCCGTTATCATTGTCGTATATCAACAAACCGGCTTGCCGATACATGTGGGATAACACCCCACAACATTGGCGACCACAGTGGGAGCGGCAAACTAATTCCCACCACCTTTTCATCAACAAACATTTTGTCACACTCAACTCAACCCCATAATGTGTATTATTGGAGAATTGAAAGAATAATCCCAATTTCAAAGAGACCCACTTAAAGTCATGCTTTCCTGTTACAGTTCGTTCAAAACTACATCATCATCAAGCCCACGGTGGCCACAAAAATTCGAGGAACAAGCAAAACGCCCACCACAAAAAAGCTTCACCTTTCAGCATGTGCTCTCAAGCAACATTACTATTGTCTCAATCCAGAGGCGGAATCAAAGGAACAGAGTGAGATCTTGTTCACCGTCGTCAAACCGGTTAACCGAGCACCGTCAAACAAGTACATATTCAATTCAAAACAAAAAAAAAAGGAAAAATAAAATAATGAAGAAGATCGCAGCAACATGGACAAGCAAGAAGGGGAGGCAATCACCGGGGACAGATCTGATGTGGCTTTCACGGTGCGGTCTTCACCGTTACCCACTTGATCTTCTCCGCCGAACTTAGCCCCACCAGTGACCGCCACGCCACCATCCTCTCCCGATTCGCATCACCGTCACTGCCGGTGTATCTCCGCATCGAAGATGGTGACAGATCTTGTTCGCTCGTTGAGGATGATGACATCGACGCGGTGCTCCTCCCGTTCCGTCTCGAACCCGTGCTGTCCTCTGCCTGTTGCTGTTCGATGCATAAAGAAGAAGATGGAGGCTTCCAATGCACGGGCCATCTAGCCCTGTCTCAGTAAAGGAAAAAAAGGGGCCTACTTTTTTGACCCCCCTTGTTACTTAGTTAACCCACTTATTTGAATGAAAATTCCATAATAACCTTAAAAATTTTCAATAATCCCAAAATACCCCTTTTTTATTCCATCCTTATCCCTCCCTTATTTCATTCATGTTTAAATTTCAAATTCAAATCTCTCACACACCTTCTCACATTCAACACAATATTCAAGAAGAAGAAGAAAAACAGAGAAAAACCAAAGCAGAGAAGAGAGAAGAAGAACATCATAGCAAGCCAGCAACTGAAGCCAAAGAAGCAAAGCAGACAAAAACAAAAATTTAAAAAAAAAATATCCCTCGCTGGGGGTGCAGCGAGAGAACAAATTCATGCTCTCGCTGCACCCCCAGCGAGGGTGTTATTTTTCCAGAAAAATAACACCCGCAGAACCACGATTTTTCTAATTTCCTATAAAAAAAACAAGGGCATGTATATTGTTTGCTTAATATTAACCACTTCAAACCCATAATGATACAAAAATAAGCATAATGAATCAAGTTTATGATCATAGAATTACCTCTTAATGAATGTTTATTAATTAATTGCAAGTGAAGAAAGTGGAAGAGAAAACAGGTTTTGAGTTGATGAATATTGGAAGAGGTTGTTGTAGAGAATAGAAAAAAATATAAGTTTCTATATATAAGAGAAGGAAGGGTATTTTGGGTAGTTTATATTATTGTAAGGTTAATAGAGACTTAAACAAAAAAAGTGGGTTAACTAAGTAATGGGGTGGGTCAAAAAAGAAATTCCCCAAAAAAAAAGTAATATGGACCTTAAAGCCCAAAATAGGCTCCACAAAACAATACTACACGAAGACAACAGGTGAGATTCACTCAATGCTAAGCAATTACGAATCATGGTCAAATCAGGGAAGGAACTTTATACTATATGACTCGTTATTTACCTTGATATCACTTTAATAGATTAAATGACAATCATTGCAGCATGAAAAGAAAAGTGCATCGGCTATACCTATACTGATGCTTTTCATTTAGTTTGACCTTAAATGACATGATATTAAAATAATTATCATTATTGTTATTGTAATTATTTTAAATTGTCAATTTAATGATATTAATAATTATTTTTGTACATATGGTACAAATATGTTGTCTCAATTTTTTCAGGACTAGTCTCAAAATGACTCAGAGATTCTCGTCAACGGACTATAAGCTTTTCAAGAGGAGAATAAAAAATATTTCCCGTCACAATTATTCTAACCCATGAGGTTTCCTTACTCTGATATTTTCTTCAATATTCAATATGCTTCCAAAGATGAGGAACACGTTACTATATTCCCTTATCCGGACTCATTTGTTGACGGCGAGGAACCTTGTGTGGAGTTTCCCTATTCGCTTTAGGGTTCAGAATGAGAAGAACTTCATGTTGAATTCCCCTTCCCGGACCGATATCACGGACAAATAATAACCGGTATCACGGACCAACAAGCATCAATTCGGCATACCGACAATTCGGCATCAATAGTCAATTAATACGTAACTGACATAACGGTTCGTCATTATGCTGCTAATTATGGCATTCATGGAGCCGTTATTCTTCGGCCTTAATGCCCATCATGGCTCGTCATTATAGTGTCTCCCTCCAACCACCCTATAAATATAGGTAGTGGCCAAGGTATATATGATCGAACTTGACATCTCTCGTTGCTTTACACACGGCACACACACCACCCCAAAATATCCCGACTCGATGATGGTGTTCTTTAACCGAGAACCCGTTATCATCGTCGTATATCAATAAACCGATTTGCCGGTACATGTGGGATAACACCCCACAATAATAAGCACGTTGATTCCCTCATTCTCCCTTTTGGAAAACCATTAACAGTGAAAAAGAAAGAGTTTCCACCTACCTACTCAACGTCATGGGCTGTATGGTAATTTCAACATAATTGGATTGCCATGATAAGTCAAAACAACGGTCGCTCTAACCGCCAGTTTCTATACAATCTATGGGATAGGTGCTTCCAAATACCGCTTTCCTTTTTTCTTTTTCTTTTTCTTTTCATTTGTTTGCTGAGGGTTTCCGATAACGGTTTGTCATACGATGCTATAAAATACTCCTTCACTCAAATAAAATCAGTAAAATTTTGAAAAAAAATAAATAAATATTATTAATGTATTGTTTATCAAATTACTGTAAAAAGTATATTATTAATTTTAATTTAAAATAAAATCTTTTATACTTTTTTACTAATTTTAGTGGATAATAGGAATAAATAAATATATAATAGTTCACTTTTCTATAGATTTAGGTTTGGTCACTGTAAAAAAAAAATGAATTTAATACATTCAATTGTTGTATGAAAATGAATGTTTCGTTAATATGGATATAACATCGGATATGAGATACAACATTTTCTAAAAAAAAATGAGTATAAATATGATAATATAAATTCAAATTTTATAAAGAAATATATATATATATATAAGGCGCAAATAAATGATTTTGACATTAAAATAATATATGAGTATCATAAAATTAGAGGTTGATGTTTAGAAAAAGTCTAAGATATAAGGATGAAAGATTGGTTATGACATTAAAATATACTCCCTCCGTCCCACCAAGATGATTAAAAATGACAAAATTTTTCGTTCTAAACTAAAGTAAAAATAATTAATGAAAAACTAAGGCAAAAATGATATTCTTGATATAATTCACACCTAAAATATACTTTAATTTACGTGTTTCAAATGCCCAGAGTATTATACATGTACCAGTATTCAATGTGTACCTCTTATAAGTACGTAATTAGTTTAGGAGTACATATGTTTCAGAGATGAAAATCATGTGATTTAAATATTATTCCCATCTTTTTTTTATAATGTAGTTTGAGTTTATGCTTAAAAATTTAAAATAAAAATATTTTTTATATATAAATTTTAAAAAAAATATTAAATGATATAAAATATTTGTACTAGTATTAAATAAATCATAATAGCAAGATATATTTATAAATTTAACTCGTTAAATTTTTATAGGAAAATGCTAACAAATGTCTTTAAGACATTTATTAAAAAAACAATTGTAGATAAAAGTTATTGGAAATTGTATTTTTTATGTTTCCGAGAAAGTGACACATATGAACATTAGATTTTTTTTATGTAATAACTAATAACTTTAACAAATTTTAACAAATGCCCTTAAAACACTTATTTTTATATCAACTCAAATTTTCTGCACGCAAAATTACCACTTTTGGAATAGACCAAATCCAAATCCTTATCATATGGCCCATGGTTTTCAAGTTCAACCTTTCATATCTCTCTTACTTCAACAATATATATAGATATATATCATCTCCAAATTTCTCCGATCTTCCTTAACATCCCAAAAATCTCATCCCCTAACATACACTTCTCTGTCACTTCTGCACTGCCACAGTGAAGATCAAAACTACCTTTGTGAAAAGTTTCCTTTTTTAACAATGTTTTGTTATCAATCAAATCAGTCAAAAAAGTTGAAGCAGAATTGAACTTGGTAGTCCAAGGATATAATAGTGATCAAAGGCTTATATTATTCTGGGAAAACATCGAAGATTTGGGGTACTACTTCACCTATGAAGCAAGATATTGTTGGTGTGTCGGTGGAAATGGAGGCTGGTTTGGTGAAACAGCATAGAGACAACAAAGTTGGACATGTCAGAAAGGATGGTTATGTGAACAGGGACATTGCCAAGAAAAGAAAGCCTTACCGAAGGGTCAAGAAGCCAGTTTTGAAGGTCTCAAGGGCACTTCAGGAACTGTTTGTCTCATGCAGAGAAACATTCAAAGGCCCTGGAACGGTTCCCTCACCACAAGATGTTCAGAGACTGTGCCACATTCTTGGTATGATTTTTTATTTTATAAAAATAAATCTATTATTCTATATCATTAGCTATGTGTTTCACATGAGGTAAAGTGGGAGATGGTGATGACTAATGATCCACTAAACTAATGTGACATGAAGCAAACATTTTTTTTTTTTTTTTTGGTTATCTGTCCTAAACAATTTGTCTATTGGATAAGGAAATGTGTGTTAATCATAGTTACATGCTACGCAGTACTGGTTCATATCGGTTCCTCCCTTTTTATATTATTTTTTACATGGTATGTGATAAGTCGAATTTGGTACGTGGTACGTAGGTTAAATGATTTAACCATGTAACTATGGTGTCAATATTCCTTGATAATCATATGATTTCTATTGTGATATTGTTGCCAAGTTTTGAGTCACAAATCAGAATTGTAGATGATTTAATTCCATTGTATGTTGTGGCTTTGCATTTTAACGCATGATTCCAAAGGATTACCTATCCAATTGTTTTGGATGAAATGCTCGTACCCCCATTCATATAGCTGTTGAGCTGGTCTTGTAATTTTAGCTTTCTCACCACGTCAAGGGTTAAATTAGATTTCTTTCTGACCCAGAGTGTTTTTAGTTTTATTTCGGTCCTTTTTTAATTATGGGAGTTAATACAAAAGTCAAGAGTATATATACATTTGAGAGTATATGACCAATTTGAGAACACTACTTTTAAAATAAATAAATAAAGGGCACTACTTCCATGCAACCAAATTTTGGATGGTTGCAAAACAATCCCTTATGGACCAATGTTTGTTTGATAAATCAGCTAATCTGAGCTAATATAGCAGTAACTTAAAATTTCATTTGTTGACGTGTCAAACAAAAATTTGATTGCATGGTAGGAATATTCATAAATAAAATGATGGATCAGTTTACTCTTGTGATGATGTACATCCTATGCACGAATTAATATGCATTTTTTGTATTTTATTGATATTGCTAATTACATAAGCGCACACATCATCTCACCTTCGCTGTTTTCTTTATGAATCAACTGATCTCATCTCACTTTGTTTGCACAGCCACACTAATTATTCCGCTCACACAAATGTCATGTGATGTGACTGTGTTGAACATGAAAGCATTTTCCTGTTCTGCTAGTGTATATGTGATGTGTATTGATATTTAAATTTGACAAAATTGTCACTTTGGTCCTCGAAATTGGTTTCTCTTTCGTTACTGAGATTTTGAAAATTCATTTGTAGTATCCGAGATTGTTAAATGTTACTCACCTAAGTCTCAAATGAGTTGTTAGCAGTCATCCCAAGGATGTAACTGAAATAGATTTAGTAATCTCAGAGATCAAATTGAACTAAATAAATGTTTATAAGTTAGGGATTAAACTGAAAGAGGAATTAAATTAAATCATTTGTAAGGACTAAAATGAGTAACATTTTACAATCACCAAGCTTAAAGAGAAATTTTCGAAATCTCAAGGATGAAAATGAAATCATCTTGCAATGTCGAGGACAAAAGTGACAATTTTGTCCAATGTCAATTTTCTTTCTAAATTCAGATTCTTTTAATTCCTGATTGCTTATTCGAAGTGTGTTTCTGATGCTTTAATAAACAGATAATATGAAGCCGGAAGATGTTGGGCTAAGTAAAAATCTGCAATTTTTTAAGCCCGATAGTATTGTTAAAGAGAATCCAAGAGTCACATACACAACCATATACCAGTGTGATAATTTCTCAGTAAGCTTTTCAATCTCTAACTTTAGTCATTGTTCACACTTCACAATTGGTAGTTAAATATGCTTAATTTAATGATCTATTCTTTTGTACATACAGCTCTGCATCTTTTTCCTACCTGCAAAGGGAGTCATTCCCCTCCATAATCACCCGGAAATGACTGTTTTCAGCAAGCTTCTACTTGGACAAATGCACATCAAGTCTTATGATTGGGACGACGACCCTGAGGTCTCTCACAACTCGTTGCACCAACCATCTCAATGTATGTAGTGATTCAAATCTCTATCAGTATGGTTTTAAGTTGCGGTTGTAATCATTGTTATGTTGTGTTTACCGTAATTGCGAAACATTGATGGGAAATGCAACCAATGTGATCGAAATTGTGATCACTATATAGTTGCAAATACTACCAAGATCACAATAATGCGGCCTTAATTGTAGTTGTGAACCGCAATTCTCAATATCACAAAATTAATATATCTTGAATTCTTTGGATATTTAAGTTTTTAATATTTAATCTATGGACTTATTGTTTGTTGCAGTGAGATTGGCAAAGTTAAAAGCAAATGATGTCTACACAGCACCCTGTGATACTTCAGTGCTTTATCCAAATACAGGAGGCAACATTCATGAATTCATAGCCATAACTCCATGTGCTGTTCTTGATGTCATTGGGCCTCCTTATTCCAAAGAAGATGGCAGGGATTGCTCCTACTACAGAGATCACCCTTATACTGCTTTTTCCGGTAAGCAACAATTTCATTATAGACAACAATTATATAATAAGGAATTATCACCAACTCTCAAATATCAGCATAGTTTGACTTTATGGATTTTCAACTTGCAAGTCATGTGATTAAAGTATTTCCCTTGTTTTCCCTAAACGGAAACTGTTTTTTTAAAAAACTAACAGGGATGAATGTTTCTATTGTTTAGATTTATTCTTTGGTCAAGTTTGGCTAAATGAGGCAATCAGAACAGAAAGTGGTTACCTCAAGTTGCTGAATATTGAATTTGAAAAACAAATGAGCTTAGTTATGTTAAGCTCTAGGGTCTACCTACTTTGATTCCAACCAGTATTTTTAATCAAGTTTAATTGGTATTATTTCATTAATTTTTTCAATCATTTAAATATGTGCCACATGAGGTGGCAGCTGATGATTTGCTCCTAAGGGAAAAATTATTAATTACATAAGAAATTATGTTCTGCCTTAGTTTTTAGAATAAAATCTTTTTGATATTTTTATTTTGTTCTCATTTATAAGATCATATCCAAATCTTTAATGACAATTAATTACTTCTTTCTATAAACACCCTTATTTACTTAACATTTATTAAATTCTCAATAATATTAATAAAGGTAATTTTGAAAATAGATATTAAATATTACAATTCTAATATCATTAACTAAGTTTATCAATTTTTTAATGGACGGAGGGATAACAATATATTCATATTTTTTTCGTGTACACCAACCGGTACCCGGATCTGGTTTACCCAGAATCCGACTCATCTGATGTGATCCAACTGAGCTCGTACTAAGCGGTAAGGGTCTACAGCGAGGGTTGCTCCATATCAAGTTCGAATGTTGATAAGAGCCTTCATACATTATTATTGGTTCTCTTACCATTAGTGATTTTTAATGCTACAGACGCAAAGATTGCTGAGGTTAAAGAAGAAATTGATGGTTATGGATGGTTGGAAGAAATTGAAATGCCGGAGAACTCTCAAATGGATGGGATCGAGTACATGGGTCCTCCAATTACAGATACTGCCCTATAGATCACAACATGTATTCCAATACATAGAACTCACTTTATTAGCTCTTCATTCTGTGCATACAATTACATAGTTATCGGATTTTCTTATTTACCTGCCTACTGATATCAAAATGATCGTTGTGTATATCACGTTGTGTGGATCACATACTGAGCATTATGTAACTACTATTTCCTTTCTTCTTATTTATCTTTCCTATTTTTTTTTTTTTTTTTATAAAAAATACATCCTTTGAGAAAGAAATACAGTAATTATTTTGATATTCAAGAGATCAATTATATTTTTCTCTAATATATAATTACTATTTCTGTAAACATTACTTTTTCTTTGTTATTTATATACATCAATATCTTATTAAATAGGGATAAATATAAAAAATAACATTTATTACTTCCTCTATTTTTATCTATTTGTCGTATTTCAAACCAAACACATTTTTTAAGAAATATAATCATTCTTTTGATTTCTAATACTCCTTCAATTTCAAATTTTTTGACATTTTAGGTTTGGAAGCATATATTAAGAAAGTATTGATTATGGTAAGTTTTATACTCCATCCGTTTCAATTTAACTGTCGCTTTATAAATTTGACACAGATTAAGAAAGTCATTTAATTTAATACTTCAATTTTCAAAAGAATTATTAGATAACTTCGCTATAATATCCTCAAAGAACATTAATTATCACTCATTTTACATATTTCAACACATTAATTGCAAGGTTAAAGTTGGAAAAAGTCAATTAATACATCCTCGAATTCCTAAAGCGACAAATAATTTGAAATAAGTTAAAAAGGTTAAAGTGACAAATAAAGTGGAAGGAAGGGAGTATGTGTTTTTTTTTAAAAAAAAATATCTTTATTTAATTTGTATTGAAAATTGTAGTATTATTTAATTTTTATTAAAAATTGTGTCCATTAATTAATGTAGTGATTTAAAGATGAAAGAGATTAAAAGTACTCAATGATGAGTAAGAGAAATAATTGAATGAAAGGTTAAAATTAAAAAAAGAAATATGTTTATTCATTAGAATTGTAAAATGAAAAAAAATATGGAATAAAAAAAAAAAGTTTAAAAGGTCAAAAAATTTGGAATGAAAGGAGGATATTAATTATCTTTTTTCTATTACAGTCATTTTCTGTTCAGAGAGGTGTTATTTGCACCCTGTTCATTACTCCATACACCCAACTTTTATAATTTTTTACACCAAGTTTTTAATATTACCCTGATCATTACTACTCACACCCATACATCTATTATTTACATTCATCACTAATATTTACACCCCTAATCCTAAAAACCTATATATACCAATGCTTACACCCTATATATTACTAGTTGCACCCAACTTCTTCTTCTTCTTTGTACAGATCCTCTTCTCCATAAAAACCTTGTTCACCACTTTGCTCACTCAAAACCTTGCATACCTTTTTAATCATTAAAAACATTATTGTGAATTTAATCCAAGTGGAAAAATATATAACTAACATGTTAAAACATTATTGTGAATTAACCAAAGGATAGTAGTTTCGAAATTAACCAAACTTTTCATCTGAATAATTTTTGTTAAACGATGTCAACTTGCAGGAGAAGTCATTTACCTACCAAAGGATGCATCTATTCCAATTACCTTAGAATCGCGAGAGTATAATGTTTTTACAGTAGTTCGTGTGAGGGAATTGAACAATGGTGTCAAATTTGCACCTGTTGGTTTAATCAAGATGTTCCTGTGACAAGAATTGAACAATTGCAGTAACTGATTTAATGTTTTAACATGTTAGTTATATATTCTTCCACTCGAATTAAATTCACGTACAATAATATTTTTAATGATTAAAAAGGTATGCAAGGTTTTGAGTGAGCAAAGTGGCGAACAGGGTTTTTATGCAGAAGAAGAAGAAGTTGGGTGCAAGTATTAATATATAGGGTGTGAGTATTGATATATATATATATATATATATATATATATATAGGTTTTTAGGATTAGAAGTGTAAATATTAGTGATGGATGTAAATCATCGATGTATGGGTGTGAGTAGTAATGATTAGGGTAATATAGGAAACTTGGTGTAAAAAATTATAAAAGTTGAGTGTATGGAATAATGAACAGGGTGCAAATAATACCTCCCTTTTGTTTATTATCATTAATTTTTTTTTTTTACTATTTACATAAATCAAAACTTATATAATAGAGTTAAACATGAAAAATTGAAATCCTCAAAAGTCAAATAAAAAAGAATAAAAGAATTTCTCAGAAAAAAAAATAAAAGAAATACATTCTTAAACTTTTAAATAAGACAGATAAATAAATACAAATTAAAAAATAATAATAGAAACAAATTTAAAAAAATAATAATAGTAAGGAACGAGGGACTATGATACAACTTCAGGCCTATGATACATTCTTGTTACAAGGCACTATCATTTTGGTAATTTTTATTTTTTTTATAAGTCCACGTAAAGAGTTTATTCTAAATATATTTCTCGTAATTTTGTAAGGGTAATAGGATAATATTTAAAATAGAAAGAAAAATAAATAAAGTAGTAAAGTATTCAATATGAATAATTTTGGAATGACAAAATATATTTTAATAAATTTGAGAATGATAATTATTTTTCTTAAATTACGTGAATTAGGTATGTAAAAATAACTTATAACAAAGAACAAAGCAATTACCCTTTGTTTCCATATTCAATAATTTATGAGGTTGATTTTCGGGAAATGAGAAATTATGGGCTTGACTTTGTTCATGAGTCAATTACTTTCTGTTCTTCGTTTGGGGCTTCTTGGTTCAAGGTTGTAAAGTTGAAATGGTGTTAACTTTGACGAAGAAATTTGAAACTAGTATTGGATAAGGTTGTAAATGTTTAAGGAAGATATCTCTCATTATTTCAAAACACATGTAAAACTTACGATAATCATGATTTTAGTAATATATATATACGAGAAATATATATATATATATATATATATATATATATATATATATATAAAAGCTTAAAAGGCAAAACAAATATAGAATAAAGGGAATACTATTTAATTTTGGCCCCGTTCGGGGTGGTTGCCGGTTTCTGATTTTTGGTTTCGAAAGTGTATTTGCAAAACAAAAGCTGTTCGGAGAAAATTGAGCTGAAATAGTTTTTTACCCATTTTCAGAACAACTTCACCTCTATTTTCAAAACGATAAATAATGGTTTTATAATTTCAGTTTTTAGTTGCAAACTTATATCATCTCATCATCATCTGTATCATTTAACCACCACCACCATCATCATCACTCCTCCCACCACCATAACCATTGTGATCACACTGCTACCACCGTGACTGTCACCCAACTAACACCAATGTAACTATCTAAACCCCAACCACCATCGTGACCATCGCAACCACCCTAACTACAATTTTTTATGATAACCACCACCTTATAGTCACCCCAACCGTAATCACATCCTCACCTGCTACCATTACCCCTCCTTGTATAACCATCATCACCACTCAGACAACCACCATAATGACCACCTTAGCCACCATTGCCCTCGCATGACCACCACCACTACCTCGATGTCCATCCCAATTATCACATTTCAACACCATCATTCACCACCACCACATCCTCACACCCCTCTCTCCCACCATCTCTCCATCTACCAATATCACAAAAATTACTACTCTAGACTGCAACCACCTTCAACTAATAATGACAACAACTACATGAAAATTGTTATTAAATAATGGTGGTAGTATACAAGATGATGTGAGCGCTATAAAAATTATAAGTTTGAAAATAATTTTGAAAACTGAAAACCAAAAATATTTGAAACCGACATAATAAAACTAGAAACTAGTTTTGGATTTTTAATATTTTAAAACTCAAAACTAAAAATCACGCCGAACGTAGCTAAATTTCGATATCAATTTATCTTTTTTTATTTCTAATCTGGTTCTAAGAGTTAACACTTAATTTTAAATATATGTGGGTATTAACTTAATAACATGTTCCACTTAATTTATCCCATCTCTCGTCTCTACACCATTATACATTAATGTACACATTTCCTATTAAAAATTAATACTCTCTCTGTGTTATTCTCTTGGTAAAAGTCAAACAAGTCAATGAAAATAAGAGAGTGTCTGTATTATAATGCATGATTCATTCTTTAATAACAAATTGATATTACACAAATTTTCATATCATTACAATTAATACATATTGCAATATTGCCTCCAAAAAATCTTTAAATATGTTTTCCTTATTTACTTCTCAATCATCAATACAATATATAATCTTTAAGATTTTTCATTTACTTTTTTACTTTAATATGGGACATATTTTTTTTGCATTTTTTTACCAAGATAATAGGACGGAGAGAGTATTATTATAATTTTCAATGCAAATTAAATAAAGACATTTTAAACAAAACACATATAAAACTTATAATTATCAACATTTTCTTAATATATGTGTCCAAGCCTAAAAGACAATAAAAAAAATATAGAGTAGAGGGAATACTATTTAATTTAGCTTTTCCATATCATTTTATCTTTTTTGATTTCTTATTCGCGATTCTAAGAGTTAACACTTAATAACATGTTCCACTTAAAAAAAACCTAATAACATGTATGTTTAGGGAAGATTAAAATTCCTATGAAATGGTTTTTTGTGAAGAATTCTTTTTTGGACTAGATTCATGTCACGAATGCTATTTTTATTTTTATTTGCAGGATATAGTTTTTGGAATTGAAATGGTGGAATTAGATCCTCTTATTCACAAATTGGCATATGGAATTGAGTAAGAGAATTGAGGCGGAGGTGTGATGAAAAAGGTGGTGATGGTTAATAGAAAACGAGAAAGTAATTGAGTAACAGAAGAATCGAAGGTGTTTGGTTGATAAGAAAGAGTGAGAAAATGTAAGAAAGAAAGATAAAATTGTAAGAAAGTTACAGAGAGTTTGTTAAGAAGAATTTTGTTGATTCGATTGTATTTTCTTGAAATGTAATGAAGATACAAATGTGTTATTTTTAGTAAGTATTAATGTTATTAAAATCAAACCGATAATCGAATCAGTTAGGATACTGGGATATTGGTTTAACCAGTGCGACACTAATTAAATTGCATACTAACAAATATATTTATATAAATATTAGGTTTATTTTTATAAGAAAAAAATTTAATCCAACATACGAGATCTACATAAGCATCATCATACATATGAGCCACACTTTCTACGAAACGTTTGAATATATGTAAACAATCATGTGTTCAATATAGATCAAAACCAACAAAGAGCATAAATAAAAAAAGTTTATTTTAGGAGAAAGTGAAGCAACAATTACATTTCCAACTCTACAACTACCAAAGACACCGGCACAACCCTATTATTTAAAAACTACTATCTTCAAAAACTACTATATATAAAGTGAAGAAAAATGACTATAACCAATTATTTAAAAACTACTATCTTCAAAAACTTTTATTCATGATATAATTCAAAAGTTCCATACTTATAAACTTTATAATCTTATAGCACTTGTATAACGATTCATTAATGATTTCAAAACTGCAAAATTTATAATCTTAAGAAATCAAGTACATATAATTTATATATATAGATCGCACGAAGTTTACTTTGGATATGAAAAAATACTTAGTAAGATTTTCAAGGATAAGATCATATATTTTGTTCCTAAGTTTGGGATTATTAGATTTCGTAGGCAACTAAAGAAGAATTGGTTTAAGATTTTTATAATAGTTCCTTATATTCTTAAAGACCTTTCTAGAATATTATTTAGTCATTCCTAATTGCCATTTTAATTTTTATCGACTAGGAAATGACAGGGGTTAACCATTTCTAGAACTCCCTTCTTTGATTTTCTTTTTTTTTTTTTGGTAAACAGTCATCTCCATATTGCCTGAGTTTTGTCATGAGTTAAAAAAAAAAAAAAATCCTAAAAACCTTTTTAAAGGAAGTTATGGAACATGTCTTTATTCGGGGTGATACAAGATTTAGGGATTTTGATATGCATTATTTGTTTCTATTAGAATTAGTCCATCTAGCCTTATACTAAGGATTTTTCCTTGTATTTCATTTTTTTTTCCAAAATCATCATCTCATGTATAAGCCATTGACAAGTATTTTGTTTCAATTGGTGCACGATTTTAATATACTAACACCTTGAGCCCCTCGGTATCTCACTTAGGCTTCTAGTATGACATTCATTTCCTTGTACAAGTCCCAGACTTGTCCTTGGTGTAACACCCTATAATTATTACCCTTAAATTCCGAATTATTAAAATGTGAACTTAAAAATTCATTTTTAATTTAATAAAATCACCCGTCAAACGGATGGAGTTTTGTTTGTTTTTCGGACTATTCCAAAATTCCATCTGTGTAAAACATTATCAAATGAATATCCAGTAGCCAGCAGGGCTTTACTTCATGTATTTGTAAATCGTATCAAGGCCCGATGGGCTCCAAAATATAACAGTGCATCAAGTATCCAGAGTATCAGCGGAAAGACAAATTTTAAGTATCAATAATCAAAACACATAAACTCTACCAAAACAAAACACCCTAAGCCTCAATCAAAAATATATACAATAAATCCACATCAAAAGAATATACGAGGCTTAGGTCCATAATATACTAGACCCCCATAACAACCCTACTCTCCCCGTGAGGGAGAGTAATTCTGCTCGGCCGATCCTAGTGTATGCTCCAGCTCAGTACCTGAAAAATGGTAAGGAGGTGACCATTACACAATAAAATAGGGAAGCAGTTTCTATTATGCTATACTGAACCACCAAGCCAAACACATCTAGTCATATAATGCATATAAACCAATAAGCATTCCCAAACAATTCAATTATTTTCATTTCCATAGTAAAATAGTTCTTTTATAGTTTTAATTTCATTATTTCATACATTTCCAAAATATACAAATTTACATATTTCTCAATCTCTTATATAATGTCACAATCCTTTTCTAGTCATATTCTCTTTGAGTTTTCCATAGATTTTTAGAATTTATTACGTGGATTTCCATCATTGCGTACAGTCTTCTTGGGACAACGTCTTACAGCTGCACACACATTTACACAATGTGTGTCTTACGCGGTCTATGCGTACAGTCTCCTACGGACAACGTTTTACAAGACCTGGATTCCACAATTGGAAGGTGCATCCATCATTGCGTACAGTCTCCTTCGGACAACGTCTTACAGCTGCGCATCAAGTGCGTCTTACGCGATCTAGGCGTACAGTCTCCTACGGACAACGTCTTACAAGATCTGGAGAGGCACAATCCAATTATACCTTTAATTAATATATGGTGTGTGTGTCCATAATTGCGTACAGTCTCCTTCGGACAACGTCTTACAGCGGCGCATCAAGTGCGTCTTACGCGATCAATGCGTACAGTCTCCTACGGACAACGTCTTACAAGATCTGGATCGCACACTCTTTTTCCTTTAAATCTTTTAATTTCATATTCAATTATTTCATTTGTAGTAATCATCATGAATTCATCATTTTCATCATGTAATTATACTTTTATTTTTGAGTAATATGTCAGATTAGTCCCTGACTTTGTAAGCATCGGTCAAGTTAGTCCTTGACTTTATCGAAATAGCAATTTAGTCCCTGAAATTTCATTTTAATTCACATACGTCCCTATCTTTATCCCATTTTAAAGCAAATACATCCCTGCGATAATGACAGCAGGGACTAACTTTATTGACGTTCTCCTATCTCAGGAACTAAATTGCTATTTCGATAAAGTTAGGGATTAACTTGACAGACGCGTACAAAGTCAGGGACTAATCTGACATATTACTCTTTTATTTTTCCAAAGAGACATTCATTCCAATTCCAAACATCATAATTATTATCATTTATAAATTCTAGGTTTTCAATATAATTTAGCAAGATACCAATTCACACAATTTAATTAGCAATAATCACATTTAAGCACAAAATAGCACATCCAAATACTTTTATGCAATATTATCTATCCTAGGGGTTTTAATCTAATTTAGCACATAACTCTTAGTAACCCACTATATACATAATACAACCTACCCCCTAGAATATGGTAACACAAACCTCCTTAACTCAATCCAAGAGAAATGGGGAAAAACTTCCAAGCCCTAGCTCCTAGTTCCCTTAATCAAACGCTCCAAGGATTGAGTGGGAGGAGAGAGATTTCTTGGCTTCCATGAGTTAATAAAACACAAATGAGTCATGAATTTGTGAAATCCATAACATGAAATTCGAAATCTCCATGAGAGGGAGGAGAGAGAAATTCGTGTGAGCTTAGAGGAAGAGAGAGAGAGTTGAAACTTACCAATAGAGATGGAGAGAGATTGCTAAGCTTGAGGAGGAGGAAAAATCAAAGCTTGACCTTGGTGAGAAGGAGAGAGAGCTCGAATGGGGAAGGAGGGCAGGAGGAGGTGATTTTGTTGTTGAGTGAAAAATGAAGAAGAATGAGTGTGAATGTGAGTTATTTGATACGGGAGATTGTTCTATGTGGCTGAAAATTAAAGAGGGAAGGGGAGATTCCCTTTATGTGGACTAGATCGCGTTTTTCAGCCAACAGATCTGAGCATTTTCGCTCGAGCGACCGTTTACTCGCTGGAGCGAGTTTCACCCAGTAGATTTGGGTTTTGCTCGAGCCGTTTTCGCTCGAGCCAAGGATTTTTCGCTTGGGCGAACCGAACTTTCGCTGGAGCGAGCCATGTCACGCTGGAGCAAAAAGTACTCAGGGAATCAGGGTCCTGAATTGCACTATCTCGCTTGAGCGACCCCATTTTCGCTGGAGCGAGGACCCAAAAGACTGAACTTTCCAACTTAAAACTTCTATAACTTCTTTTCTACCCGTTGGATCGTGCTCAAATTTTGTGAAAATTTAACACATACATCCTACTTTAAATCCAACGGTGGAATTCCTTATATGAGCTACGAGACTTACATTTAAAATTTCCTAAAGTCTGATGAGTTTAATTCCTAAACACTTCGAACTATCTATTTCTATCTTAACCCTTTATTTTCTTCCACCAAAATTCATTTAAAATGCTAGTTACACTTAGAAATAAAAATTGGGATGTTATAATCCTCTCCCACTTACCCGAATTTCGTCCTCGAAATTCAACTTTCTTCAAACAAATGCGGATGAGACTGCCTGATTTTGCTTTCTAACTCCCAAGTAGCCTCCTCTACATTGTTTCTGCTCCATATAACCTTTACCAAGATAATCTCCTTGCCTCTCAACCGTCTCACTTGCCTATCATCAACCCTCACTGGCAACACTTCGAAAGTCAAGTTTTCCTTCAAGGGTAAATCATCCAAAGTGACCACATGAGCAGGATCATGAATGTATTTCCTTAGCTGTGAGACATGGAATACATCATGAAGCCTGGCTAAATGAGGGGGCAAGGAAATTCTGTAAGCTACAGGGCCAACCTTCTCCAGAATTTCATACGATCCAACAAACCGTGGAGTCAATTTCTTGGCCTTAATCGCTCTCCCAATTCCTGTGACAGGAGACACCCTTAGAAAAACATGATCCCCGACATCGAATTCCAAAGGTCTCCTTCGCCTATCAGCATAATTCTTCTGACGTTCCTGGGAAGTTTTCATTTTGTTCTTGATCATTGTGATCTTCTTAGTTGTTTCTTTCACAATATCAGGACCTGTCAACAGATTCTCACCTATTTGGAACCAACAAAGAGGCATTCTACATTTTCTGCTGTAGAGAGCCTCAAATGGTGCCATACCGATATTGGAGTGAAAGCTATTATTGAAAGTAAACTCCATCAGCGGTAATAACTGTTCCCAGCTACCAGCCTGCTCCAGAACTCATGCTTCTAGTGTCTGGATAGTACGCTCAGATTGTCCATCTGTTTGCGGATGGTAAGTCGTACTAAATTTCAGTTTAGTACCCAATGCCTGCTGGAGACTCTGCCAAAATCTAGACAGAAATCTCGGATCACGGTCGGATACTATACTGGTGGGAACACCATGCAACTTCACTATGTCCCGAATATACAACTGTGTCAACTTCTCAAGAGTGTACTTCTTGTGAATAGGGATAAAGTGAGCACACTTCGTTAAACGGTACACAACAACCCAAACTGCATCACATCCTGCAGCAGTTCTAGGTAGACCCGTCACAAAGTCCATGGCTATGCTATCCCACTTTCAATCAGGGATATCAAGTGATCTCAACGGACCACCTGGCTTTTGGTGCTCAATCTTAACTTTTTGACAAGTAAGGCAATGAGATACATGATCTGCTACATCGGTTTTCAACTTTGGCCACCAATAAATCTTCTTCAAATCTTGGTACATCTTTGTTGCACCGGGATGAAAATTCATTTTGGTTCGATGAGCTTCCCATAGGATATCCCTTCTAACTTCGAAATCCATAGGAACACATATCCGGCCCCTAAACCGGATAATACCATCAGAACCCTTTACAAAATCGGGCTCTTCATTGCCCGATGCTCCTTCCAACAACTTCTGTAGCTCTTCATCATCAACCTGTCTTTCTTTTATAAGATTAATCAACTCATTGGTAAACCTGCAACATTTCCATAACGATGCTCTTCTCTTTCACTTGCATGTTCAAGTTGAGGTCACTGAATTCTTGAATCAACTGCATCTCCTTCACCATCTAATTGCTGACATGCAAAGTCTTGCGACTTAATGCATCCGCCACTACATTGGCCTTGCCCAGATGGTATTGGAGATTGAAATCATAGTCCTTCAGAAATTCCATCCATCTCCGTTGTCTCATATTCAACTCTTTCTGATCGAAGAGATAGCAGAGACTTTTATGATCGCTAAAGACTTCAAACTTTGAACTGTATAAATGATGCCTCCAGATTTTCAATGCAAAGACTACTGTTGCCAACTCAAGATCGTGATTGGGGTAGTTCTGCTCATGCTGCCTAAACTGCCTGGATGCATAGGCTATAACTTGTCCTTGCTGCATCAACACACAACCCAACCCTTGTTTTGATGCATCACAATATACTACAAAGGATTGAGTCAGATCCGGCAAACTCAACACCGGAGAACTACTCAATTGCCTCTTTAACTCTTGGAAGCTATCCTCACATTCTGGGGACCACACATACTTAACACCTTTCCGAGTAAGGATAGTCAAAGGAAGAGCCAGCTTGGAAAACCCTTCAATAAATCTCCGATAATACCCAGCCATACCAAGGAAACTTTTGATCTCAGTAATGGACTTGGGTCTCTCCCACTTAAGCATCGCTTCCACCTTAGAAGGATCTACTGCAACACCCTTCTCAGAAATTACATGCCCCAGAAAGTGAACTTCATTCAACCAAAAGCTACATTTAGAGAATTTCGCATAAAGATGCTTGTCTTTGAGAAACTGGAGCACTGTTCTCAAATGCTCCTCATGCTCCTTCGGGATCTTGGAATAAATAAGAACGTCATCAATGAACACAATGACGAATGAATCCAAGTACGACCTGAAGATTCTGTTCATATAATCCATGAAGATTGCAGGAGCTTTCGTGAGACCAAAAGGCATTACTACATATTCAAAGTGCCTATACCGAGTCCTAAAAGCAGTTTTAGGAATGTCCTCCTCTCGGATACGAATCTGATGATATCCAGATCGGAGATCAATCTTTGAGAAAACTGCTGCTCCCCTCAATTGGTCCAACAAGTCATCAATACCAGGGAGTGGGTATTTATTCTTCACTGTCACCGCATTTAACTGCCGGTAATCAGTGCACATACGAACACTTCCATCCTTCTTTTTGACAAAGAGGATATGAGCTCCCCAAGGAGATACACTTGGCCTGATAAACCCCTTAGCCAAAAGCTTCTCCAACTGTTTCTTCAATTCTTCCAACTCTGGAGGTGCCATTCTATAGGGTGCTTTGGATATCGGGCCGGCCCCTGGCATAAGATCAATGCCGAATTCCACTTCTCTAGCTAGAGGTAATCCATGAATTTCAGTAGGAAAAACCCCCGCAAACTCACTAACCACTGGAATCCGACTTATATTGGCTGCTTCATCAACATCCATAGCCGACGCCGAAAGCTGATAGAAGATCACTGCCTTCTGACTGCAATCAAGTAGGACACGGTGCTGGGACATCCAGTCCATGCCTAGAATAATATCCAGCTTGGTTAAAGGCAAACATATTAAATTCACTTTGAATTCCCGCTCCAATACTCAGAGTGGACAATCCAAACACATCAAAGAGGTAACCATAGCTGAATTTGTAGGGGTAGACAACGACAACTTGAAAGGCATCTCAATTGCAGACAATTTTAATCTCTCCATACAATTGACAGAAATAAAAGAGTGTGTAGCTCCACAGTCAAAAAGAATACCACATGGAATATCATTAACATGGCCAATACCTCGAATCAGCTCATCAGCATTGGTGACCTCTTCCCCATCAAGAGTATACACCTTTCCCTGTTGTAGTGGACGGCCATCACCAACCCTCAGCGCCTTAGTCACATTAGCTTCTTTCTTAACTGCATTCTTTGGGCAGTTAGTTGCAACATGACCGGGTTGTCCACATTTGAAACAAGTGATATTCGGTTGATTCTGAGTCAAATTCCAGCATACTCCCCTGTGTTGCTTGCCACAATAAGGACAAGGTGGAATAGGACCAGGAGAACTCCTTAGAGGGCCTGATCTAGGCTGTGGATAGGGACCTGGTCGCTGCACCGAACCTTTGCCCCTTATAGGACCACCACTTCTTCGCACTGTCCTGCTTTTATCTTCAGCCATCTTCCTCCTAAGACCCTTTTCATATGTGCTTGCCATGTTGACCAAGTGAGCCAAGTTATCAATGTTGTGATACTCACATGAGAGGCGAATATCACTCCTAAGTCCAGCTTCAAACTTAATACACTTGTCAGGGTCACTTGCATCTCGATAACTACCAGAAAAGCGGATGAGATCTTCAAACCGAGCTGCATAGTCCCCAACTGACATAGAACCTTGAGTCAATTGGAGAAAAGCAATCTCCTTCTCTCTCCGAACATCCTCAGGGAAATACTTCCCTAGGAAACGGTCCTTGAACACCTCCCTAGAAATCACAGGATTAGCTGCCACTAATCCTCTCCTCTGCTGATCCCACCAATGTTCTGCTTCATTGGTCAGCATGAATTCAGCTAATCGGACATGCTGCTCCATTGGTGGTTGAAGAGAACGAAGAATCTTCTCAATCTCCTGTATCCATCTCTGCACTCCATCTGGATCATTCCCACCTTCAAAGCTGGGCGACTCATTCTTCCGGAACCGAGCCATCCAGTCAATCTCAACTGGAGCTGGTGGAGGAGGTTGCAGAGCTGCTGCTGCTGCTGTAGCTGCTGCTGCTGCCATCTGTTCCCCCTGCTACTGTTGTATCTGAGATAGATGCTCCAGAATGGCTGCAAGTCCATCATTTCCTACCCTTCTTCCAGCCATACTGTTTAACCACGGAGAACAGACCAGTAAGACTTAATTACTAAATATATACATAGTACTATAATTATCCTAGTAAAATTCTAAACTATTACTATGAGCATCAATTACTCGCTAGGTGAGTAATCATTTGGAGTTTGCATAACTCCAAGGCCGAGGAGAAACTGCTCTGATACCATAAATGTAACACCCTATAATTATTACCCTTAAATTCCCCATTATTAAAATGTGAACTTAAAAATTCCTTTTTAATTTAATAAAATCACCCGTCAAACGGACGGAGTTTTGTTTGTTTTTTGGACTATCCAAAATTTCACCTGTGTAAAACATTATCAAATGAATATCCAGTAGCCAGCAGGGCTTTACTTCATGTATTTGTAAATCGTATCAAGGCCCGATGGGCTCCAAAATATAACAGTGCATCAAGTATCCAGAATATCAGCGGAAAGACAAAGTTTAAGTATCAATAATCAAAACACATAAACTCTACCAAAACAAAACACCCTAAACCTCAATCAAAAATATATACAATAAATCCACATCAAAAGAATATATGAGGCTTAGGTCCATAATATACTAGACTGTTGGTTTTGGCCTCAAAATCTCGAGAGGGGGGTGAATCGAGTTTTATTAATGTATTGTGAAATCCTTTACAAATTAAAAAAATTGATTTGAGATGGAGAGATTAAGCGTTTGAAACGGATCGCGAAAACGATAGATAAAATAAATTGAGTAGCACGGAAACGTAAAAAATTGAAATATGCGGAAAATAAAGAGATAGGGATAGAAAAACTTGCACCAAGAAATTTTATACTGGTTCAACCTTCCCGTCGAAAGGCCTAGTCCAGTCCCCAAGCGACCTGCTTGAGAGTTCTATAATCAGCAATAGAGCCGCACCCTATTACACCCAAGAGCACCCCGCACACTACTAGGAACCTCCGTTCGCTAGGGGCCTCAAGATCACACAGCAGGGTTCCTCGCCCTACGACGTATCACAACGTCCACTAAGGGATTTTCTCCCTAACCACTAAGGTTTCAACACAATGAATATGAGAATGATTACAATAGCAATGTTGTGTTCTCAACAACACAGATACAACAATATGCTCTTATGATAATGAAGTGCTTTTTCTCTAAGAGTTACTCAGCCAATAAGGTTTTTGTTCTTCCATAAGTATGAACGTGAAAACCAGAAGATTAGAGAAGAAGAAGAGATAACGTGATGTTTTCAGAAAAGATGTCAGAGAATGAATAATAGGATCAACTGAATGTTGGAGTGAAATTGTTTCTAAAATAGAAAACATTTTAGAATCAAAAAGATTTTGAATTAGTAAAACAAAATCAAAACAAAATAAAATAAGATTTGAAATAAGTTTTAAAATCAAAACTAAATCAAAACGATTTACGAAATAAAATAAAGATTTGATTCTTAAAACTAAAAAGGAAATAATTCAAATTTAAAATCATTTTCGAATGTTATAAAATAAATCAGAATCTTTTATATAAAAACAAATCAGGAAATAATCAAAATGATTCTGACACGTTTTTCAATAAAACTTGAAGTAATCGATTACTTTCTAAAGGTAATCGATTATTCCTTCAAAAATAGAAAATCTTAAATTCATTTGAAAAACAAGTAATCGATTAGACCAACAATGATTAATCGATTACATCACTCCTATTCAATATGTGATGCAACTGATTTAATCGATTACACTAATCAATTAATCGATTACTGAGCCTCTGTTATGCATATGATGCAACATCATGTAATCGATTACTACATAGCATGTAATTGATTACTAAGCCTCTTAAAAATATATGATGCAACAATTATAATCGATTACTTGAGCCAGGTAATCGATTACTCCCATAAGAAAGTAATTGATTAACAAAGTTCACTTAATCGATTACAACCTCTCTGATTTTTCTATGATGCAACATAGTTAATCGATTATCTTGAGCAGGTAATCGATTACTCCTTCTTGCACAGTAGAAATATACAGAGTTTTGTAACATCAAGTATTTTCACAAAGATTTAAGATTTAAAACAACTTTTCATGAAAAACACATTTTCTTCTTCTCTCTTTTAAATGAAAAACTTATTGGCTTTTGTAAACTCGTAAAGAATAGAAACTCCATTACCTTACAAATGATCTAAGGAAAAAGATTTCTAATCTATGCCATGCTTGAATCTTCATTCTTGAACTTGAATGAAACTTGTAAGCTTGAACTTGAGTTGGTTTGTTATCATCAAAACATCATCTTGAAATACACTTGAAGTCCATAAGAGAGTTTGAAGCATGTCTTCCAACACTAGCTTGACTTCCAACACTCCCCCTTTTTGATGATGACAAACAACGATTCTGATATGCTCTTTACTATCTGCATCACAAGTGTTATACAAGCAAAAACACACACACACACACACACATATATATACCATTAACCTTCCCTAGAACATTAAATATAAAGAATATAACACTTTATAGCATCTCCCCCTGTATTGATGCAAAAACAATATATATCAATTCAAATTAGCATCTTCAAAATCTCTCCTCCTGTATGAAAATATCAGAATATCTCTCTCCCTTTTGTAATCATCAAAAAGAATGTGCTATCTCCCCCTGAAACACTGAGAAGACGCATCAATAATAACAAGAGAGATAAAAAAATCACATACTCAAAATAGGTGAGAGGCAGAAGTTAAACCAATTTCTCTACGAATGAAAAAGAAATTTTCTTTTGGAAGCAGTTTCGTAAAGATATCAGCCAACTGCCGCGAAGTATCAACATACTCAATAATACAATCACCCTTTTGAATATGATCACGTATAAAATGATGACGAATCTCAATATGCTTAGTACGAGAATGTTGCACAGGGTTTTTGGTAATACTAATAACACTGGTATTATCACATTTTATAGGAATGTGATCTAGACTTACACCGAAGTCTAGGAGTTGTTGTTTCAACCATAGGATTTGTGCACAACAGCTACTCGCGGCGACATATTCTGTAACACCCTATGTAATAATTACCCTTAAACCCGAAAATTAGGATATAAAATTTTCTTTTAAAACGAATATGATAATTGCCAAAATAATATTTCCTTTCATTAATACAAAACATTAGAGTTATAAGCAGAAGACTTCATACATCATTAAAAGTTAAGAAACATAGTTACACCAAGTTCATTAATCCAAAAATACAAAATAGTATTTTAGCTCGGCCAACTGGCCGAGACTCATACAAAACACATTTTCTGACTCTAATGACTTACTCTCCCTGTGAGGGAGAGTGATCCTGCTCAGCCGGGGACTGCGTCTGCTCGGGCTCAGTACCTGAAAAATGGTAAGGAGGTGAGCATTACATAGAACTTAAATAAGCAGTTTCTAACATGACATACCGAACTACCAAGCCAAATACAAGTAGTCAAATAGCATATAAATAACAAGTAATCAAACCATATATCAAATGCATACATCATCATTTAGCTTGGCTCATATCATACAATCTCATTTAGCTCGGTTCACATCATACAATCTCATTTAGCTCAACCTACATACATACAAACTCATCTAGCTCGGCTCACCTCATTATCAGTTTATCCATTACCTATTAGTTATACCTTGGTTCATCCGATTAATTCTCCTTATACACTTTCCTTAATTCTTACACTCGGTTTCTCGGCCACTATTCTCTTTCCTCGGCAAACCATCTCTATCTCGGATTCATTACTCATTATTCCACTTTTACATATCTTACAATCTTTTACTCTTCTCGGATGCATACACCCAGTGCATGTCTTACACCATTTAAGGTCGGATATCGGAGTGTCCATAACTGCGAGTACCCAGTACCCGTCTTACAGCTGCACATACCTAGTATGCGTCTGACGCGATCAATGCACGCACCCAGTACGCGTCTTCTATGACCAGGAGCACTGCCGCCGATCATTCTATGGAGTAAGGAGTGTCCATAACTGCGAGCACCCAGTACCCGTCTTACAGCGGCGCATCTCGGCGTCTTACGCGATCAATGCACGCACCCAGTACGCGTCTGCTATGACCAGGAACACATCCCACCGATTCCGTGCTCGGAACCTTGTGTGAATCATAACTGCGAGCACCCAGTACCCGTCTTACAGCTGCGCATACCCAGTCTGCGTCTGACGCGATCAATGCACACACCCAGTACGCGTCTGCTATGACCCGATCACACAACCATTTCTCTTTAATTCCTCTTATCTTATTAACCATCTCTTTTTAGTTCGGCCTCTCTCGGCTCACCCCGTTATCCATTCCCTTTTTCCATTAACCTTTCTCATTATCTGACTTATTACTCTATCTCTCCTACTTTCCATATTTACCATTTTCTCACTTCCCATTCTCACCCTCTCCTAGCTCGGCCACAGATATAAAGAACAAATATCAAAGCTCATAAACACTTATACCACAACAACAATATGAATAAAGCATTTAACCAGTCCATCATGTAAATATAGGCATATAACCGAAAATAATGTTCCCTCTTCACCTAAAATTCATGTTTCTAGTTTATTCATTGGTTCCCATTACCCTTTTCACCTTTCCTCTCTAATATTAGCCTATGTTCATTCCCTAATCTAACCCCCACTCTTAGTACCCTTTATGAACATACTAGAAACCCAAAGTCAAGTAGAGGTAACACTCACTCCTTACCTCAAAGCGTGTGAGATAAGAGTTGAGAGTTGAGAATGACTTTCCTTGATGCTTGACCTTGTGAGCTTCACACCTCTTGGATCCTTTCCTCTTTGCTGCCACCACCACACCACAACGGCCCAGGGAGGCGTCTGAAATGGGAAGAAGAAGAGAAGGAAGGAGGGTCTCCAACCGGTAAAGCTTGGTGGAGGAGAAGAAGAGATGCTCGTGAGTGAGAAGAGAGAAAGAAAATATGTTGGGGTTTGAGTGTTGCTGGAACTTTAGAGGAGATGAGAGAGAGAGACAAAGGGGAAAGAGAGTGAGAATGCAAAGTGTTGTGTGTTGTGTATTTGGATTTTCTTTTATTCATTTAGGGGAAACATTTGTGTGGTTCTCATTGGAGGCTTCCATGAGAAGCTAGAATATGTGGTCAGGATTCATTGGCTTCCAAAGGAAGCCATGAATAGTGATTTGAAAAGGACATAAAGCAATGATAGTGACATAAAGTGAATGATAGTACATAGTACGGATGGTGCGAAACCCAATGGGCCAACGGCTCAACATGAGCTATCACGGAGGAGCTAGGATACGTCGGCTCGGTATGGAGGAACAACAGTAGTCCGAGCTTCCTTCTCGGATAATAATGTGAGGTGCGCTGAGGTCGGCTAATCCGAGCTTGACAACGGGTTCCGCGTTTGACCCCATTTAGCTCGGCCCGGATCGGTCCGAGGTCCAATACTTACATACTAGGTCGGCCTATGCTTCCTATCACCCTACGACCCTTATACAACCTCTACGACCTAATCCTATTCCAAAATAAATCATTATATACTATATATATACATTTAAAGTTATTATATTTAATATTAATATTCAGGATGTTACATTCCTCTCCCACTTACAGAAATTTCGTCCTCGAAATTTAGTCGGCATTGAACAGTTGCGGATATGACTGCTTCATATTCTCCTCGAGTTCCCAAGTAGCTTCCTCTACATCATTCCGATTCCATATGACCTTAACCCAAGAGATTTCCTTCCCTCTGAGCCGTCTGACTTGTTTGTCCTCAACTCGGACTGGAAGAACTTCGAAAGTCAGGTTGTCTTTTAGCGGCAGCTCATCCACTGCTATCACGTGTGAGGGGTCATGAATGTACCTCCTGTAACATCCCGCGTTTTTTCGACTAGGATAAATAAGCTTTCATTAAAGAAGAATTTTTAGAAATTGTTTTACAATGGTTTTCAACGAGTATTTTATTCGATTACGAAGTAAAATATTGATTTTAAGGAGTTTTGATAAACAAATATTTTTATGAAGTTAATAAAAATGATTTTTATGAGAAATGATTTTATTTTTGGTGATTTATTATAAAAATGAATTTCTTTATGGATTTTCTTAGATGTATTAACTTCGAAAATCCATAACTTTTTAACCGTAACTCCGATTTTTATGATCTTTATACCAAAACGATCGTATGGAAATGTAGATTTCAAAAATGTATCTTTCATAATTTTCTGGATTGGTTTGCGAAAATTATTTTTCAGTATGGTAAAGTACGAATTTTCAAGGAATTAATCATGAAAAATAGTTTTTGATTTTTAATAAAAATTTCCTTTTGGGATTATCTTTAATACATTAAAGTATGATTTTAGAAAATGAAATAAGGGCTATAATTGCAACCAATAAGTGCAGTTTATTATTTAAAGCGAAAAGTGTTAATATGTATATTTGATTGAGTTAATTATTTTGTGATTAAGTGTATGTGTTTGTATGATCAAATGTGTGTATGTATGTGTATGTGTATGATATGTGAATGTGTACTTACATGTGTGTATGTATACGTGTGTACGTGTGTATAAGCTAGGAGTATAATTTTCTAAGAAGCTTAGTGGGTAAGTTAAAGCCATAACCAAATGAACCAAACTAAGTTAGAGAAGTAACCAAACCCTAACTAAATACTAACTAATATTTAGCCCTGGGATGACCCCTAAACCCTAGCCACAAGACCTTGTCCCCTTGCATTTGATAAAATGCACCCATGCAAGTTTTTGAAGTCCCAAAATTACCCCTCCTAGTGTGTGTATGGCCGAATTTTCTCAAGGCCAAAAGAGGGAAATTGTGTTCCACTCTTAGCCTATTTTATCTCATTCACTCCTTCATTCTTTCATTTCATTCTTCCATTCACTCTTCCATTTTCTTCTTTCCTTCGTAGTCTTCACTCTCCATTTCATTCTTCCATTTCATTTCCTTCATTTCATACCAACACAAACACTTAAGTCTCAAAGAGCAACATTAGCTCTTGATACATATACAAAAAAAGAGAGAGAACCATGAGAGAAAGAGAGAGAACCGTGAGGGAGAAGAGAAGAGGAAGAGAACTAGCCTTGATCTTTGCTTATTTCATTCCATCTCCTTAGGTATAAAATTGATCTTTGTTGTTCTTCCTTCCTCATCATTTTATTTTCGGTTCTATGTTTTGATTTGCTCTTGCATGTTAATTTTTAATGTTGATCCATGTTTTTCAAAGACTAATGAATGAAGATTAAAGTTTTAAAACAACAAAATGAACACGCAAAAAGGAATTGAAGAGTGATTCGGTTTTTATAAATATTTTGTGTAAAGGATCTTTGTTTTCTTTGATGTATTTCGGTTTTGTGTATATATTTGGAAAAAGAAATTGATTTTTGAAGTTGTTCTTTGATGCATGTTTATTTTGAGTTAGATCTAATGTTTTTCTTTGCATCCATATAATTTTCTCAAGTTGATCTTAATTTTTCTTACATGCATGTGAAAGATCTTGATTTAAGAATAAGAAATCTACCAAGTTTAAGAACTTGATGATCAATTCGGTTTTAAAAGAATTTTTGTGCTCATGATTTTATTTTCTTACTTGATTCGGTTTTTGGGTGCATGTAAAGAAAATTATTTTTAATAAAAGAGTTCAACTTGAAGCATGAAAATTTTGATAAAAAGAATTTATTTTTCTTGATGTATGTTTCGGTGTGGCCTAGATCTTTGGGAATGAATTTTTAATTGAAGAATTTAGTACATGCATGTAAAGATCTAGTTAAAAGGAGTGTGTGTTAATGTTTGTTTTGATTTTTCCTTGAAGTCTTGATTTTGGCTCTTAAATGTTGATGCATGTATGATTTTTCTTAAGATCTATTAATTTTAAGTATGTGCATGTCAAGATCTAGGATAGTTTAATTTGATTCTTGATTTTTAGTTAAAAGGCTTAAATTTTTATTTGTAAATGTGATGCATGTGGTGTTTGAAATTTTTTTTCATAAAATATGTTAATTCGGTTTTGAAGGAAATAATGATTAATGGATTGATTTTTATAATTGATTTATATGTATGGGTATGTCTCTGATTTTTATAAAAATAAATGAATGAACAAATTTGTTGAATAAAGTGTGTGCTGAAATTGTGCTATGTGTGCTTTTTAACTTTGATAAATGATGTTTATGTATGCTCAATAATTCTGGAATTTTGTCACTGACCCAAGTATATTAAAATGAACTCCTATGAATTTATGAATGATTTTTGGAATTGATTTCCTATTTCTATGAAAGCCAACTTTGTGAAAACAATTTTGAGAAAATAAGTTTTTCGGTTTAAAGAGGAACAGAATTTTCGAACTTGTACTACTCTAAATTGCTTGAAATTTTTATGGTAGCTTCCTGAACCTCTCTAGATGTTCTCTGTAGAATTTTAAGAGATTTGGAGTTGATTTGATATTTTTACTAAAGGCAAAACAGTGAACCGTTTGGTTCAGATTTTCTGGACTTAGTGACAAATTTAATTGGAAAAGTATAACTTACACAACTCCAAATAATTTGAAAATTCTATGAGATAGTCGTCACTGTATAAGGAAGACTTATACCAATTTTTATGCAATTCGGAGTTGAACAACTATTTTTAACCATGACGTTTTTGCCTCAGACCAGCAACAGCTCCGACTTGCTTTTCATGTGAAATTTGATTTGAAACTTAGCTTAGGATTATTTAAATGACTTGAAAATTTTATATGATGAACTTTATCATATATATGTATGTTCTGGAAATTTTGAGAATTTAACAAATTAATTTGATATAGTTTTGGATTTTATCTTTTGTGTTTCACCTTTAATCACACTAGGATTCTATTTAAATGTTTTGATGAATATGGATTTTTATGCTTGATATTATGACTTGGCTGGTTTGTATGATAATCATGATTTTTTGAAATAATTTAATGAGTGATTGTTCAATGATATGATTGGGTTATGCATGAATGAATTATTTAATTAACCGAAGTGTTGTGTGTTTGATTTTGTAATCGGCTTTGAAAATTAATTGGTTTTTGAAATAATTTAATCTTGATTTAATTGAATAGCATTGGACTTAGTGGTTGCTGCCCCTAATTCATTTCACAATGTTATGTTTTAAAAATAAATCATTTAAGTTTTTACTTTATAACAAAGTCTTATATGAACTAAAGTTAAGTTTTTCGGTGTTTTAGAGTTTTGGTTAATGGCTGTCCGGAACGGACCAGAAACCAAAACAAATGATTTTAAAGTGTTTTATCAATTGTTTTAAAAAGATTTTGAGATGTTTAAAGTATTTTCAAAAGTCGAATTTGATTTGAAAAAGTTTTAACGATTTACGATTTTCCGACGAGAAGTAAAAAGAGTTTTCGAAAACGCGTTCTGATTCTAAATAGGACGATTGTTTAATATAGAATTATAACGTTAGTGTCATCTCCCTTAGTACAAGGTGCGCATAAGTCGAGAAGTGGGACAGCTGACTTGTTGGAAAGGACCCGCAACGATTTCAGATGCTGGAATGTGAGGCGAGAGATGCAGTAGGCCTAAGTCATCGTGACGCATAGACTCAGTCCTAAACTGAGTACATCAAGTCTAACCTGAGTCATTGTCATAGGTTATGTGCTGCATGACTATATGTGATATATATGTGCTAGATGTTTATCTGTTCTATTAAATATGACGCATGTCTGATTTATTTATATATTGAATTTCTCTGTGGTTATACTGTTGAGTATGTCTTGTTCTGTCTGGAAAAGCTGATTGTGGATATACGTAATAATAAGAATCATAAGAAAGAAATAAGTCATGATAAATCGTGAAAGAGATAAATAGTGATTGAAAGCGAAACATGAGCTGAAAATTAAGAAGAGATAAATTAAGATGAAAAGATGATTGTAAGATGGCGATAAGAAATATTCGGCGAGGCGAGCGGAAGCGTGGTGATGATGATGCTGCTGATCGCGCTGTAGAGTAACAACTAAGGAGAGCGATGCTGATGGCGCTGCTGAGCCACAACGGAGTAGAAAGATGTTGATGATGCTGCTGAGCTATGATGCTGAGAAAGATGCTGAGGAATGCTGTTGAGCATGAGCTGATGAGAACAGTGCTGAGACGCACGAGAAAGAGATTTGAGGCAAGATGCCATTTGTAACACCCCGCATTTTCTGGACTCAAATAAATTAATAAGATTTTATTCAAGATTGAATTTTTAGAATTTAAGAAAGATTTTCAACTAAATGTTTTGGCAAACGATTTTATTTGATAAATGAGTTAGTCTTTTTATCAAAATGATTTGAGGTTTTAAACAAATGATTTCTTTTTGAAGATTTTTGATGAATGTGAAAATATGGTTTTATTGCAAAGTTAAGTAAAGTTTATTTTTGTAAATTGAATTGGTTTAATTGATTTTTCTTAAGGGTTGTATTTCCGAAATTGTGTATGTGCAAGGAATCATGTATGCAATCTAATTAGTAAATTTAAATGAATGAATGCATGAATTGTGTGATGTATATGTATGTGTGCTGTATGCTTTGAAGAGGAAACATGATGTTATGTGCATAGTCAAATAAGTGCATTATTGCATGATTCCATGCTATGTGATTATGATGATAATATGAAATAAAAACTATGTGCATGTGTGCATGTGTATACATGGTTCGGCCGTGAGTGATGAGAGGAACCAAACTAGGATGCATTTTCTTATTCATTAAGAAAGTGAAAATTAAATAGAAAATTTGAATGGAAAACAAGTGGAAAACCTAGGGTGTGTGACTCATGTAGCCTAGGAGTGACTTTCCTTCCACCTTGTTCCCCATAAAAGATCCCTCCCATGCAACAATTAGTGTAAGACCGAATTTCCCATGAACCCATGCCTTGAACCGAGGTTAGAAGAGGAAAATTAAACCCCCTTGCCTTTGCCCATATAGAACCGTGTGTGTGTGTATGTGTGTTGGATTTTAGTTCCTTTCTCATTTCCTTCATTCACTTCTATTCTCACACCAACATAAACACCTTAGTCCCAAGAGCAACACAAAGCTCTTGAGACCTTAGAGAAAGAGAGAGTGGCCGAGGGAGGAGAAGAGAAAAAGAAGAGTGAAGAACCCAAAACACAAGTTTTAAGAGCCTCTCAAACTCTTAGACTAAGAAAAAGAAAGTAGAAAGACAGAAAGAAGGAAGAGGCCGTGAGTAGGAGAGAAAGAAGGAGAGGAGATGAAACCCAAAACCTAAGAGATTCTTGAAGATCAAATGCTTAGAAGACCTTTCTTCTTGGTATAACCGAAGATCCTAGGAGTATTAGAACTAGTTTTTATTTTGTAATCTTGTAATCCTTGTTTATTTTGCATGCTCATTCTATGTTTTGAGAAATGACTCTATGTGTTGTATTTCTTAACTATGGACTTTTAAAGACTCAATTTAATTTGCAATATGTGTAGATTAGGTTTGATGATTAGGTTGGTGTTGTTTATGCTTGATCTTGGTATCTTTCTTTTAGATCTAAAGTTTTGTTTATGATCTTTGTAAATTTAGAATAGATCTTCTTGCATGTGTGGTTTTGATGTTTAAAACCGTGAACTATGAGATGTTTATGTGTTTATTTGGTGCATCAATTTTTGATCTAAACTTGTTTCTAATTTTTGGTCTTGCATGTTGATTGATGATGATATATATGGTTTTGGAATCCTTGCATGTTTCGGTTTTGAATTAATCTTGATAAAGGCTTTAATTTGTGCTTTGATTCTTGGTTTTTGCCTTGATCTTAACCTTTGCATGTCTTGATTTTTTGGCCTTGATTTGTGACTCTTGCTTTGATCTTTGATTTTTGTTTTGATCTTGAGTTTTATATGAGATCTTGAAACCAAAGCTTTAGTGTTTTCTCAATATGTGTCACGGTTTGATCTTTTTCTTACTCAAAATGATTCTTGATCTTTGATTTGTGTTTTTGATCCTTAATTTGTTTTGATTTTAAGCTTTGCATGTAAATTTTGAAACAAAAGTTTTCTTATTTTCTTAGACTATGTCTCGGTCTTGGTCCCTTTTCATTTAAAATGACTTTTGTCCTTGATTTGTGTTCTTATGTTTCATGTGATGACTTGATCTACATGATTCAAATACATGCATGTGAGTGTTGAATCTTGAAAAGTTATTTTCATATCCTTTTGGGAAATAAATTGAAAGTGTTTGTGTTAATATATGATTCTTGCATAATTTGCTAAGAAAGCTTAAGGACTTAGTTCTTGCATGATAAGTTCAAATGAAAAACCATGTTTTCTTGGATGCATGCCTCGGTTTTGGAAAGAAATTAGGAAAATAAGCTTTAAAATAATTCTCCTTGCATGAACATAAATTAATTTATGTGTTGATTTCATGCATGATGTATTCGGCCATGTCTAATGAAAATTAAATCCATGCTCTTATGTTGTGAGAACTTGATATATGTTTTATATTCTTGAATGATTTTTGATTTGATTTAAGCTAAGAAAAATAAATTAAAGTTTGACTAATTTCCAAAGATGTAGCTCACGGTTTGTCAAGGAAAAAGGAATAAATAATTGCATGATTTTGTATGTTTGATGATGCATGAATCTTGCTTTGATTTGTGAAGTGTTTCGGTCTATACATGCTAATTAGGTTAGAATTCTTCTCCATGAAATAACATAGGAATAATGCATGTATGTTGTGTTAAGCTAATTGATTAGGAATAAGCTTTGTGTTTAAGTTGATTTATATGTATGTATTCGGTTTATGGGATAGATATATGTGAGTGTTTTTGTTTTATGAAAATGAAATGATTTTAAATTAATTATGTGTTAAATGATTTACTTAAGTGATTAATTTGTGAAATATTTGCTTGAGAATGAATGTTTGTATGTGATTTAATTTATTTGAGTGCTTGAGGTTATGCTTGTGGTTATTTAAGATGTGTTTTACAACAAAACCTGAGTTTTCAAAGTATTTGAAACAAAAACGAGTTTTTCGATGTTTTCGGGTTTTATAAAATTGATTTTTGTGAAACTATTCCTTGCTGTCCAAGTTATTTAAAATTGTTTTCTTTATTTCTAAATTGAGTTCATGAGACTCAAAGTTTGGTTTTCAAAAGGTAATGGATTTGAGCAAAACCCGGATGGAAACCGGTGAATTTTTCGGTGTTTTCAAACGTAAATGAGGTGCTGTCCAAAATGGACCAGCAACCAAATAAATCAATCTAAATCATTTTATGGAATGTTTTCAAATGGTTTTTAAAAGATTTACAGTACTAGAGAAAATGAGAGTTGTTCCAATAAAACAATAATGTTTCAAGTTTTGTAATAAGGAACAGAAAGTTACGAGCTAAGAAAAGATTTTTTATGCAAGAAAATAACATAAGTATATTTTATTTAGTACGAGGAAACTTAAAGACAAGGGATTGGGGCAGTAGGCAGCACAAAGGATACGCGGAGACGGTACGCATTTAATAGCTGGACCTCAGGTGAGAGAGAAGCTTTCCTAAGACACCGTGGTAGTTAAGTGACTTATTAGGACGTTCCGTATCATCTCAAAGATCGGAACTAAGTGGTTCGGAGTCAGTAGTATAGTGGCAATTGTTTGCTTGTGTGGCCACTTATACGAAGGTGACAAAGACCACATTGTTATTGTGTGTTGATTGTGTGTGTGGATAGCAAATTTATATTTATTTATTTGATTATGCCTGTTGGAATTTAATGCTGTTGTTTGATATGTGTAACATACTGATGGAGGACTGTTACGTCCTGAATAAGGAAATGAAATTAATGAAAGAGAAAGTAAAATTATAAGTATGAGAAAATAATAATGATGAGATGCAGTGAGAAAGGAATAATGATTGGAAACAAATTATGTGTTGGAAAAGAAAGAAAGAATTGAGAATATGGGGAATGAAATTGAGGATAATGATGAGAACGAGCCAGAGCTGGGGAGAGTGATGTGAATGTGGATATGAGATGTGCTTGAGCGGAGCTGGGCTCCTTTGTTTTGGTTTTAGTCTGGGAACTAGTGTTGAGTTGAGCTTGCTCCTCCATTAGCGCTCAGCAAAGATATTATTTTTGAAAAAAAAAAGTTTTTACAAAATGGCTTTTGAAAAAGGTTTTTTTTGAAAAGCAGTTTTTGAAAAGGTTTTTGAGAAGAGCTTTTTGAAAAGATTTTTGGAAAAGAGATTTTGTGGAAAATGGTGAAAAGAAATTTTTAGAAAAGGTTTGTGAAAAGAAATTCTTTTGAAAATGTTTTGAACAGAGGTTCTGAGAAATATTATGAAAAGTATTTTCAAAGAAGTTGTAACACCCTAAATAATAACCCTTAAATACCCATAATAAAATAGTGATTTTAAATTTTTCTGATTAATACCATTTTAACTTATGAAAATCTCTGTCAAAACGGACAGAGTTTACTTTGTGATATGGACATTCCAAGAATTAGTTTTTCCTGCAAACCTGTTAATTTAATAATTTAAGTGAGATTAGCAAGCCATCAGGGCCAAACCATATATTAAAGCATTCATAATCAGAGTTTCAGTGCGGCGGAAATTATAAACTAATACAAGTTTTAGCAGTTATTTAAATTCCATGAAAATTCTCCAAAATAACTCCCTTCCCACAAGGAGTGGTCCTGACTATACCCCAAAATGATGTTTTTCAGTACATACACATAATCATCATCATTTACAAAAATCCCAAAAGTAGTTAGGACGGGACACACGACTCTACTAATATAACTTACTCTCCCTGTAAGGGAAAGTACTCCTGCTCGGCCGGGGGCTGTGCCAGCTCAATCTCAGTACCTGTGGAGATAGTAAGGAGTGATCATTACACATAAAATGGGAAAGCAGTTTCCAATATGACATAATAACCGACTAAGTCACACACAATTACCACATAGTTCAATCAATTGCACAACAGTCACATTCATACCAACATGCATCAATATTCCGATTCCATTATTCTTCCTAGGTTATTGTTCATTTTACCTATCCGACTAATCCACCTATGCTCCTATTTCCGCTTCCTTTTTACCCATTAATTACCTAACTCATTAATTCGTTTTACATACCTTATTGTACTATTATTACAAGCACACTTCTTTACCATCCCAAATTATCTCGTTATGTCCTTCTACTAACCTTCCTATCTTATGTTTCTTGTATCTTTTTCTTTTATCCATTTTCATTCTTCATTCCTTTCTTCCAGTCCCTTTCATTTCCTTTATTTTCCAATTTCTATTTGCGATGTATGTCACCTCTGGTCAAAGGCCCACATACATCCCTAGTTTACAAAGTATGTCACCTCAGGTCAAAGGCCAACATACTCACCCCATACATACATGATAAGTATGTCACCTCAGGTCAAAGGCCATCATACTCACCCTATTCACACATGTTAAGTATGCCACCTCAGGTCAAAGGCCCACATACTTACCATATTCACAAAGTATGTCACCTCAGGTCAAAGGCCAACATACTCACCCTATTCACACATGTTAAGTATGCCACCTCAGGTCAAAGGCCCACATACTTACCATATTCACGAAGTATGTCACCTCAGGTCAAAGGCCAACATACTCACTACTTCCAAACAATCATAACAAACAACAAATATCAATATACCATAGTAAACACACCATTCCTATAATCTCATATAAACCATCTAGTATATCAACACGATTACAATTCACAACGATTAAACACTTAGAGCAATAAATGAACAATTCACAATAATTATCAAGAATACACCAAATATATATAATCATTAGCAACAACTCAGATAAGCACCTAAAATATCCTACACATTAGCACTTAACAATTATTCTCAAGTAGCACCTATAATAACATATAGTAGCAAGATCATGGATTTAGCTAGTTCAATTTATTGGTTTGCCTAATCAATTTATTATTCATATTCCCCATCGTAGAGTTACACTAGGTTCGTTTCTAGAATTTACCATCATTTTCTAACTTAGGTTTCCAATTCCTTATACTAACACCTATTTCTTAGCAAGCATTATATACATACTATAAACTATTCCCCAGAGTATGGTAATACTCACTAATACCCACTCCTTACCTCAACACTTAGAGATAAGGCGGTTACACTTGCTTTAAGCTTGAGAGCCTTGCCACCAATTGAGTTATGACCCAAGAGAGAAGTGAGGAACCTAATATAATAGCCATAACAAGAAGAGTTAGCATTTATGCCATAGCCTCTTGACAAAGCTCAATAAAATGAGAAGCTTCCATGGCCTAGAGTTGAAAACCACCATGGAAGACAAGAGAGAGAAAGCTTCAAGCTTGGAGGAGAGAGAAAGTGATTCATGAACCAAAAGAAGTAAAATTAGTTAGAGACTATGGGGGAAATTCGTATAACATGAAGGAAATGAGGAGGAAAGCTTGAATTTCACTTACTTTGAGCTTGAAATTGTAGAAATCAAGAGTGGGTGTTGAAGCTCTTGAACCCTAACTCATACCCATGGCTTGAAAGAGAACAATAGGAGAGATTGATGAAGAGATGATGTTGGTGAGTGATGGAGATTGGTTTTTAATGGTTTATCATGGTTGTATTTGATGATTTGAGATGAAATTTGAAGATAGAATGGGAGCTTGTTCGTGACCTAGGAGAGAGAATGAAGTTGGGTTATGAATGAGATTGTTGACTGAAACACGTTTTTAAGACTGTCTGCACAAAACACTCGAGTGTTTTCCAAAAGACTCGAGTGTTTCCTTTGAAAACACTCCAGTCTTTTCCAAAAGACTCCAGTCTTTTCCAAAAGACTCGAGTCTTTTCCAGAAGACTCAAGTAGTGCCAGAGAGCGTCATTTTCCAACTAACCAGAACACTCGAGTCTTTTCCAAAAGACTCGAGTATTTTGCCCAGTACCCCATTTATTCATTTTCCTATTTTCCTCCTATTTTCTTCCTGCTTCAATTCGAGATAACTTCTTCGTTCACCGTCGGATCTTGCTCAAATTTGACGAGTAACTTCCTAAAAATCATACCTTCATATCCAACGGTGGAATTTGTGTTTAGAGTTGTAAATCTTTTATTTTGAATTTCCTAATATCCTATGTTATTAATCCTAAATCAAGCCTTCAAACCACTATTTTTAACTCAATATCATTATTTCCTTCACTCTAGGCTTGACCCATCATCAATTATACTAGGGATTAAATTTGGGATGTTACAGAAGTTTTTGAAAAGAAATTTTGTGGAAGGCTGTGAAAAGAGATTTTAGAAACTTTGTGAAATGAGGTTTTGTGAAAGTTTATAAAATGGCATTTGAGATAGTTGTGAAAAGATTGTTTGAGAAAAGATGTTGAAATGAGATGATTGTGAGAAATGGAGTATGTTAAGGAAGTTTGAGAAATGAGATTGGAAATTGTGATGTGATCCTAGCTTCGTGCTATGTGAGAAATGATGAGAGAAAGTTTTTGCAAAGTTAGTGGTCGGGACTCATTGAAGGGTTGCACGAAGGATGGGCCGACCATTAGGATAATTAAAAGATTAAAAGACTTTAAAAGACATACGCGGTGAGTTATGAGAGTGCGAAGTAGTGGAGAGGAAGGAACCATAACTATCTGCGGATACTTAGGAGGAGATTGCATTAGGGGAGGACGATGACGGTGAAACATCAAGAAGTCTAGAGTATGTTTCTAGGCAGAACGAACTCCACATGTGGCGCACTAACGTGGTGGGGACTGGGTCTAATGCCGTGGCATGTTCTGTGGGCCCACTAGAAACATACCGTCGCCCCCTAGATTGCAAATCGAGAATAGTGAGAGGGACTGGAACGGGGCATTGTGTTTGCCACTGCGTGGACAGTGAGCCTTGTTATTATTGAAATGATTTGAGGACGAGATCCTCCTGGTCTGGGACCATTTATGTGTTGTGACAGTTGTTAGTTCCATGGTGAATGTTTTGATAATGACAAAGTGTTTTGAACAAGCTATCATGTGATGATCAAGTTCAAGTTCAACAAGCAACAACAAACATCAAGTGAAGAGAGAGAACAAGCTCATGAAGACTTAAGTTTGAGTGTAATTGTTTTTGTTTTATCTTTTGCCTCTCAAGCTTCATAGGTTTTCATTTGGGTAGTTTGTTTAGAGGGTAGTGAATCTCATTCATAAGTCATGATTTAATCATAATTTGAGTTTTCACTTAATCTAGAATCAATAGGTGGCTTAAAGGTTTTAAAGGAAAGGTTGGTTTTTGAGAAAACAAGTTTTAAACAAGTGCAGTATCAATCTACTCGAGTAAATCGAGATTTAATCGAGTAGTACTCGAGTATGCTGCAATTTACTCGAGTAAACACTACAGAACTGATTTTTAAAATAAGATTTTTACTTCTCAAAATTAGTTTTCAAGTGCCATAACTTTTGGGTATTCTATAAAAACCTTTTCCTAACCTTTGTGATCATAACCCATCATTTTGATATTCATTTTACAAAGAATCAAGCCACTCTATTCTCTCTCAATTTCAAAGATCAAAGCTTTCATATTTTCATATTCTTTGATCAAGAACCTTTGAATCTCTTGTGTGATTTGTCATAGCTATTGATTGAGATTCATTAGGATTGTTATGTGTATTCATTGAGTTGTAATCTTTGCAATAAGGCAAGCCACTACAACAAACAAGAAGCCTTGGTGTGTCGATTATCATCAAGAAACGTTCATTGAAGAAGAAGAAAGTCTTGGTTGTGAATCAAGCAATGAGAAGCCTTGATGTGTGGATTATCATCAAGCAATTGAAGACGTGTTGTGTCGATTATCAAGAAGGGGTAGAGGTTAGATTAGAGAGAAGATCAATAGGATTACAAGGCAAGGGTGTCGGTTATCTCTTGTAGGCTAGCAAGAAGGAAGTCTTGTGAGGCAATCACTTGTAATTTGAGAACTCTAATTCCTCATAGTGAAGAATCTCTCTTGGTTGAAGAGAGGACTGGATGTAGCTTTCAAGCGGATGAAAGTGAACCAGGATAAATCGCTGTGTCGTATCTCTAAACCCTTACTCTTTATATTCAAGTCATTTGATTGCGTTCTTGATTGAAAACCTAGAAAGATTGATTTTCATAATTGATTGAATTGAATCTTTATTTGTTCAAATTGATAAAGGGAAAATCATTTTCATAACCTAGGTAATCAATAAGAATATAGGTGTTAATTGTTTTCGCTGAATCTCTGATCTTTCATGTGAATTGATTGATTTTCGTATGCGAATGAAAACTTGATTTTTCTGGTTTCTGTCAGATATACTCGAGTAAACGAGTCTTTAATCGAGTATTCTGAACTTTACTCGAGTAAACCTGAACAAAATTGCAAAAATCTTTTGTTTTGATTGTTTCGATTTGTTTTGTTCGAAAATCTTTCAAGGTTTCTTTTACACCTATTCAACCCCCCCTTCTAGGTGTATTCCTAGGGTTCCTTTGTCTTTCCAACCACCAATTGCGGTTTCCTCAATTGGTATCAGAGCTCGGTCGAAAGACACGAGCATAAGAGCTTTTTCGTAAAGATCCTGTAAGAAAATCGCAATGGGTTCCATGAATCCCTTTGGTGGTGAAGGTGCTTCGATATATCGTCCTCCATTGTTTACCGGAGAAGGCTATGCATATTGGAAAGTTAGAATGAAAATCTTTATCCAAGCCATAGATAGTGAAATTTGGAAAGTAGTTGAAAAAGGTCCTCATATCCCCTCTAGTTTAGTTGAAGGTGTAGAACAATTGATCCCCGAGGACAAGTGGAAAGATGATGATAGAAAGAAAGTTCAATATGATTATAAAGCAAAGAATATCATCACATCCACTTTATCCTATGACGAGTTCTTTAGAGTTTCCCAATGTTCTAGTGCTAAGGAAATGTGGGACACTTTACAAGTGACTCATGAAGGAACTAGTGAGGTTAGGAGAGCTAGATTGAATGCTTTAATGCGTGATTATGAATTGTTTCAAATGCTTCCAAATGAATCTATTAATGATATGCAAAAGCGTTTTACTCACATTATTAACCATTTACTTGCTCTTGGTAAGACCTTCTTACAAGGTGAACTTTCTAACAAAGTGTTGAGATGTTTAGACAGGAATTGGCAACCAAAAGTAACGGCTATCGTTGAATCTAAAGATTTGGATGCTATGGATCTAGCAACACTTTTCGGAAAGCTTCAAGAACATGAAATGGAGCTTGGACGATTAAGTATCAATGAAGAGTCGGATAAGAACAAAGGAAGAAAGGGACTTGCTCTTAAAGTCAATAGATCATATAAAAAGAAAGAGAGTTCTGATGATGATGATAGTGAAGATTCCGATTCGGATGTTGATGAAAAAGAAATGAAACTTTTGCTAAGGAAGTTTGACATGTTTCTAAGGAGAAAAGGAAGGTTGAACAAGGACAAAAGTAAAGAGAAGGATTCCCCACACTACAAGACCAAGACTTCAAAAGATGGTGTAGTTTGCCATGAATGCGGAAAACCCGGACATCTCAAGTATTCGTGCTCTAAGTATCTCAAGAAGAAGGAGAAAGACAAGAAAAATTCTAAATCTAAAAGAGCATACATAGTTTGGGATAGTGATGAAGATAACAAGAAAAGCACATCGAGTAGTTCATCGGATGATGAAGAAGCCGCTTGTCTCAACTTGATAACTCTAGTAGATGAAGAACAAAGTTCAAATGATGAATCAAGTTATCAAAGCGAGGAAAGCGATGTAAGTCATACTAAATCCGAAATTTCTTCTAAATATGAATTGTTATATAATGCTTATGAAGAAATGCATGAACAACTTGAAAAACTAGCTTTGAAAAACATTGAAAGAAAGAAGCTCATTTTGAAACATCAAAAAGAGATTTTAGAACTTCAAAAACAAGTTGATGAGCTTAATCTTGAAAATGAAACTCTTGATCTTATATATGCTAGTTCTTCTTGTGATTGTGCTAGTAGAGTGAATATTGTGGTTGATTGTGAGAATTGCAAGTTGCTTAAAGATGAAAATGCTATTTTGAAAAATAAGCTTGCAAGTTTCTCAAGTGGTGACATTAGATTGCGCACATTGTTAAATTTTCAAAGAGAAAATTCAAACAAGTTTGGTTTGGGTTATACTAATGCTAAGAGTAATTCTCATAGAAATGTTGTTGATTTTTCTAAAGTTGATTTTTCAAATGCACCAACATGTTTCTATTGTGGTAATCATGGACATACTTCAAATGTGTGTTATATTAAAGTGCATGGTATACCTAAAGGAGATTTTGTTTGGATGAAAAAGGGTGAAAGTCCCTACACTAACAAAAATGGATCCAAAACCATTTGGATACCAAAAAGCAAAGCATGATTGTTTTGTAGGTATGATTGAAGAGCAAAGAGAGCTTACAAGTGTTATTCATATTTGCATCTTCAATTGGTCTCAAAAGAAGTCCTACAATTTGGTATAAGTGATATTATTAGATTTGTGAACTTCATATGATATCTTCTCAATTGGTATTACTTTTCTAAATGTTTAATTAGTTCAATTGGTATCATTGAGTAGATTCATAGATGATTATCATGATTTATTGACATGCTTTGGTTGTTATTAAAGAAATATCACAATTGGTATCAAAATATTTGTTGATATATGTGCTTCTTTACAATTGATATCTTCTTTGTTAAGTGATATTATGATATTTTAGTTCTCAATTGGTATCATATTTCATTGTTATATTCTCTTGCCAATTGATATCACATTTCAAAGTATAGTTCTATTGTATTTGTTCAATTGGTATCAATGTTGTAAAGAAATGATCATTGATTTCTTACCTTGGCTTAGATGTTATATTTCAATTGGTATATATTACTTTTTGATAATGCCAAAGGGGAAGAAATATAATGTTTTGAATTGATTGGAATGTTTCTCAAAGGTGGAGAAATGATTGTTGGATAAATATTATGATTTTTAGATGTTTGTTTGGAGAAAGGTTGTTTTTGTTGTTTTTATGTAGGTTGAGCAAAGTTGTTGAAGATAGGGGGAGAATCAAGCTTATCTCAATTGGATTCAAATGTCAAAAGCATTTATTGAGGGGGAGCAAGAGTTTCACCAAGTGATCAAATTGTTAAAGCATCAACAACTTCAATGAACTTTTGGAGAACTTCAAAACATGGTTTGTCATTTTCAAAAAGGGGGAGATTGTTAGTTCCATGGTTGATCGAGGCCGTACCCGATACAAATAAAAACAGTTTAAGTATAGTACTAGGAAGTGACTCCTAGGTCGTCTCCCAAGGAATATCCTATCAAGCAAAAGGTCGAACACATAGTATGCATAGAAAATAGGGGGTTTTTTTTTTGTATTGAATATTGAATAATTGAAATCAAAACAGAATTAAATTAAAACGAAGAAACAGATAAGGAAAAGCGGATAAACCCCTTTGGCTCGCGTTCACAACTCTATCATCGGTCACAAAAGACCAATTTCTTTCCTCTTCACTGTCCAACTCGTGAGAATTAAATACTAAGCGAAAATTCAATTTTCACCCCAAAACCCAAACCTCTAATTAAGCATTAAAAGCCAAAGCATGGAGTTTTTACGAGTTTGCATAAATTAAGCATTCATACACATGGATTATCTCTATATAATGGAACTAAGCGAACCATAACATATCAATAAGCATGAAAACAGTGAATAAAAACGAAATAGCATTAAGAACAAAACCTCAAGAGTATGTGATACATTACCAAAGGGATTTAACCTAAGAGTTTAGCCTTCCATGAAGAAAAATACCAAAAAACGTGTAGAAAAGAGAAGAGAGAGAAACCCTAGCAGCCACCACAAGCTTGGAGAGCAAAACTAAGCCTTCTCTATGAGAGAGAATGTAAAAAACGTGAATGGAAGGTCTCTCAAGGGTTTACACGAATTTGGCTTTTTAAATCACAAAACGGGCCTAAATCATGGGCCCAAATCCTAAGGAAAGCTTATATCTAAATTAAATCTAAAAAATACCTTATAGATAAAATCTAAATCTTAAAAGATATAACTAAATCTCAACTAATCCTAAAGATAGATTACAATCTTCACTTCATCATATATCTTCTCTTCCAAAATTAAATCTTCACTCCCAAAATTAAATCTTCACTCCCAAAATGTCCAAAAAGCCCTTGTGCCAAATATGACCTGAAAATAGAAATAGAATTAATTAGGCTAAATAATCCCAAATTAAACAATATTCAGAATATTAGTCCAATAAACTCCAAATCACTAAATCAAGCTAAACAATGTCAAATAGGCAACAAGTATCAATAATAGGAGTAAAATAATGCAAGGAATAATGGGAAATAAAATGCTCATCAAATACCCCCACACTTATCCTTTTGCACTCCTGGGCAAAACTAAGAATTAGGACTGAGAAAATCAATATGCACCAAAGTGAATCATGTAACAAGATTACTAAAACTAATGAATGCAAACCTAAGAGATTACATACTTCACAATGAATTCTAGGAAATGCAAAGAAATGGGCAAAATCGAGCACACGAAGAAAATAAGGACCAAAGAATCAAGACATTCATGAACATCATCCAATTATTTCAAATATGCAAAGAAAACCAATGACATCAAGAGGGTAGTCACAAAGATGGTAGAAACTCACAAGGATCACTCAATAGTGTTTACACTCAAGTGTTTAAGGTTAATCAGTGTTTACACTCAAGGCACTTCATGAAAAACAAACACAACCATAGGCTTGACAAGCCTCTAACATCAACAATCAACACACATGCACATTAAGATCAAAAGGTCTTTTCAGGGTTGTAATGGGGCCAAGGACAAGGTAGGATAAAAATATGGGAAATGTAGCTAAAACCCAGGGAATAGAGGAGCAATGGGGAACAAGTAAAAAAAATAAGCACAATCCACCCCAGAATGAAATGGTAAACATAACAACAACCTCTAATTCCAATCCTCCATGCCTCAATCAACCTTTTATTCCATTTTTTTTCTCTTTTTTCTTCTTCTTCTTCTTTTTTTTTTTGAATTGCATTACATTGCAGAACTTCATGAACGAAAGAAAAGAAGAAACAACAAAAATGGCATAATGAGATAAAGCCATAATTACATCACCGACCATAGAGGCAAAACCCAGAACTCACAAGAGATGAAGAACAAAGCACCTTCGCTTACTTAATACCCATTCCCAAAACAATTCCAAAGCTCCAACATTCCCTAAGGTTAGGACAATCATGGTTTTTCAGTCATAGGCTTGTAATGAGCTAAAGAACAAAGAAAAGGGATATAAAGGCTCAAAGGGGCTATCAAAGGATAAATTCATTCAAGGTAGGCTCATATGGCTAGTGGCTTATTCAAGAAAAAAAAACAATGCCTAAATCATTTCAAAATGTGCATGGGAATATCAAGTATCAACAAGAGTCAAGTCAAGTTCTAGAGTGCAAGTAATCCAGAGTGCAATCACACATGAAAGAAAAATTAGGTGGCATATATAGCAATCCACCCACAATTAAGGCTCAAATCCTCACAAAAGGGACAATTCTATCACAGTGTTACCACCTCTTAATTATCAAAAGCAACTTTACACACAGAAATGCATGAATTCAGACACAAGATACCAAGACTCTACTAAAATGAAGCAAAAACATGCAAGAAAATGCCCAAAACATAGCAAAACCTAAAAAATCAAAGCAAAAATATGCAACCTAAACTACTCTCCCCCCCACACTTAAATCACACATTGTCCTCAATGCAACACAAATAGCAGAATCAGACTGATATAGACAAGTGCAATAAAAAGAGTAAGGAAGGAGAAAAGAAGACTCCCGAAATCATGGTGGGTCAAAAATGGGGTCGACCAATGAGGCTTCCTCCATAGGTGCATCATCCAAAGAAGGGGTAGTAAGGAAAGGCTTGAGTCGGTGGCCATTGACTTTGAAGCTCTTGTCTGTTGACTCACTCTTGATCTCCACAGTGCCATAAGGAAACACCTGGGTGACTACAAACGGTCCAATCCATTTAGAGCGGAGCTTTCCACTCATGAGTCCAAGCCTAGAGTTGTAGAGCAACACTTTTTGACCAACCAATAACTCCTTTCTGCAAATTGAGCTAAAGTTCTGAATAAACCTGCGATAGAAACCTGCATGGCCAAGAAAAGAACGCACCTCTCGCACGCAAGAGGGGTAAGGCAAATGTGATATTACATGCAGCTTAGCAGGGTCAACCTCTATGCCCTTATGCGAAATAATGTGCCCTAAGACTATGCCTTGTTCTACCATAAAATGACATTTTTCAAAATTCAAGACAAGGTTAGTCTCAATGCACCTATTAAGCACCTTAGACAAACTATCAAGACATGCATCAAAAGAGGAACCATATACACTAAAATCATCCATGAAGACCTCTATGCAATGCTCAAGTAAGTCATTAAAAATACTCATCATACATCTTTGAAAAGTGCCAGGAGCATTGCATAGGCCAAAAGGCATCTTCCTATAAGCAAATGTACCAAAAGGACAAGTAAATGTAGTCTTATGTTGGTCCTCTGGTGCAATACAGATTTGGAAATAACCAGAGAAACCATCTAAGAAGCAATAGTGAGATTTACCTGCCAGGCGCTCCAACATCTGATCAATGAAGGGAAGAGGAAAGTGATCCTTGCGGGTCGCCTGGTTGAGCTTCCTATAATCAATGCAGACTCTCCAACTGTTCTGCACTCTAGTGGGAATCAGCTCATCCTTCTCATTTTTGACAACTGTCACCCCAGACTTCTTGGGAACTACTTGAACCGGGCTTACCCAAGTGCTGTCTGAAATGGGGTAGATAATGCCAGCTTGCAGCAGCTTGGTGACCTCTTTCTTCACCACATCAAGAATCTGGGGGTTCAACCGTCTCTGGGGTTGTCTCACTGGTTTAGCCCCATCCTCCAATAAAATCCGATGCATGCACATGGAGGGGCTAATACCAGGTATGTCTGCCAAAGTCCATCCTATTGCCCTTTTGTTTGCTCTAATCACATCCAGCAGCTTCTTCTCTTGATCAATAGAAAGGGAGGTAGAGATGATCACTGGAAGTTTCTGCTCAGCCTCCAAGTAAGCATATTTGAGATGAGGAGGAAGGGGCTTCAGGTCCAATAAAGGTGTCTGCATCACAGATGGAACTAAAGGAGCAGCAGAATTGGATTCTGCCGCCTGCACCTGAACAAGTGAATTAGACTCATGCAAAACAGAAATGGGGTTAGCATGATCTGAATCTATATCATATGAATCAACAGATGCAGTAGCAGAATTTAAAAACTGGTCAATTTCAATGCATGCAGTGCACATTTCGGAATCAGAACATGCAGAACAAGTAAATGAGCTAGTGAAAGATGGCAAATCATAATCATGCAAAAAGTCTAGAACATGCTCATCAATCAGATCATCAATCAAGTCAACATGAAAGACAGAGTGGTCATCAGAAAAATGTTTCATAGCATCAAAAATATTGAATCGAACCACACTGTCATCAAATTCCATGGAAAGTGTACCTGCATGCACATCTATCTTGGTTCGGGCTGTTTTCAAAAATGGTCTCCCTAATATGATAGGGACAGCACTACGAGAGGTGTCCTCTTCCATATCAAGAATATAAAAATCAGCAGGAAAGATAAGCTCTTCAACCCGAACCAGGACATCCTCTATCAAACCTGCGGGGTAGGCAATAGATCTATTTGCCAAGTGAATAACCACACCCGTAGGTTGAAGAGGTCCAAGTGAAAGAGACTTGAAAACAGACATAGGCATAACATTAATAGATGCTCCTAAATCTAGCAAAGCATTCTCAAATTTAGTATTACCTATGATACAAGGCACAGAGAAAGTTCCAGGATCCTTACACTTTTCAGGAATATGAGGGACGGGTTTACCTATAAGATCAGAGACATTTCTTCCCATGTTGATCCTCTCATTGCCCTTGAGCTTCCGTTTGTGTGTGCATAGATCCTTCAAGAACTTTGCATACCTTGGAATTTGCTTGATTGCATCAAGAAGGGGTATGTTGACTTCCACCTTCTTGAATGTGTCAAGTATCTCTTTGTCAATCTCTTCCATTTTCTTGCTTTGAGTCACCCCCCTTGGTGGGAAAGGAAGAGGAATGGGGGGTGGTTGTTGGGCAGCAGCAGGTGTTGTGCTTGTGGAAGGCTGAGCTGGATGGGATTTTCTGGTACTTGTGTGCTCACTCTCCTCGACCATTTGGCTCTTCTTGTTGGTTGAAACTAGATCATCTTTTTTGAGGTCAGATTCTGGTGTGGGTGTAACAATCTGCTTCCCTGACCTTAGACTAATGGCATTCACATTCTGGTTTGGATTGATCACTGTTTGGGATGGCAACTTGTTAGAATTATGAGATTGCATAGTGTTGATTGCTGTTGTCATCTGTCCCATCTGATTGGTCAAAGATTGAATGGAGGCCTCTTGTCTTTGAATGGATGCTCTAGTTTCCTGTTGGAATTGGAGATTTTGCATGGTCATCTGTTTCATCAGCTCTTCCAATGAAGGCTGCTGCTCAGTACTAGGAGCTGGTGGTGCAGAATTAGCCTGTTGTTGTCTCTGTTGCTGGACTGGAGGAGGTACATATGGTGGTCTAGAATTGTTCTGAAATTGAACCTGTGAAGGTTGCTGCTGATCAGACCATCTCAGGTTGGGATGGTTCCTCCAACCAGGGTTGTATCTATTGGTAGAGAGATCAAAGTTCTGTGGCTTCTGGTTTCTACTGTTGAAGATGTTGGCGGCATATGCCTCCGGTTGGTCAGCACCAGTCGTTGGTTGCTGCTGCACAGAAGGGCATGCATCTGTGGGGTGCTCAGTGGATGTGCATATGCCACATAATCTAGCAGGCAGGGACAACTTCTTCTGGTTGATGGCCAATTGAGTGACCAAAGTTGTAAGTGAATCTATCTTCTGTTCAAGCTTCTCAACCTTACCAGAACTTGTGCCAACATCATTCACTCCTCTCACTATGATTGCATCGCTGTTGCCCCTTGCATGGAATTGTTGACAATTGGAAGCCATCTTCTCAATCTTGACTCTGGCTTCTAAAGGTGTCATGTCTCCTAGGGCACCACCACTGGCAGCATCAAGCATGTTTCTCTCCATGAGGTTGAGACCTTCATAGAAATATTGAATAAGCAACTGCTCTGAGATCTGATGGTGGGGGCAGCTCGCACACAATCTCTTGAATCTCTCCCAATACTCATAGAGACTTTCTCCACTTTGTTGCCTGATGCCTGATATATCCTTTTGGATTGCTGTTGTTCTGCATGCAGGGAAGAATTTCTCCAAAAATGCCCTCTTCAGGTCATCCCAGACTGTGATAGAACCAGGGGCCAGATCGTACAACCAATCCTTGGCTAGCCCCTCTAGGGAGTGTGGGAATGCCTTAAGACAAACATGATCCTCTTGCACATCATGTGGTTTCATAGTAGCACAGACAATATGGAACTGCTTGAGATGTTTATGAGGATCCTCACCTGCAAGACCATTAAACTTGGGCAACAAATGAATTAGTCCAGACCTTAGCTCATACGGGTCATCGGGATACTGGATGCACAAATCTTCAATAGTGAAATCAGGTGCAGCCAGCTCCCTCAATGTCCTCTCACGTGGTGGAGGTTGAGCCATATTTTCAGAATAATCAGAATAAGAATCAGAATTTATAGGAATAGAAGAAAAAGAAGCAGACTCACTATGTAAAGACTCAATAGACTCACTACCTATGGACTGGTTCCTATTTTGTCTAACTAGTCTGTGATAAGTTCTATCAATTTCAGGGTTATATGGATGAAAGTAGCTTGGGTTGCCCCTAGTCATGTACTGAACAGAACACCATTAAGCATAGCAAACTGTCACTAATATACATGACCAAAATAGGCAACAAAATTTTTTTATTTTTTAAAATTTTTTTCTTTATTTTTTTCAGCACCCTAAAATCATGAAAACATACCACAAAAAGTTTGAGGACAAAATTCAAAAGGGAACCAAGTCAAACAATTAAATCAGAGACCAAAAACTAAGAAAATAAAACTTGTAAAATAAAAAAGAAATAGTAAAACGGCTTTTTCAGGATCCAGATGAAGGAGTTTTCTGACAAAGTGAGAAAAATCAGATTATTCAGAAAATTCCCTTCGATTTGATATAAAATTCGTCAAATTCCGAGTTACGGGTCAAAAGTTGCGACGATTTGAAGAAAGTGCTGCTAAAACTTGGAAAATTTTTCTGGAACTCACAACCAGTGATATCTGAGTGATCGTGGTGCCTCAAAACCTTTTTATATGATAAAAGTAGTGTGGATATAAATTTTCGTGCAAAAATTCCACCCACAACTATGTGAACTAGCAACCACAGAATCAATCAAATACACTAATTGCAACAAAATAGCGAAACAGCAAACAGTGCAACTTCAACCGGTTATCAGAATTGAGTACTAGACCCTAAATCAGACACGACACACTATAATAACTATACTAACTATGACACTAACTAACTACTAATGACCTTTGGCAAGAACCGATATTCCCCGGCAACGGCGCCAAATTTGATCGAGGCCGTACCCGATACAAATAAAAACAGGTTAAGTATAGTACTAGGAAGTGACTCCTAGGTCGTCTCCCAAGGAATATCCTATGAAGCAAAAGGTCGAACACATAGTATGCATAGAAAACAGGGGTTTTTTTTTGTATTGAATATTGAATAATTGAAATCAAAACAGAATTAAATTAAAACGAAGAAACAGATAAGGAAAAGCGGATAAACCCCTTTGGCTCGCGTTCACAACTCTATCATCGGTCACAAAAGATCAATTTCTTTCCTCTTCACTGTCCAACTCGTGAGAATTAAATACTAAGCGAAAATTCAATTTTCACCCCAAAACCCAAACCTCTAATTAAGCATTAAAAGCCAAAGCATGGAGTTTTTACGAGTTTGCATAAATTAAGCATTCATACACATGGATTATCTCTATATAATGGAACTAAGCGAACCATAACATATTAATAAGCATGAAAACAGTGAATAAAAACGAAATAGCATTAAGAACAAAACCTCAAGAGTATGTGATACATTACCAAAGGGATTTAACCTAAGAGTTTAGCCTTCCATGAAGAAAAATACCAAAAAACGTGTAGAAAAGAGAAGAGAGAGAAACCCTAGAAGCCACCACAAGCTTGGAGAGCAAAACTAAGCCTTCTCTATGAGAGAGAATGTAAAAAATGTGAATGGAAGGTCTCTCAAGGGTTTACACGAATTTGGCTTTTTAAATCACAAAACGGGCCTAAATCATGGGCCCAAATCCTAAGGAAAGCTTATCTCTAAATTAAATCTAAAAAATATCTTATAGATAAAATCTAAATCTTAAAAGATATAACTAAATCTCAACTAATCCTAAAGATAGATTACAATCTTCACTTCATCATATATCTTCTCTTCCAAAATTAAATCTTCAGTCCCAAAATTAAATCTTCACTCCCAAAATGTCCAAAAAGCCCTTGTGCCAAATATAACCTGAAAATAGAAATAGAATTAATTAGGCTAAATAATCCCAAATTAAACAATATTCAGAATATTAGTCCAATAAACTCTAAATCACTAAATCAAGCTAAACAATGTCAAATAGGCAACAAGTATCAATAATAGGAGTAAAATAATGCAAGGAATAATGGGAAATAAAATGCTCATCAATGGTGAATGTTTTGATAATGACAAAGTGTTTTGAACAAGCTATCATGTGATGATCAAGTTCAAGTTTAACAAGCAACAACAAACATCAAGTGAAGAGAGAGAACAAGCTCATGAAGACTTAAGTTTGAGTGTAATTGTTTTTGTTTTATCTTTTGCCTCTCAAGCTTCATAGGTTTTCATTTGGGTAGTTTGTTTAGAGGGTAGTGAATCTCATTCATAAGTCATGATTTAATCATAATTTGAGTTTTCACTTAATCTAGAATCAATAGGTGGCTTAAAGGTTTTAAAGGAAAGGTTGGTTTTTGAGAAAACAAGTTTTAAACAAGTGCAGTATCAATCTACTCGAGTAAATCAAGATTTAATCGAGTAGTACTCGAGTATGCTGCAATTTACTCGAGTAAACACTGCAGAACTGATTTTTAAAATAAGATTTTTACTTCTCAAAATCAGTTTTCAAGTGCCATAACTTTTGGGTATTCTATAAAAACCTTTTCCTAACCTTTGTGATCATAACCCATCATTTTGATATTCATTTTACAAAGAATCAAGTCACTCTATTCTCTCTCAATTTCAAAGATCAAAGCTTTCATATTTTCATATTCTTTGATCAAGAACCTTTGAATCTCTTGTGTGATTTGTCATAGCTATTGATTGAGATTCATTAGGATTGTTATGTGTATTCATTGAGTTGTAATCTTTGCAATAAGGCAAGCCACTACAACAAACAAGAAGCCTTGGTGTGTCGATTATCATCAAGAAACGTTCATTGAAGAAGAAGAAAGTCTTGGTTGTGAATCAAGCAAGGAGAAGCCTTGATGTGTGGATTATCATCAAGCAATTGAAGACTTGTTGTGTCGATTATCAACAAGGGGTAGAGGTTAGATTAGAGAGAAGATCAATAGGATTACAAGGCAAGGGTGTCGGTTATCTCTTGTAGGCTAGCAAGAAGGAAGTCTTGTGAGGCAATCACTTGTAATGTGAGAACTCTAATTCCTCATAGTGAAGAATCTCTCTTGGTTGAAGAGGGGACTGGATGTAGCTTTCAAGCGGATGAAAGTGAACCAGGATAAATCGCTGTGTCGTATCTCTAAACCCTTACTCTTTATATTCAAGTCATTTGATTGCGTTCTTGATTGAAAACCTAGAAAGATTGATTTTCATAATTGATTGAATTGAATCTTTATTTGTTCAAATTGATAAAGGGAAAATCATTTTCATAACCTAGGTAATCAATAAGAATATAGGTGTTAATTGTTTTCGCTGAATCTCTGATCTTTCATGTGAATTGATTGATTTTCGTATGCGAATGAAAACTTGATTTTTCTGGTTTCTGTCAGATATACTCGAGTAAACGAGTCTTTAATCGAGTATTCTGAACTTTACTCGAGTAAACCTGAACAAAATTGCAAAAATCTTTTGTTTTGATTGTTTCGATTTGTTTTGTTCGAAAATCTTTCAAGGTTTCTTTTACACCTATTCAACCCCCCCTTCTAGGTGTATTCCTAGGGTTCCTTTGTCTCTCCAACCACCAATTGCGGTTTCCTCAATTGGTATCAGAGCTCGGTCGAAAGACACGAGCATAAGAGCTTTTTCGTAAAGATCCTGTAAGAAAATCGCAATGGGTTCCATGAATCCCTTTGGTGGTGAAGGTGCTTCGATATATCGTCCTCCATTGTTTACCGGAGAAGGCTATGCATATTGGAAAGTTAGAATGAAAATCTTTATCCAAGCCATAGATAGTGAAATTTGGAAAGTAGTTGAAAAAGGTCCTCATATCCCCTCTAGTTTAGTTGAAGGTGTAGAACAATTGATCCCCGAGGACAAGTGGAAAGATGATGATAGAAAGAAAGTTCAATATGATTATAAAGCAAAGAATATCATCACATCCACTTTATCCTATGACGAGTTCTTTAGAGTTTCCCAATGTTCTAGTGCTAAGGAAATGTGGGACACTTTACAAGTGACTCATGAAGGAACTAGTGAGGTTAGGAGAGCTAGATTGAATGCTTTAATGCGTGATTATGAATTGTTTCAAATGCTTCCAAATGAATCTATTAATGATATGCAAAAGCGTTTTACTCACATTATTAACCATTTACTTGCTCTTGGTAAGACCTTCTTACAAGGTGAACTTTCTAACAAAGTGTTGAGATGTTTAGATAGGAATTGGCAACCAAAAGTAACGGCTATCGTTGAATCTAAAGATTTGGATGCTATGGATCTAGCAACACTTTTCGGAAAGCTTCAAGAACATGAAATGGAGCTTGGACGATTAAGTATCAATGAAGAGTCGGATAAGAACAAAGGAAGAAAGGGACTTGCTCTTAAAGTCAATAGATCATATAAAAAGAAAGAGAGTTCCGATGATGATGATAGTGAAGATTCCGATTCGGATGTTGATGAAAAAGAAATGAAACTTTTGCTAAGGAAGTTTGACAAGTTTCTAAGGAGAAAAGGAAGGTTGAACAAGGACAAAAGTAAAGAGAAGGATTCCCCACACTACAAGACCAAGACTTCAAAAGATGGTGTAGTTTGCCATGAATGCGGAAAACCCGGACATCTCAAGTATTCGTGCTCTAAGTATCTCAAGAAGAAGGAGAAAGACAAGAAAAATTCTAAATCTAAAAGAGCATACATAGTTTGGGATAGTGATGAAGATAACAAGAAAAGCACATCGAGTAGTTCATCGGATGATGAAGAAGCCGCTTGTCTCAACTTGATAACTCTAGTAGATGAAGAACAAAGTTCAAATGATGAATCAAGTTATCAAAGCGAGGAAAGCGATGTAAGTCATACTAAATCCGAAATTTCTTCTAAATATGAATTGTTATATAATGCTTATGAAGAAATGCATGAACAACTTGAAAAACTAGCTTTGAAAAACATTGAAAGAAAGAAGCTCATTTTGAAACATCAAAAAGAGATTTTAGAACTTCAAAAACAAGTTGATGAGCTTAATCTTGAAAATGAAACTCTTGATCTTATATATGCTAGTTCTTCTTGTGATTGTGCTAGTAGAGTGAATATTGTGGTTGATTGTGAGAATTGCAAGTTGCTTAAAGATGAAAATGCTATTTTGAAAAATAAGCTTGCAAGTTTCTCAAGTGGTGACATTAGATTGCGCACATTGTTAAATTTTCAAAGAGAAAATTCAAACAAGTTTGGTTTGGGTTATACTAATGCTAAGAGTAATTCTCATAGAAATGTTGTTGATTTTTCTAAAGTTGATTTTTCAAATGCACCAACATGTTTCTATTGTGGTAATCATGGACATACTTCAAATGTGTGTTATATTAAAGTGCATGGTATACCTAAAGGAGATTTTGTTTGGATGAAAAAGGGTGAAAGTCCCTACACTAACAAAAATGGATCCAAAACCATTTGGATACCAAAAAGCAAAGCATGATTGTTTTGTAGGTATGATTGAAGAGCAAAGAGAGCTTACAAGTGTTATTCATATTTGCATCTTCAATTGGTCTCAAAAGAAGTCCTACAATTTGGTATAAGTGATATTATTAGATTTGTGAACTTCATATGGTATCTTCTCAATTGGTATTACTTTTCTAAATGTTTAATTAGTTCAATTGGTATCATTGAGTAGATTCATAGATGATTATCATGATTTATTGACATGCTTTGGTTGTTATTAAAGAAATATCACAATTGGTATCAAAATATTTGTTGATATATGTGCTTCTTTACAATTGATATCTTCTTTGTTAAGTGATATTATGATATTTTAGTTCTCAATTGGTATCATATTTCATTGTTATATTCTCTTGCCAATTGATATCACATTTCAAAGTATAGTTCTATTGTATTTGTTCAATTGGTATCAATGTTGTAAAGAAATGATCATTGATTTCTTACCTTGGCTTAGATGTTATATTTCAATTGGTATATATTACTTTTTGATAATGCCAAAGGGGAAGAAATATAATGTTTTGAATTGATTGGAATGTTTCTCAAAGGTGGAGAAATGATTGTTGGATAAATATTATGATTTTTAGATGTTTGTTTGGAGAAAGGTTGTTTTTGTTGTTTTTATGTAGGTTGAGCAAAGTTGTTGAAGATAGGGGGAGAATCAAGCTTATCTCAATTGGATTCAAATGTCAAAAGCATTTATTGAGGGGGAGCAAGAGTTTCACCAAGTGATCAAATTGTTAAAGCATCAACAATTTCAATGAACTTTTGGAGAACTTCAAAACATGGTTTGTCATTTTCAAAAAGGGGGAGATTGTTAGTTCCATGGTGAATGTTTTGATAATGACAAAGTGTTTTGAACAAGCTATCATGTGATGATCAAGATCAAGTTCAACAAGCAACAACAAACATCAAGTGAAGAGAGAGAACAAGCTCATGAAGACTTAAGTTTGAGTGTAATTGTTTTTGTTTTATCTTTTGCCTCTCAAGCTTCATAGGTTTTCATTTGGGTAGTTAGTTTAGAGGGTAGTGAATCTCATTCATAAGTCATGATTTAATCATAATTTGAGTTTTCACTTAATCTAGAATCAATAGGTGGCTTAAAGGTTTTAAAGGAAAGGTTGGTTTTTGAGAAAACAAGTTTTAAACAAGTGCAGTATCAATCTACTCGAGTAAATCAAGATTTAATCGAGTAGTACTCGAGTATGCTGCAATTTACTCGAGTAAACACTGCAGAACTGATTTTTAAAATAAGATTTTTACTTCTCAAAATCAGTTTTCAAGTGCCATAACTTTTGGGTATTCTATAAAAACCTTTTCCTAACCTTTGTGATCATAACCCATCATTTTGATATTCATTTTACAAAGAATCAAGCCACTCTATTCTCTCTCAATTTCAAAGATCAAAGCTTTCATATTTTCATATTCTTTGATCAAGAACCTTTGAATCTCTTGTGTGATTTGTCATAGCTATTGATTGAGATTCATTAGGATTGTTATGTGTATTCATTGAGTTGTAATCTTTGCAATAAGGCAAGCCACTACAACAAACAAGAAGCCTTGGTGTGTCGATTATCATCAAGAAACGTTCATTGAAGAAGAAGAAAGTCTTGGTTGTGAATCAAGCAAGGAGAAGCCTTGATGTGTGGATTATCATCAAGCAATTGAAGACTTGTTGTGTCGATTATCAACAAGGGGTAGAGGTTAGATTAGAGAGAAGATCAATAGGATTACAAGGCAAGGGTGTCGGTTATCTCTTGTAGGCTAGCAAGAAGGAAGTCTTGTGAGGCAATCACTTGTAATTTGAGAACTCTAATTCCTCATAGTGAAGAATCTCTCTTGGTTGAAGAGGGGACTGGATGTAGCTTTCAAGCGGATGAAAGTGAACCAGGATAAATCGCTGTGTCGTATCTCTAAACCCTTACTCTTTATATTCAAGTCATTTGATTGCGTTCTTGATTGAAAACCTAGAAAGATTGATTTTCATAATTGATTGAATTGAATCTTTATTTGTTCAAATTGAAGAAAATCATTTTCATAACCTAGGTAATCAATAAGAATATAGGTGTTAATTGTTTTCGCTGAATCTCTGATCTTTCATGTGAATTGATTGATTTTCGTATGCGAATGAAAACTTGATTTTTCTGGTTTCTGTCAGATATACTCGAGTAAACGAGTCTTTAATCGAGTATTCTGAACTTTACTCGAGTAAACCTGAACAAAATTGCAAAAATCTTTTGTTTTGATTGTTTCGATTTGTTTTGTTCGAAAATCTTTCAAGGTTTCTTTTACACCTATTCAACCCCCCCTTCTAGGTGTATTCCTAGGGTTCCTTTGTCTCTCCAACCACCAATTGCGGTTTCCTCAATTGGTATCAGAGCTCGGTCGAAAGACACGAGCATAAGAGCTTTTTCGTAAAGATCCTGTAAGAAAATCGCAATGGGTTCCATGAATCCCTTTGGTGGTGAAGGTGCTTCGATATATCGTCCTCCATTGTTTACCGGAGAAGGCTATGCATATTGGAAAGTTAGAATGAAAATCTTTATCCAAGCCATAGATAGTGAAATTTGGAAAGTAGTTGAAAAAGGTCCTCATATCCCCTCTAGTTTAGTTGAAGGTGTAGAACAATTGATCCCCGAGGACAAGTGGAAAGATGATGATAGAAAGAAAGTTCAATATGATTATAAAGCAAAGAATATCATCACATCCACTTTATCCTATGACGAGTTCTTTAGAGTTTCCCAATGTTCTAGTGCTAAGGAAATGTGGGACACTTTACAAGTGACTCATGAAGGAACTAGTGAGGTTAGGAGAGCTAGATTGAATGCTTTAATGCGTGATTATGAATTGTTTCAAATGCTTCCAAATGAATCTATTAATGATATGCAAAAGCGTTTTACTCACATTATTAACCATTTACTTGCTCTTGGTAAGACCTTCTTACAAGGTGAACTTTCTAACAAAGTGTTGAGATGTTTAGACAGGAATTGGCAACCAAAAGTAACGGCTATCGTTGAATCTAAAGATTTGGATGCTATGGATCTAGCAACACTTTTCGGAAAGCTTCAAGAACATGAAATGGAGCTTGGACGATTAAGTATCAATGAAGAGTCGGATAAGAACAAAGGAAGAAAGGGACTTGCTCTTAAAGTCAATAGATCATATAAAAAGAAAGAGAGTTCCGATGATGATGATAGTGAAGATTCCGATTCGGATGTTGATGAAAAAGAAATGAAACTTTTGCTAAGGAAGTTTGACAAGTTTCTAAGGAGAAAAGGAAGGTTGAACAAGGACAAAAGTAAAGAGAAGGATTCCCCACACTACAAGACCAAGACTTCAAAAGATGGTGTAGTTTGCCATGAATGCGGAAAACCCGGACATCTCAAGTATTCGTGCTCTAAGTATCTCAAGAAGAAGGAGAAAGACAAGAAAAATTCTAAATCTAAAAGAGCATACATAGTTTGGGATAGTGATGAAGATAACAAGAAAAGCACATCGAGTAGTTCATCGGATGATGAAGAAGCCGCTTGTCTCAACTTGATAACTCTAGTAGATGAAGAACAAAGTTCAAATGATGAATCAAGTTATCAAAGCGAGGAAAGCGATGTAAGTCATACTAAATCCGAAATTTCTTCTAAATATGAATTGTTATATAATGCTTATGAAGAAATGCATGAACAACTTGAAAAACTAGCTTTGAAAAACATTGAAAGAAAGAAGCTCATTTTGAAACATCAAAAAGAGATTTTAGAACTTCAAAAACAAGTTGATGAGCTTAATCTTGAAAATGAAACTCTTGATCTTATATATGCTAGTTCTTCTTGTGATTGTGCTAGTAGAGTGAATATTGTGGTTGATTGTGAGAATTGCAAGTTGCTTAAAGATGAAAATGCTATTTTGAAAAATAAGCTTGCAAGTTTCTCAAGTGGTGACATTAGATTGCGCACATTGTTAAATTTTCAAAGAGAAAATTCAAACAAGTTTGGTTTGGGTTATACTAATGCTAAGAGTAATTCTCATAGAAATGTTGTTGATTTTTCTAAAGTTGATTTTTCAAATGCACCAACATGTTTCTATTGTGGTAATCATGGACATACTTCAAATGTGTGTTATATTAAAGTGCATGGTATACCTAAAGGAGATTTTGTTTGGATGAAAAAGGGTGAAAGTCCCTACACTAACAAAAATGGATCCAAAACCATTTGGATACCAAAAAGCAAAGCATGATTGTTTTGTAGGTATGATTGAAGAGCAAAGAGAGCTTACAAGTGTTATTCATATTTGCATCTTCAATTGGTCTCAAAAGAAGTCCTACAATTTGGTATAAGTGATATTATTAGATTTGTGAACTTCATATGGTATCTTCTCAATTGGTATTACTTTTCTAAATGTTTAATTAGTTCAATTGGTATCATTGAGTAGATTCATAGATGATTATCATGATTTATTGACATGCTTTGGTTGTTATTAAAGAAATATCACAATTGGTATCAAAATATTTGTTGATATATGTGCTTCTTTACAATTGATATCTTCTTTGTTAAGTGATATTATGATATTTTAGTTCTCAATTGGTATCATATTTCATTGTTATATTCTCTTGCCAATTGATATCACATTTCAAAGTATAGTTCTATTGTATTTGTTCAATTGGTATCAATGTTGTAAAGAAATGATCATTGATTTCTTACCTTGGCTTAGATGTTATATTTCAATTGGTATATATTACTTTTTGATAATGCCAAAGGGGGAGAAATTTAATGTTTTGAATTGATTGGAATGTTTCTCAAAGGTGGAGAAATGATTGTTGGATAAATATTATGATTTTTAGATGTTTGTTTGGAGAAAGGTTGTTTTTGTTGTTTTTATGTAGGTTGAGCAAAGTTGCTGAAGATAGGGGGAGAATCAAGCTTATCTCAATTGGATTCAAATGTCAAAAGCATTTATTGAGGGGGAGCAAGAGTCTCACCAAGTGATCAAATTGTTAAAGCATCAACAACTTCAATGAACTTTTGGAGAACTTCAAAACATGGTTTGTCATTTTCAAAAAGGGGGAGATATTTAGTTCCATGGTGAATGTTTTGATAATGACAAAGTGTTTTGAACAAGCTATCATGTGATGATCAAGTTCAAGTTCAACAAGCAACAACAAACATCAAGTGAAGAGAGAGAACAAGCTCATGAAGACTTAAGTTTGAGTGTAATTGTTTTTGTTTTATCTTTTGCCTCTCAAGCTTCATAGGTTTTCATTTGGGTAGTTTGTTTATAGGGTAGTGAATCTCATTCATAAGTCATGATTTAATCATAATTTGAGTTTTCACTTAATCTAGAATCAATAGGTGGCTTAAAGGTTTTAAAGGAAAGGTTGGTTTTTGAGAAAACAAGTTTTAAACAAGTGCAGTATCAATCTACTCGAGTAAATCAAGATTTAATCGAGTAGTACTCGAGTATGCTGCAATTTACTCGAGTAAACACTGCAGAACTGATTTTTAAAATAAGATTTTTACTTCTCAAAATCAGTTTTCAAGTGCCATAACTTTTGGGTATTCTATAAAAACCTTTTCCTAACCTTTGTGATCATAACCCATCATTTTGATATTCATTTTACAAAGAATCAAGCCACTCTATTCTCTCTCAATTTCAAAGATCAAAGCTTTCATATTTTCATATTCTTTGATCAAGAACCTTTGAATCTCTTGTGTGATTTGTCATAGCTATTGATTGAGATTCATTAGGATTGTTATGTGTATTCATTGAGTTGTAATCTTTGCAATAAGGCAAGCCACTACAACAAACAAGAAGCCTTGGTGTGTCGATTATCATCAAGAAACGTTCATTGAAGAAGAAGAAAGTCTTGGTTGTGAATTAAGCAAGGAGAAGCCTTGATGTGTGGATTATCATCAAGCAATTGAAGACTTGTTGTGTCGATTATCAACAAGGGGTAGAGGTTAGATTAGAGAGAAGATCAATAGGATTACAAGGCAAGGGTGTCGGTTATCTCTTGTAGGCTAGCAAGAAGGAAGTCTTGTGAGGCAATCACTTGTAATTTGAGAACTCTAATTCCTCATAGTGAAGAATCTCTCTTGGTTGAAGAGGGGACTGGATGTAGCTTTCAAGCGGATGAAAGTGAACCAGGATAAATCGCTGTGTCGTATCTCTAAACCCTTACTCTTTATATTCAAGTCATTTGATTGCGTTCTTGATTGAAAACCTAGAAAGATTGATTTTCATAATTGATTGAATTGAATATTTATTTGTTCAAATTGATAAAGGGAAAATCATTTTCATAACCTAGGTAATCAATAAGAATATAGGTGTTAATTGTTTTCGCTGAATCTCTGATCTTTCATGTGAATTGATTGATTTTCATATGCGAATGAAAACTTGATTTTTCTGGTTTCTGTCAGATATACTCGAGTAAACGAGTCTTTAATCGAGTATTCTGAACTTTACTCGAGTAAACCTGAACAAAATTGCAAAAATCTTTTGTTTTGATTGTTTCGATTTGTTTTGTTCGAAAATCTTTCAAGGTTTCTTTTACACCTATTCAACCCCCCCTTCTAGGTGTATTCCTAGGGTTCCTTTGTCTCTCCAACCACCAATTGCGGTTTCCTCAACAGTTGTCGTGCCCGCGTGGTAAAGGTCCTGTACTCCTGTTTGCTTCCGATTAGGTTGGGTGGATGACCGAGGAGATGTAGACGTGAGTGATAACCGAGAACGAAATGAGTACCCCGATGATATTTTGTAAGAAGAAATTATGAGTATGAGAAGGAAAAGGATTGAGAAAGAAAGAATGTTTATGAAAAGTGGAATTGAGTTGAAAAGATAATGAAAGATAAGAGTAACGATGATAAGACTGATAATAATATGATAACATAATTGATCATTGTGTGCTTGTATGTTTTATTGTGTGTTTGTATGGTCCTTTTATCTTGCCTTTCGTAATTCCACACCGTCGACGATTCGTCGTCCGGATCGCTTACTCTCTCCTGTTCGTTGGCATATCGGTGTGGCTGGTATCTCAACGGGCAGATGGATTATTGCATGAATATCGCCATGTGGAATAAGCATGGAAGAGGCTGGAAACATACTCCAAGCGGATGGGCATGGACCGGTTACACAGAGATCGTGATTCCGGATCCGGAGCATCAACTGAGCGGAGCTAATCTGGAGCCACACTTAGGGCAAGTCAACGTACGAGGTTTTCAGAGCTATGAGGAGAAGGTTCGGTGCGAGCAGTAGAGAAGTTTTATTGTAGCCGATGGGGTGGCACAAAAGTCTCACAACATTGAGGAAACCACCACACAAGCGGCATCGTCTTCAAGGGCGAGAAGAGGACGCAAGAAGGACAAGGAGCTACACCCGCTTGCTTGCAATAGGAAAGTTTAGGGGTAGTGTAATTAGCTTAGGCGGTAGCGAGTGTTGAGTTAAGGATTACCAATGCCATGAGCCATTATGTAATTGAGCCAAGTTTCAATTTGACTTGTGGAGTATATTTTCGTGTGCTTTTGATTCATGAGAAGTTTCTGAAAACTGTTAAGATGATTTTGAACCAAGCTCTTTTATGGAAACGAATGTTATGAACAGTTTTAGTAAAAACTCGGTTTTCAAAAAGGATATTGAGAACACCGAGGACTTTTCAATAATGTTTTCAAAACACATTCACAATGTTTTCAAAAAAAAAATCTGGCCTCAATTTTGGTAACTTTGATAAGTAAAAGTAGATATTTTGGCTTACGAAAATCGGGTTGTTACACCATTGAGAGTTTAGGGGGAATAGATTGCGATTAGTGGTCGGGCTTCGTTGAAGGGATGCACTAAGGACGAGCCGACTGTTAGGACTAAGCCGCTAACGAAAACCCTAAAAGAATTAAAAGACTTTAAAAGACATTTACAAACGCGGTGAGGTATGAGTGTCGTATCGAAGTAGTGGAGAGGAAGATACTATGGGTATCTACGGATACTCAGGTGGGGATAGCAGGAGGGGAGGGCAAGGATGGGGAACGTCAAGAAGCCTAGAGTATATTTCTAGGTGGAACGAATCCCATATGTGGCACACGAACGTGGTGGGGACTGGGTCCAATGCCGTGGTAAGTTCCGCACCGCGAACTAGAAATTATACTGGCACCCCCTCGATGCAAGTCTAGAACAGTGAGAGGGACTGGAACGCGGCATTTGAGATTGCCGCTGAGAGCGTGCATTGATATGATATTATATGAATTGAATTGATATGATTTGAGGCTGAGTCCTCCTGGTCTGGTACCATTTGATTGTGAGACAGCTGTCGTGCCCGCGTGGTAAAGGTCCTGTACTCCTGTTTGCTTCCGACTAGGTTGGGTGGATGACCGAGGATATGTAGACGCGTGTGTGCGAGTTCAATGATGTTTCCCCCTCATCATTGAGCGAACCGTTTGATAAGACTTAATAATGATAAAAGATTACAAGAAAGAAAGCATAGAGAATTTATGAAGAATTGAGAAAGATTCAAAGAAGAAAGAAAGTATAAGTAATCGTTGGAAAGAATGAGAAAAATGGTGATGAAGAGTTGAATGTTTGAAGGCTGTGATGTCTTGTGCAGCGATGTGTATTGTGTTGAGTTATGATATGTTGTGTTTATATGTGCTTTCTATATGCTTATGTGAATAGAATTGTTATGTGCATCATATGATTAATTGTCATGTTCTAGTTGGTGAGAAGTATCGGTCAAGTCTTGCATTTAGACTTAGTTACTCTGCGTATTCTTTTTATATGAAGTCATTAGTTTATTGTCTTGTCATGAGTGCACTTTTGGAATACTGACCATCTCTCCTATCATGTTGTCGTATCGGGTTATTCCGGTATTGCAACGGATAGATGGCTGACCTTGTAGTACAATCTGTACTTTCGTCTCGAAGCGGATTCGGCAGTGGACTTCAGCGAGGAAGATTAGAGATCAAGATTAGTAGTAGGTAATCCCTTCGAGCACTGTATTCCCTGCAACTACTTGGTTAACATTGCTATATCACTTTGTAACCCGCTTGGTATTTTATTGAGTATGGCTTTTGAAAGAATAAAGTTTTATGAAACAAGATTTGAAAATGTTTTCTCAAAAGAGATTTATGGAGCCAAGTTACAAAGTGCGATGTTAAGTAACATCTCGGTTTGGAACTTGACTTGTGATGTGTGACATGAGAACATTATTTTATTTCAATTAAGATAATGAAATGTTTTCGAACATAAAGATTCTCATGCCCATGTCACCATTTTAAAAAAAAAAAATTTCCCAAATTTTTACTATATTTTGTTAAAGAGATAATGTTTTCAAGTTGCCGAAATCGGGGTGTTACAGAGCGGTATCAGAGCAATGGTTATCCAAAGTAGCCTGATGCATGGGCTTACATGCTTGCTTGTGTGTCTGTCTGTGCGTTAGTGTTAGAATTACGATGAGTAAGAATAGGAGTACGAAGTCACGTGAGCATCTCTATCATACCACCTCTAACGTTCGTTCTATCTCTATCGTTCTATCTCTCTATCTTTGGAACCTGTCAAGAATCTGTCTACGATAGTACAAGGAACCGTGATCAGAATCATAAGGAGACTTTATTCTCTGTGACCTAAACCTCACTTGACTGTTGAAACCCCTTTTTGTTGAGAATCCCTTTCTGTTTGCAATGACCTCTGAGCTATTGACATGCGACTTTGATTTGCGACCAGAACCCTCTTTTTCTTGTTGAAACTCCTTTCTGTGTAAACCCTATGTGTTGTTGAGTTGCCTTGACAATACGTTTGTTCTCTTTAAAAGCCTTCCATTAAAACTTTAGACCCTAACACCTTATGCCAATCAACTAGACATATTTAAGTTATAAGGCGGACGGTGAGGTGTTGTTAAGGAAAGAGTCATAATGGTTGAGGAAGGAATAGGCCTGAACGGATGTGATACCTTAGAATGAGAGTACCCCTAGAACCTTAAGTAAGATAGTGGAATGTATGAAAGGATTAAAACTGAAAAGTTTGATAGTAGTCTAACCCAAGTAATGGTATAGATGGTGTTAAGATGGTGAATATCTGGGATGAGTCTGAAAGAGTTAGAGTTAGAAAAGCTTTAGTTGGAGTAGGTGAATGATTGGAGTAGGTGTGAACTTATAATAGGACCATAAGATCAACCAGATGGAGTAGTGAAATTAACGGATAGAACCCTTAAGTGGCGACCAAAATTAGGTAAATGACCAAGATTTGATGTTTTAATGGACATAGGTGATTATAAGCTGTGGAATTAAGGGTGTCATTAGGTGCTAAGATAGGATAAATCCCTGAGTTGGAGAGTTTTTAATGGTTTAGAGCACAAAAATTTGGTTTAGTTAGAAGAATTTAAGATGATACTCGGATAGGCTTGAACAAAGTGATGGGAAGTTTTGTAAGGTAAACTAGAATTAGTGAATGTTAGGAAGTTTTATGACCTTAGTCCCTGTCAAAAGTTATTGGATAGATGTGATGTATAGGAATATGATCCGTCAAAGTTAGGGAGTAAACGAAGATTTTGAGGTTGTAATAACCCACCTCTGCTTAGAAGGATTAGAAGAGTCAAATTAAGAAAGAAAGACCATGGAGAAAGTAGTATCCTTGTCAGGATTGGCATAAGCGTGCTATTCTTTTTGAAATTTTGTTTCGAAACCATTGAACCCTTTGAACTCTTGTTGACAAAGCTATACCATTAGTATTCCGTTGTGTCCGATGATGAAATGGCCTACGAAGATCACCTTTGAAAGAACGATGCATATGCGGCGACTCGAGGACGACGGCTACTGTTATAGATTGAGGGAAGCATTCCAAGGAATTCGACATCCGTTGATCGTAGAACTTCGCGTGGCATTTCTCGAGGACGAGAAATCTGCAAGTTGGGGAGAATGTAACATCCCGCGTTTTTCCGACTAGGATAAATAAGCTTTCATTAAAGAAGAAATTTTAGAAATTGTTTTACAATGGTTTTCAATGAGTATTTTATTCGATTACGAAGTAAAATATTGATTTTACGGAGTTTTGATAAACAAATATTTTTATGAAGTTAATAAAAATGATTTTTATGAGAAATGATTTTATTTTTGGTGATTTATTATAAAAATGAATTTCTTTATGGATTTTCTTAGATGTATTAACTTCGAAAATCCATAACTTTTTAACCGTAACTCCGATTTTTATGATCTTTATACCAAAACGATCGTATGGAAATGTAGATTTCAAAAATGTATCTTTCATAATTTTATGGATTGGTTTGAGAAAATTATTTTTCAGTATGGTAAAGTACGAATTTTCAAGGAATTAATCATGAAAAATAGTTTTTGATTTTTAATAAATTTTTCCTTTTGGGATTATCTTTAATACATTAAAGTATGATTTTAGAAAATGAAATAAGGGCTATAATTGCAACCAATAAGTGCAGTTTATTATTTAAAGGGAAAAGTGTTAATATGTATGTTTGATTGAGTTAATTATTTTGTGATTAAGTGTATGTGTTTGTATGATCAAATGTGTGTATGTATGTGTATGTGTACTTACATGTGTGTATGTATACGTGTGTACGTGTGTATAAGCTAGGAGTATAATTTTCTAAGAAGCTTAGTGGGTAAGATAAAGCCATAACCAAATGAACCAAACTAAGTTAGAGAAGTAACCAAACCCTAACTAAATACTAACTAATATTTAGCCCTAGGATGACCCCTAAACCCTAGCCACAAGACCTTGTCCCCTTGCATTTGATAAAATGCACCCATGCAAGTTTTTGAAGTCCCAAAATTACCCCTCCTAGTGTGTGTATGGCCGAATTTTCTCAAGGCCAAAGGAGGGAAATTGTGTTCCACTCTTAGCCTATTTTATCCCATTCACTCCTTCATTCTTTCATTTCATTCTTCCATTCACTCTTCCATTTTCTTCTTTCCTTTGTAGTCTTCACTCTCCATTTCATTCTTCCATTTCATTTCCTTCATTTCACACCAACACAAACACTTAAGTCTCAAAGAGCAAGCTCTTGAGACATATACAAAAAAAAAAGAGAGAGAACCATGAGAGAAAGAGAGAGAACCGTGAAGGAGAAGAGAAGAGGAAGAGAACTAGCCTTGATCTTTGCTTATTTCATTCCATCTCCTTAGGTATAAAATTGATCTTTGTTGTTCTTCCTTCCTCATCATATTATTTTCGGTTCTATGTGTTGATTTGCTCTTGCATGTTAATTTTTAATGTTGATCCATGTTTTTCAAAGACTAATGAATGAAGATTAAAGTTTTAAAACAACAAAATGAACACGCAAAAAGGAATTGAAGAGTGATTCGGTTTTTATAAATATTTTGTGTAAAGGATCTTTGTTTTCTTTGATGTATTTCGGTTTTGTGTATATATTTGGAAAAAGAAATTGATTTTTGAAGTTATTCTTTGATGCATGTTTATTTTGAGTTAGATCTAATGTTTTTCTTTGCATCCATATAATTTTCTCAAGTTGATCTTAATTTTTCTTACATGCATGTGAAAGATCTTGATTTAAGAATAAGAAATCTACCATGTTTAAGAACTTGATGATCAATTCGGTTTTAAAAGAATTTTTGTGCTCATGATTTTATTTTCTTACTTGATTTGGTTTTTGGGTGCATGTAAAGAAAATTATTTTTAATAAAAGAGTTCAACATGAAGCATGAAAATTTTGATAAAAAGAATTTATTTTTCTTGATGTATGTTTCGGTGTGGCCTAGATCTTTGGGAATGAATTTTTAATTGAAGAATTTAGTACATGCATGTAAAGATCTAGTTAAAAGGAGTGTGTTTTAATGTTTGTTTTGATTTTTCCTTGAAGTCTTGATTTTGGCTCTTAAATGTTGATGCATGTATGATTTTTCTTAAGATCTATTAATTTTAAGTATGTGCATGTCAAGATCTAGAATAGTTTAATTTGATTCTTGATTTTTAGTTAAAAGGCTTAAATTTTTATTTGTAAATGTGATGCATGTGGTGTTTGAAAATTGTTTTCATAAAATATGTTAATTCGGTTTTGAAGGAAATAATGATTAATGGATTGATTTTTATAATTGATTTATATGTATGGGTATGTCTCTGATTTTTATAAAAATAAATGAATGAACAAATTTGTTGAATAAAGTGTGTGCTGAAATTGTGCTATGTGTGCTTTTTAACTTTGATAAATGATGTTTATGTATGCTCAATAATTCTGGAATTTTGTCACTGACCCAAGTATATTAAAATTAACTCCTCTGAAGTTTTGAATGATTTTTGGAATTGATTTCCTATTTCTATGAAAGCCAACTTTGTGAAAACAATTTTGAGAAAATAAGTTTTTCGGTTTAAAGAGGAACAGAATTTTCGAACTTTTACTACTCTAAATTGCTTGAAATTTTTATGATAGCTTCCTGAACCTCTCTAGATGTTCTTTGTAGAATTTTAAGAGATTTGGAGTTGATTTGATATTTTTACTAAAGGCAAAACAGTGGACCGTTTGATTCAGATTTTCTGGACTTAGTGACAAATTTAATTGGAAAAGTATAACTTACACAACTCCAAATAATTTGAAAATTCTATGAGATAGTCTTGACTGTATAAGGAAGACTTATACCAATTTTTATGCAATTCGGAGTTGAAAAACTATTTTTAACCATAACGTTTTTGCCTCAGACCAGCAACAACTCCGACTTGCTTTTCATGTGAAATTTGATTTGAAACTTAGCTTAGGATTATTTAAATGACTTGAAAATTTTATATGATGAACTTTATCATATATATGTATGTTCTGGAAATTTTTAGAATTTAACAAATTAATTTGGTATAGTTTTGGTTTTTATCTTTTGTGTTTCACCTTTAATCACACTAGGATTCTATTTAAATGTTTTGATGAATATGAATTTTTATGCTTGATATTATGACTTGGCTGGTTTGTATGATAATCATGATGTTTTGAAATAATTTAATGAGTGATTGTTCAATGATATGATTGGGTTATGCATGAATGAATTATTTAATTAACCGAAGTGTTGTGTGTTTGATTTTGTAATCGGCTTCGAAAATTAATTGGTTTTTGAAATAATTTAATCTTGATTTAATTGAATAACATTGGACTAAGTGGTTGCTGCCCTTAATTCATTTCACAATGTTATGTTTTAAAAATAAATCATTTAAGTGTTTACTTTATAACAAAGTCTTATATGAACTAAAGTTAAGTTTTTCGGTGTTTTTGAGTTTTGGTTAATGGCTGTCCGGAACGGACCAGCAACCAAAACAAATGATTTTAAAGTGTTTTATCAATTGTTTTAAAAAGATTTTGAGATGTTTAAAGTATTTTCAAAAGTCGAATTTGATTTGAAAAAGTTTTAACGATTTACGATTTTCCAACGAGAAGTAAAAAGAGTTTTCGAAAACGCGTTCTGATTCTAAATAGGACGATTGTTTAATATAAAATTATAACTTTAGTGTCATCTCCCTTAGTACAAGGTGCGCACAAGTCGAGAAGTGGGACAGCTGACTTGTTGGAAAGGACCCGCAACGATTTCAGATGCTGGAATGTGAGGCGAGAGATGCAGTAGGCCTAAGTCATCGTGACGCGTAGACTCAGTCCTAAACTGAGTACATCAAGTCTAACCTGAGTCATTGTCATAGGTTATGTGCTGCATGACTATATGTGATATATATGTGCTAGATGTTTATCTGTTCTATTAAATATGACGCATGTCTGATTTATTTATATATTGAATTTCTCTGTGGTTATACTGTTGAGTATGTCTTGTTCTGTCTGGAAAATCTGATTGTGGATATACGTAATAATAAGAATCATAAGAAAGAAATAAGTCATGATAAATCGTGAAAGAGATAAATAGTGATTGAAAGCGAAACATGAGCTGAAAATTAAGAAGAGATAAATTAAGATGAAAAGATGATTGTAAGATGGCGATAAGAAATATCCGGCGAGGCGAGCGGAAGCGTGGTGATGATGATGCTGCCGATCGTGCTGTTGAGTAACAACTAAGGAGAGCGATGCTGATGGCGCTGCTGAGCCACAACGGAGTAGAAAGATGCTGATGATGCTGCTGAGCTATGATGCTGAGAAAGATGCTGAGGAATGTTGTTGAGCATGAGCTGATGAGAACAGTGCTGAGACGCACGAGAAAAAGATTTGAGGCAAGATGCCATTGAGAGTTTAGGGGGAATAGATTGCGATTAGTGGTCGGGCTTCGTTGAAGGGATGCACTAAGGACGAGCCGACTGTTAGGACTAAGCCGCTAACGAAAACCCTAAAAGAATTAAAAGACTTTAAAAGACATTTACAAACGCGTTGAGGTATGAGTGTCGTATCGAAGTAGTGGAGAGGAAGATACTATGGGTATCTGCGGATACTCAGGTGTGGATTGCAGGAGGGGAGGGCAAGGACGGTGAACGTCAAGAATCCTAGAGTATATTTCTAGGCGGAACGAATCCCATATGTGGCACATGAACGTGGTGGGGACTGGGTCCAATGCCATGGTAAGTTCCGCACCGCGAACTAGAAATTATACTGTCACCCCCTCGATGCAAGTCTAAAACAGTGAGAGGGACTGGAATGGGGCATTTGAGATTGCCGCTGAGAGCGTGCATTGATATGATATTATATGAATTGAATTGATATGATTTGAGGCTGAGTCCTCCTGGTCTGGGACCATTTGATTGTGAGACAGCTATCGTGCCCGCGTGGTAAAGGTCCTGTACTCCTGTTTGCTTCCGACTAGGTTGGGTGGATGACCAAGGAGATGTAGACGCGTGTGTGCGAGTTCAATGATGTTTCCCCCTCATCATTGAGCGAATCGTTTGATAAGACTTAATAATGATAAAAGATTACAAGAAAGAAAGCATAGAGAATTTATTAAGAATTGAGAAAGATTCAAAGAGGAAAGAAAGTATAAGTAATCGTTGGAAAGAATGAGAAAAATGGTGATGAAGACTTGAATGTTTGAAGGTTGTGATGTCTTGTGCAGCGATGTGTATTGTGTTGAGTTATGATATGTTGTGTTTATATGTGCTTTCTATATGCTTATGTGAATAGAATTGTTATGTGCATGATATGATTAATTGTCATGTTCTAGTTAGTGAGAAGTATCGGTCAAGTCCTGCATTTAGACCTAGTTACTCTGCGTATTCTTTTTATATGAAGTCATTAGTTTATTGTCTTGTCATGAGTGCACTTCTGGAATACTGACCATCTCTCATATCATGTTGTCATATCGGGTTACTCCGGTATTGCAACGGATAGATGGCCGACCTTGTAGTACAATCTGTACTTTTGTATCGAAGCGGATTCGGCAGTGGACTTCAGCGAGGGAGATTAGAGATCAAGATTAGTAGTAGGTAATCCCTTCGAGCACTGTATTCCCTGCAACTACTTGGTTAACAATGCTATATCACTTTGTAACCCGCTTGGTATTTTATTGAGTATGGCTTTTGAAAGAATAAAGTTTTATGAAACAAGATTTAAAAATGTTTTCTCAAAAGAGATTTACGGAGCCAAGTTACAAAGTGCGATGTTAAGTAACATCTCGGTTTGGAACTTGACTTGTGATGTGTGACATGAGAACATTATTTTATTTCAATAAAGATAATGAAATGTTTTCGAACATAAAGGTTCTCATGCCCATGTCACCATTTAAAAAAAAAAATTTCCCAAATTTTTACTATATTTTGTTAAAGAGATAATGTTTTCAAGTTGCCGAAATCGGGGTGTTACACCTCCTAAGTTGTGAGAGGTGAAATACATCATGGAGTTTAGACAAGTGCGGAGGCAGAGCAATTCTGTAAGCTACTGGTCCGATCTTCTCCGATATCTGGTATGGTCCGACAAACCTAGGGGTCAACTTCTTTGATTTGATAGCTCGGCCGATACCTGTTACAGGGGATACCCGCAGGAATACATGATCTCCCTCAATGAAGTTCAAGAGTTTTCTTCTCTTGTCGGCATAGCTCTTCTGTCGATCCAGAGCTACTTTCATCTTTTCTTGTATCATTCGGATCTTCTCGGTTGTCTCATGCACAATGTTAGGGCCAATCAACAAGTTTTCTCCTATCTGGAACCAGCATAACGGCGTCCTACATTTCCGACCATACAATGCAAAGGAGCCATTCTGATACTTGAATGGAAACTGTTGTTGTAGGTGAATTCGACCAATGGTAATAGTGCTTCCCAACTTTCCGAATGTTCGAGCACACATGTCCTCAACAAGTCCTCAAGGGTCTAATGGTGTGCTCGGATTGTCCATCGGTTTGAGGATGATAAGCTGTGCTAAACCTCAACTTTGTACCCATGGCTTGTTGCAAACTCTGCCAAAATCGGGATAAGAAACGAGGATCACGGTCCGACACTATGCTGCTCGGAACACCATGAAGCCGAACAATGTCCTTTATGTACAGTTGCGTCAGCTTCTCTAGACTGTACTTCATGCTGATCGGCAGGAAATGAGCACACTTTGTAAGTCGGTCCACCACAACCCAAATGGCTTCCTGCCCTGACCTTGTTCTCGGTAGACCCGACACAAAGTCCATCGAAATGTTGTCCCACTTCCATTGTGGAATCTCCAAAGATTTGAGTAATCCTCCTGGTTTCTGATGCTCGATCTTGGCTTTCTGGCATGTCAAACATCGAGACACATAATCCGCCACATCGGTCTTCAACTTCGGCCACCAAAATAACCTCTTCAGATCCTGGTACATCTTTGTGGCTCCTGGGTGTAGACTCATCTTTGTCTTGTGGGCTTCTTCCATTAATTCTCTTCGGACTTCAAAATCCATCGGAATGCAAACTCGGCCCCGAAATCGTACGAGACCATCGGGTCCTTTAGTGAAGTCGGGTTCATCCTTGTCTCCTTCTCTTTCTAGTAGTTTCTGGAGCTCTAAGTCGGCAGCCTTTCTTTCCTTGATAAATCCCACAAAATCATTTGTTACTTGCAGCATTTCCAGCACCACACTATTTTCCTTCTTCTGTATGCCGAGGTTGAGATCACTAAACTCTTGCATCAACTGCATCTCTCGGACCATCATGTTGCTCAAATGAAGGCTTTTCCTGCTTAGGGCGTCGGCCACCACGTTGGCTTTTCCAGGGTGATAGTGCAAGTTGAAATCGTAATCTTTCAAGAATTCTACCCATCTGCGCTGCCTCATGTTCAGTTCCTTCTGGTCGAACAGATAGCCGAGACTCTTGTGGTCACTGAACACCTTGAATTTCGTGCCATACAGGTAGTGTCTCCAAATCTTAAGGGCGAACACCACAACTGCCAATTTGAGGTCATGAGTGGGGTAATTCTGTTCGTGTTGCCGAAAGTGTCGAGAGGCGTAAGCCACCACCTTTCCTTGTTGCATCAATACACAGCCGAGACCCTGCTTCGAGGCGTCACAAAACACGTCAAAGGCTTTGGTCGGATCGGGCAAAATCAACACGGGCGAACTCGTCAACCTTTTCTTTAGCTCTTGGAAGCTCTGTTCGCACACTTCGGACCAATGGTAAGGTGCATCCTTTCGGGTTAACGAGGTCAACGGTAGAGCCAGTTTGGAAAATCCTTCAATGAATCTCCTGTAGTACCCTGAAAGACCAAGGAAACTCCTGATCTCGGTTACCGAGTTGGGTCTCTCCCACTTGAGTACAGCTTCTACCTTGGAGGGATCAACCGCAACACCGTGCTCGGATATCACATGTCCGAGGAAATGAACCTCTTTGAGCCAAAAACTGCACTTAGAAAGCTTGGCGTAGAGTTCCTTGTCCTTCAAAACCTGCAACACCGTTCTCAAGTGCTGCTCGTGTTCGCTCGGACTTCTGGAGTAGATGAGGATATCGTCGATGAAGACTATCACAAATGAGTCCAAATAGGGTCGGAAGATTCTATTCATGTAGTCCATAAAGATGGCAGGTGCGTTGGTAAGTCCAAAGGGCATAACCACATACTCAAAATGCCCATATCTCGTCCTGAAAGCTGTCTTCAGAATATCTTCACCTCGGATACGGATCTGGTGGTATCCAGATCGGAGGTCTATCTTTGAGAATATCGACGCTCCCTTAAGTTGGTCTAACAAGTCATCAATCCAAGGGAGGGGGTATTTGTTCTTCACCGTTACCGCATTGAGCTTCCGATAATCGGTGCACATTCTGAGGCTACCATCTTTCTTTTTAACAAACAAAATCGGAGCTCCCCAAGGCGACACGCTCGGTCTGATCAACTTTTTGGCCAAAAGTTCTTCCAACTGCTTCTTAAGCTCTTCTAGCTCGGAAGGTGCCATTCTGTACGGAGCAATTGAAATCGGGCCTGTTCCCAGAACCAAGTCTATACTAAACTCTACTTCTCTTCTCGGCGGTAATCCAGGCATTTCGTCCGAGAAAACCTCTGGGAATTCTCCGACTACAGGAATTCGGCCTAAGGTCGGTTCCTCTGTTGCCTCTAACTTTGCAACCGAAGGGCCACTAAAGATGACAGTTTTCTCTCGGCAGTCGAGTAGGACATGGTGTTGGGACATCCAGTCCATGCCGAGGATAATGTCTAGTTTGGTTAGGGGCAAGCAAATCAAGTTGACCTTAAACTCTCGACCTAACACTTGGATAGGACATTCTAGACACATTTGGGAGGTAATTACAGAAGAATTGGTTGGGGGTAGAAATGGATAGTTTGTAAGGCATTTCTACAGGGGACCTAGTCTGTTCATACAGACAAGGGAAATGAAAGAATGTGTGGCTCCACAGTCAAATAACACAGCACACGTAATGTTGCCTACTTGACAAGTACCTCGGATTAGCTCGTCGGCATCAGTTACTACTTCACCATCCATAGTGAAAACTTTGCCTCTCTGCATTGGTCGGTTAACACCAGTCTGATGAGCCTTGGTCACATTGACCTCTTCTTTCACAATGTTCTCGGTACACCGAGCTGCAAAATGACCAGACTTGCCACAGCGAAAACAGGATCCTCTTGCTCTGCTCGGATCCAGACTCCAGCATTCTCCCCTAAGCTGCCTTCCGCAGTGTTGGCATATCGGATAGGGGCCAGGAACAACCACCATCTGACCACCGCTCCTCGGAGTCGTTGACACTCTTGAGCTCGGATTCACATAGGGAGCAGATCTCTGAACAACTCCTTTTTCCTCGGATTGGACCCACTGCTTTTTGTGCCGACCTGCTCCGCTTTCCGTCGGCTTTCCTCTTGAGCCCCTTCTCATATGTGCTGGCCATGTTCACCAACTGCGAGAGATTGGTCACGTTTTGATATTCGAATGCGAGCCGAATATCATCACGGAGACCTGACTCAAACTTGATTCACTTGGTACGCTCATCAGCATCTCTGTAGCTTCCTGAGTAGCGGATCAAATCCTCGAACTGAGCGGCATACTCCCCGACACTCAAGTTCCTCTGTTCCAGCTTGAGAAAAGCGAGTTCCTTCTCCCTCCTGACATCTTTGGGAAAATACTTTCCGAGAAATCGAGCTCGGAACAAATCCCAAGTAATGGCTTCATTAGCCGCTTCCAGTCCACGGCTCTGCTGCTCCCACCAGTGCTCGGCTTCACTCGCCAGCACAAATTCAGCTAAACTCACCCTGTACTCATAGGGCGGTTGCAGAGATCGGAAAATCTTCTCAATGTCCTGGAGCCATCTCTGAGCTCCATCTGGATTATAACCCCCTTCAAACCGAGGTGGTTCGTTCTTTCTAAATCAGCTCATCCAGTCGATCTCGACCGGAGCTGGAGGTTGAGGCTGAAGGGCTGCAGCTACAACTGCTACGGCTGCGGCGATGTTCTGAGCGAGGTTCTCAGCCTGGTTCTGCTGAGCCTGCGCTTGGTTCTGCTGCAGTTGAACCAGCGTTTCCATCACGACAGCAATTCGATCGTTATCAGCTCTTCTCCCAGCCATGCTGCTCGGTCATGGAGAGAAAGCCAATTAACCATCGAACAATTAAATATATATATATATATATATATATATATACATAAACATATACATCTATGAGCTCTATTGTCTAATTTAGACTTCTAGACTTTACTTATTTGTCACTCTCTTGGTGAGTAACCACTGGAGTCCTTTGCAACTCCAATAGGCCGAGGAGAAACTGCTCTGATACCAAAAATGTAACACCCTATGTAATAATTACCCTTAAACCCGAAAATTAGGATATAAAATTTTCTTATAAAACGAATATGATAATTGCCAAAATAATATTTCCTTTCATTAATACAAAACATCAGAGTTATAAGCGGAAGACTTCATGCATCATTAAAAGTTAAGAAACGTAGTTACACCAAGTTCATTAATCCAAAAATAAAAAATAGTATTTTAGCTCGGCCAACTGGCCGAGACTCATACAAAACACATTTTCCGACTCTAATGACTTACTCTCCCTGTGAGGGAGAGTGATCCTGCTCGGCCGGGGACTGCGTCTGCTCGGGCTCAGTACCTGAAAAATGGTAAGGAGGTGAGCATTACATAGAACTTAAATAAGCAGTTTCTAACATGACATACCGAACTACCAAGCCAAACACAAGTAGTCAAATAGCATATAAATAACAAGTAATCAAACCATATATCACATGCATACATCATCATTTAGCTTGGCTCATATCATACAATCTCATTTAGCTCGGTTCACATCATACAATCTCATTTAGCTCGGCCTACATACATACAAACTCATTTAGCTCGGCTCACCTCATTATCCAGTTTATCCATTACCTTTTAGTTATACCTCGGTTCATCCGATTAATTCTCCTTATACACTTTCCTTAATTCTTACACTCGGTTTCTCGGCCACTATTCTCTTTCCTCGGCAAACCATCTCTATCTCAGATTCATTACTCATTATTCCACTTTTACATATCTTACAATCTTTTACTCTTCTCGGATGCATACACCCAGTGCATGTCTTACACCATTTAAGGTCGGATATCGGAGTGTCCATAACTGCGAGTACCCAGTACTCGTCTTACAGCTGCACATACCCAGTATGCGTCTGACGCGATCAATGCACGCACCCAGTACGCGTCTTCTATGACCAGGAGCACTGCCGCTGATCATTCTATGGAGTAAGGAGTGTCCATAACTGCGAGCACCCAGTACCCGTCTTACAGCGGCGCATCTCGGCGTCTTACGCGATCAATGCACGCACCCAGTACGCGTCTGCTATGACCAGGAACACATCCCACCGATTCCGTGCTCGGAACCTTGTGTGAATCATAACTGCGAGCACCCAGTACTCGTCTTACAGCTGCGCATACCCAGTATGCGTCTGACGTGATCAATGCACGCACCTAGTACGCGTCTGCTATGACCCGATCACACAACCATTTCTCTTTAATTCCTCTTATATTTTTAACCATCTCTTTTTAGCTCGGCCTCTCTCGGCTCACCCCGTTATCCATTCCCTTTTTCCATTAACCTTTCTCATTATCTGACTTATTACTCTATCTCTCCTACTTTCCATATTTACCATTTTCTCACTTCCCATTCTCACCCTCTCCTAGCTCGGCCACAGATATAAAGAACAAATATCAAAGCTCATAAACACTTATACCACAACAACAATATGAATAAAGCATTTAACCAGTCCATCATGTAAATATAGGCATATAACCGAAAATAATGTTCCCTCTTCACCTAAAATTCATGTTTCTAGTTTATTCATCGGTTCCCATTACCCTTTTCACCTTTCCTCTCTAATATTAGCCTATGTTCATTCCCTAATCTAACCCCCACTCTTAGTACCCTTTATGAACATACTAGAAACCCAAACTCAAGTAGAGGTAAAACTCACTCCTTACCTCAAACCGTGTGAGATAAGAGTTGAGAGTTGAGAATGGCTTTCCTTGATGCTTGACCTTGTGAGCTTCACACCTCTTGGATCCTTTCCTCTTTGCTGCCACCACCACACCACAATGGCCCAGGGAGGCGTCTGAAACGGGAAGAAGAAGAGAAGGAAGGAGGGTCTCCAACCGGTAAAGCTTGGTGGAGGAGAAGAAGAGATGCTCGTGAGTGAGAAGAGAGAAAGAAAATATGTTGGGGTTTAAGTGTTGTTGGAACTTTAGAGGAGATGAGAGAGAGACGAAGGGGACAGAGAGTGAGAATGCAAAGTGTTGTGTGTTGTGTATTTGGATTTTCTTTTATTCATTTAGGGGAAACATTTGTGTGGTTCTCATTGGAGGCTTCCATGAGAAGCTAGAATATGTGGACAGGATTCATTGGCTTCCAAAGGAAGCCATGAATAGTGATTTGAAAAGGACATAAAGCAATGATAGTGACATAAAGTGAATGATAGTACATAGTACGGATGGTGCGAAACCCAATGGGCCAACAGCTCAATATGAGCTGTCACGGAGGAGCTAGGATACGTCGGCTCGGTATGGAGGAACAGCAGTAGTCCGAGCTTCCTTCTCGGATAATAATGTGAGATGCGCTGAGGTCGGCTAATCCGAGCTTGACAACGGGTTCCGCGTTTGACCCCATTTAGCTCGGCCGGGATCGGTCCGAGGTCCAATACTTGCTTACTAGGTCGGCCTATGCTTCCTATCACCCTACGACCCTTATACAACCTCTACGACTTAATCCTATTCCTAAATAAATCATTATATACTATATATATATACATCTAAAGTTATTATATTTAATATTAATTTTCAGGATGTTACATATTCAGCCTCAGCTGTAGATAGGGCTACACTCGACTGTTTCTTGCTAGCCCATGATACTAAAGAATTGCCAAGAAGATGACAAGTGCCGCTAGTGCTTTTCCTGTCTACTTTGCACCCAGCAAAGTCAGAATCAGAATACCCAACAAGGTTACACGAAGAACCTTTGGGGTACCATAAACCCATGTCAGTTGTGCCAGAAAGATATTTCATTATACGTTTGGCAGCAACCATGTGCTTTTCTTTTGGATTCGCTTGAAAACGAGCACATAAACAAACACTAAACATAATATCCGGCCTACTTGCCGTTAAATAGAGAAGGGATCCGATTATACCTCGATATTTAGTGATTTCTATGGATTTACTTCATTCACCTTTGTCCAGATAGCAAGATGTGCTTATTGGTGCTGCTACTGCCTTGGCCTTATCCATGCCAAATCGTTTCAATAGTTCTTTGCAGTACTTTGTTTGGCTAATGAAAATCTCATCCTTTGCTTGTTTTATTTGCAATCCTAGGAAAAAGTTCAGCTCGCCCATCATAGACATCTCGAACTCTTCCTGCATCATACTTGAAAAATCCTTTCAAAGGGCATCATTAGTAGCACAAAAAATAATATCATCTACATAAAATTGAACTAAAAGAATGTCATTTCCTTTCTTTTTGATAAAAAGCGTGTTATCAACCTTCCCTCTTTCAAAATTATTTTCTAATAAAAATTTGCTAAGACGGTCATACCACGCTCTAGGAGCTTGTTTGAGTCCGTACAAAACCTTTTTCAATTTATAAACATAATCCGGGTGTTCATAATTTTCAAAGCCGGGAGGTTGATACACATAAACTTCTTCATTTATAAAACCATTCAGAAAGGCACTCTTTACGTCCATTTGATACAATTTAAAATCTAAAATGCATGCAAAAGCTAAAAGCAGTCTAATGGCTTCCAACCTAGCAACAGGGGCAAATGTTTCCTCATAATCTATCCCATCTTCCTGGTTGTAACCTTGTGCAACTAACCTAGCTTTGTTTCGAAAAATTAAACCAGCCTCATCGAGTTTATTTTTATAAATCCACTTAGTTTCAATAATCGGATGAGACTCAGGCCTAGGAACAAGTTACCAAACCTGATTTCTTTCGAACTGGTTTAATTCCTCTTGCATTGCCAGAAGCCAATGCTCATCAAGCGTAGCCTCAGAAATATTCTTTAGCTCCACTTGAGAAACAAATGCAAAGTAGTTACATAGATTGCAAATAGAATTGCGAGTACTTACACATTTTGTGATGTCACCTATGATTTGATCAATGGGATGGTGCCTCGATGTTCTCCATTCCTTAGGCAAATCAGTGTTGAGATCCATGGATTGTTCTTGATTTTTCTCCTCAACTGATTCAACTGATTTTTCATTGCATTCGGAATGTTCCTTTCCTTTAGCATTTGGCTCCTCATCCTCATCAATGAAAAATCTCCAAGGATACCTGAAATGTCATTAACAGATACCTTTCCCAACTTTCTGGGATCAGATTCATCAAATGATACATGAATAGATTCTTCAATAGTATTACAAGATTTATTGTAAATCCTATATGCTTTGCTCGAAACAGGATATCCAAGGAATATGCCCTCATCAGCTCTAGCCTCAAAACTTCCTAGATTGTCTTTACCATTATTATGCACAAAAACATTTACATCCAAAAACACGAAAATGGGAAATATTTGGTTTTCTCCCCTTGTACAGCTCATAGGGGGTTTTCTTTAAAATAGGCCGTATTAAAACACGGTTCATAACATAGCAAGTTGTACTCACTGCATCGGCCCAAAAATATGCAGGCAAATTCATGTCATTAAGCATTGTTCTTGAAAGCTCTTTTAATGAACAATTTTTCCTCTCCACAACCCCGTTTTGCTCAGGAGTTTTTGGAGCTGAAAAATAATGCTTAATTCCATGTTTTTCGCAAAATTTTTCAAAAAGATGATTTTCAAATTCTCCACCATGATCAGTCTTAATGGATGCAATGCTCAAGTGCAATTGGTTTTGAACCATCTTGGCTAGCTTTTTAAATTCATGAAATGCATCATTTTTATGAGTAATAAAAAGCGTCCATGTATACCTAGAATAGTCATCCACAATAACTAAACAATAATAGTTGCCTCCAAAGCTTTTTGTTTGCCAAGGTCCAAAAAGATCCATATGTAAAAGTTCCAAGGGCTTTTGAGTTTAAATCAGATTTTTAGAAGGAAAAGATGCCCTTGTGAGTTTTGATTTTGAACAAGGATCACATTTTTCAGATATAGAAAAATTTTGCTTTGGTAAACCAACTACTAAGTTTTTAGAAGAAATTTTATTTAAATGAGCCATGTGGATGTGACCTATTCTACGATGCCATAGCCACGATTCATCCTCTTTACTTAATAAACATTTCGCATCATTTGAGGGTATTGAGCTAAAATCAATAACATAAACATTGTTTATCCTGCGAGCAATAAGCTTAATAAGATTATCAACTTTACCCTCGATAATACATCTATCAGAATCAAAAATAACCCTATTGCCCTTATCACACAACTGACTAATACTTAGCAGATTGTGTTTTAGGCCCTCAACATGTAAAACATTTTCAATGCAAGGGTTAGGAGGTGTACCAATTTTACCGATTCCGAGAATCTTTCCTTGATTGTTATCTCCGAAAATCACATGTCCTTGGTCCTTTGGAACGAGATGCGAAAATTTAGATTTATCTCCCGTCATATGTTTTGAGCATCCGCTATCCAAGTACCACCACAATTTTCTTTCTTCCGGAGTAACCTACAAGCAAAGAATTCAAGGTTTCTTTTTAGGTACCCATATCTTTTTGGGTCCTTGAGCGTTAGTATAGCCATAGTTTAAATCATGCCACCTTTTAGTTTCATTGTTCGGTTTAACGAACTTCACTTTTCGGTGTATGCATTCATGTGCACCATGGACCTTTTTACCACAAATATGACAAATAATTAAAGGTTTCTTATGATTGCTAGCAGGGACAAAAATGGTACTTAATTTCTTTTGATGTCTACCGGGTTGATATCCTAAACCCTCTCTATTAAAGAAACATTTTTGTCTCCCTAGTTTTAAATTTAAAGTATTTCTACCTTTCGTAAATTTTGCAAGGGTTTCTTTTAAATCTTCTACTTCTTTAACAAGGTCCTTGCAGAACTTACAAGAAGAAGAACTAGCTTTAAATTTAACTTCATTACTCGAGGTGTTTGAAGAATTTTTCAATGTCAAATTCAGCTCATTATTTTGATTTTTCAAAAATTCATTTCTTTAATAAGATTTTTATTCTTTTCTAAAAGAGAAGCTGAACTTTTCTTTTCTAAAGAGATCAATAAGGATAACCTCATCGAATCCTCGTGTAATTCTTCAAAAGCCTCTTGTAATTCATCATAAGAAAAGTTGAGTTCAGAAATCCGTGAGCCATCAAGCATATGTTGGCCGTCTCTTCTTGTTCGTCTGAGTCCTCATCCGAACTTCCTTTGTTGTCTAGTCAGGCCAAATACGCTTGCTTCCCTTTCTTTGAATTCGAGGTGCCTTTTTCTGAATTTTCTTTCCTTTTCAGCTGGTAGCAGTCTGCTCTGATGTGACCAGGCTTGCCACACTCATGACATGTAATGGATGACCCTCCACTCTTGTTGTTGTCCCTCCTATTGAAGTTGCTTTTCTTCCTCAGAAATTTCCTGAACTTTTTGACCAACAGACCCATATGTTCATCATTAACAGTTCTTTGTCCGAGTCACTTTCTGTTGCTGGTGCTTCAGCCTTGAAAGCCAAACTTTTGACCTTCTTGTTCTCTTCTTCGTGTTGAGCCAATCTTTTCAATTCACTTTCATGCTCTTGTAACTTCCCGAAGAGAGTTGCCAGCGTCATAGTTGAAAGGTTTCTTGATTCAGCAATCGCCGTCACTTAGGGTTGCCATCCTCTTCCCAAACACCTTAGAACTTTGTCGATGAGATCCTCATTGGTGAATTTCTTCCCTAATGTTGTTAGCTGATTTACAATCATCGTGAAGCGTTTTTGGATCTCTTGAATCGATTCTCCATCTTTTATTCTGAATAATTCGTATTCACCAGTCAGAGTATTGATTCTCAACCTTTTCACTTTAGTTGTACCTTCATGCGTGACTTCTTCCGTATCCCACATTTGTTGAGCAGTCTCGCATGTCGATATCCTGAAAAACTCATCATAGCTCAAAGCAGATGTTATAATATTTTTCGCTTTCAGGCCGTACTGGACTCTACGTTCCTCCTCCTCCGTCCACTCAGCCATAGGCTTTTCGACGGTGTTACCATTAACCACATAGGTAGGAACATAGGGACCATTTACGACAACATCCCAAACTTTTAATCCAACTCCTTGAATAAAAATTTTCATACGGGCTTTCCAATACGCGTACCCTACCCCATCAAACATGGGAGGACGGTTAATAGAACTCCCTTCACCACCAAAGAGAGAGTTTGAAGCCATACTCTTGAGACTGTTAAGTCTTAACACAAGAGACTAGCTCTGATGCCAATTGTTGGTTTTGGCCTCAAAATCTCGAGAGGGGGGGTGAATCGAGTTTTATTAATGTATTGTGAAATCCTTTACAAATTAAAAAAATTGATTTGAGATGAAGAGATTAAGCGTTTGAAACGGATCGCGAAAACGATAGATAAAATAAATTGAGTAGCGCGGAAACATAAAAAATTGAAATATGCGGAAAATAAAGAGATAGGGATAGAAAAGCTTGCACCAGGAAATTTTATACTGGTTCAGCCTTCCCGTCGAAAGGCCTAGTCCAGTCCCCAAGCGACCCGCTTGAGAGTTCTATAATCAGCAATAGAGCCGCACCCTATTACACCCAAGAGCACCCCGCACACTACTAGGAACCTCCGTTCTCTAGGGGCCTCAAGATCATACAGCATGGTTCCTCGCCCTACGACGTATCACAACGTCCACTAAGGGATTCTCTCCCTAACCACTAAGGTTTCAACACAATGAATATGAGAATGATTACAATAGCAATGTTGTGTTCTCAACAACACAGATACAACAATATGCTCTTATGACAATGAAGTGCTTTTTCTCTAAGAGTTACTCAGCCAATAAGGTTTTGTTCTTCCAAAAGTGTGAACGTGAAAACCAGAAGATTAGAGAAGAAGAAGAGAGAACGTGATGTTTTCAGAAAAGATGTCAGAGAATGAATAATAGGATCAACTGAATGTTGGAGTGAAATTGTTTCTAAAATAGAAAACATTTTAGAATCAAAAAGATTTTGAGTTAGTAAAACAAAATAAAATAAGATTTGAAATAAGTTTTAAAATCAAAACTAAATCAAAACGTTTTACGAAATAAAATAAAGATTTGATTCTTAAAACTAAAAAGGAAATAATTCAAATTTAAAATCATTTTCGAATTTTATAAAATAAATCAGAATCTTTTATATAAAAACAAATCAGGAAATAATCAAAATGATTCTGACACGTTTTTCAATAAAACTTGAAGTAATCAATTACTTTATGAAGGTAATCGATTATTCCTTCAAAAATAGAAAATCTTAAATTCATTTGAAAAACAAGTAATCGATTAGACCAACAATGATTAATCGATTACATCACTCCTGTTCAATATGTGATGCAACTTATTTAATCGATTACACTAATCAGTTAATCAATTACTGAGCCTCTATTATGCATATGATGCAACATCATGTAATCGATTACTACATAGCATGTAATCGATTACTAAGCCTCTGAAAAATATATGATGCAACAATTATAATCGATTACTTGAGCCAGGTAATCGATTACTCCCATAAGAAAGTAATTGATTAACAAAGTTCACTTAAGCGATTACAACCTCTCTGATTTTTCTATGATGCTACAAAGTTAATCGATTATCTTGAGCAGGTAATCGATTACTCCTTCTTGCACAGTAGAAATATACAGAGTTTTGTAACATCAAGTATTTTCACAAAGATTTAAGATTTAAAACAACTTTTCATGAAAAACACGTTTTCTTCTTCTCTCTTTTAAATGAAAAACTTATTGGCTTTTGTAAACTCGTAAAGAATAGAAACTCCATTACCTTACAAATGATCTAAGGAAAAAGGTTTCTAATCTATGCCATGCTTGAATCTTCATTCTTGAACTTGAATGAAACTTGTGAGCTTGAACTTGAGTTGGTTTGTTATCATCAAAACATCATCTTGAAATACACTTGAAGTCCATAAGAGAGTTTGAAGCATGTCTTCCAACACTAGCTTGACTTCCAACATAGACCCCCATAACAACCCTACTCTCCCTGTGAGGGAGAGTAATCCTGCTCGGCCGATCCTGGTGTGTATGCTCCAGCTCAGTACCTGAAAAATGGTAAGGAGGTGAGCATTACACAATAAAATAGGGAAGCAGTTTCTATTATGCTATACTGAACCACCAAGCCAAACACATCTAGTCATATAATGCATATAAACCAATAAGCATTCCCAAACAATTCAATTATTTTCATTTCCATAGTAAAATAGTTCTTTTATAGTTTTAATTTCATTATTTCATACATTTCCAAAATATACAAATTTACATATTTCTCAATCTCTTATATAATGTCACAATCCTTTTCTAGTCATATTCTCATTGAGTTTTTCATAGATTTTTAGAATTTATTACGTGGATTTCCATCATTGCGTACAGTCTCCTTCGGACAACGTCTTACAGCTGCACACAATGTGTGTCTTACGCGGTCTATGCGTACAGTCTCCTACGGACAACATCTTACAAGACCTGAATTCCACAATTGGAAGGTGCATCCATCATTGCGTACAGTCTCCTTCGGACAACGTCTTACAGCTGTGCATCAAGTGCGTCTTACGCGATCTAGGCGTACAGTCTCCTACGGACAACGTCTTACAAGATCTGGAGAGGCACAATCCAATTATACCTTTAATTAATATATGGTGTGTGTGTCCATAATTGCGTACAGTCTCCTTCGGACAACGTCTTACAGCGATGCATCAAGTGCGTCTTACGCGATCAATGCGTACAGTCTCCTACGGACAACGTCTTACAAGATCTGGATCACACACTCTTTTTCCTTTAAATCTTTTAATTTCATATTCAATTATATCATTTGTAGTAATCATCATGAATTCATCATTTTCATCATGTAATTATACCTTTAATTTTCCAAAGAGACATTCATTCCAATTCCAAACATCATAATTATTATCATTTATAAATTCTAGGTTTTCAATATAATTTAGCAAGATACCAATTCACACAATTTAATTAGCAATAATCACATTTAAGCACAAAATAGCACATCCAAATACTTTTATGCAATATTATCTATCCTAGGGTTTTTAATCTAATCTAACACATAACTCTTACTAACCCACTATATACATAATACAACCTACCCCCTAGAATATGGTAACACAAACCTCCTTAGCTCAATCCAAGAGAAATGGGGAAAAACTTCCAAGCCCTAGCTCCTAGTTCCCTTAATCAAACGCTCCAAGGATTGAGTGGGAGGAGATAGATTTCTTGGCTTCCATGAGTTAATAAAACACAAATGAGTCATGAATTTGTGAAACCCATAACATGAAATTCGAAATCTCCATGAGAGGGAGGAGAGAGAAATTCGTGTGAGCTTAGAGGAAGAGAGAGATTGGTAAGTTGAAACTTACCAATAGAGATGGAGAGAGATTGCTAAGCTTGAGGAGGAGGAAAAATCAAAGCTTGACCTTGGTGAGAAGGAGAGAGAGCTCGAATGGGGAAGGAGGGAAGGAGGAGGTGATTTTGTTGTTGAGTGAAAAATGAAGAACAATGAGTGTGAATGTGAGTTATTTGATAGGGGAGATTGTTTTATGTGGCTGAAAATTAAAGAGGGAAGGGGAGATTCCCTTTATGTGGACTAGATCGCGTTTTTCAGCCAATAGATCTGAGCATTTTCGCTCGAGCGACCGTTTACTCGCTGGAGCGAGTTTCACCCAGTAGATTTGGGTTTTGCTCGAGCCGTTTTCGCTCGAGCCAAGGATTTTTCGCTTGGGCGAACCGAAATTTCGCTGGAGCGAGCTATGTCTCGCTAGAGCGAAAAGTACTCAAGGAATCAGGGTCCTAAATTGCACTATCTCGCTCGAGCGACCCTATTTTCGCTGGAGCGAGGACCCAAAAGATTGAACTTGCCAACTTCAAACTTCTATAACTTCTTTTCTACCCGTTGGATCGTGCTCAAATTTTGTGACAATTTAACACATACATCCTACTTTAAATCCAACGGTGGAATTCCTGATTTGAGCTACGAGACTTACATTTAAAATTTCCTAAAGTCTGATGAGTCTAATTCCTAACCACTTCTAGCTATCTATTTCTATCTTAACCCTTTATTTTCTTCCACCAAAATTCATTTAAAAAGATAGTTACACTTAGAAATAAAAATTGGGAATTTATAGTTGGTGTCTTCCATTTGCAAACATTATACTTGTTCCTGAATTAAGGTCATGCTCATCATTCTTTTCTCATTTTAAAACTTGATACACTGCCCTATCCATTGGGCTTCCTTTTCATTCTGAGTACACTGTTTGTACTGGACATATGTAACACCCTATTTATAATTACCTTTAATTACCCAGTATGAAATATTGAACCTGACAAATTTTTCTTTTAAAACATTTTTAATCATCTTAACTTGTAAAAAATCTCCCGTCAAACGGACGGAGTTTCCTTTGTTTTTCCAGCTTTTCCAAATTTTAGTTTTCCTTCAAAACCTGATAAACACATATTTCATATCATTCAGATCGCCAGCAGGGCATCTGTATTCACAATGTGCATCCAAGTGCAGTCCAGTTAACAATTATCAGCATATCAGAGTTAGGACATCATATAAACAAGTACTGGAAAAAGTATTTTCCCAAAATGCTCCTTCCCCCAAAGGAGCTGTCATGGGCCTACCCAAAATAACTATTTACATATTTGCAAAACAAAACAGTCTATGTCGTCATATGAAAAGGGGCCCAGGACATGACACCATGTCCACTAAATAAACACCTACTCTCCCTTACAGGGAGAGTACTCCTGCTCGGCCGGGAACTGTGTTAGCTCAGACTCAGTACCTGGAGAAAAATGGGAAGGATTGAGCATTACACATAACGTATAAAAGCAGTTTCTAATATGACATAATGCTGTACCAAGTCAAAAGCAATTACTCAAATAATGCACATATTCAAATATTCATTCAAATAATACATCAAATACACCATTATAATCATTAACTTAGCTCTTTCCTTTCTCTCTTTTACTCTTACATTTTTCTTCTCTTATGCTTTCTCGTATTATTTCCTTTCATTCACATTTTTTTCCATATCGTGGGGAGAAGCGCACATCCCGTGTGTGTCTTACACATGTTTGGAGTTATGGTGTGACCATTCATTGCGCGACATCCCATGTGCGTTTTACAGTTGCACAATTAGTGAGACCTACACAATCATAGGATACAACCCGCTTGCGACTTACTGCACGCGTCCAACGCGCGTCTTACAGCACCCGGCTGCACGTCTTAACATGACCAGGTACACATCTCAACCGATCCCGTTAATAGGGATCTTGTGTGAGTCATTACAGCGCAACATCCCATGTTGCGTCTTACAGCAGCACATTCGCGTGCGACTTACGCAATCAATGCACACGTCCAACGTGCGTCTTCTATGACCAGTCTCACACAACCATAAATCTTAACCTCTATTTTCACTTACATCTATTTCATCTCAACTTCTCTCTTTATCTCTCCTTTATTATTATTCCTTCTCTCTTTCCTTGACTATTTATCACTTAAATATTATTCTCAATTTATTCTATTTCCTAGCATTTTTCACCATCTACTAAGTTCCTATTTTTATATTCATACTGGAATGCCCAAATAATTCAAACATATATAACAAATATTACAAGCACACATAATATCACCATTAACAAAATAATCTTATTACCTTAATTCTCCTACTCTAATTATTAAATATATCCACTACCCTAATGTATAATGTCCTAAATTAACACCCAATCTTAGTACCCATTACATACATACTACAAACTATCCCCTAGGTTAGGGTAACACCCATTCCTTACCTCAAAGGGACGAGAGAGGTAAGGAAGCTTTGAGTCCTAGCTTTGCTTGGTGCCCTAGAATTTGAACCTCTTAATCCTTTCTTGCCACCTCAATAAAGCCAATATCCAATGTTGGTGAATGATTCTATGATGATGATTGTAAGAGGGAAGTAGATTTTCTTTCACTTGCACTTGAGGAGGGGACATGAACTTAAATAATTTCCATAACTTTTGAAGCTCGAGAACAACGGAGTTGAGGAGAGAGAGAGAGAGAGACGAGTTGATGGAGTGAGAGGAGGGAATGATTTTTTTCTTGTTTACATGGTAAAGACTTGTTGGTGATGATATTTAATAATGCTTTGCTCTTGATCTTAGTGTTTTTGGTGATGATAGTGAGATTTTGTTCTTGAACCCTAAGAGAGAGAAATGGAGAAGATGTTGTGTGTTGTTGTGTTGTTGTGTTGTTGTGTTGTACGTTGTGTTGTTATGTTGTGTTGCTGTTGTTTTATTTTTGTTTCGTAACTTGCATGAGAGAAAGTAAATGAGTGGAGGAAAATTATTGGCTTCATGAGGAAGCCAAAAACGTGTGGCTGGGAATTACCCATTCTGACAAGTGCGCTTGGGAGTGGAGAATGGTGCGCCTAGGCGAGGAAAACACTGTAAGAGTCATTTGTTTCGGCTCTGGTGCTCGGATTCCTGGAGGCACCTTCTCAGAATGAGACCGATAAAGCGAAATGCTCGGCACATGGAGGCCGAGATACCCTGGCGTCGGTGCGAGGTCGGTATAGCCTCATGATGGTCGGCCAGTATAGCATCTCGATTGGCCGATAAGAGGCCGATTTTGTAATCGGTTGACATAAAGCGACTTGCCGTTGTCAGCTAGCTACTGTCAAGGGGTGTAAAAACGAAATGAAGTCGGTTCTCATGATCTCGGTGCTAACTGGTCGGTTCTTATGATCTCGGTGCTAACTGGTCGGTTCTTATGATCTCGGTGCTAACTGGTCGGATCTTATGATCTCGGAAGTGGAACGCTACATACGCCCTCCTAGCTTGGAAGGTCAGTCGAGTTTGTCTCAAGCTCACGAGGTGGCCTAACAGTCTGGTATTCGCTGTTCGGCGAATGTTGGTTGAAATGGAATCTTTGTATGGAATCTTTATATTGGAAACCCTAAGCTCACAACTTATAAAAAGGAACTAAGTACTAACAATTGGACTAAGTGAAATAGACTAAAAGAATTAGAAACACGTAATTATTGAAGTGAGGCAGGACGATAGGAAATTGGAAAAGATTCGTGAACATTTTATGAACCGAAGGACGGATACGCGAAGGTTCATAGAATCGACGGACGAGAATGGTGTAGTGGCGAGGTTGTGTTAATTACACAATCACTAGAATTATCATAGTTGGACTTTGATTCACTAGAGAACGTGGAAAATGCACCACGTTGGGAATTGGTCCTTCGCGCCCTATGATAATCCTATTGGTCGCTTAAACATTTCTGGACTAGTTGAGGGTGGTTCCCGCTAAAGCCAATTTGGGTAAAACGGCCCAAATTGTACGAAGGACGAATTCACGCGAAGTACTGTGCAAGCATCGGTTGGGGAACACTTACTCCTAGTTGATCTTTTCCAATAGTGTGGAGGGTGATGTGAGGTTATATGGAAACCAATGGGATATGGTTATATTATGGAAAATATGGAAAATGGATATGGGTATGGATAATTATGGACCATGGAATTATTATGGACTATTGCATTATTCCCTATATGTTTGTATGACATGTTTATTATTATGTCTTATTACTATTCATATGTGTTTCCTTTGATTTTTAGCTATATCTTACTCTCTGTGTTGACCATTTTAGGTAATTCGGAAGGAGATGTTTCTGCTTTCCCCGAGGCCGAGGATGGGTACACTTCTCCTAAGGAAGTGTAACCCTGTTTCATTAGGGAGTTGCACTCCAGCTGACCATGCTCTATTATCATACAGTTTAGAAATATTATGTATTTTGGACTTTTAATGTAATTATCTGGATATCACCACTTGGCTTATGTTAGAAACTTATATGTACATCCCTTTTTGAAAATGGTGATATTCCCTTTTTGGATTGTAAACTTAACTTATTTTTGGTGTGAACCTGAACTATGTTATTGTAAACTTTTATACCATGGTATAAATGAGTGGATATATATATATATATATATATATATATATATATATATTTCTGAACTATCTGGCTGACAGGTGACAGGTTTCATAAAAGGGAAAAGTTATGATTTTAAAATAAACCCTATCAAAATTTTTCTAAAAAATTTTATAACATAATGGTTTAAAATATTAGAATTTTGGGTGTTACATTTATGGTATCAGAGCAATGGTTGCATTCCTCGGCTGTGAGTGTGGGATTACCATACTCCCAAAGTGTTACTCACCAAGCGAGTAATTACTTAATTCTTATAAGTTAATAGGAAGTCGTAAGTTAATAGAGCCTTAGTATCATTTGTTATTCAATGTGGATGGTTGTTCTAGTCCCACTTGAATTCAGATGGAAGGCCGATCTAACCAAGTCTTTGAGAGACTTACTGAAGTTCTTGGTAATCCGACTCGATCCAATGATCGTCAGGCCGAAGTTTTGGAGAACCTGGTTCAGGCAAGTGCTAATCAGGCTAACCAGAGGTAGGAGCCAGCTGCTGCAAATGGGATTGCTGAATTCAAGAAGATGGATCCTCCCAGATTTGAAGGCGGATTTAATCCAATGGGTGCACAACTCTGGCTGCAAGAACTGGAGAAGATCTTCAGATCTTTTCATTGTTCCGATGAAGAGAAGGTCTCTTACTCAACTTATATGTTGGTTGGTGATGCTGAAGCCTGGTGGGAAGATACAAGGAGGTTTATGGAAGCTGAAGGAAGTGTTATTTCTTGGGAACTCTTTAAAGAGAAGTTCTTAGAGAAATACTTTCCAGAGGATGTCTGCAGAAAGAAGGAAATTGAATTTCTGGAGCTGAAACAAGGATCGATGAGTGTGGGAGATTATGCAGCAAAATTTGAGGAGTTAATCAGATTCTCACCCTACTTTCAGTTCCACCCAGATGAAAGGTCCAAATGCACAAAGTTCGAGAGCGGTCTTCGCCCAGAAATAAAGATGGCCATCAGATATCAGAATATCCACAGCTTTCCACAGTTGGTTAGTATGTGCCGCACATATGAAGATGATCGGAAGGCGAAGGAAGCACATAAGAGGAGTATGCAGGTAGCTCCCAAAACCCATGGACCAGTACGGGGCAGGGGTAAAGGACCGGTGGTTCGGAGGGATCCTTATCCCGTTCCAAAGGTAGTTGATGTGAAGGCTCCAGGTGTAGCTACAGGGAGATCAGTTCCTATTGTTCAAGGTCCCTCCCCTTCGTGTCCTCATTGCAAAAGGCGCCATTTCGGAGTTTGCAGGATAGGGGTAATCAGATTGTTTGTTTCTTATGCCAGCAACCAGGGCATATTGTTAGTAATTGCCCTCAGAATCAGAATGCATGAAGAGGAGGAAATTTAATCAAGTCTGGAGCTAATCCTTCCACTGCTTATGGAAAGGTTTATACAATGTCTGGAGCCCAAGCAGAAGAAGCAGAAGATCTTATCAAAGGTACATGTTATCTGAATGGTTTCCCTTGCAAAGTGTTGTATGATTGTGGTGCAACCCATTCCTTCATATCCTTAGATTGTGTTCATAGATTCAAACTACCTGTTATTGAAATACCCTATAAACTAATAGTGTCAACCCCTACAAATCCTTCTGTTAGTACTTCCAAAATGTGTTCCCACTGTAACCTTAAAATCCTAGAACATGAATTTCAAATTGACCTTATATGTCTACCCTTAACCCAATTAGACATAATCCTAGGTATGGACTGGATGTCTAGTAACCATGTAGTCATAGACTGTCACAATAAAACCATTATCTTCAACCAACCTAAAGAACCAAAACTAGAATTAGCCACCATTGAAGCTGAACTAGTACCATCCCTTTCTCAAATCCCAGTTGTGAATGAATTTCCAGAAGTTTTTCCGGATGAAGTTCCTGGACCACCACCAGTTCGGGAAGTAGAATTCAGCATTGACTTGGTGCCAGGGACTGGACCAATTTCCTTGCCTCCTCACAGAATGGCTCCAGTGGAATTAGTGGAATTAAAGAAGCAATTAGAAGATATGTTGGAGAAGAGGTTCTTAAGGCCGAGTGTCTCACCCTGGGGAGCTCCTGTACTCTTTGTTAAAAAGAAGGATGGAAGCCTCAGGTTGTGTGTTGACTACTGACAGCTTAATAAAGTAACCATCAAGAATAAGTACCCTTTGTCACGGATCGATGATTTAATGGACCAGTTGCTTGGAGCAGCCATCTTTTATAAGATCGATCTTCGATCCGAGTATCATCAAATCAGATTCAAGGAAGAAGACATTCCCAAGACTGCATTTAGATCACGGTACGGCCATTATGAATATGTGGTGATGCTGTTTGGTCTAACCAATGCACCAGCTGTGTTCATGGACTATATGAACAGGATTTTCCAACCTTAATTGGATTTATTTGTGGTAGTCTTTATTGATGATATCTTGATAGTCCTGCGAACTTTGAAGGAGAAGCAGCTGTATGCAAAGCTTTCCAAGTGTGAATTTTGGCTCGGAAAAGTGAAATTCTTGGGTCATGTGATTACTAAGGAAGGCATTGCAGTGGATCCCGCAAAGGTAGAAGCTGTGTTGAAGTGGGAACAGCCCAAGAATGTGTTAGAAGTCAGAAGTTTCCTTGGTCTGGCAGGTTATTACAGGAGATTTATCAAGGATTTTTCGAAAATAGCCTTGCCATTGACGAAATTGACCAGGAAGGAGACTCCATTTAGGTGGACTCCAAAGTGTGAAGATAGCTTCTTGGAATTGAAGAACAAATTGACTTCTTCACCAGTCTTAATCTTGCCTGATCCTCAGAAGAACTTTGATGTTTATTGTGATGCATCAAGGCAAGGTCTAGGCTGTGTTCTGATGCAAGAAGGAAGGGTAATTGCCTATGTTTCCAGGAAATTAAGACCGCATGAAGAGAATTACCCTACTCATGATCTGGAGCTGGCAGCTATTGTCTTTGCTCTCAAGGTATGGAGGCATTATCTATATGGCACAAGGTTTGAAGCGTTTAGTGACCACAAAAGCCTCAAGTACTTATTTGATCAGAAGGAGCTAAATATGAGACAAAGGAGGTGGATGGAATTTCTGAAGGATTATGACTTCAGTTTGCAATACCATCCGGGAAAGGCTAATGTAGTAGCTGATGCACTTAGCCGCAAAACCCTCCATATTAGTAGTATGATGATCAAAGAATTGGAATTGATTGAGGAATTCAACAACCTCAATCTTGGAGTCCAATTCAATAAGTACAGTATCAGCATTGGTATGCTCCAAATTACCAATGATTTCCTGGAATCAATTCGGCAGAAGCAGTTAGAAGATGTCGAATTGCAAGAGCAGAAGGGAATGGCAGCAACCAGGAATGAAACTGATTTCCAGGAAGGGAAGAATGGAGTCCTGAGGTTCAGAAACAGGATATGCATTCCTTCTAATCCAGATTTGAAGAAAGCACTTCTGGATGAGGCTCACAAGAGTAAGTTGAGCCTGCACCCTGGAACAACAAAGATGTATCAAGATCTAAAGAGAATGTTCTGGTGGCCCGGAATTAAAAGAGATGTAGCAGAGTATGTGGCAAGGTGCTTGATTTGTCAAAAATCCAAGATAGAACACAAGAAGCCAGGCGGAATGCTACACCCACTTGAAGTCCCAGTGTGGAAATGGGATAGCATAGCTATGGATTTTGAGTCGGGCTTGCCAAGGACCATTGTCGGTCATGATGCAGTTTGGGTGGTAGTGGACAGATTGTCAAAGTCTGCTCACTTCATTCCCATCAATATGAAGTACTCAATGGAAAAGTTGGCCCAGCTTTATGTTAAGGAGATTGTCAGGTTGCATGGCGTTCCTTCTAATATCATTTCTGATCGGGATCCCAGATTCCTATCAAGATTTTGGCAAAGTCTTCAACAGGCTCTAGGGACAGAATTGGTACTCAGTTCTGCCTATCATCCTCAAACTGATGGACAGACTGAGCGCACTATCCAATCCTTGGAGGACTTGTTGAGAACTTGTACTTTGGAACAACATCAGAGTTGGGAACAGTTATTGCCTCTAGTGGAATTTACTTATAATAATTCTTACCATTCTAGTATCGGAATGGCTCCCTACGAGGCATTGTATGGAAGAAGGTGTAGAACTCCCCTATGTTGGTTTCAAGTAGGGGAGAACCAACTCATTGGGCCAGAAATTGTTCAAGAAACAACTGAGAAGATCAAAATGATCCAAGAGAAAATGAAAGCAGCACAAGATCGACAAAAGAGTTATGCTGATAAGTAAAGGAATCCACTAGAATTTGCTGAAGGTGAGCATGTATTCTTGAGAGTAGTCCCCACTACAGGTGTTGGAAGGGTATTGAAGCCCAAGAAGCTCACTTCACGATTCATCGGGCCATATCGGATTTTAAAGAAAGTTGGAGCAATCGCTGTTCGGCGAATGTTGGTTGAAATGGAATCTTTGTATGGAATCTTTATATTGGAAACCCTAAGCTCACAACTTATAAAAAGAAACTAAGTACTAACAATTGAACTAAGTGAAATAGACTAAAAGAATTAGAAACACGTAATTATTGAAGTGAGGCAGGACGATAGGAAATTGGAAAAGATTCGTGAACATTTTATGAACCGAAGGACGGATACGCGAAGGTTCATAGAATCGACGGACGAGAATGGTATAGTGGCGAGGTTGTGTTAATTACACAATCACTAGAATTATCATAGTTGGACTTTGATTCACTAGAGAACGTGGAAAATGCACCACGTTGGGAATTGGTCCTTCGCGCCCTATGATAATCCTATTGGTCGCTTAAACATTTATGGACTAGTTGAGGGTGGTTCCCGCTAAAGCCAATTTGGGTAAAACGGCCCAAATTGTACGAAGGACGAATTCACGCGAAGTACTGTGCAAGCATCAGTTGGGGAACACTTACTCCTAGTTGATCTTTTCCAATAGTGTGGAGGGTGATGTGAGGTTATACGGAAACCAATGGGATATGGTTATATTATGGAAAATATGGAAAATGGATATGGGTATGGATAATTATGGACCATGGCATTATTATGGACTATTGCATTATTCCCTATATGTTTGTATGACATGTTTATTATTATGTCTTATTACTATTCATATGTGTTTCCTTTGATTTTGAGCTATATCTTACTCTCTGTGTTGACCATTTTAGGTAATTCGGAAGGAGATGTTTCTGCTTTCCCTGAGGCCGAGGATGGGTACACTTCTCCTAAGGAAGTTTAACCTTGTTTCTTTAGGGAGTTGCACTCTAGCTGACCATGCTCTATTATCATACAGTTTAGAAATATTATGTATTTTGGACTTTTAATGTAATTATCTGGATATCACCACTTGGCTTATATTAGAAACTTATATGTACATCCCTTTTTGAAAATGGTGATATTCCCTTTTTGGATTGTAAACTTAACTTATTTTTGGTGTGAACCTGAACTATTTTATTGTAAACTTTTATACCATGGTATAAATGAGTGGATATATATATATATATATATATATATATATATTTCTGAACTATCTGGCTGACAGGTGACAGGTTTCATAAAAGGGAAAAGTTACGATTTTAAAATAAACCCTATCAAAATTTTTCTAAAAAATTTTATAACATAATGGTTTAAAATATTAGGATTTTGGGTGTTACACATGTAGCCTCTTCCACGTTGTTTCTGTTCCAAATCACCTTCACCAATGATATTTCTTTGCCTGTAAGTTGCTTCGCCTGTCTATCTTCGATTCTGACCGGAAAAACTTCGAAAGTCAGATTTTCTTTCAAAGACAAATCATCCACTGTAATGACATGCGAGGGATCATGAATGTATTTCCTTAGTTGTGAAACATAGAAAACATCATGAAGATTGGACAAATGGGGAGGTAGAGCAATTCTGTAGGCAATTGGGCCGACCTTTTCCAAGATCCGATACGGTTCAACAAACCGAGGAGTCAGCTTTCTGGACTTAATTGCTCGTCCAATACCAGTAGTAGGACTTACCCTAAAAAATACATGATCACCAACATGGAACTCCAAGGGCTTCCTACGTTTATCAGCATAGCTCTTTTGACGATCTTGGGATGCTTTCATTTGGTCCTTGATCATTCGGATCTTTTCTGTTGTCTCTTGCACAATATCAGGTCCGATCAACAAATTCTCTCCTATTTGAAACCAGCACAATGGTGTTCTACATTTACGACCATAAAGTGCCTCAAAAGGAGCCATTTCGATACTGGAATGAAAATTGTTGTTATATGTAAATTCCACCGAAGGCAGAAGTGTTTCCCAGCTTCCAGATTGTTCAAGCACACATGTCCGCAATAAATCTTCAAGAGACTGAATAGTGAGCTCGGTTTGGCTATCTGTCTGGGGATAGTATGTTGTACTGAACTTCAGCTTAGTACCAAGTGCCTGCTGAAGACTCTGCCAAAATCTGTATAGAAATCGAGGATCACGGTCAGATACAATACTGGAAGGAACTCCATGTAATTTGACTATGTCCCTAATGTAAAGTTGCGTCAATTTCTCCAAGCTATACTTCATGTTCATAGGAATGAAATGGGCACACTTGGTCAATCTATCAACAATTAACCAAATCGCTTCACATCCTGTGTTGGTGCTCGGCAAACCGGATATGAAATCCATTGCTACGTTGTCCCATTTCCACTCCGGAATCTCCAAGGGTCTTAGTAAACCGCCGGGTTTTTGGTGTTCGATCATGGCCTTTTGACAAACCAAACATCGAGACACATAGTCTGCTACATCCTTTTTCAATCATGGCAACCAAAACAATCGCTTCAAGTCCTGATACATTTTGGTGGTACCGGGGTAGAGACTCAGTCTAGTCTTGTGAGCTTCCTCTACGACCATTCTTCGAACTTCAAAGTCCATAGGAATACACACTCGATTCCTGAATCGGATAATTCCATCGGGACCCTTTTTGAAGTCGGGCTCCTCACCCTCAGTTACTCTTTCTAGCTGTTTCTGCAGTTCTTCATCATCAGCTTGTCTCTCTTTAATTAGATCGACAAACTCATTAGTAACTTGTAACATTTCCAGGACTATGTTGTTCTCTTTCACCTGCATGCCCATATTAAGATTGCTAAATTCTTGCATTAATTGCATTTCTTTGACCATCAGGTTGCTTATATGCAAAGTCTGCCGACTCAGAGCATTGGCCACAACATTTTCTTTGTCGGGATGGTAGTGCATATTGAAATCATAATCCTTGAGAAATTCCATCCACCTTCCATGCCTCATGTTCAGCTCTTTTTGATCAAAGAGATATTTGAGACTCTTATGATCACTAAAGACTTCGAATTTTGTGTCATACAAATAATGTCTCCAGATTTTAAGAGCAAACACCACGGCTGCCAATTCAAGATCATGAGTGGGGTAATTCTGCTCATGCTGCCGAAGTTGTCAAGAAGAATAAGCTACAACTTTCCCCTATTGCATCGGCACACAACCTAATCCTTGTTTCGAAGCATCACAGTACACATCAAAGGATTGGGTCGATTCCGGCAAAATTAAGACCGGAGAGCTAGTCAACCTCTTTTTCAGCTCTTGGAAACTCTGCTCACATTCCTGGGTCCACTGATAAGATACATCTTTCCTTGTTAGTGTTGTCAATGGAAGGGCCAATTTAGAAAACCCTTCAATAAATCTCCGATAATATCCCGCCAATCCAAGGAAACTTCTGATCTCTATCATTGTCTTGGGTCTCTCCCACTTTAGCACTGCTTCCACCTTAGAAGGATCAACGACAACACCTTGCTTAGATATCACATGACCCAAAAAGTGAACTTCATTCAGCCAAAAGCTACATTTAGAAATCTTTGCATAAAGTTGCTTGTCTTTGAGAACCTGCAGCACCGTTCTCAAATGCTCCTCATGCTCACTTGGACTCTTTGAATAAATCAGAATGTCATCAATGAACACTATCACAAAACAATCCAAGTAGGGTCTGAAGATTCTGTTCATGTAGTCCATGAATATTGAAGGAGCATTGTAACACCCCAAAATTTTAATCCTGGATTAATGAAAGTTAATTATAAATAAAATTTTATTTATAATTAATTGTTATTATGAATCCCTGATTAAATTAGGAATTTAGTATGCGAGTGGGCGAAAAATAATTCCATAGTTATTTTCTATGCAAAAATTAGAATTTTGCATGTTAGTCCCTGCTGTAGGACCTAAGTGCAATATTAGAAAGATTTTGGAGGGAAGAAGGAACAAAATATTTATTTTTCAAATTTTAGTCAAAATACTTGAGTATTTTCGGGAGATACTCGAGTATTCTGGGTAGAATTGGCTAAGTTAGAGCGTTTGATGAGTCACCGTTCCACTATTTCCTCGATTCGACACGAAAACAGCTAAGGAACACCTCAACTTCTTCGTGTCGACATGCATGTATACGGAGATTGCTTATTTAAGCTCATCAACCACGAATTCGAGCTCTTGTTGATCAAATTGTGAGTTTTAGGGTTTTCGATTTTGTTCGATCAATTCTCTCTCGTTCCTGAGTGTTAGAGCAAGAGGGATACACCATTGCAAAGCTTGAATCTTGAGCTTTGCAAAGATACTGAATTCGTGTGTTGAGGCTGAGTGTAGCTCAAGAATCGAATCCTAGAAGAGGAAGTGTTGGAGTTGTCTCAGGTTTCCTGGAGCTTACTTTGGAGTCTGATTTTGGTAAGCTCAGGCAACCTCTCCATGTAAATTTTGTTCCTTTAGTTAGTACGAATTGTAGAGAGTAGTTAGAGACTAATTTCCCCAATTTTTATGTTTGTCTTATGCATTAACCAATTCAATCTTGGTGCTCTGCTGAAACTGCTCTGTTTCAGTGTGGATTTTGGGGAACTCAGTGTTGTAATACTTATTCTTGTCAAGCTTCTATTCCTACACGAATTTGAGGTAAGTGGGAAGCTATACATTCACTAGAATAAGGTTTAATTACTTGATTTGTGTTAGAAAGCCACCATGAGGCTTAAAGGGCTTAGTTGGAAATAGTATATTGGCTTGGAGACCATTCTGTATGTTATATCTTGTTGAAGCATGTTTGTTATGTTGCATGTGAGCTAAATGCAAGTTACTTTCATGTTAAATATGCTCAGAATTGAAATTGGTATGCCAAGTTGTTGAAAACATGATTTTATGCATATTGAATGCTCAGTTTTGATTCAGTGTAATTTGATGTAACTTTTGTGTTGGAACATGTTTAATATACTTAAACTTAACTCTGTTGAACATTGTTTTTGGTTAAAATTGGTTAGAATTGAATTTGGCATGTGAAAACTCAGTTTCAGTGTTTTACTGTCATGAAATACTCGAGTCTTTGGCTTGATACTCGAGTAGTTTGTGGTTCACCAGTGTGACTGGTAGCATGAGTACTCGAGTGTTTGAGCTGAGACTAGAGTATTGTCTGATGCACCAACTTGAAATTGTGATGAACTACTCGAGTCTTGCATGAACTACTCGAGTATTCTGGATGATAAACTACTCGAGTAATTCATGAACTACTCGAGTATTTTTGGAAAATCTGAAACTTTACTTTTCAGAAAACGTATGAACTACTCGAGTCTTTTGGTAAGATACTCGAGTATTTTTAGTCAGAACACTTAAATTTCATTTTTAAAATATAACCAAGTAATTTTGACCCAAGTTATTAATTTTTAAGTTGATTAATCATGTTCCAAGAAATTAAGGAGATTTTAAGATTACATCAATTACTTTGAATACTTGTGAATAAATTATTCCATGATGAATATATATTAAGATTAAAGAGGATTTAATCTTAAATGGAATATGTCAATGCATTCATGCATGGTGATTGGGGTTACATTGTTATTTTGTCATGTTCCAAGGTTACTGCTTGCTCGACCCCACTTCAAGGTTGACGTTGTGGGTCTTATGTCTAGATGACTATGTAATCCAAGTGATAGTTTACGTTTTGGCGACGTGACGTTCACTAGATAAAGTGACGTTGTTTATCACTTTCGGGCAAGTACGCCATACGTTCGATAACGTATTCTGTATTCTGGAAATACAATGAAGTTATGGAAGGACGTCCATTCGAGTGATTAGTTGGAGAATTTTTAAGAAGAAGGAGATAGCATGCATCATATCATCATTGATTTTATTATGTGATTAAATTTGATATGATTATAAAATGTTAATTGCTATCTTTGCATATTTATGGATTATCCTTATTTGATTATGTGTATGTATATGCTTACCCCTGTTCCCTTGATAGGTGATGGCACGTTACCTAGCATGCGTAAAGACCAGGCCCATCCCTAGCGGGATATGGACGTATGAGGAGCACCGAGCGACATTTGAGGGTGAGGTGGAGTTCACACTCTTCCACCCTAACCCCCTCGTTCGGGTGCGCCCTCGTAGGTTTAGGATACCTATTATATATACTATGCACATCCCTACTTTTTATGTTTATAGAGGACCACCTCCGCCAGCTCGACCTGTACGTAGATTTCACAGTTTTCGTTTCCGTCCTGCTACTCATTCTCATCCCTCTGCCTACAGAGTTTTCACCGACGAGGATGTTCCTTCATCCGATCTGACTGGAGCTGGTAGGACTACACCAGCTACTACTTTTGGACCTACTGACAGGTCTGCCACTCAGTCGGATGGGATAGAGGAGGATCCCGAGGAGGGGGAGAGCGAGGAGGAGGAGGTACCGGTCGAGCCGGTTCCCAGACCTCGAGGAGGACCCAGTGGTTCCTAGTAGATGCATAGTATGTAATCAGTGCACATCTGGAGACTACCGTCCTTTTTTAACAAAGAGAATCGGGGCTCCCTAGGGAGATACACTAGGCCTAATCAGTTTCTTGGCCAATAGCTCCTCCAATTGCTTTTTCAATTCTTCTAATTCAGGAGTTTCCCTTCTATAAGGTACGATAGAAATCGGACCTGTTCCCAGAATAAGTTCAATACCAAACTCAACTTCTCTGTTTGGTGGTCATCCGGGCATCTCTTCCGGAAAGACTTCCGGAAAATCACAAACCACAGGAATTTGATTAACATTTGCCACATCAGTTGCTTCTATGGTAGACAAGGAAGAGACATTGAAAATCACATCTTTCTTATGACAATCGAACAAGACATGGTGGCGAGACATCCAGTCCATGCCAAGAATGATGTCCAGTCTAGTCAACGGCAGACAAATCAGATTTACTTTGAATTCCCGCTCCAATACTCAGATAGGGCAATCCAAACACATTTGAGAAGTGATAACAGAAGAATTTGTACGAGTAGAGACTGATAATTTATAAGGCATTTCTTCAGGAGACAACTCTAACTTTTTCATGCAGTCAATAGAAATAAAAGAGTGTGTAGCACCACAGTCAAACAGAACTCCATAGGGAATATCATTTACATAACAAGTACCTCGGATGAGCTTGTCAGCATCAGTCACCTCTTTGCCGTCCATAGTATAAACCTTGCCCCTCTGAAGTGGTTGACTCCCACTAGCCTTCTGAATATTGGCCCCGTTCACCTCCTTTTTCATGGTATTCTTAGGACAATTCATAGCAAAGTGGCCTGGCTGTCTGCACTAAAAAAAGTCCATCTCTCTTGTTCGGATTCAGCCTCCAACATTCTCCCCTATGATGTTTCCCACAATGCTGACAGATCGGAAAAGGACAAGGAACAATCGCCATCTGACCATTTCCCCTTGAAGCTGCTGCTCTGGGATTTGGATTCACATAAGGACCAGATCTCTGAGTTGTTTCTCTTCCCCTGACAGGTCCACTAGTTCTCTGAACACCCTTGTTCCTCTTCTCAACTGCTTTCTGCTTCAGTCCTTTCTCATAGGTACTGGTCATATTAACCAACTGTGACAGGTTGGCAATATTCTGGTACTCAAACGCCAGCTTGATTTCAGTTCGAAGACCAGCCTCAAACTTGACACATTTGGTTCTTTCATCTGCATCCCGATAGCTTCCTGCATACCTAATCAAGTCCTCAAACTTAGCCGCATACTCACCAACACTGAGATTGCCTTGCTTCAGATTCAAGAAAGCAATCTCCTTTTCCCTTCGAACATCCTTTGGAAAGTACTTCCCAAGAAAGCGACCCTTGAACACCTCCCAGGTCACCACTTGATTAGCAGCCTCTAAACCTCTTCTCATCTGTTTCCACCAGTGCTCAGCTTCACCGGTCAGCATATACTGTGCCAGTAACACAGCTTGTTCATCAGGGGGTGCCATAGTGCACAAGATCTTCTAGATCTCTTGGAGCCATAGCTGTGCTCCATCTGGATTGTATCCCCCTTCGAACTTTGGTGGTTCATTCTTCCTGAATTCCGACAACCAACTCGCCAGATTCTGGGGTGTTTGTGACTGTTGATTCGCAGTTGCCACTGCTGCTGCAGCTGCGGCTGTGGCTACTGCCACGGTTTCTGCTTGATTCTGGTTCATCTGAACCAGGTTTTCCACGATAGCAGCGATCCTGTCCTTATCCGCACGCCTTCCAGCCATACTTTTTTGTCATGTACAAGACAGACAGTTAATGCTAAAGTAACAAAAATAATTATATAAACATCCTAGTAATTAACTTAGACTCTAACTGTACTTCGATTACTCGTTCGGTGAGTAATCACTGGAGTAACTCATAACTCCAATGTAACACCCTATTTATAATTACCCTTAATTAACCATTATGAAATATTGAACCTAAATTTTTTTTCTTTTAAAACATTTTTAATCATCTTAACTTGTAACAAATCTCCCGTCAAACGGACGGAGTTTCCTTTGTTTTTCCAGCTTTTCCAAATTTTAGTTTTCCTTCAAAACCTGATAAACACATATTTCATATCATTCAGATCGCCAGTAGGGCATCTGTATTCACAATGTGCATCTAAGTGCACTCCAGTTAACAGTTATCATCATATCAGAGTTAGGGCAGCATATAAACAAGTACTGGAAAAAGTATTTTCCCAAAAAGCTCCTTCCCCCAAAGGAGCTGTCCTGGGCCCACCCAAAATAACTATTTACATATTTGCATAACAAAACAGTCTATGTCATCATATCAAAAGGGTCCCAGGACATGACACCACGTCCTACAAAATAAACACCTACTCTCCCTGTAAGGGAGAGTACTCCTGCTCGGTCGGGAATTGTGTTAGCTCAGACTCAGTACTTGCGGAAAAATGGGAAGGAGTGAGCATTACACATAACGTAGGGAAGCAGTTTCTAATATGACATAATGCTATACCAAGTCAAACACAATTACTCAAATAATGCACATATTCAAATATTCATTCAAATAATACATCAAATACACCATTATAATCATTAACTTAGCTCTTTCCTTTCACTTTCACTTTATTCTCATTTATACCATTTTCTAGTGTCTTTCTCTCTTTTAATCTTACATTTTTATTCTCGTATGCTTTCTCGTATTATTTCCTTTTATTCACACGTTTTCCATATCGTGGGGAGAAGCGCACATCCCGTATGCGTCTTACACATGTTTGGAGTTAGGGTGTGACCATTCATTGCGCGACATCCCGTGTGCGTCTTACAGTTGCACAACTAGTGTGACTTACACAATCATAGCATACGACCCGCTTGTGACTTACTGCACGCGTCCAACGCGCGTCTTACAGCACCCGATGCACATCTTAACATGACCAGGTACACATCCCAACTGATCCCGTTAATAGGGATCTTGTGTGAGTCATTACAGTGCAACATCCCGTGTTGCGTCTTACAGCGGCGCATTCGCGTGCGACTTACGCAATCAATGCACACGTCCAACGTGTGTTTTCTATGACCAGTCTCACAGAACCATAAATCTTAACCTCTATTTTCACTTACATCTATTTCATCTCAACTTCTCTCTTTATCTCTCCTTTATTATTATTCCTTCTCTCTTTCCTTGACTATTTATCACTTAAATATTATTCTCAATTTATTCTATTTCCTAGCATTTTGCACCATCTACTAAGTTCCTATTTTTATATTCATATTGACATGCCCAAATAATTCAAACATATATAACAAATATTACAAGCACACATAATATCACCATTAACAAAATAATCTTATTTCCTTAATTCTCCTACTCTAATTATTAAATATATCCACTATCCTAATGTATAATGTCCTAAACTAACACCCAATCTTAGTACCCATTAGATACATACTACAAACTACCCCCTAGGTTAGGGTAACACTCACTCCTTACCTTAAAGGTCCGAGAGAGGTAAGGAAGCTTTGAGTCCTAGCTTTGCTTGGTGCCCTAGAATTTGAACCTCTTAATCCTTGCTTGCCACCTCAATAAAGCTAATATCCAATGTTGATGAATGATTCTGTGATGATGATTTTAGGAGGGAAGTGGATTTTATTTCACTTGTTCTTGAGGAGGGGACATGAACTTAAATAATTTTCATAGCTTTTGAAGCTCGGGAACAACGGAGTTGAGGAGAGAGAGAGATGAGTTGACGGGGTGAGAGGAGGGAATGATTTTTTGTTCTTGTTTACATGGTAAAGACTTGATGGTGATGATATTTAATAATGTTTTTCTCTTGATCTTAGTGTTTTTGGTGATGATAGTGAGATTTTGTTCTTGAACCCTAAATGATAGAAATGGAGAAGATGTTGTGTGTTAGTGTGTTGTTGTTTTATTTTTGTTTCGTAACTTGCATGAGAGAAAGTAAATGAGTGGAGGAAAATTAATGGCTTCATGAGGAAGCCAAAAACGCGTAGCTAGGAATTACCCATTCTGACGCGCGCGCTTTGGCGTGGAGAATGGTGCGCCTGGGCGAGGAAAACACTGTAAGAGTCATTTGTTTCGGCTCTGGTGCTCGGATTCTTGGAGGCACCTTCTCGGAATGAGACCGATAAAGCGAAATTCTCAGCACATGGAGGCCGAGATACCTTGGTGTCGGTGCGAGGTCGGTATAGCCTCACGATGGTCGGCCAATGCAGCATGTCGATTGGCCGATAAGAGGCCGATCTTGGAATCGGTTGACATAAAGCGACTTGCTGTGGTCGGCTGGCTACTACCAAGGAGTGTAAAAACAAAATGAAGTCGGTTCTCATGAGCTCGGTGCTAACTGTTCGGTTCTTATGATCTCGGTGTTAACTGGTCGGATCTTATGATCTCGGAAGCGGTACGCTACATACGCCTTCCTAGCATGGTAAGGTGAGTCGAGCTTGTCTCAAGCTCACGAGGTGGCCTAACAGTCTAGTATTCGTTGTTCGGCGAATGTTGGTTGAAATGGGATCTGTGACCCAGTACATCGCTCGTTGGTCGGTTGAAAGGAGCTAGGTCGGACTGAGGTCCGAACCACTATACTTGAACTCTCTCACTCTTTACTAAGGCTTCTCAACTTATTCTTATGATTTCCATTCGTTTCGGTTAGGATGATTTTAATTAAATTTGAAATTAAATTCAGGATGTTACGACATACATGCATATTGGGTTTACACATGTGCAATGCCCGGCCTTTCACCGGTGGTGTAACACCTGTCGACCTCTCGTCGGTACAAAGTCTTACACATTATCATATAGGCATACTGAGCTTACGGTGTGCTCCTCCCGGCTTGTCATCGGTGGTGCAACCTTTTCTCGGTTGGCACGAAGGGTTATAAATTATCGGATAGGCACACTGGGTTTACGAGTGTTCACTGTCCGGCCTCTCACTAGTGGTGTAACACTCGTCTGACCTCTCACCAGTATGAAGTGTTACACAATAACTGATCTGCACATTTGGTGTATGGGTGTGCCACCACTTGACTCTCACTAGCGGTGCAACACTGTAACACCTTAACTACCTATATCCAACATTTCTACCATAATAATCAAATAGACAAATAATACCCTTCTAATTATGCATGATAACTAGTGAATATTTGACCTGTTTTGCCATGCCCTATATTAATAATAAAATACATGACATTCATCTATATTAAGGAAATGTGAATTTCTTAAAAAAAAACATTTAACTATAATTTCACCTGTCTAAACTATTAAACTCATAATAATTCTAAAGTTGTTCAGAACCCGTATAACCATGATAACATTTTAATTATGTTTATCCAAAGTTCTCTCTAACAATCCATATATTATTTCTCCAAAACATAAGACTCTAGGCTACATATATATATAGAAAAAGGTTCCTCCTTGTATAAGGAGGAAAGTTCTATCCTTGGGCCATTAAGATTTTGACACTTGGTAAAAGCAAAAATAAAAATCAAATCATTAATTAGAAAGATCACAAATTAAAAAAGAAAATCATAAATTAAATAAAACAAAGAAGAAAAAAAAAGAAAAATGAAGCTGTAGATCAACAACAGCTCACAGAAAGGAGAAAGGAAGAAGAGCAACGCGTATATATAAGCACAACCTCTCGTCGCCCGCAGTCCACCGCCCATGCTTACTGCTCGCCGCCCTCCGTCAAAGGCCAGCGACGTACCACCTCCCGCCACCTGTTACCGATGACCAACTGCGAACTACCGCGATCATTTCTCGCACCACCCGCCATCGTCCCGCCAAATCCAAACCCCATAGTCACTAATAAGTCATGTTATCCACTTAATTACAGCATTCTACTTTTCATTTTAATGAGTTATTCAATGTTTCTGTTTAAATCTTTTCAGAGTGTTTTTCATTTCATATTGTTACTATTTTAGTTCATCCACGATCCAATGGAAGAGATTGGCGAAAAAGAGCAATTTCAAGTTCAATCAAATTTTGAAGAAACTTAAATTTGTTAGAAGGCCCACGTGTCGGTATGAGTTTTGCTACTGATAAACTAGCTTATGATTTTTATATTGGATTTGCATTTAAAGAAGGTTCTCCATTAGTAAGAATTGGAATTATAAGCCCAAAAATAGTGAAATTGACACAAAGTGATACTTTGTGTGCAATAAAGAGGGCTTTAAAAAATCGGATAAGAGAGATGCTGAAAAAGAAGTAAAACGTCGCCGAGTTCAAAGAGAAGGTGGTGATGCTCACATGCCTATTGATAGAACAAAAGGCGGGGATTGGGTAGTAAGTAAATTTTCCATTATACACAACCATGATTTGATTCTAAGTCCAACTAAAAAAAGCCAACTACATTATCACAACAAGGCGCATAAGAACCCTTGTGTTAAGAGTCTAGTAGATAACATTCATGGTTGTGGCCTTGGTTCGGCACAAATTTCACGTATTGTTAATGTTATGAGTTATGAATCGGTTATGGTGACACAAAATCAAATATCCATACATTCGAGAGTTAATAGGAAAAATAATACTGGAAGAGAATCTATGATTGTTCTCAAAAAATTCTTAAAGAGACAAGCATTAGACTCTCAATTTTTTTATGCCTTTGAAATTGACGAGGATAATGTTTGTCAAAGTATATTTTTGGCCGATGGTCGTGCGAGAAATGCATACTTAAAAGTTTGTGATGTTGTGGTATTTGATGTTACATATAAGACTAATAAATTTTCGATGTCGTTTGCACCATTTACTGGTGTAAACCATCATAGACAGTCTACTTTGTTTGGTTGTGCTCTCTTAGTAGATGAAAGAGAAGAAACTTTTGTTTGGTTATTTAAAAAGTGGCTGAGATGTATGTGAGATAAAGCCCCAAATGTAATCATAACTGACCAAGATAATGTGATTGCTAATGCATTTAAGAGAGTCTTCCCGCATACTTACCATCGTTATTGTAGTTGGTATCTATCACTTCATGAGGACGAACATATCCAACCTTTTCGTTCAATTTTCGATGAGTTTGATGAAGTTTATAAAAGATGGGCTAAAAAAAGCAAGTCAATCGAAGAATCAGAACGACACTGGGAAATATTAAAAGAAAAATTTAAGCCTTCTTTTGATGTTGCATTGACCGAAAAGCAGAGAAATGTGATGAAAGCTTGGAAACGGTTAGAGGGTATGTACGAAAAGAGGCAACATTGGGTGAAAGCTTATTTGCGAGACACATTCTTTGCAGGTGCTTAAATTTAGATATATTTCATGTACTTTTTTGTTAAAATTTAATAACATATTGATCTTTACAGGTGGTTTATAATTTTGTTATTTTATTTATGTTATAGGGATGAAATCAAGTCAAAGAAGTGAAAACATGAATGCTTTTTTTATGACTTTGTGCATAGCACCACTCCGCTTAGTGAATTTGCTGATCAATATGACAAAGCACTGGCTAATCGTCGATCAAAGGAAGAAAGTGAGGACTTAGTTAGTATGAGAACTTGTCTTGATTTAACACATTTAAATGATATCGAGTCTCACGCAGGGAAAGTCTATTTCAAGGAACATTTTTAAACTTGTTGTTGAAGAGTTTAAACATGTTTGGAGTTGCCAACATAAGAAATTGGGGAAGGAAGGAGAGTTTGCCACTTATGAGGTAATATTTACTTGTAGAGAAAAAGTAGTCTCACACAACATTGATATTCCTTTGTGTACTCTAGATTTCAAATGTAGTTGTGCAAAGTTTGAGAATTGGGGGCTACTTTGCAAACACATTCGGTACAACATGAAGCAAAAGTTGTTTATGAAGTCGATTCCAGATAAATATATTTTTGCCTAGGTGGACGCTTGGTGTTCGTTATATTACTACGTGTCTTGGTGGTTTGACAGAGACAAACATTAACTTAGTTGGGAAGCCACTAACTCCTGTGAAATTTGGAGTTTTCGAACTTCGTTTAATAATTTTTCGAAAAGATAACAAGTAAACGTGAGTACTTCCAAATTGGTGTAGATCTTTTACAAGAAGGATTCAAGAGAATTTCTATCATGGAGGCAGACTTAGTTGGAGCAACACAAGAATGCAATCAAGTTGATTCAACCATTAATACAACATGCTTGAAAAATTCGAACATCACAATTCGTGATCCAACAAGTATTAGTACCAAAGGAAGACCAAAAGCGGCTACAAGATTTCCTTTTGGAAAAATGGTGGCTCGAAGTCAATCTCAAACAGAAATGCGAACATGTAGTGATTGTCACGAGAAAGGTCACAATAAAAGGACATGCCTCGTATCAAGGTAGGTAATTACTAAATATCTATTTCAAAATTTTAGTAAGTTTACATATCTTTACAATAACAAGTGTTTTAATACTGTTTCATTTCTTTAAGGAGGAAGCTCAAGCACTCACGAAGAAATCTTGAAGAATTGAAAAATTCTTGTGAAGTAGTTCGAACTTTATGTATAGAATGATTTTTTTAAATGATGTTTATGTAGTGTAGAATACTCAATTTTTATGCAAATTTTACTAGTTCTTATGTTCCTAGAAAGAAAAATGTTATTAGTTTATTATGTTTCAATTTTATCATGTTACATTTTTCTTCACTAGTTATTATGTTACTGGTTTATTTCAGAGACAGAAACAATTTTATGGCAATTTTCCTGGTAGATGTTACTGGTTATGTTCATTACTGGCTTATTGCCTTTTGGTGCAGACAATTTCATGATCGAACAGGACTCCAAACGATTTCATAATGGATCTTTATAAAAAAAATATGTTGATGAAGCTTGTCCAAATCGGATAAGGAACGAAAAAATTATGCATGTTCGAGCTAAAACGAGGTTGGTACATGAAAATTAATATGTGGACACACTTTATATGATACCAAGTTCAAAAATAAGATATGATTGATATTTTTTAAAAGTTTGCAAAAAATGTTACATGTCGCATCTTTTGGAATCTTGGTACGACAAATTGTCAAAAACCACTTTTATCGATACCGAGCTAACATTAGTTTGGGAGTTGAAAAAAAAACAATTTCATAATACCATGAAAATTTCTAGCCTTGTCCAAAATATTATTTCAAACATATTCTTCGAAAACGTGGGGTTGGTCAATTGGTAGTTCACTTGGTCCCTTAACCAACAGGTCTCGTGTTCGAGCCTTGAGTATGAAGCAATCTTCGCTGGGAGACCCCTTGTTTGCGGGTTTTTCGTCTGACGCCTGCCGAACTGACGGTGATGGATGGGGTGTGGGTAACGACAGGTTATGTGGTAATCTTGTAAAGGAACTTGACCATCTTTTTGATATTTTTTGGGTTTTCAGGATTGAAAAGCGTCAAAATAAATGCGAGTAAGAGTAAAACCGACACCAAGAACACGATGCGGCGAGATTTAAAAAGTGCAGTAAAGTAAATGACTTGGAATCGAAAGGAAAGCGATTAAAGTTTGCGGTAAAGTAAATTGCATGTAATTAAAAGGTGCAGGGAAAAGTAAAGATTGCATTGAAATAAAATGGGTGGAAGGTTGAGGTTCTTTACAATGGTGTTTCTCCGTTTGTCTGCTCTGGTGAGACGTCTAGGATTTTGGCCTATGTGTGTCAACCTAGCAACCAACCCCAATTACAACCTAAGGACTTCCTATTTATAGGTATAGGAATCTGAAAACTATTTACAAAGTATACTTGCACGTTCTGCATAACTGCAGAACCCACGATCTATTAACTACCCACTACGCTATCCCCCATGATGTAACTTCCCACGTCGTGGTTTGGGCTTAGTGGATACTTCTGTCGAATCCCGTGGTGACATCTTTGCTGAGATCCCTTCGACCGACGCTCTTCTTCGACTGCAACCATTTGACTCTTGTCTAAGTCTCTTTGTTGCTCGAAGTATTGACGTTGTTGTGCTCCCGTCTCTTGGTTCTGAGATGTCAGCCGACATCAAGCTCCTTTCAACAAACAGGCCTTTTGTTGAAATAGACTTTTGACCTGCTTTCGGCCTCAGACGCATTCGATTGATATCGGTGACATGCAATTCAAATAAATGTTGTCTCACCAGCATTCAATCAAAAGACATGCCTCCGACGTCTCTAGTAGAATGCCATCAAAAGACTTTTTTCCTTTAACTCTTTAATAGGAAAGACGACCATAGTCGACCCTAGCAGGGCACAAACCTTGGCCTATGGGATTACAAAGACCTTTCCAATGCTTATTTATCAGGTTCACTGCTTCCTTCAATTCTGAGTTCTTTGCTATGACCCGACGCATCAGAAATGGGTTCTATGTAATCCTACATGTTTAGTCTTTCGCTATTCAAGAGGATAAAGGAGGTATTCGGGGTGGACATCCCTTCATTTCCTTGTCCTCACCCGAACACCTTAATCCCACATGTTTAGTCTTTGGTGGACTCATGTTCATGTGAAATTTGAATCTTTTTTCCTCTTTCCAGAATTCATGTAGGCATTCCTTAAGTTTCCTCATTGTAACTCGTGGCCCTTCTCCGTGAAAAATGGGGATTTTATAGCCACAAGGAGCATTAAATGCCTCCATAATTACTCTTCCGTTCCCAATGTTGACATGACGTTTCTGACTCCTCTTTCCTTGCGTCAATATTCCTTCGACACAGGCCTTTTGTTTCCACCTCTTCCTTCTATCGACACACGTTCACGTCCTTCGAAGTCACCTTTAAGTTATGCAACTTAAGTACACCTCCTTCGACATCACTTATGTTGTCGACACACATCCTTTTCGTTGAAATCTACCCATTATCGGATTGTACGTTCACTTCCCTCGAAGTCACTTTTAAACAAAAACGTCTAAGTACACTTCTGTTGACGTCACTTATACATCCGACATTCTCACCCTTTTGTCGATTTCAATTTTCCGTTAACAGAGGCCCCCCAAGTTTTGGTATGTGACGCGTCTTTTCGAAGGATGCCAAAAGTTGTATTTTTTCGAACTGTCCTTTCAGCATTAGGGTTATGAGACGGCGAGTTTATCCTTTTGAACTGACATTTCTTATTGGACCATTGCGTTGGTCTTACACGTCTTTTCACTTCTCATTTAAACTTGATCGCTTATCGTTATCCCCCTGTTTATCTTTTCTTGCTAACCACTGCATCCCCTTATCTCGACTTGAAACCCTTTTTCCTTTTCAAAAACCCTTCTTTCATCATGACGATTTAAGGAGTTCTTGATCCTGAAATCGATTTGGAGGTCCCATATCATGAGCGTAGTTTGATCATTCCTGCAACTTCTTTCATCCCTGCCAATGGTGAACCCGTCAATCCTTCTCCTGCTTTCTTGGGTCCCTTGATGACTCCTTCGGAGGCTCAAAACCCTGTTATGAGCATCAACTTTCCACTTTCCAACCCTAATAAGATCCGTCCTGTAGCCACTCTCAACCCTGTATACACTTGTCATTTTGACAAGGAATATTCTCGTAGGGTTTTACGATATGTAAAACCTTTCTCTAAATTTATAGAGTGGTTTAAAAGGCTTCGGCCTCACAAGAGACAATCATGGAAGAGGGCCGGTTTCGAAGACCTTCTTATTTTAAGAACTTCTGGTCTTCGTTATGACGATGGACTTTTCGGCGCTGCATGTTATTTCTGGTGTCGTCGAACTAATTGTTTCCACTTCCGTTACGGCATGATGACTCCCACGCTTTTTGACGTTGCCGCTTTGACTAGTCTTCGTCCTGACGGGGAAGTTTTGACTGTGGAGAGAAAACCTAATGATGTTGTGCACATCAGTGGTGGGTCTTATGCCTTTTCCAACTTCGTTGAAGCACGATTGGATGTTTACAGGGATGACCCGACAGTTAGCGACAAGGAGCACGTCGAGTTTCTGACGGTGTGGCTCAGTGCTTTCGTTTTCTGTACCAAATCTCGACAAGTCAACAAATCCTTGGTACCTTTGGCCACAATTTTGCATGAAGAAAGAAAAGTGGCCTTGAGTCAACTTCTTTTGGCGAAGTTGTATTCGGCCATAAGCCATGTCTCCGACACTGTCAGATTCAACGAACAACTGGTGACCAATGTCGGAGCCCCTACTTGGCTTTTGCATTTGTGGCTGAATGCCATTTTGAAACATCACTTAGTGTCCACCCATGACAGTGTTTGCCGTTTCCGATTCAACTATGGTTGTTTGGTGGCGAACTATGACGTTCCTGCATTGTCGTCTCGTACCAACACTTTTCTTCATTTTATGAATATTTTTGCCAATATCTCAATGTCGTCGGAGGATATTGTGTTTTCCCCTTTTGCTGAGAGAGCCCTAGGACCTGACTGGTTTCGTCTTCCTTTTCCTGGTTCCAATGCTGAAGAGAGGCAGTTGAATGATGTCCTTTGGGGACATTATTTGAGTCAACGGATTTTATTCGGTGGTTTGCCCGACTCTTCTGCCTATGAAGAAAAAGAAGTCTTCCTGCATTACCCCAACTGTGTATCAAGGCAGTTTGGCCTCTGTCAAGGATTGCCTGCTCCTATGCTTTCGTCAGTGTCGCAGGAATTCCACCATGGCCAGTTAATGGATTACAAGTCTCCATGGAAGACGATGCTGAATAGGTTCATGCCGAAGAACCTTGCCTCCATTAGCCGTTTCAATCCTGTCGGCTTCACTCCTTGTTTCTTGGCTAGTCCAAATTTCATGCATTGGTGGGAGTCTTACTTTAACACGTACCATGTAGACTATGATACTATTGTTGAAAGAATGAGTGCTAGGACTCCAACAGATGTGGCGGCCGACAAAACTGGTAAAAATACTTAACCTTTTTGTTATTTAAACTTCTTTTCCTTTCGGCCTTCTCATTTGTTGTTTTCTTTGCAGTGGCCAAGCCGGATCTCATTGATTATTCTACGGCGATTAAGGCTCATGCATCGAAAAAGAAAGGTGGTGACCCTTCATCGCCCAAGAAACACAAGAAACAGCGCCACTCCAATGCTATTGATGATTTCATTGAAGCCAAGAGACAACACAAGGGACGAATTGAGCAACCGTCGAATAAACCTCAAGTTGATCCTGAAAGAACTGACAGTTCTTTGGCTCGTCCTCTTTCAAAGAAGCTTCAAGTGTCTACTGCTTCATCTGCTCCTCCTATCCATCCTTCTTCAAATCCTTCATCCAAAACTCAAACGCATCCACGCCCAAAGGCCAAAGGAATCGTCATCAGAGAGCCGTCTCCCCATATTGCTACTCAGAGAATACATGGTGATGCGGCCGACCTGTTTGTCGACGTTTCTCATCACGATCCTCATGCTGGTGAATTTCTCCCGACTCCAACACTTAATCCCTTCAATGAAGAGGATATTGTCGAAGACACCAGCTTCCATCTGCAAAGGCGTTCCGTTCGTCGGCAAGTGATTATGGATGACTTGTCTTCGGACGAACCTCATGTAGACGTCTCTCTAGACCAAGTCGACAGGTTGAACACCATTGAGGCTTCCATGCAGAGATGTCTTGATGATACTTCGTCTTCGGGTGCAGTTGAGGTTGTCGTTCAAGGCTCTAATCAAGGTGCTATCGACACTGAGCCTCTTGATATTGACACTCATGTTGTGGACTCCCCTGTTGCTGTCGTGGGACCTGAGACCACTAATGCATACGGCCCTTCATTTGAGGTACTTGCGAATTTACTCATTCACCCTTTATGCAACATTAAAGTGTCCTTACCATATTCCTCTTTTTGTTTTTCCTTAGATCCCCAACAACACAGTCCAACTCGAAGGTTTTAACGACAGCTTATCAATTCCTTGCTCATCCAGTTTCGCTGCCGTTCCTTCTATTGAGATTCCTTCTTGTACGCCTTCATCCAACGTCATGGCTCCTTCGGCACAGGTTTCCCATTCCATTGCTTTTGTTGCTCTTCGAGAATTAATGGCTGAAGCTCGCTCTGTTGAAGAAGCCATGAATTCTCCCTTGAGGGACACCGAACCGGCTACAGATCAGATGATGGTGACCTTGAAGAATATCTGTTGTCGGCCTTTGGATCAGTTATTGGCCGATTCTACAACTCTTGAACTCTTGTCTTTTACCATCACTTCGCTTTTGCAGCATCCTGTTCCGGAAGACGTCGAATCCAAATTGACCGGCTTGCAGCGATTTGTGAGTAATTGGACCACTGAAAGCCCAAAGATTTTGAAAGACATCAAAGTTTATGAAGATGTCAAAGCAAATCAAAGCAAGATGGAGGTCGAATTTATGGATTCAGAACGAGAGGATGCAGACTGTTCTTCCAAGGTCAATGATACACTCCGGCGATTAGAAGAGAATGGGGCCAAGATTCGGGAACTGAAAGAAGAATTAGCCCGTCGGGAGAAAGATCAATTGGACATGACCCAGTATGTGGAATCCACCAAGGCCACCCGACAAGAATTGGCTGCCAAGGTTGCTGCTCTGGTGACTCCATATCAGCATATTACGGATGCTTTGGCTACTCATTTGCAAGAATACAAGCCTAGACTTCGACGTCGAGATGCTTTCGCCAGGGAATGGCGTTCTTTCAGCAACCTGTTGGGATGAATTTTTGCTTTCCTTTGTATTTTTTTTTTTGTACTTTTGATTCTGCCGTATGGATTCTGCAATTTTGAATTAATGCATGTTTACTTCCATCATTGTCGGCTTATATCTTTTCAAATACTTGTCGTTAATTGCTTTAATCTTCTTTCCCGATTCGACTTCGACTAATTCGTATGCGTTGCCTGAAAAAGCCTTTGACACTCTAAATGGTCCTTCCCATTTTTGTGACCACTTGCCATACTCGTTAGAACGTTTGTCGATGGGTAAGATTATTTTCCATACTAATTCACCCGGTAAAAACGACTTAAACTTAATTTTGACGTCGTAATATCTAGCAACCTTTTCCTTTTGTCGCATAATATTTTCCAACGCCAAAAGTCTTTCATCGTGCACCTCATTCAATTCGTCGAACATGGAATTCCAATAATCATTCACAGGAATTTCGTGTTTCCTTTGAAATCTTATCGATTCTAAGTTAATTTCGACTGGTAACATGGCCTCATGGCCATATGTTAACATATAGGGATTCGTACCCGTTGCTTCATTTGGGGAATTCCGGATAGCCCATAACGCCGGTGTCAAAGCTTCATGCCAATTTCGTGGTTTTCCTTTGATTTGCTTCTTGATAATGTTGATAATCCACTTGTTGGCTGCTTCCGCTTGTCCATTGGCTTGCGCATAGTAAGGTGTTGACGTTAACAGCTTGATTCTTCTTGATGCCAAATATCCCTTCAATTTGCTTCCCAAGAAAATAGACGCTTGATTAGTAGTTATAGTCTCAGGGATCCCAAATCGACAGACAATATGGTCCTCAATAAAATCAATCACTTGCTCTTGTTCGACCTTCACCAAAGGTATCGCTTCCACCCATTTGGTAAAATAATCAACGCCTACCAAGATCCTTGAATGGCCTTTTGAAGAATGAGGAACAATTTCTCCAATGACATCTAGTGCCCATCCTCTAAAAGGCCATGGCTTGATGATTGAATGCAATTCTCCTGCTGTAACATTCTGAATATAGCCATGCTTTTGGCATTCTTCACATGCTTTTGCAAAATTCATGCAATCTGATATCAGTGTAGGCCAAAAAACTCTTTGTCTTCTGAGCACCCATTTCATCTTTTCTCCTGTTTGGTGTGCTCCACATATCCCTTCATGAACTTCCGCCAAAGCTATGAAAGCATCTTCCTTGTCGAGACATACCTCCAAATTGTCGTCGACTGATTTATGATACAAATCACCTCCTAGTAACGTGAACTTGGTGGCTTTCAGCTTCAATTTCCGTTCAACGTTGGGAGATGGATTCGCCAAGTAGTCGGCTATGGGTTTCCTCCAATCATTGTCGGATGCCAATGCGTTTACCATTACTTCTCTTTCATGAGGGGGATATAACAGCTCTTCGATCTGTGTCGCATTGTCCAAAGCCTTCTTTGGTATACGGTATCTAGATGCAATTTGGGCCAAGTGATTGGCCTTTTGATTATGACACCGGTATATATGTTCGACTGAAACATCGTCAAATTGACGCATCATTTTCCGTGCCATATTGCGATACTTAGCCAACTTTGGACTTAGACATTTATATTCGTCAACCAATTGTTTAATGACTAACTTAGAATCTCCCTTTATGGCCACATTTTTGGCCTTTAAGAAAATTAGTATCTCAAGGCCAATTAAGATAGCCTCATACTCAGCTTCATTATTTGAACATTGGTATTTGAGATTGAACATGAATTCCGTAGGAACTCCATCAGGGGATATGAGTACGATTCCAACTCCTGCCCCTTCTCTATGCGATGATCCATCAAAATACATCGTCCAAGGCCTTAAGCCGACAAAGTCAACAGATAAAGCCATTTCTACACATGGGTGATCTGCCAAAAAGTCGGCTACCACTTGGCCTTTGACGACTTTTAATGGTACATATTGAAGTGAAAACTCAGTTAACGCTAATTTCCATTTGCCAATCCTACCATGAATAATTGGCTTGGATAGCATATACTTAATAACGTCAGACTTCGACAAAACTAAAACATGGAAACTTTTCATATAATGTTTAAGTTTTGTACAAGAAAAATAGAGTGCTAAACATAACTTTTCTATGGCACTATACCGTGTTTCGGCATCATTCAACACTCTACTTAAATAAAATACAGCTCTCTCTACACCATTTTCATTTTCTTGGGCTAACATACTACCTATGGTATAATCAGAAGCTGATATATACAATTTTAAAGGAAAACCTGGCTGAGGCGGCATCATCACTGGTGGTGTCGACAGATATAACTTTAAGTCGTCGAACGCCGCTTGTTGTTTTGGTCCCCACTTAAAATCTTCTTCTCGCTTTAACTTTACGAGAGGTGCAAAGGCTCTAGTTCTTCCCGACAGGTTTGATATGAATCTTCTCAAATAATTTACCTTGCCAAGAAACGATTGAACCTCTTTCTTGTTGGTTGGAGGAGATGCCTCTATGATCGCTTTGGCTTTGTTCTTATCGACTTCAATGCCGTTTCTATGGACAAGAAACCCTAAAAACTGGCCAGCGGTGACTCCAAAAGTGCTTTTGATTGGGTTCATCTTTAGATTATGCTTCCTCATTCTGGCAAATGCCTTTTCCAGGCTTTCCAAATGCTCTTCTTGGGTATTTGACTTAATCACCACATCGTCGATGTATACTTCCAAGAACTTGCCAATCATGTCATGAAAAATCAGATTCATTGCTCTTTGATATGTTGCCCCTGCATTCTTGAGTCCAAACGGCATCATTACCCATTCGAAAGTTCCTATTGCACCTGGACATCTGAACGCAGTCTTCGACACGTCGCCCTCAGCAATGAAAATCTGATTGTAACATGAAAAAGCATCTAGCAAGCTCATTACCTTATGACAAGACGCTGAATCCACCAGCATATCAGCTATCGGCATTGGATATTCGTCCTTTGGTGTGGCACTATTTAGATCCCTGAAATCGACACACAGTCGCATTTTCCCATTCTTCTTTATAACAGGTACTATATTTGCCATCCACTCGACGTACCTCGCCGTTCTGATAAATTTTGCTTTCAGCAGTCTTTCGATCTCATCTTTGATCTTGAGGACTACATCAGGTGCAAACCGTGGAACTGCTTGTTTGATTGGTTTATGATCAGGCCGTAAAGTCAGCCTGTGTTCGACTAACTCTCTGTCGAGTCCTGGAATATCTTCAAATTCCCAAGCAAAACAATCTTGGTTCCTTCTGATGAGATCAATGAGCTTCTGTCGAAATTCCTCCTTTAGCAACGAACTTACATAAATTGGTTTCGGCTTCTCAGCCGTTCCCAAATTTACTTAGTCTCTGGGATCCTCACTGATGAATCGAGATTCTTCATCTGTCCACCCTCTTTCAAATCCCAAAGGGCTGTCATCTACGATACAATCCTGGAATGCACCTGTTTGAATAGTGCATTGCATTCTGTCGGCCACATAGGCCGACAGTCTTTCTAACTGTCGATCAACCATCAGTGCTGGTCGAAGGCCGCTGCTCAACGGCCTTGTCCATCTCGACAATTGAAATCCCATAGTTTTCCATTAGACACTTATCCACTATGGGTTTCTGAAAATTTTCGGCATCAAGTCGGATCGGCTTGATGCTTGGATTGTAGACTTTGAAGTCTACGTGCATCTGTTGCATGTAGCATGGACTGTCATCTGCAGGAATCACCTCCACCTTATTCTCCTGATTCCATAGAACTAACTTCTGATGGGCCGTTGACGGAACGACCCCAACAGCATGAATCCAATCCCTACCTAGCAGCAGATTGTAACTAGCCTTTGATGGGACTACCACAAATAAAGTATCTCTTGTGACCGAGCCCACCTCGACCTTCAACATCGTTACACCATGTGATTGAGCGATCTTCCCAGTGAAGCCGACTACAACCACATTCGTCGGTATTAAGTCCGACTCCGCTTTTCCCATTCTCTTAAATACATTCCATGGTAAAACATTGACGACTGCCCCTCCATCTACTAACACTCGATTCAGAGGCTTCCCGTCAACAATGGCCTTGATATGTAAAGGCCTCAAGTGTTCTCTCTTACTTTCCTCCAGTGGTTCGAACTGAGCAATGTGTCCGATATCTACCTCCAGATGGAGCCGATCCAAAAGGAAAAGGCATTCAGGAAGTACTGGCACCTCGTCACTCAGATATGAATCGTCGGAACTATCGCTTTCGTTTCCCTCTTCATGTGCATGATCTCCTGGCATGTCGAAAGGTAAGCCGACATTATTGATTGAGAGGCTGCCAATTTTCTTACTTTGAGCATCTATCATGTCTTGATCATTGACAATGATATCCAAGCTATCTTCAGAGTCCCCCTCGTATGATTCACTCGTCTGATTCGACCCTTCTGACCTCTTCACCCATTTCTGCTTTTGTTTGCCCCCTTGTCGACCTTTAGCCATTTTTGGCTTCATGCTTGCAACTAGGTATCCTTGATCATTCGTGGGTAACTCGTCAATGTTGACTCCTTCAGCTTCTGCCTTTCGTATTCTCTGGAGCCTCCTTTTCTGAGTCCGTGTTAATCCTTCGTAGATCGACCCAGATGTCGACCCTGATTGCTGCCTCTTTTGCATGAATCGATCATATGTAACTGACCTTGAGGGATGTCCTCCATAAATACTTCGACTGGACAAAGGCCGTCGAGCCTCTCGGGACATTTCCCGTCGGATGTGTTCCCGTTCCTGGACCCTGGCTCTTATCTTTTTTCTCAAGTCTTCCCTTTTGGACCCCCTCTCTTTCTGTGTTGCAATCTTTCGATCATAGACCACTTGACATCTCAGACAAATTTGAAGGTCTCCATCTTGCTTCCTCTTACAGAAATGTCGGAACGATTCTCCGACCCCTAGAAACACTTATGTGTCGTAAGCTAGTGATAGAGTACTGATAGAGAACACTCCTTGAGCCTCGACCTCGTTGACCTCCTTCTGGAAGGGATCAGTATCTACCTTCATGTCTTTCTGCAAGAACTTCAGTTTTCCTTTGTCAATTCCTTGTTGAATTAAGTCCCTGAAAGCAAAGCAATCGTTGGTATTATGAGTGCAATTATTATGATACTTGCAATATTTTCTTCCTTTTAATTCTTCTTTTTTCAACAATTTATGACCTTCTGGCAACCTAATTTGTTTATCCTTTAACAACGCATCGAAAACTTGTTCAGTTTTGGAAACGTCGAAAGTGTATGTTTTCTTATACAAATTTTCGCTAATGGGTTTGGATGGTCTTAAGGCAGAACATGAATAAGGTTTCTCATTCCCTAGTTCTATCACGTTCACCTCTGAACCACCGTCGAATGCCTCCCCGTCAGAAGGCTGAGAATCGACATAATGAATCCGTTCCCTTTTGGGAACCTTAGGATCTCTACCTTTCGCTTTTTCATCTCTAAGATTCTCAATTTGCCGAACACAATCGGCTAATTGAGCCAAATCTAACAGATGTTGGGTAACTAACTTCTTACGAATGTGATATTCTAAACCGGTTACAACCATCTTAACTACTTCTGGTTCAGGAATCGGAGTAAAACATCTACTCCTCATCTGCCTGAAACGTGACAAGTAGTCATCAATAAGCTCCCCAGCAAATCTTTTCACACTTAATAAATCCATCAAGGAAACTCTCAATTCGCCTCTATAGAATTGTTCGTGAAAAGACCTCTCTAACTGGGTCCAAGCATGGATAGAATTAGATCGTAAGGTTGAGAACCAAGAAAAACCATTTCTTGTCAAAGAACTAGGAAATAGCCGCATTTTGATTGCCTCATCAGCGGCCAAATCACCCAATTCGATGATGTAACGAGTGATATGTTTGACAGTAGATTCGCCAGCTTCTCCGGCGAATTTCGACAACTTCGGCACCTTTGTCCCTCTTGGGATTTCTGCTAGCTGTACCCTTGCCAATGTTGAACCCAATCCGACTCAGTGCTTGTTCGACTATCCGGTTGACGTCGTCCGGCTCGACTCGTGTCTCTCTTCCTTGTCGGAGCAAATGTCTCGCCAAATTCTGCCTTGCCAGTGCCGCTTTAAGATCCTCTCCTCTTTGCATGAATGCAACTTGCGCCGGATTTTGGACATGCTGGGGTGCTTCGACACCAGGGTGAAAGACCATTTGCTGGTTTTCCGGCATCGCATTTCCTGCACTAAACATTGGGTTAGTACGAACATGATCCCATGTAGTCGTGATTCTACTATCTTGCTGCGGTGACGACACTCGAGCAGTGTGTCGTGCATCTTGGCCATCAGGGTAGCCTTATACCAGGATTGGCCTTGGTAAATTTCTATCTACAGGTGGAGTATTGACGGACTCGCTGTGTTCGTTGTCGTCGACTCCTAAGACTTGGTTTAATCTCTTCTGTATTGTGCAATTTTCCCACAAGTCTCATTTGTCACTAACATCGTTGGGTTGATCACCGAACCCAATTGAGCCGTCAGTTGATCGACCAGTTGAACATTGGCCTCTTCGATTTGTTGACGAATATGCGTAACGGGATTAATAGGCATGTATCTCGAACCGTTGCTTGTGCTAGCCATATCCGTAGCAGAACGCATAAAGGCCATGTTAGTGGGCCCCGTCGTCGTATTAGTGCTGCCTATCGAACTACTCAAAGGTCATGTTAACGTCGACCCTGGAACGAAACCAGGTGGCAAACCATAAGGAGGAACTTGTCCCCCACTATTTGAATTGCTACCAAAAGTAAACCCACTGGTGAATTTTCCCCCATTCGGGCCATTATTTGGCCGTTGAATTGTGGTTACGACAGTTGATTCCACGGCGGAACCGCTTCCTCCGGTCATTTGAGGAGAACTTGTCGAAACGCTAGGTGTAATAATCTCCGAAATAACGGTGGTCTTTTGACCACTTTGACTTGTAACAACCATTGACGACGAAGATGGCAAAGTTATGCCACTTCTCAAACGCATACAAACAAACACAAGTTACTCTGAACCTGTCCCACTGGGCGTGCCAATTTTGTTTGCGGGTTTTTCGTCCGATGCCTGCCGAACTGACGGTGATGGATGGGGTGTGGGTAACGACAGGTTATGTGGTAATCTTATAAAGGAACTTGACCATCTTTTTGATATTTTCTGGGTTTTCAGGATTGAAAAGTGTCAAAATAAATGCGAGTAAGAGTAAAACCGACACCAAGAACACGATGCGGCGAGATTTAAAAAGTGCAGTAAAGTAAATGACTTGGGATCGAAAGGAAAGCGATTAAAGTTTGCGGTAAAGTAAATTGCATGTAATTAAAAGGTGCAGGGAAAAGTAAAGATTGCATTGAAATAAAATGGGTGGAAGGTTGAGGTTCTTTACAATGGCGTTTCTCCGTTAGTCTGCTCTGGTGAGACGTCTAGGATTTTGGCCTATGTGTGTCAACCTAGCAACCAACCCCGATTACAACCTAAGGACTTCCTATTTATAGGTATAGGAATCCGAAAACTATTTACAAAGCATACTTGCACGTTCTGCATAACTGCAGAACCCACGATCTATTAACTACCGACTACGCTATCCCCCACGATGTAACTGCCCACGTCGTGGTTTGGGCTTAGTGGATACTTCTGTCGAATCCCGTGGTGACATCTTTGCTGAGATCCCTTCGACCGGCGCTCTTCTTCGACTGCAACCATTTGACTCTTGTCTAAGTCTCTTTGTTGCTCGAAGTATTGACGTTGTTGTGCTCCCGTCTCTTGGTTCTGAGATGTCAGCCGACATCAAGCTCCTTTCGACAAACAGGCCTTTTGTTGAAATAGACTTTCGACCTGTTGTCGGCCTCAGATGCATTTGATTGATATCGGTGACATGCAATTCAAATAAATGCTCTCTCACCAGCATTCAATCAAAAGACATGCCTCCGACGTCTCTAGTAGAATGCCATCAAAGGACTTTTTTCCTTTAACTCTTTAATAGGAAAGACGGCCATAGTCGACCCTAGCAGGGCACAAACCTTGGCCTATGGGATTACAAAGACCTTTCCAATGCTTATTTATCAGGTTCACTGCTTCCTCCAATTCTGAGTTCTTTGTTGTGACCCGACGCATCAGAAATGGGTTCTATGTAATCCTACATGTTTAGTCTTTCGCTATTCAAGAGGATAAAGGAGGTATTCGGGGTGGACATCCCTTCATTTCCTTGTCCTCACCCGAACACCTTAATCCCACATGTTTAGTCTTTGGTGGACTCATGTTCATGTGAAATTTGAATCTTTTTTCCTTTTTCCAGAATTCATGAAGGCATTCCTTAAGTTTCCTCATTGTAACTCGTGGCCCTTCTCCGTGAAAAATGAGGATTTTATAGCCACAAGGAGCATTAAATGCCTCCATAATTACTCTTTCGTTCCCAATGTTGACATGACGTTTCTGACTCCTCTTTCCTTGCGTCAATATTCCTTCGACACATGCCTTTTGTTTCCACCTCTTCCTTCTATCGACACACGTTCACGTCCTTCGAAGTCACCTTTAATTTATGCAACTTAAGTACATCTCCTTCGACATCATTTATGTTGTCGACACACGTCCTTTTCGTCGAAATCTACCCATTGTTGGATTGTACATTCACTTCCCTCGAAGTCACTTTTAAATAAAAACGTCTAAGTACACTTCCGTTGATGTCACTTATACATCCGACATTCTCACCCTTTTGTCGATTTCAATTTTCCGTTAACACCCCTACAGCTTAGTTCGAGCTCAGTTGGATCGGATCAGATGAGTCAGATTCTGGACAAAACAGATTCGGGTACCAGTTGGTGTAAAAAAAAAATTGTGCTCCAAACATGCTTTTATGTCCCAATAATGCGGTGCTTGAACAAATCGAATTAAAAGTCAAATAAAATATTGTTTTTATTTCTACAAATCAGAAAATAATAAATTTATACATATTTCGATCAGAAAATACATTTTGAAAACAATGATGCGATTGGATTTTGAATACAATGCTTCAATCACAAAGTCTTTGTATCAAATCCTTAAGTTAATTTTTAGTATTAATCGGGGGAATACAATGCTTCAATCACAAAGTCTTTGTATCAAATCCTTAAGTTAATTTTTAGTATTAATCGGGGGAATACAATGCTTCAATCACAAAGTCTTTGTATCAAATCCTTAAGTTAATTTTTAGTATTAATCGGGGGAAAAGCACGGCGTTACACTTTGTTGACACTAAAAGAGATTTGATGGTATCATATATACTGAAGAGCTCCCACAACATACCTATAAAGTGAGGGATCCTCAAAATAAGAGGAACCATGTTTAGTAAGTTTGATGCCAGATTGTATTTGGAGTGTTGATACTCTTAGCTTCTGTCATGTCTACTCTATGAAGAATGTCTCTAACAAATTTTTTGCTAAGAAAAATGTAAAAATCATCAATTAAAAGAATGACTTCAAGACCTAATTAAGAAATAATTGAGCTTTCCTAGATCTTTCAAGGCAAAGGCAGAGTTTGGATTGTTCATAAGAGATTGGACATAGGACTGAAAATTCTCTGAAATGATGATATCATCTATATAGATCCAAATATAAAGTGCATATTCCTTGGTAATTTTGATGAAGAGAGAGAGGAATCACATTTACTTTGACATAATTTTTTAGAAAGTAAAACCGAGGCTAATTTCTCAAACCAAGCTCTTAAAGCTTGTTTAATATCTCATAGAGGGCTTTGGTCAACTTGCAGACCATGGATTCCCACCAATTTCAAATCCCGGAGGCTGTTCCATATCAACCTCATTTGTCAATTTGCCCTTAAGGAAGACATTGACATCAATTTTCCTTAGAATCCAGCCATGATTGAGAGCTATAGTTAGTATGAGTCTAATTGTTGTAGGTTTAACTAAGGCTTAATTATGTCACAAGTCCCTCAAGTTTGGGGTACTTTTGTCAGATATCCCTAGTATCGATTCTGGACAATTTTGATGACATGTAATATCAAAATTTTAGTTAGACGTAGGAGGTTGATCATGTAGTGCTGCGTGATGTCACACGTTCGAAGACGACCTCTCTCTTCAATTCTTTTTTTATTTAACTAAAAATATAAAAATATTAAGTTTTTTAGTTTTTTAAATTTTTTTTAAAAAAAAAAGATCTTCGCCCATAGGGCACAGGTGCATAACCTCCGGCGTCTGATCAGGATTCTGATCTTACATGTCAGCAAAATTGGCCAGAATCGGTAGTAGGGGTATATGACAAACCCAGAAGTAACTTCGGGAAGTCAAACATTGAAAAAGAAAGTATAAGGGCATCTGGCAAAAGTACCCCAAATTTCAGGGATTTGTGACATAATTAAACCTTAACTAATGGTGAAAAGGTTTCATCAAAATCAAAACCTGGTTTTTGATGAAAACCTTTGGCAACAAGTCTTTCTTTGTATTTGTATATTGTGCCATCTGGATTTTCTTTTACTCTGATCACCCACTTGCAACCTATATATAGGACTTCTGTTTTATGGCTTAAGGACCAGCTCTCATGTGTTATTAGCAATAAGAGCACCATATTCTTGTTGCATAGCATGAGCCTATTTAGGACTTTGCAAGGCTTTTGTTGCTGAGGAAGGAAATACTGGTGAAATGGATTTGGCAAGCCATATTTTTGGTCTGAAAACTCTTGCTTTTGTTCCTGTTTGCATGGAGTGAGTATTGATAGGTTGTGGAGGAAGAGTATCCGATGGAGCAGTGGAAGAAGAATCATGAGAAGGAATCTCAAAAGAATTATGATTTGTATCATTTGCTGCAACAGTAGGAGACGGAATTTTAGCACCCGGCGATGAGGAAGAACTGGTGGAAGGAGAGTGTGAGTAAAGCTTAGGTAAATACAAAATTGTTGAAGCAAGACTAGTTTGTATAATTAGAGAATTGTTTGGAAACTGAGAAAAAGGAAACTAAAAGGACAGTATTGAATTGGAGTTGCAGACACTAGTAAAACATATTTTGGAGCAAAAAGAGATGAGATAGGCTTATAGGGAATTGAGTTCTGATCAAAGATGACATCCTTACTTAATATGATGTTTCCATTAGGATGTAAGCACTTATAGCCCTTGTGATATGCTGAATATCCAATAAAAGTGCATTTAATGGATCTGAAGTCTAATTTGTGCTTGTTCCATGGCCTTTAGGCAAGAAAAGCAGGCACAACCAAAAGTTTCATTCCTGACTAATCAGGGGAGTTATTATAAAGTTGTGTTTGGAATTTCAAAATCAATGGAAATTGAAGGTATTCTGTTGATGATATGAACTACTGTAATGAAAGCATGATCCCAAAACTTAAGAGGCATGTGTGCTTCTGCCAATAAAGAAAGTCCCATATCAGCAATAGTTTTGTTTTTGTTCAATTAGTCCATTTTAACGGTGTGTATGAAGGAAGATAAGTCTGTGAGAGATGCCTCTGATGCAAGAAAAGTGAAGAAAAGCTTAAATTCTCTACCCAAATCAGGCTGTACAGATTTTATCTTAACTATGAACTACAATTTAACATGGTTTTGAAACATGAGAAAGGCATTTAATGCTTCTGACTTTTTCTTTAGCAAATACAATCGAGTAAATTTTGTGTTAGCATCAACAAATTTCATGTAGCAAGTATAACGAGTAGATGAAGCCATTAGAGAAGGTCCTCACAAATCGGTGTAAATTAGCTCAATACGAGTACTATAAACTGTATAAGAAGGTTGAGAGGATAACATGTGCACCTTTCCCAAGCTATAAGCCTCACGAAAATGTTGAATTAATTTGATATTAGAGACAGGAATGTTTAATGTTTTGAGTATATTTGAGATAATACATCACAATTTGGATGACCAAGTCTATAATGCCATAATTTGATGATATTGGTAGCAGTTGCAAGAGAACCAGCAGAATGTATTGAACTTGAAATGTTACTTTCACTTGAAGTGTTACAGATAGTATTTTGACTACTACTAATAGGAATAAAAGTGCAGACAACAACATTATTGGTGTTGGTGCAGGAAAGACAGGAGTAGCTGCTGGAAAAGAAGAATGACCAAGCTATAAAGCCACATAAGCTTGAGCTTGTGCAATAGGACCACACCTATATTAACACACAGTTGCATCGTGGCCAGGGTTTTTGCACACTTGACAGATCATTTTATTGTTATATCTGCCTCGTTTGCCTCTAGATCTATTATTTTGATTATTTATTTCATTGCTGTTATAATAATTGCCTCTTTTATTAATTATTTCCTTGATCAGAACTCTTGTTAAGATCCTCTTCATTAGTGTTGACAACAGTTTGATTGTTGGTTTTTATCATTACCTGGATCATAGTGATGTGCAGATTGAGTCTGCTGCACCTTAGGAACATAGCCTAGAGGAAGCACAATTTGGAGTGTTTGATTTGAATCTTGATTAGAGTAAGCTGGAGCATGGATGTGAGAGGTGTGAAGATGTGCATATGAAACATTTGTAGAGAAATTGTCAGGAACCAAGCTTGAAAGATGCTTGTTGAGTCTTGCTTCTTGTGTCACAAGCAAATTTTAAAGATATGCCAATGCTTAGGGGTCAATTCTACTAATTCTGAATAGAACAAAAGGATCAAATTCCTCAAACAATCGATGAAGAATCATATCAACTTGCTCAACTTCACAAACAGTTTGGCCAACCGATTCTAATGCATCAATCAACGAATGAATCTTCAAAAGAGATTCATTAACTTGAGAGACTTTCCTTTTTAGTGTTGCAAAGCTCAAGTATGTAATGATGTGTGCGAGTACAAGTTTGTGCATCAAATTAATTGTTAATTGCTTGCCATAGCTCATTGCAACGAATGCAACTAACAAAGCGAGTAAGCATAGGCTCAAAGAGTTGAGAGAATCCATGAACGAAAACGCTGATCATTGGGTTCCCACTCTAGAAATTCAAGATTCACAATCCCAAAAAAATTCAACACCATCTCCAACAAAAATGGAGGAATCGTTTGATTTGAGCTCATATAAGGTTGAAGAAGAACGCCACGAATTACATCACTCACTTGCTGCTTCCACGTGCAAAAATTGCTATCATCTAATTTCAGAGTAAGCTGCGAAAAAACAATTATTCTCCGAACAGGTTTAAGACAGATAGTAGCTTTTGATACCATAATAAAAAATGAGAAAGGAATTGAGTAACAAAGAGAGAATCAAAGGTGTTTGGTTAGTAAGAAAGAATGAGAAAATGTAAGAACGAATGAGAAAATTGTAAGAAAATTAAAGAGAGTTTGTGAAGAAGAATCTTGTTGATTCAATTGAATTTCCTGAAAATGTGCTGAAGATAGAAATGTGTTATTTCTATAAGCACATTGTCATAATTTACTTATATTTAACCCAATTATTGATAATAAAAATCGGAAATGGACCTCAATATATTCATATTGGGAATCTGCAGGATACTCTCGGCTTTTTCAAGTTCTATTGAGTAACAATATTTTTTAAATGAATGGAACAATTTAGCAACAACAAACTCTGAAATTGGAATTTCATGCATCTATGGACATAGCTTGCTTAACAAATAAATCCACTAGTCCTTGCATCTATGGACATAGCCTGATCCTCAACTGACTATGCTATTAAACTTTAAAATTAAATCCACAAGTCCTTACATCTTTAATCATTTTGAACTAAAAACCTACTTCTCTTGGATATCATAGTAGGTTCAACCAATAAATCAATTCCAAGAGGGGTGATGAATCTAGCTACAACTTATACATTCTCTGGGAGTGAACGTTCAGATGACTTGGGATTATCAAGGTCTGTAGAAGTCTCCAATTTGGGTTTCTTTCCAGGATATAGCAGATAGTGTTGGCACAAGAAGAGGATGTCAAAGAATATAGAAACCTGCAATGGTTTATTCCATAAAAAATAATGTTATATATAAGCAAAAGAGAGTAATTCTTGACAACAAAGAGCCTATTGTTATTCGAGCTTTAGCTCTTTCAACAATTTGTTCCCATTTCCCCTTCATCAAAATAAACCTAAAAATCTTCCATAAAATTACAACAAAAAATAAATAAGGTGCCATCTGAAAGTATGAAGTTCTCAATAGAAGGAATTATTTACCAGAGATAAAAGTAGTTTTCCTATGTTTCCATAGAAGTTCACCCAAGAGTCTGTAAATTAAGGATGCATTATGAAGAATATGTTAGTTCAAGCATTTAAATTGACACAGCAAGATATGCGTAGGTAAAGAGAGTGATATACGTTGATCTATTGATTGCATAACCATTTGTGCGTAGTTTCCTATTCCTCCAGAAAAATCCAGTAGAATGTTACCAATGCTCCAGCCATCTGTACTCTTTCTCAGGAAGTTCATTACTGCCTGTGTTTATAACACAATTTATCAATTAAAATGGAGCTTGGAGATTAAACAAATCATCAGACGCATCCAAGATAAATTAGTAAAAGAGATAACTTATATCTTTGAAATAAAATTGTACTCCTATATGAGAAGCTATATGAATGTGAGCAAAGCAACTTAAGAGGAAAATATGTGAATTGGCCAAAATCCCTGACCTGAGGAATATATTTTATAACCGTCATAGAAACTTGGATGCCACTGTAATAAGAAGCAATTCGATGAAAGTTAGTATGATATTCTTAGTGATTAAGCATGCATATATGTAATTACGGGTGTGGCGGAAACTGTTGTGATAATAGGCTCTCAAGCATGGAGAAGATAAAATTTAAAGAGCAAGAACAAGCTAAGTAGAGCCATAAGAGTAAGAGATTAATTAGTGTTAGCAAGAGAGATTGCTATATAGGTACTCTATGTAATATACACTTCCCATGCAAATTGTGTTTAACAATTCAGTGTTTAAAATAATCATCAGGGAGGTAGCTCCTTACATAAACTAAAGTTAGCCATCCTCAGCGAGTTTAGCTAATGTAATTAATCAACCAAAGAACAAATGAACAAATATACAACATACTTGAAGATGGAAAGTAGCCAGAGCCAATGATGTGTAGACAATGTGATGAAGAAACAAATTGCTGCAGTTAACCACGCAACAATGACAAGTCCAATAGATATCTTTGAGACTTTCTGGCTTCCGCGCTGCATAAAAAACTCACCAGTTTTAGGACAATCATGAATTCCACACCAGAGCAATAAGTTCAATGAATAATCAACTTCGAATTCATCATTTGTATAACTAAAGTTAAATCATAGATGAAACATTCACCCTCACATAGTCACATCAATAATCTAAGGTATCTATACAAGGGTCCTACTTCAGGTATACAAAAGACAATTTTCAAAAATAATAAGTCTATCTATATACTTACATCATAAATTGCAATTTGAAACAAGCTAATTGCTGTCAGTAGGACAGCATGAATTGAGAAAGCAACATCATTTGCTGCCACCGGTATCATCTGAAACAAGGTATAAAATAAAAAGTTTAGCTCTCTACAACATCAAATACAATGCTTAAAAGTTGAGAAGGAAAGAAGATATGATTTTTTTACAAATTATTCCCCTCTGTTCCTTAAGTAAAAGCACTAGTCTTTTTTCGTAAGTTCCTATTTTAATTTTAAATGACATTAATAACTTATTTTTTACAAATACCTGTAGTTCGTCAACAATTTTTAGAGTTGCGATAATAATTATAGAGATAAATTTGAAAAAGTACATTAAATGTTATCAATTTCAATGTCACTAACAATACTAATTAACTTCCTTAATTCGAAAACAAAGCCTCTCCAAGTGCTTATATTTAGTACCCGAGGATGTAATTATTATCCGTTGAATTTTCCATGAAAATTAACCTTACATATTTTTCGTCAAAAACCGAGTAAAATTACAATGGATTTAAAAAACTTTATGGAAGTATCTGAGATCTGACATACTTAACAATTTAATGTCACTAATAATACTAATTAACTCCTTTAATCCGAAAATAAAGCCTCTCCAAATGCTTATATTTAGTACCAAGGATGTAATTATTATCCGTTGAATTTTCCATGACAATTAACCTTACATATCTTTCGTCAAAAACATTGTAAAATTACAATGGATTTAAAAACCTTTATGGAAGTATCTGATATCTGACATGCTTAACAGGGCAGTACCGGAAATTTGAAGCGGATGTGCTAAGTGCTGTATTATAAAGTGCTTCTCAACCTTGTATCATGTATTCTGATTGGTCAATCATTTGAAAAATGACATTTCATCAAAATTCATGCTACATTTATAAGTTGTGACATACTTTGTAAAACAACGAATAACTCCTGATAAATATTCATATACCATTACTCTCTCTGATCCTATTTACAAGACTCTTTTGGAGTTTTTCTCTTCCACTAAGAAAAGTAATTTAATTTGATAGTGGCATTGGAAATCTAGAAATTTGATATACTTTTTTAAAATTACCCCTAATATTATTATCGTGACTTTCAAAGAGTTAATAGGGATGTTTGTGAAAAAAAGTAATTAAATGCTATTGAAAATTGAAATGAGGTCTAAGATCAAAATAAAAACATATCTTATATATAGGACCGGAGGGAGCAGATAATAACATAGTACCATAGAGTTTTCCAATGGGGACAAATTCATCTATTTGAGGGGACTGGCTCAAAAAAATCACATTTAGGAGTTAAAAGGGGAAAAAAATTGTTTGGAGGTTATATTCCTCCCTCACTTCTAATATAAAGCTTGCAATTAGATTTCAATGTAAAACAGTGATTAAATGTAGACTGAATTATGATGAAGATAGAATCATGCATGTATCTAGACTAAATTATGATCTATATTAATAATTAATTGGTCTGTAATGATTGCAATACATTGGATGTATTAGATTATTGTACTTCTAAACTCAGATTGCAAAAAATTACACTTTATACTATGCGGGGGAGTATAAGGAACAAACCTCTTTCTGACCATACTTGTCTTTATACTGCTTCTGAACAGCGAGGCTGAAGTACAAAGACGCGTTGTAAATAAGATACGATGAGTGCTTCGTTAAGTTCATCACCACAAAATCGAAGTTAAGCCCCACGACACTAACCACAGAGAAAAACAAAAAATTTTATTATAAAAAATTGTACTGGAAGTATGTGAATGAATGTAATTATTTTATTAGTTAATTACCTTTTCCTACGAAAGTTCAAGATGACTTGAGGGTAGAAACTGATAGACCAGCATACAAAGGCAAACCAACCCAGAACTTCGTATGAGACATGAAGTGGAACTGAGTTCCATGAAGCCATCCTCTTGTGTATGTTAATTTGTTGTGAATTATCACCAAATATTGCTGTGTAATGTGTATTATATTGTCTACTGCAACTTGGAACTTGATCTCCGTCTTTTGTTTTTTTTTTTTTTTTTTGGGTATTTAAAAGGAGGTTTTATGGGGAAAGTGAATTGCATCAAGGCATGTATGTACCTCACATTTGCGATTATATGCATGGGTGAACTTAATTACCATACTCATATTCCTTATCTTCGACGTGTCTTGTGTTCTAATTATTTGTTGGAAATTTCTAAAATTCAATCAATAAATTGAATGGTTGCTATTAGGGGTGGAAACAGGCTAGGCCGGTCTACAGGGACCTATAACAGGCCTAATAATAGGTCAGGTTCAGGCCAGACTTTTTTTTGTAAACAAGCCAAGCTCAGGCTATTTAAAAAGCCTATATAATCTAAACAAGTCAGACCTAGGCCATGTAAAAAACCTATTTAGCTTAACAGGCCGGCCTATATAATTTTTATTATTATTAATTTCATATGTATTTTATGTATTTTAAAAATAAAAAATACAATAAATAAAAAACTTAACATGCTCAGTTATTAAATGGAGATGGAAACAAGTCCCATATTGCTAATGTGAATTCACATGCATTCACTTTGTGCAAGTATGCAGGTCATCCTATAGGAGGCTTAATATAATGCAAAATATGCAACTATTCAGGCAACTTACATTATGTGGGACTTAATAATATTGATGTGCATTTTGCTTGTCTTGTGTTGGTCAAGCTTGGACTTGGGAAATACAAGTCCCACATCTTTTATTCATGGAGCACAACATGGGAATGTAAGCTATAAAATGGGAATGCAAGTCCCACATCTTTTATTCATGGAGCACAACATGTTCTTTAAGCTATAAAATGTTGTTTTGCCAAGTCATGTTGTGTTGAACCATAAGATCACCAATTTTGAGTGATTTTTTCAGTTCTCACCGGTTTTGCTTGGACCATTACCGGTTCATTGAATAGGCCAAAATTTTAGCAATATATAGGCTTGTTGGCCTATTTAAAAATTTCAAAGTATATAGGCTTTTTAATAGGCTTATAGGCCTGGCCAGACTTTTGCATAGGTCAGTCTCAGGCTTGAAAAATTTATTTAAATAGGCTAACAGGTCAGGTCAGGCCCGAATAATTTATATAGGCCAAGCCTGGTTAAGGCCAAAGCCTGGTCTGGCCTGTTTCCACCCCTAGTTGTTATGCAATCCATTCTTAAATCAATAAAACCTTGTCACCTAAGATATGTATGCCACATCGTTACTTAAATTAGTCAAAATTAAGTTTTGTAATTTAGTCCAACATAAAAACTAGATTATTGTAATTTAGTCCTTTTGTACTTTTAGACAAATTATAAATTTTAAATTTTTTTATATAAAAAAAAAATTTCTTAAACCTAGAACTCATCTTCACTTGTCAAAACCCACCGTCGTCGCCGCCATCGCCACCACCGGTGGCGCCGGCGCAGGCGGCGGCGATGGTGGCGATGGGTTTTGAGAAGTGAAGATGAGTTCTGGGTTTAAGAATTTTTTTATATAAAAAAGAAATTAAAATTTATAATTTGTCTAAAAGTACAAAAGGACTAAATTACAATAATCTAGTTTTTATGTTGGACTAAATTACAAAACTTAATTTTGACTAATTTAAGTAATGATGTGACATACAGTAGATGACAAGGTTTTATTGGCTTAACAATGAATTGCATACCAACTATTAATTTTTTGTTAGACGGTAGTACACCCTTGTTTGTTTCATTATACAAAGTTGTCCAATTCTTTGACTAATAAAAATAGTATTGTGATGCGGAAAAACCGTAAAATCAATTCGAGTACCCAATGCAGTCAGATTCATTCAAGATACTGTACAGTAAAATTTGCATTTAAGTCGTACACTTTATAGGAATGGCAATTTGGACTACAGAGCAGGGCTGATTTTAATGCCCATTTGATGCTCGGAAATGGACACGGAATATTGTAATTGCCATTAACTTCTAAAATATAAGTATTCTTTCCCTTTTATTCCATCCGTTTTTTAATAATTGTCTTGTTTTTTTTAAAAAAAATTTTTTGTTCCTTTTTATATGTCATTTTGAGGATTTCAGGACCGTAATAAATGTTATTTTCCATATTTGTCCTTATTTAATACTTCCTCCGTTTCATAACATTAGGCCTTTTAGGCCTGGACACATAGATTAAGAAAGTGTTAATTATTGTAAGTGTTATGTATAATTTGTCCAAAATGCCCCTATCAATCCTTATTGAAAATTGTAGTAGTATTTAATGTTTATTAGTAAGTGTGTCCATTAATTAATGTATAGTGGTTTAGAGATGAGAGAGATGATAAAAGTAGAATTAATGAGGAGAGAATGAAATGATTGAATAAAGGTTAGAATTGGAAAGAAAAATATGTTTACGTATTGGAATTGTAAAAGGCCTAATGTTATGAAACAAGAAAAAAAGGCTAAAAGGCCTAATGTTCTAAAACGGAGGGAGTAGTTCTTATTTACGCAAGTAGTGGAGAAAAATTAATAATTATAGAGAGATAAAAGATATAGTGAAAAAAAAAAACATAATTAATGTATTGGAAATTTAAGTAATGATTAAATTTTTTAAAAAATGTGTTTTGTTTGAAATAGGACCGATAGATAGGTACATAGGGAGTATAAATTATGTTCATTTATTTATTTTATTTTGTCTTATAAATTATGTATTTTTTAGAAACTTAGTAATATTCATTTATATTTCTTTTTCCAAACATATTCATAGTTAATACATTCTCTTTTTCACCACTCATTTCTCCATCTCTCTACAAGATAATCTTAGGTCAGATTTCAAATGTTATTCGTCACAATAGGATTCAAGAATATTTTTTACCACTTGAGATTGCTTAACTTTCCCCTTTAGCCATACTCATGTGAAGAAATGAGTATCATTGAGTTTTAACTTTCAACTCTTTCAGGATACTCCCTCCGATCCAAAGGTAATGTATTTTAAGGTTATGCGCGGGTTTTAAGAAATAGTTAAATGATGTAAGATTTTGAAGTATTTTGACCAAAATACCCTTTTGTAATGATTAGTATATCATTCTCAACCATTAATTACCCTGGACATCATTCTCATTCATTTACTCCTAACAATAACCACCTTTACATTTCCCATGTGACTTTTTCCATTGTCACTCTTTTCAATGAGCAAATATGGGGAACCAGCAGCAGTACCGTAGTGTTTGGTGGAGTACTCATTTTTGTTTATGAAGATGAAGGTGAAAGGTTGGCACTAGAAAGAACACTTCCAAAATACTGGAGATTTAACAAGAATATTTGCATGACCTCCTCAGCAACATCTTTAAAGGAATTTTGGCCAATACCCATTTTAGTATTGTGCCTTCCTTGAATGAGAGATAGTATGAGTTTAGAAGAAGAGAGATTACTGTGTATAAATAAGGGCTTCAGATGCATATAAAATGCCATCCAACTCATGCGTGAGAGAGTGGAGTAGCATTCATTGCTGTGTCTGCTGCATGCTTGTGTCTTTCTCACTTCCCAAACTTTGAATGCACTGTTATAAAAAAGAGATTGTTATAAATAAGGGTATAGTTGGAAAAAGTAGGATAATTATGTATTGGGTTTATAAAAGAACATTAATTTTGGATCATCGTACAAATGCTAAAAATACATTACCTTTGGATCGGAGGGAGTATTAGATATGTGCATTTTATTCGCGAGGACAATTGTTGTGCTGACTACCTTGCAAATAGAAGTCTGCAACTGGATGAAGGCTGTCAAGTTATAAAGCATCCTGTTCTGTTTTGCAATGCATACTGATGCAAGATTACAGAAACACTGCTCTTCCCAAAGATGCAGTGATAGTTTAGTTCTTTTGTTTTGCTTTTTAGGCCTTGGCCCTTTGTCACACCAAAAAAAAGGTTATGTGCATTTTATTGGTCAATTATGAATCTTCAATGTTAATAATGTTTGTTTTATCTATCTCAATGATTCTATATTTTAGAAACTTTTTTTATGTTAGGAGTCTTGATTTTGAAGGTTTAAATTTTCAATGGCATGTAACATATTTTTTATTTCCTTAATGTTGCAGTGAAACCTTTCGCGGCGCACGACTTCTAGACTAAAAATTATCCTTTAAGGTGGTGGTCTTCCAAAAAGAAGAGTAGTAAAAATATTGTCATCCCTATATCTCTTGGATCGAGGGGACAATCTTTTAATACTTATTTACTGTGATTTGGTATTAATATTCAATAAAGCATATGAATATAAATGTATGGAGAAGTGGCAGACATTATTCCGCCATTTGAAAGAGAAGTAATGAATTATTAAAGAAGTTGTTTACACAGTATTCTTGAGACGATAAAATTATTGCATATCACATGTTTGATAAAAATTCTCAATGGTTTGAAATCCTCAACAATTGTTGTTGCTGTTAGGGTATCAGCCTATTGCGGAAGCGAAAGGATAGAAATAATTGAGAATTTAAAGAGAAGTTAAAATAAAATAGGCAAGAAAGACACACAATATTTAACTTGAAAAAAACCTCTCCAATTTAGAGAGTAAAAAAAACCACAGCGATGAGAGCAACTTCCACTATGAAAAGGGAAAATACAAAAAATCCTCTTATAATTATGAGGATAAAAGAAGAAAAATTTCTCTCACAAAATACTCTTTCAAGTGAAACTAAATGAGCCTAAAAATCTCAATATTCTCAGAGTAACAAAAACTGAGAATATAAAATATGTCACTTGCGTTTTATGAAGTTAAAAATACACGAGCTATATTATGAGATGCGTATGGATTTATGTGTAAATGTGGCACTATATGTGTGTCTGATGCCAAATGTGATGCCTTTGAAGCAAATCCTCACGTCCCCTTTTATAGGCAAAATAAGGAGCTAGTGATGTGCTAAAGTCTTTGGACTGTGCAGTATTGGTCGACAAGGGCACATGGGAATGGAGGAAGAAACATGCACTAGTTCAAAAGGGTGGCACCAAAATTACTAGCTAGCATGCTTCAACATCAAAGTGCTGCACAGAAACCAAAAGAAGGCAAAGTAGAGTTGAAATTTCTTCCAACCAATTGATGAGGATGGTGGAGTTGAAAATTTTGAGCGACTAGCTTACATACTCAACAATCTTCAACTTGGCTCAAAATTCGACAAGTTGCTCATCGCTAGTAAGGCCCCGTAGGGCAATCAGGTTCTGTAGAGGTCAACCAAGTCCAAGCAATGTTGGAACTTAGTATTTGGAAGTGGCATAGTAAGCATATTTGCTGGATTCTCGGATGTATGAATTTTTTCAACCACAACTTCACCAATAGTGACAATATCTCGAATAAAGTGACGCTTTACATCAATATGTTTGGTCTTGTCGTGATTTCGACTATTCTTGGTCAAATGAATATCACTATGACTAGCACAAAACACGATGAGAACATCTTGTGTTAGGCCAAGTTCATTTTCCAAACCGCGAAGCCAAAGAGCTTCTTTAACACCCTCTGTTGCTGAAATATATTCTGCTTTGGTTGTAGATAAAGAAGCAATGGACTGAAGCATAGCTTTCAACCTAATAGCACTGTTGCAGAGAGTAAAGATGTAACCAGAAAGAGATCTTCTTCTGTCAAGATCGCCACCATAATCTGAATCAACATAACCAATAACATCATCGGTTGCAGCTTCTCTTTTGTCAAATACCTAGCCAATATTAGATGTACCTTTAAGATACCGAAAAATTCATTTTACAGCACTCCAATGATCCTTGCCAGGATTATGCATATATCGACTGACAATGCTAACGGTATATGCTAAATCAGGTCTAATGCACACCATAGCATACATAAGACTGCCAACTACACCAGCATAAGGAACGTGTGACATACGCTCCATCTCTTTGTATATCTGTGGGCAGAGGTCCGTAGATAATTTGAAATGTGCAGCAAGCGGAGTAGAAACAGGTTTGCTATCACCCATATTAAATCTGTCAAGCACTCTCTCAATATATTTATGTTGGGATAAAAAGAGTTTACCATCTTGACGATCCCTGCGAATCTCCATGCCAAGAATTTTCTTAGCTGCACCTAATTCTTTCATGTCAAACTCATTATTGAGTTGAGTTTTCAATTTCCTGATCAAAGACATGTCATGCGATGCAATCAACATATCATCAACATAAAGTAACAGGTGTTGAGAAAATGCCTAAGCATAGGTAGTTTTGATGATTACAAAGTGCAAGTCAAGGCAAAAGTCCACAACTCAACTTAAGGCTCAACAAGTGGTATCAGAGCTCGGTCGGAAAACGATCGAGTGTAACAACATTTTCCATAAGATTCTAGGCTTGGTAAACAATGGGTTCTAATAATCCCTTCGATGGTGAAGGCTCTTCCATCAAAAAGATCTAAGTGATATGGACCTAGCCACTCTGTTCGGAAAACTGCAAGAGCACGAAATGAAATTGGGAAGGCTAAAAATGCATGAAGATTCGGACATGTGCAAAAAGGATAGGATTTCATTCAAGATGTTGCAGACTCTTGAAGAGTTATCCAATGATGAAAATTCAGATTCCGATATCGACGATGAGACCATAGAGCTTTTAGTAAATAAATTCAACAAGTCCTTATTCGAAGAAATAAGATATATCAAAAGGAAGGAACTTCTAGAAGAAAGTCTAAAAAGAACAAAATTCAATGTCACGAATGTGGTAATACGGGTCACATGAAATTTGAATGTGCTGCATATCTCAAGAGAAAAGAGAATGACAAAAAGAAAAGCAAAGGATTCAAATCCAAGAAGGCTTACATTGTATGGGATTTGCCCGAAAATTCAGAGAAGCAAGATGCTAGCAGTTCAGATGAGGAGGAATTGGTTAATAACCTGTGATTAATGGGATGGTTTAATGACGAAAATTCATCAAGCGTAGAACAATCTGAGCCAAAGGACTACAAACGGGTAAATTATTCTGACTCTGATTCTGATTCTGAAAATTCAACTTATAATTAACTATATGAATCTTACGTAGAAATGTATAAGGAATTAATGAAGCTAGTTAAAATTAACATTGAAAGCAAGAGGATCATCTTGGATCATGAAGCAAAAATCTTAGAAATGCAAAAACTTATTGATGAACTTCAACTCCAAAGTGAAACTCTTGATATTAATTATGAAAATGCTTAATGTAATTGTGAACTAAAGGATAATCACATCGCCGAATGTGTAAGTTGCAAGCAATTTGAAAAGGAAATACACAATTTAAAAGCTAAGTTTACAAGTTTCACTAAGGGTGATATTCAATTACACACACTAATTGCCAATCAAAGAGGAAATACAAATAAGACCGGTTTGGGATATCGAAAACCCAAAAACTGCAATTACAAGAAGTTGGTATCATTTTCAAATGTCAATTACTCTAAAACACCAACTTGCCATTATTGTTGAATTTTTGGGCATACTTCAAATACTTGTAATATTAAACTTAAAGGTATCCCAAATGGTTTATTTGTATGGATTAAGAAAGGGTTTGATCCAGGCTAATCAATTAGGTACCCAAGTTACCTAAAACATGCAAGGTATTTTTGGCTTAACATTAAGGGGGAGTGAGTTCAAATGTTAAGGGGGAGAAGGTTTATAATTTCCTTGCCTATTTATATAACTCTCTTTTTGATTATGCCAAAAGGGGGAGAAGGTATGTGTTGGAAACCAACAAGAGGCCTAACAATCGAGTAGAGGGGGGGGGGGGGGTGAATAGGAGATTGAAGCAAATATGAGAATTTTTTTTCAATTTATTGAAAACTTAACTGAATGTTGTTCAGATTTGAAAATAAATGCCGAGCGATAACCGAGCAGACAAGGTTAAATGATTAACCAATTAGATGAACAGATTGGTTAATCGGTTAACCGAGTTGCTTCGAACCCGAGCTTTGAGAATAACATTCAAGGCCGAGCTACAAGACTAACGATTAAAAACTTGGATGCTCAAAATACAACGGAAAACACTTAAGCAAATACTACAACGGAAAGCGATAAAGAAATAAAATGAACACCCAAGATTTATCCGGGTTCACTCTCACCCTGAGAGCTAGTCTAGTCCCCTCTAAAAACCTTTTAGAGAGCTTTCACTAAAAATCGATTTTCTGGGTTACAAAAAGGATTTACAAGAGACTACCTGTAACACCTAAGATTTTTACCCTTAATTCCCCTTATATTAAAATACGGACTTAAAAATTCATTTTTATTATATTAAAATCACTCGTCAAACGGACGGAGTTTTGTTTGTTTTTAGGACTATTCCAAAATTTAACCTGTGATAAGCAATTTCAATTAAACATCAAGTAGCCAGCAGGGCTTCAGAATATGTATATCTAATTCATAACAAGGCCCTATGGGCTCCAAATATATCAGAGTACATTAATTAATCAGAGTATTAGCGGAAATATTAAGTTGGAGTATCAAAAACCAAAACACAATATTTTATCAAAACAAAACATCCTAAGCCTCATTTAAAAAGATTTATAACAAATTTACATCAAAATAGTATAGGAGGCTTAGGTCCATATTATGATCTAAAACCCATAACACCCTACTCTCCCTGTAAGGGAAAGTACTCCTGCTCGGCCGGGGGCTGTGCCAACTCAATCTCCGTACCTGAAAAATGTAAGGGAGTGAGCTTTGCACAAGAAATAGAAAGCAGTTTCTAACTAGACATAACAACCCACTAGGTCAAACACAACTAGCAAATAGAGCATATATTCACATATAGCACGCCATGCACATTTCATAATTTCCATATTCATTATTCATTCCAAATTTCCATTTTCATTATTCATTTCATCATTCATTTCCTTTACCTTTTATTCATTTCACATACACATTTTATTTCAGTACATCACCTCAAATCAGAGGCCAATGCACAATTTCATGCAACCCATTTATCACCTCAAAACAGAGGCTCTCATTCTTTTCCTTATTTAAATTATGTGTCCCTCAGGTCAGAGGTCAACACACATTCATTATAATTCATTTTGTGTCCCTCAGGTCAGAGGTCAACACTTCAATTTCTTAATTCACAGTGTGTCTCTCAGGTCAGAGGTCAACACACCAATACACATTTCATCCGGTGTCCCTCAGGTCAGAGGTCAACACCCAACTCATTATTTAATCCGGTGTCCCTCAGGTCAGAGGTCAACACTCAATTCATTTTAATTCATATCGTGTCCCTCAGGTCAGAGGTCAACACATTTTAACATTTTATTCATTTCGTGTCCCTCAGGTCAGAGGTCAACACTCTATCGTACTTCACCTCCACGCAGGAAGGTACCTCATACATTTGGCCTATGGGTACTTCACCTCCACACGGGAAGGTACCTCATACCATTGTACTTCACCTCCACACCGGAAGGTACCTCATACAACCACCTAGATTATACTTAAACATTATTCTCATTATAAACAATTCATCACAATTTAAGAATCATCACCTCAAAACAGAGGCCAACATTTATACCACATTCTTATTCAATCAATTATAACACATTTAAATTCAACAACACATATCCAACATCTAATCATTCATGTAAATTTCTGATTCATTTCCTTTCTCAGTTATCACAATCACACCAAATAGTGTTCTCTTTTATAGCCCAACCTTTAGATTGCCCTTCGTTTTATTTTACATATATCACCTTTTACCTTTTTATTTCCACATAATCGTTTTACTTCCATTTCCCATATTCATTAGTTCAATTCCTAAGCCATGACCTTTATTCACAATTGATAATACTTAACATTTTTACTCATTTAGCAATTAGATACAAATATGAACATTCATGACATTTAATCGTTTCCATTCCCTTTCTTCTTATATCAATTTATTTCACAACACATGCATATAATTGCTACAGTAATTAATTATCATTTAATTCACAACTTTACAAATAAAATCAATAATCATAGAAATCATTTATGTCAACTTTATTATCACATTACCCAATTCCTCATGTACTTCAATATAATCATTAACCAAATTTCATTTATCAAATTATTCATTTTCATATTATTGAGTTTCCTTTTCCTAATCTTAACATCCAATCATCATGCATATTTAATTAATTAGAATTTTATATTCAATAACCTAGGGTTTTATAATCTAATTTTCTCCCCTAACACATAACCCTAACAAGCATTATATACTAACTAGAACCTACTCCCTAGAACAAGGCAAAGCTCACAATATCCATCCCCTTACCTCAAATACTCAAGGATAAGGAGATTCCAAATGCCCTATGCTTGAGTTTGCCCACCAAGGAGATACCAAACCACAAGATTAGGATGAAACCTAAAATAGAGAGTCATAAAAGAGAGGGATCATCATTTATGCCATGATTCAAGTCAAGAATCAAAGAAAAATAGAGCTTCTAATGCCTAGTGTTGAAAAATCACTATTTATGGTAGAGAGAGAAAGGAAAAATGAATTTTGGAAGAGAAGGAGAGGAACCCACACTTAAACACTTACTTGGAAATGATAAAAACAAGTCTTGATGATGGAATGAGTGTCTCTCTCTTGAATCTTGGTCAATTTGAAGTGAGAAGAGCTTGAGCCCTAGAGGAGAGAGAACACGAATTTTAGAGAGGGAGGGAGAGAATGAGCTATGGAACCCCGGAGACAAAAATAGTTAGAATTAAGAGTGGAAAATTCGTGTATCATGAATGAAATAAGGAGAAAAGCATGAATCTAACTTACTTGGAGCTTGGAAGGTTGAAAATCAAGATTGGGTGTTGATGTTCTTGAACCCTAACTCATGGGTATGCTTGAAGAGAGGGAAAACTAAGAAATTAATGGAGTTTGAGTGGTTATGAGTGATGGGGAACCAATATATGATGATGATTTGTTGTGTTTTTGGGTGGATTTTTGGTGTGGAAGAAGTTAGGGTTTTGAGGGGGGAAAATCGCCCAAGAAGAAAGAGGAAGAAGAGTGGTGCGTGTGGGGCTGGTCTGCTGGCGGCACCAGTTTTAAAACTGGTGCACGCCTGGGCGCGGTCTAGGTGTGCCTGAGCGCGGACCTGGCACCTGCTCCAGGTCTGGTGCGTGGCTGGTGCGGTCAGGAAGGGATTGGTGCGCGTGCTGGTGCTGCAGATGCGGTTTGGTGCGCCAGTCCTATGTCTGGTGCGTGTTGGGCGCGCCTGGGCGCAGGGAGGGCGCGCCTGAGCGGAAATCCTACTGAGTGGGTGCACCAATTGCACCTTGGTGCGCCTGGGCGTGCACCAGAAATTCCCAACTTCGATTCGCCGTAACTTTTTCGTTAACCGTCGGATCAGGCCCAAATTTTTAGACAAGCTTCTTAACCCCTTAAACTTCATATCCAACGGTGGAATTTAATTTCTTAGCATCCTATAATAAATTCCTAATTTTCTCTTTTCGACTCATTTCTAACATTTAAAACGCCGACTTAACCCCTGATTTCGCTTAGATAATTTTACCCAATGCCACAAATGTCTCCTATACAACCCCTAGTACTCATAATTACTACTCTCCTATCACCCAAAATTCTTTAAGCAATTTATTCAGTTATTTCTTGGGTATTAAACAATAATTTCATTTAAATAAAACTTAGGATGTTACAATTCTCCCCCACTTATTGGAATTTCGTCCCCGAAATTTCGTTCAATTCCTTCAAATGGAGAATCATCCCATTATTAGAGTTCATGATGTCCGTCTTTGCTTCCCTTCGTTTCCTTCCGTCACTTCTCGATTCGCCCTAACTTGACTTAGGTTAAGAGTTACTCCCCCACTTAGTGTCGACATACCCGTTTTCATCCCATGCTAAAAGATGGGGAAGGAAGGAGTCCATATCAGTTCCAAGATTTACCCAACTACCAAAGGTGAAGGGTACGACACTCGCCGTTATTTGGGTCAATTATCAAGATTGTTTGGTCTTAACGCAGGGATTTTACAAATTTTTGGCATAAACCGGCTATTCTTATGAACGGTTATCTAAGAACTGAGAAAAGATTCGAAGCAAATGTCAAATTGCTCAAATCGGTTTGGTTGATATGATGGTTAAGAATACTTTCTGGAGAGTTTTCTTAACTCATCCAAGGGATTAGCACTTAGCTATACTACCTTGGAACAAGTAGCATACACCAAGACTTCCTTTCTTTAGAACTATTTTCTATTTACTCTCTAACTCTATATGAAGCTTTTGAATGAATGTTGCTGGGTTAGGTTGGCTTCACTTACAAGAATTATTTTCCTTGGAAGTCACTACTTTGGTTGTCTACTTTCACTTTAAAGGTTACAATGATAGCATTTATCGATAGATGCAAGAATTGAGGTGATCAATCCCATCCTCACGTCTACCAACAACACATCACTGTCGGGTTCTATCTGTAATGTCATCATTTAACAAATGCAAGGATTAGAGTGATCAATTCTAACCTTACATTACATCAAATAACAACATCAGAACATAATATTGGTTACTTGATACAAGAATTCTCAAACTGAAGAATTCCTTATAAGGTCTTTCATACGTTCTCTATAAGAACAAGATTTGAATTTGGGAAGGCAGATATGCAATATGTTTTAAACACTTCGACTCTAAAACACCACTAACTCACTATTTAGCTAACAGAAGGGAAAACTAACTCCACAATGATCGAACTTAAAAGCATTACGCATGGACTTGTCAAACGTTAGTTACCTGCGTCCACATCAGCTGGGTCCACCTCATCACCCTCTACGGTGAATAACTTTCCCTTCTGCAAGGATGGACCACCACGGGCCTTCTGTGCCTTAGCAGCATTAATCTCCCTCTTCATTGTGTTCTTAGGACAATTTGAAGCAAAATGTCTGGGTTGTCCAGAGTGAAAGCATAACCCCTCCTTTCGACCCAAAGTCCAGCACACTCCCCTATGCATCCTGCCACAGTGCTGACAAGTTGGTATTGGACCATAAACATTCACTGTTGGTCCGGATTCCCTAGGAAACGTGACCCCGGAATGAGAGTATGGACCTGACTTCTGAATCGGTCCCTTGTCCTTACTTTGACCTCCGATTCTCTGGTTTGCCCGAGATCTCTCGTCAGCTAGCTTTCGTTTGAGACCCTTCTCATAGGTGCTTGTCATGTTGACCAAGCGAGCAAAGTTATCAATGTTGTGATACTCACACGAGAGGCGGAGATCACTCCTAAGTCCAGCTTCAAACTTAACACACTTGCCACGGTCACTTGCATACCGATAATCAGAAAAACGGATGAGATCTTCAAACCGAGCTGCATAGTCCCCAACTGACATAGAACCTTGAGTCAATTGGAGAAAGGCAATCTCCTTCTCCCTCCTAACATCTTCAGGGAAATACTTCCCCAAGAACAGATCCTTGAACATTTCCCAAGGAATCACAGGATTAGCTGCCGCCAATCCTCTCCTCTGCTGATCCCACCAATGTTCTGCCTCATTGATCAGCATGAATTCAGCTAATCGAACATACTGCTCCATTGGTGGTTGAAGAGAACGGAGAATCTTCTCTATCTCCTGTATCCACCTCTGTGCTCCATCAGGGTCATTTCCACCTTCAAAGCGAGGCGGATCATTCTTTCGGAAACGCGACATCCAGTCAATCTCAACTAGAGCTGGTTGCAGAGCTGTTGCTTCTGCTGTAGCTGCTGCCGCTGCAGCAGCTGCCATCTGTTCCCCCTGCTGCTGCTGCATCTGAGATAGATGCTCCGAAATGGCAGCAAGTCCATCGTTACCAGCCCTTCTTCCAGCCATACTGCTTAGCCAGAGAGAATAGGCCAATAAGACTCAATTACTAAGTAGATACATAATACTATAATTATCCTATTATAATCCTAAACTATTACTATTAGCATCAATTACTCGCTAGGTGAGTAATCATTTGGAGTTTGTACAACTCCAAGGCCGAGGAGAAACTGCTCTGATACCATAAATGTAACACCTAAGATTTTTACCCTTAATTCCCCTTATATTAAAATACGGACTTAAAAATTCATTTTTATTATATTAAAATCACCCGTCAAACGGACGGAGTTTTGTTTGTTTTTAGGACTATTCCAAAATTTAACCTGTGATAAGCAATTTCAATTAAACATCAAGTAGCCAGCAGGGCTTCAGAATATGTATATCTAATTCATAACAAGGCCCTATGGGCTCCAAATATATCAGAGTGCATTAATTAATCAGAGTATTAGCGGAAATATTAAGTTGGAGTATCAAAAACCAAAACACAATATTTTATCAAAACAAAACATCCTAAGCCTCATTTAAAAAGATTTATAACAAATTTACATCAAAATAGTATAGGAGGCTTAGGTCCATATTATGATCTAAAACCCATAACACCCTACTCTCCCTGTAAGGGAAAGTACTCCTCGGCCGGGGGCTGTGCCAACTCAATCTCCGTACCTGAAAAATGTAAGGGAGTGAGCTTTGCACAAGAAATAGAAAGCAGTTTCTAACTAGACATAACAACCCGCTAGGTCAAACACAACTAGCAAATAGAGCATATATTCACATATAGCACGCCATGCACATTTCATAATTTCCATATTCATTATTCATTCCAAATTTCCATTTTCATTATTCATTATTCATTTCATCATTCATTTCCTTTACCTTTTATTCATTTCACATACACATTTTATTTCAGTACATCACCTCAAATCAGAGGCCAATGCACAATTTCATGCAACCCATTTATCACCTCAAAACAGAGGCTCTCATTCTTTTCCTTATTTAAATTATGTGTCCCTCAGGTCAGAGGTCAACACCCATTCATTATAATTCATTTTGTGTCCCTCAGGTCAGAGGTCAACACTTCAATTTCTTAATTCACGGTGTGTCTCTCAGGTCAGAGGTCAACACACCAATACACATTTCATCCGGTGTCCCTCAGGTCAGAGGTCAACACCCAACTCATTATTTAATCCGGTGTCCCTCAGGTCAGAGGTCAACACTCAATTCATTTTAATTCATATCGTGTCCCTCAGGTCAGAGGTCAACACATTTTAACATTTTATTCATTTCGTGTCCCTCAGGTCAGAGGTCAACACTCTATCGTACTTCACCTCCACGCAGGAAGGTACCTCATACATTTGGCCTATGGTTACTTCACCTCCAAACTGGAAGGTACCTCATACCATTGTACTTCACCTCCACACCGGAAGGTACCTCATACAATTTGGCCGGTGGGTACTTCACCTCCACACCGGAAGGTACCTCATACAACCACCTAGATTATACTTAAACATTATTCTCATTATAAACAATTCATCACAATTTAAGAATCATCACCTCAAAACAGAGGCCAACATTTATACCACATTCTTATTCAATCAATTATAACACATTTAAATTCAACAACACATATCCAACATCTAATCATTCATGTAAATTTTTGATTCATTTCCTTTCTCAGTTATCACAATCACACCAAATAGTGTTCTCTTTTATAGCCCAACCTTTTGATTGCCCTTCGTTTTATTTTACATATATCACCTTTTACCTTTTTATTTCCACATAATCGTTTTACTTCCATTTCCCATATTCATTAGTTCAATTCCTAAGCCATGACCTTTATTCACAATTGATAATACTTAAAATTTTTACTCATTTAGCAATTAGATACAAATATGAACATTCATGACATTTAATCGTTTCCATTCCCTTTCTTCCTATATCAATTTATTTCACAACACATGCATATAATTGCTACAGTAATTAATTATCATTTAATTCACAACTTTACAAATAAAATCAATAATCATAGAAATCATTTATGTCAACTTTATTATCACATTACCCAATTCCTCATGTACTTCTGTAACACCCTCACAAATAATTAGTTAATTTAAGATTTATAAAAATATGGACTTGAAAATTTTGACGAAAATCCGGCAGAGTTTCCTCTGTTTTTCGGACTTTCCCAAAATTTCCTGTTTATACCTGTCCAGACCAGAATAGTTCAAAAGCTTAAATCATAAATATTACAATAAATGAAAACCTAATGCCCACAAATACCCAACTCTGGGCATACACTAATACACACATTTTAATTATAAAAATACATTCTTAAACTTAATTAAAATTCACTCTTGGTATCATAAACGACACCCCTCGTGGTGAGGGTTTCCTGCTCGGCCAGCACTGGTGTATGCTCCACTTATGTACCTGAAAAATATTAACCACACAGGGGAAGCATCACACAGAACTTAAAAAGGAGATTTCGAAGCAGATATATACGACACGCCAAAACTATTCAATCCTATGCTATGCTACACAATTCATGTTCTTCTTTCCTCTTTACCTTCTAACTGTTTCCCAATTCTTTTTCTTTCTAATTGTTTTCTTTTAGATAATCGTTAACCTCTAATTATTCTTGTTACTCACTACTTTCTTTATTTTCCTTTTTATTTTCATTCTCATTACCCTTTATCCATTTTCCATTCAAATTCTTCTTGATCGACACGCCCTCACAGGCTCACATCGGACTTTCACTTTCTTTTCTAATCGACACGCCCTCACAGGCTCGCATCGATGCCGATACGCCCTCACAGGCTCGCATCGGACTTTCACTTTCTTTTCTAATCGACACGCCCTCACAGGCTCGCATCGATGCCGATACGCCCTCACAGGCTCCCATCGGATTTTCACTTTCTTTTCTAATCGACACGCCCTCACAGGCTCGCATCGATGCCGATACGCCCTCACAGGCTCGCATCGGACTTTCACTTTCTTTTTTAATCGACACGCCCTCACAGGCTCGCATCGATGCCGATACGCCCTCACAGGCTCGCATCGGACTTTCGTCCTTTACCTTTCCTTCTCTTTTTCTGTTTCTCAGCCTTTTCTTTTCTGATTTACTATATTATTCTCTTTTCTCTCATCCCGCTATTTAGGGACTTAACATCACATTATTTACTTTCCATTATTTTCAACATTTCACTTTACTAATTTATTCTTACCTTTAACTAACTCTATCTAACTTGGTCTTATGCCTGATATTTTAATTCTTGTTACTAGCACTTAGTTAATTCCATTCCTTCCCTTTTCTTTTTCGTCTTCTCTTCCTTTGTTTCTTTTTCCTACATCACTCATATTTGATAATACCTAGCTCATGCCTTTAGGACCAATTATATTATCTCTTTTCCCGTTAACTCTCCCTTTCTTATTTTCCGTTTATTTCCTTTCTCTACTGGCTAAATACTCATTCACTCCATTTATTTCTATTAACCTTATTTTATCCTAATTTAGTTCTCAACTCATTCCTATACTTTCTTTATTTAAGTCCGACTCTCCATAGTTAATCTCTAATTTCTCCCTTTTCTCACTTACGCTACTCACTCGTTCTTATAATTCCGTTTATTTATTTATTTCTTATTATTCCATTTATTTCGTTGCTAATTGTTTCAACTCTTCTTTAACTAAATTTTCTTTCCTAATTTTCTTCCTTCATTATTAGCGGGCTACTCTAAGGTTCATTAACAATTAACATTCCCCCGGTCCTAGCGATAGATATAACTACCCAGAAATACACCCCTTAAGGACTGGTAATGAAACCCCTTACCTTGGGGTTCTATCAGAACCTGTTTCGAGGCATGACGAGAAGATCCTGTTTCTACTCACGGCATTACGCGGTTCGTTGCTCGCATCCTAAGCTGGTCCTAAAGCCCTTCATCATCTGACTATAGTATTAAATCAAATAGAAATCAATTCATTGCGCCAGAAGCGACTCAGTTTGAAATTTCAATGTAAAATTAACATATTTCAAAATAGAGTATTTCGTAAGTTTACCAAATCACGAAATCGTTTAATTATAATTTACAAACCAAAATAACATAGGATTTTAATTTAAGATCATTATCTTCTCAATAAAATAGTATAGTTTTTTATTGAAAATACGCTAACTTTCGAAACTAATATAATTACCAAAAATTCATTAAAGTTTAATTAGTTTTAGTTTTTGAAACCACAAAATCAAAGGTTGTTATTTAACACTATTAATTCCGAACTAAAAGGAAGCGTTCTCGGTTCAAAAATAAATCCAAGTTACCATTACAACATTAAAACAATTATACTTCCCTTCAGTTTGAAATTAATGTTCAACGCTTTAACTCGAATTAACGTTACGTCGTATATATCAGATTCCTAATTAACTGAGATATCATTTAGTTCAGGGACAACTCAACCAAACTAAACGACAGCTCACTTACTTAGGAACCCAGCAAATTTAACAAAAGTACTTTTAAAATTAATCGTTCGACATAACAGTTAATTCTGCCCTAACATAATTCAACGTACTAATTAAAAATCATTATTAATAACAATATAATTAAAATCAATATAAATTATAATTACATAATTAATTTCCAAAATAGTTTAATACTAAATAATTATTAACCATACTAGTATAGTTAGTATTAGTATTATTATTATTAAAACATGGTATAGAGTAACTAAAAGGGTATTAGAGATTTACCCTCGAATATGGTCTTGAAGCAGCAGGGAAGACAAACCCGCTTCGGTTCACGACGATCCGGCTTACCCCGAACCAAGCAGCTACATCGATCTGACCCGACTCAACCCAAAAACCAACTACCTGCTCCGGTCCAACCCGGTTCGTGGACGAACCGGTTCAAAACGCCCACACAGCAGCTTAGACGACGAGCATCCATGGCAGCATCACCACACCTCCATGGTAGGGGCAGCAACAACCGGTGGCGGAGCGGCAAGCAAAACCCAGCAGCGACGGCGGCGGATTCGTGAGCGATGGTGGCAGCAGCGACATCCACGATCGGTGGCAGAACGAACAAGGAACAAGGGAGGGAGAGGCGGCGACGGCGAAACCGCAAGTCTCCCTGGTGGTGGTTCGCGATGAAGAAGGAGAAACGAGGGCGGCGCAATTTCCAGGTGGCAACCAGTCGCGAACTCGCGACGGAGGAGGAAGAACGCGTGACGGCGGCGGCTCCAGCACAGAGAGGAGAGAGAGATGGGACGGTGGCGGAGAGAAAAAATAGAGCTTGGGACGGAGAGGGAAAACGGTGGTGATGGTGGCGTGCGGCCGGCGGGAGCGGTGCTAATCATTGAAGAAGAAGAAGAAGTGGAGATGGGGAGAAGAACTAGGGCCGGCGGGAGGAAGGGAAACAAGGAGGGGGTTCGACCCCTTCCCCCCTTATATTTTTTTTTCTTTTATTTTTTTTTCATTACTTTTATTATTATTATTATTATTATTATTAGTAGTGTATGTTAGTATCATTTTAAAAGTACTAAACATATATACTAATACGCTAACTTTTATTTATTTATTTATTTTATTTATTCTTTTATTTTAAAACTCAAAATATCAATAATCAATTTTAAATAATAGAATAAAAATTATAAAGCAAGAAACTTATAAATATTTCCAATAAAATATTTTCACATGAAATATATCAAAATAAAGTCAAACACATAAAGTATATTTTTGATATAGGATAACTATTTTAAATGAATTTACTTTAGAACATAAAATAAATGAAATATATTATTGTAATTAACATAATGTGTTTTTATAAAAATACAAACTAAATAATTGATTTTTAAGAAACATTTATTTAAGCCCATATATCTTATAAATATATTAGGGATTAAAATTAGGAATCTTACATTTCTCCCCCACTTATTGAAATTTCGTCCTCGAAATTCCAGTTGTCCCTTATCTGGAAGGAGTATCCCTTGTCATAGTTTCCGACCATGTCATTTTAATTCCTTCGGTTCCAATCTTCCATTCCTCGGATTGAAATCCTCCCCCACTTAGCATCGACATAGTTATATCAATGTCGAGGGAGTAGTTTCGGTCGCTATCAAAAGTTGGTCGTTTCGATTCCCAAACATATTATTTTGAGATTGGAAATGACACGGGGTTTTACTAATGGTTGGTGAATATTGAGTTCGGTTAAGTTCCTGCAGTCTTGGCGAATGCATCCAGAGTGTATCCAAATCTTTTCACGAAGTATCTGAAGCTTGAAGAGAGTGAAGATGAAAAGAAGAATTATGCAAGGAGGGTTTAATGGTCTCCACGAGGTGACCAAGGATGTTTTAGGCGACAAGGTTGAGAAATTGTGAGATAAGACCATGTCGTCGTTCTTCTGTTGGATATGTTATATTTGACGAATACGAGTGGATTGTCAGCATGAAAGTGTCAGGCACGCACAGGTATCGCCGGGTAATAACGTGGCTGAGTACATGTCCAGCAAGAAGACAACAGAGATTATTCTAGAGATTGCATCTTCAATGAAGAATCATCGAAAACGCATTTTCTACAAATTAATGATCGACTTGATTGGTCTTAATATGAATGGCAGTGGATGGATATCTGTCGGCTTCTCTGGCAATTATTCAAGAGTCTAAATAGATACTTAGGGAGTTTTAAGTTTCTGAATATCTAGTTTGGTTTTCAAAGGGTCTCAGGTGACCACTATAGAGTTCGCGAGGTCCTATTGGGGTTCTATGTCTAATGCTGCTTACCTTAGGCGAGGGTGATATCTTAAGGCTTTCATCTCCTATTTTCTGGCGTTAGGTTCGCTTCCGTTGCAAGGGTTGGTTTGTCTACCTTTCGATTAGTTAGCACGACAAGATTTAAGACCATGTTGACTACTTGTCCGTACTATCAAATATGTATTAAATTTTCCAAGGTATGGAAATCGCACATACTTACATCTCTCCAAGCTCTTGCACCAAGTGAAAAAGTGAGTCGTGTTTCTACCGAGCTGAATTAAGTAGAAGTAATTGAAGGTGTTGTCAGGAATTGATATGTCTAACTAATGGATGTTTATGAATTCTAACAGGTTCCTAAGGAGCGGGAGTTCGATTTGATCCAACGGGGTTGGAATTTCCTATGTTGGTTGTTCTAATTAAATTGGAAATTGCAATGATATCATCTATTAGTAAACGCAAAGACTGGGGTAGCTAATCCCAATCTCACCTCTACTAAGAGCAATATCATTGTCGGGTCTGTCGATGATATTATCCCCTAACAGATGTAAAAGTTAGAGTGATCAGTTCTAACCTTACTCTCCATTAGTGACAATATTATCAATGCGATTGGTGGGTCTCCAACTAGAATACTAGCGCTCGTCTTTTCTTTCTAAACTGAATTGGACAAGTTTGTCTTATATAACTGAATCGGGATGGAGACTTGAGGTTCTGATGTAATTTCCTATCTTAGAGACATAATATGCCTCTACACTTCTCGTCTGGATTCCCTTCGTCCTTTTCAACCATTAGATACATTCCTCCGCTTTGAGTTGAGCCAAGAACCATCACATACCCCGATGAGGTCTCCCACATCATGGGCATAGTGGTGTAGCACATGAAACGGCAATCGCCTCTATTTGACTTACGTCCATCTAAACTAAGTCCCTTAGGATTGACAAAACCTTAGCTCTGTTACTAGATGTGTCTCCCATAATACTAGAGTTCAGTAATAGAAACAAGTTAAGGCACGAATAGTCGGATATTCCTAGAATTAACTAAGTCCGATATCATAGTTATGTAAATATACTGACTAACTATGGCTGGATTCGACAACAACTTTGGCCACTCGCTTGGTGAGTGTACCAATGGAGTAACTCATAACTCCGAGGCCGAGGAGAAACTGCTCTGATACCATAATGTAACACCCTCACAAATAATTAGTTAATTTAAGATTTATAAAAATATGGACTTGAAAATTTTGACGAAAATCCGGCAGAGTTTCCTCTGTTTTTCAGACTTTCCCAAAATTTCCTGTTTATACCTGTCCAGACCAGAATAGTTCAAAAGCTTAAATCATAAATATTACAATAAATGAAAACCTAATGCCCACAAATACCCAACTCTGGGCATACACTAATACACACATTTTAATTATAAAAATACATTCTTAAACTTAATTAAAATTCACTCTTGGTATCATAAACGACACCCCTCGTGGTGAGGGTTTCCTGCTCGGCCAGCACTGGTGTATGCTCCACTTGTGTACCTGAAAAATATTAACCACACAGGGGAAGCATCACACAGAACTTAAAAAGGAGATTTCTAAGCAGATATATACGACACGCCAAAACTATTCAAGCCTATGCTATGCTACACAATTCATGTTCTTCTTTCCTCTTTACCTTCTAACTGTTTCCCAATTCTTTTTCTTTCTAATTGTTATCTTTTAGATAATCGTTAACCTCTAATTATTCTTGTTACTCACTACTTTCTTTATTTTCCTTTTTATTTTCATTCTCATTACCCTTTATCCATTTTCCATTCAAATTCTTCTTGATCGACACGCCCTCACAGGCTCGCATCGGACTTTCACTTTCTTTTCTAATCGACACGCCCTCACAGGCTCGCATCGATGCCGATACGCCCTCACAGGCTCGCATCAGACTTTCACTTTCTTTTCTAATCGACACGCCCTCACAAGCTCGCATCGATGCCGATACGCCCTCACAGGCTCGCATCGGACTTTCACTTTCTTTTTTAATCGACACGCCCTCACAGGCTCGCATCGATGCCGATACGCCCTCACAGGCTCGCATCGGACTTTCGTCCTTTACCTTTCCTTCTCTTTTTCTGTTTCTCAGCCTTTTCTTTTCTGATTTACTATATTATTCTCTTTTCTCTCATCCCGCTATTTAGGGACTTAACATCACATTATTTACTTTCCATTATTTTCAACATTTCACTTTACTAATTTATTCTTACCTTTAACTAACTCTATCTAACTTGGTCTTATGCCTGATATTTTAATTCTTGTTACTAGCACTTAGTTAATTCCATTCCTTCCCTTTTCTTTTTCGTCTTCTCTTCCTTTGTTTCTTTTTCCTACATCACTCATATTTGATAATACCTAGCTCATGCCTTTAGGACCAATTATATTATCTCTTTTCCCGTTAACTCTCCCTTTCTTATTTTCCGTTTATTTCCTTTCTCTACTGGCTAAATACTCATTCACTCCATTTATTTCTATTAACCTTATTTTATCCTAATTTAGTTCTCAACTCATTCCTATACTTTCTTTATTTAAGTCCGACTCTCCATAGTTAATCTCTAATTTCTCCCTTTTCTCACTTACGCTACTCACTCGTTCTTATAATTCCGTTTATTTATTTATTTCTTATTATTCCATTTATTTCGTTGCTAATTGTTTCAACTCTTCTTTAACTAAATTTTCTTTCCTAATTTTCTTCCTTCATTATTAGCGGGCTACTCTAAGGTTCATTAACAATTAACATTCCCCCGGTCCTAGCGATAGATATAACTACCCAGAAATACACCCCTTAAGGACTGGTAATGAAACCCCTTACCTTGGGGTTCTATCAGAACCTGTTTCGAGGCACGACGAGAAGATCCTGTTTCTACTCACGGCATTATGCGGTTCGTTGCTCGCATCCTAAGCTGGTCCTAAAGCCCTTCATCATCTGACTATAGTATTAAATCAAATAGAAATCAATTCATTGCGCCAGAAGCGACTCAGTTTGAAATTTCAATGTAAAATTAACATATTTCAAAATAGAGTATTTCGTAAGTTTACCAAATCACGAAATCGTTTAATTATAATTTACAAACCAAAATAACATAGGATTTTAATTTAAGATCATTATCTTCTCAATAAAATAGTATAGCTTTTTATTGAAAATACGCTAACTTTCGAAACTAATATAATTACAAAAAATTCATTAAAGTTTAATTAGTTTTAGTTTTTGAAACCACAAAATCAAAGGTTGTTATTTAACACTATTAATTCCGAACTAAAAGGAAGCGTTCTCGGTTCAAAAATAAATCCAAGTTACCATTACAACATTAAAACAATTATACTTCCCTTCAGTTTGAAATTAATGTTCAACGCTTTAACTCGAATTAACGTTACGTCGTATATATCAGATTCCTAATTAACTGAGATATCATTTAGTTCAGGGACAACTCAACCAAACTAAACGACAGCTCACTTACTTAGGAACCCAGCAAATTTAACAAAAGTACTTTTAAAATTAATCGTTCGACATAACAGTTAATTCTGCCCTAACATAATTCAACGTACTAATTAAAAATCATTATTAATAACAATATAATTAAAATCAATATAAATTATAATTACATAATTAATTTCCAAAATAGTTTAATACTAAATAATTATTAACCATACTAGTATAATTAGTATTAGTATTATTATTATTAAAACATGGTATAGAGTAACTAAAAGGGTATTAGAGATTTACCCTCGAATATGGTCTTGAAGCAGCAGGGAAGACAAACCCGCTTCGGTTCACGACGATCCGGCTTACCCCGAACCAAGCAGCTACACCGATCTGACCCGACTCAACCCAGAAACCAACTACCTGCTCCGGTCCAACCCGGTTCGTGGACGAACCGGTTCAAAACGCCCACACAACAGCTTAGACGACGAGCATCCATGGCAGCATCACCACACCTCCATGGTAGGGGCAGCAACAACCGGTGGCGGAGCGGCAAGCAAAACCCAGCAGCGACGGCGGCGGATTCGTGAGCGATGGTGGCAGCAGCGACATCCACGATCGGTGGCAAAACGAGCAAGGAACAAGGGAGGGAGAGGCGGCGACGGCGAAACCGCAAGTCTCCCCGATGGTGGTTCGCGATGAAGGAGAAACGAGGGCGGCGCGATTTCCAGCTGGCAACCAGTCGCGAATTCGCGACAGAGGAGGAAGAACGCGCGACGGCGGCGGCTCCAGCACAGAGAGGAGAGAGAGATGGGACGGTGGCGGAGAGAAAAAAGAGAGCTTGGGACTGAGAGGGAAAACGGTGGTGATGGTGGCGTGCGGCCGACGGGAGCGGTGCTAATCATTGAAGAAGAAGAAGAAGTGGAGATGGGGAGAAGAACTAGGGCCGGCGGGAGAAAGGGAAACAAGGGGGGGTTCGACCCCTTCCCCCCCTTATATTTTTTTTTTCTTTTTTTTTCATTTATTTTATTTTCATTACTTTTATTATTATTATTATTATTATTATTATTATTATTAGTGTATGTTAGTATCATTTTAAAAGTACTAAACATATATACTAATACGCTAACTTTTATTTATTTATTTATTTTATTTATTCTTTTATTTTAAAACTCAAAATATCAATAATCAATTTTAAATAATAGAATAAAAATTATAAAGCAAGAAACTTATAAATATTTCCAATAAAATATTTTCACATGAAATATATCAAAATAAAGTCAAACACATAAAGTATATTTTTGATATAGGATAACTATTTTAAATGAATTTACTTTAGAACATAAAATAAATGAAATATATTATCGTAATTAACATAATGTGTTTTTATAAAAATACAAACTAAATAATTGATTTTTAAGAAACATTTATTTAAGCCCATATATCTTATAAATATATTAGGGATTAAAATTAGGGATGTTACAACTTCAATATAATCATTAACCAAATTTCATTTATCAAATTATTCATTTTCATATTATTGAGTTTCCTTTTCCTAATCTTAACATCCAACCATCATGCATATTTAATTAATTAGAATTTTATATTCAATAACCTAGGGTTTTATAATCTAATTTTCTCCCTTAACACATAACCCTAACAAGCATTATATACTAACTAGAACCTACTCCCTAGAACAAGGCAAAGCTCATAATATCCACCCCCTTACCTCAAATACTCAAGGATAAGGAGATTCCAAATGCCCTATGCTTGAGTTTGCCCACCAAGGAGATACCAAACCACAAGATTAGGATGGAACCTAAAATAGAGAGTCATAAAAGATAGGGATCATCATTTATGCCATGATTCAAGTCAAGAATCAAAGAAAAATAGAGCTTCTAATGCCTAGTGTTGAAAAATCACTATTTATGGTAGAGAGAGAAAGGAGAAACGAATTTTGGAAGAGAAGGAGAGGAACCCACACTTAAACACTTACTTGGAGATGATAAAAACAAGTCTTGATGATGGAATGAGTTTCTCTCTCTTGAATCTTGGTCAATTTGAAGTGAGAAGAGCTTGAGCCCTAGAGGAGAGAGAACACGAATTTTAGAGAGGGAGGGAGAGAATGAGCTATGGAACCCCGGAGACAAAAATAGTTAGAATTAAGAGTGGAAAATTCGTGTATCATGAATGAAATAAGGAGAAAAGCAAGAATCTAACTTACTTGGAGCTTGGAAGGTTGAAAATCAAGATTGGGTGTTGATGTTCTTGACCCTAATTCATGGGTATGCTTGAAGAGAGGGAAAACTAAGAAATTAATGGAGTTTGAGTGGTTATGAGTGATGGGGAATCAATATATGATGATGATTTGTTGTGTTTTTGGGTGGATTTTTGGTGTGGAAGAAGCTGGGGTTTTGAGGGGGAAAAATCGCCCAAGAAGAAAGAGGAAGAAGAGTGGTGCGTGTGGGGCTGGTCTGCTGGCTGCACTAGTTTTAAAACTGGTGCGTGCCTGGGCGCGGACCTGGCACCAGCTCCAGGTCTGGTGCGTGGCTGGTGCGGTCAGGAAGGGATTGGCGCGCGTGCTGGTGCTGCAGATGCGGTTTGGTGCGCCAGTCCTATGTTTGCTGCGTGTTTGGGCGCGCCTGGGCGCAGGGAGGGAGCGCCTGAGCGGAAATCCTACTGAGTGGGTGCACCAATTGCACCCTGGTGTGGCTGGGCGTGCACCGGTGCGCCTGGGCGTGCACCAGAAATTCCCAACTTCGATTAGCTGTAAATTTTTCGTTAACCGTCGGATCGGGCCCAAATTTTTAGACAAGCTTCTTAACCCCTTAAACTTCATATCCAACGGTGGAATTTAATTTCTTAGCATCCTATAATAAATTCCTTATTTTCTCTTTTCGGCTCATTTCTAACATTTAAAACGCCGACTTAACCCCCGATTTCGCTTAGATAATTTTACCCAATGCCACAAATGTCTCCTATACAACCCCTAGTACTCATAATTACTACTCTCCTATCACCCAAAATTCTTTAAGCAATTTATTCAGTTATTTCTTGGGTATTAAACAATAATTTCATTTAAATAAAACTTAGGATGTTACACTACCCCTCTAAACCTATCCAGTCAGCCGAGTGTACCAGACTCGCGACAAACTACCCACAACCAATCGATGACCAAAGAAACTCTTTGGAACCTTTTCAAACCGAAGAGCTTTCTCGATCAGAGACCAGCTTTCGTTCCAGTAAATACAACAAAGAAAATAATAATGTAAGAGGATGGCTCTAATTCGAAACACTCTTCGAATGAGTATGAAAGTATGAAGTTCAAGAGTGAGTTAGTTTTGAGAAGGGTAATCACAGAAAAGAATTTTGTTGAACTTAGAGTTTGGATTTGAAAGATTAAATTCTCTAAGTTCTTGTGAAAGTTCACAAGCACTTTTTCTTTTTCTGTGAGTTTTTGATTCTGCTCTGTTTTTCCAAAGGAAATGAAAATGAGGTGCAACAAAAAAAATTGTTCTGATAAGTGTCCTTTGAGTAATCGTTGAAAAAACCCCTATTTATAATCTCTTTTGATTTCCAGAAAAGAGAGAGAAAGAGCCGTACGGAAAAAGGCATTTCTCTGTTTTTCCAGAAATGAGAAAGAGACGGTTGTACGGAAAAGCCATGGGGTTTTCAACGGCTACAATTTGACAGCAGAGCAGTGATGGTGACCCTTCACCAACCTTTTACTTTAACTCATTTTGAATTTCAAACTTATTACTTTGTTGGAGTATAAAATCCTAGACTTTCTACCCATACTCAACAGTAATAAAAAGTACGGACAAGCTGAGCAGAGTCTGAAGGCTGAGGATGATGTGTTGTTGAAGAGTAAACAGAGTTTCCCGAGCTTGATCTTTGTTCGAGCTTGATCTTGGATTTGTGTTGCCGAGCTTGAACTTCGTTCAGGCTTGGCAATCAGACTTGAGCTTCAAACAGATCCAAGTTTTGACGTTTGCATAAGGCTCGTGCTTAATCCGAGCTTATTGATCTCTCTAATGATGTGGTTTCTTTCAACATTCCGGGTGTGTGCCGAGTCAACCATCATCCGAGCTAACTGCCTTGGAGTAAAGAGTTGAGCTAGTCACTCTTGAATGAACTTAGGCCGTGATCAAGAGCCGAGTCCAAAAACCGAGCTAAAAGCTCAAATGCTGGCTAGCTGTAAGTAGCGAAGAAACCCAATTTTCTGAGCTTCTGTCTTTGGCGGAACACACGCAAAACTGAGTTTGATGCGTTTGATCTTGACCCCAAGCCGAGCCTATCAAAATATCTTTTTGATTGTCGAGCGTATTTATTTGACATCATCAAAAGCTCTTTGATTCTACAATCTCCCCCTTTTTGATGATGACAAATATTCTGTTTGAAAGTTTGTTGACTTTTGTGCTTTTCTCTTGACTGTACGCTCGAAAACTGATTGGTCGTCGCACTGATCGAAATGTGTGCCACATGTTGCTATGAAAATGCTCAGATCAGACTGCACCCCATTTGTTGAAACACCAAGGCTCGAAGGAAGGCTTGGATGTTTGTGGAGCTGCCTGCTGCTCGTTAAACACTCCCCCTGAGTTTATGCTCGTTTGCACTGCACAGAATCAACAACAACAAACACCTTTCTCCCTCTTTTGGCATGACCAAAAAGGAGCCAAAGATTAAGCACATGTACCAAAAGAGAGTTGAAAAAAAATGTGAGACCATTTGATGGTAACAAGGCTTGAAATTTTGGAAAAGTTTTTCAAAACTTTTCTCCCCCTGAAGAATGTAACAGGATAATCGAGGAAGAAAATTTTCATTATCATCGCTCTCTCCCTTTAACAGTGAAAACATGCTTTTCATAAAAAAAGAATTGGAGGATGCTTCTCATAGAGACCAACACCTTTCTCCCCTTCTAACGATGATTTAAAGGAGAGGAAGACGAATTTGAGGATGTGAAATTTCAGGAAATTTAAACAAATACACAATTGAACGTAAAGATCGAGATTATGAAGGTGATCAAGTATATGATATACTGAAAATCAGAAAATTTAAACAAATACACAATTGCCGAGCTCACGCCGAGCACACACTGGATTCATCCAGAATGCCGAGCTCTCGCCGAATTTTATAAAAAGTTTCCCTCGGCAATGGTTTTGTAAACACATCAGCTAATTGATTTTCAGTGCTAACAAATTCAATGATACAGTCACCTTTTTGAACATGATCTCGTAGAAAATGATGCCTAATTTCAATGTGTTTTGTTCGTGAGTGATACACTGGATTCTTGGTTAGATTGATTGCACTAGTATTGTCACATTTGATAGGAATGTGATCTAAAATTAAGCCAAAGTCCGACAGCTGTTGTTTCATCCAAAGGATTTGAGCACAACAACTACCAGCAGCAATGTATTCGGCTTCAGCTGTTGACAGGGCAACGCAAGCTTGCTTTTTAGAAAACCATGACACAAGGGCACTGCCGAGCAAGTGACAAGTTCCGCTTATGCTTTTTCGATCAAGCTTGCACCCAGCAAAATATGAATCCGAATACCCAATCAAACTAAGATTGGCATCCCTCGGATACCATAGGCCAGTGTTCACAGTTCCTTTTAAGTATTTAAAAATTCTTTTAACCGCCGAAAGATGAGATTCTTTGGGATTAGCTTGAAATCGAGCACATAAACAAACACTGAACATAATATCAGGCCGAGATGCAGTCAAATATAAAAGACTTCCTATCATGCCTCTATATTTGCTTACATCTACGGCTTTACCTGACTCATCCTTGCCGAGATAGCTGGAAGTGCTCATGGGAGTGGCAGCTTCTTTGCAATTTTCCAACCCGAATTTCTTGAGGAGTTCCTTGCAATATTTTCCTTGATGCAAAAAAGTTCCACCCTCAACTTGCTTTACTTGCAGCCCGAGGAAGAAGGTGAGTTCTCCCATCATTGACATTTCGAATTCACCTTGCATTAATTCAGAGAACTTCTTGAAAAGAGACATGTTAGTAGCACCGAAAATTATATCATCAACATAAACTTGTACTAACAATATGTCCTTTTTGGATTTAAAAATGAATAGAGTTGTATCAACCTTTCCTCTTTCAAACCCTTTTTCAATTAGAAATGAGCTCAACCGATCATACCATGCTCTTGGAGCTTGTTTCAGACCGTAAAGAGCCTTTTTCAATTTATACACATGGTTTGGGTATTCAAAATTTTCAAAGCCAGGAGGTTGTTTTACATACACTTCTTCATTTATAAAGCCATTTAAGAATGCACTCTTTACATTCATTTGGTAAAGGGTGAAATTCATAATAGATGCAAAGGCGAGAAAAATTCGGATTGCTTCAAGTCTAGCAACTGGAGCGAAGGTTTCATCATAATCGATACCTTCCTCTTGGTTGTAGCCTTGAGCAACTAATCTCGCTTTGTTTCTTATAATTAAGCCTAATTCATCTGTTTTATTTCTGAAAATCCATTTTAAGCCGATTATCGTATGATCATTGGGCCGAGGAACCAATTCCCAGACATCATTTCTGATGAATTGATTTAGTTCCTCTTGCATAGCAATTGCCCAGTGTTCATCTTCAATGGCTTGATCGATCGAATTAGGTTCAATTTGAGAAACAAATGAAACAAAATTGCAAAAATTCTGAATAGAACAACGAGTTAAAACTCCCTTAGACATGTCGTCGAGCACATTCTCTATTGGATGGTCCTTAACTCTCTTCCAGGCTTGGCTGAGCTCAAAATGCTCTGCTTGGCTCGGATTGAGTTTGGACTGATCATTATGCTGTTGGTTTGGATTGAGTTCAGTCTGGTCCTTGTTTGTTCTGCTCGGATCAAGCTCGTTCCTCCGATCTATGTCTTTAGCAGCTTCATCCTTTTGAGCTCTTCCAGTTGTTGTGCTTGGATCATGTTCGGCCATAGGCTGATCCTCTCTATCTGCACAACTAACATTGTCTCTCCGAGGAGACTCATCAAATACCACATGTACGGACTCTTCCACAGTGGTGGTCCTTTTGTTAAAAACTCTAAATGCTTTACTGTGAGTAGAATACCCCAAAAATATTCCCTCATCGGCTTTAGAATCAAATTTGCCGAGATGCTCTTTTCCATTATTTAAAATGAAAACTTTGCAACCAAATGCATGGAAATGAGAAATTTTTGGTTTTCTACCCTTGTAAAGTTCATATGGAGTTTTCTTTAAAATGGGTCTGATGAGGATGCGGTTCATTACATAGCAAGCTGTGTTTACCGCATCGGCCCAGAAATAATGTGGCAATTTGTATTCATTTAGCATGGTTCGGGCTAGCTCTTCAAGAACTCTGTTTTTCTGTTCCACAACTCCGTTTTGTTCGGGAGTTCGAGGAGCAGAAAACTGATGTTCTATGTCGAGCTTAGAACAAAACTTGTCGAATTTGTAGTTCTCGAACTCACCACCATGGTCCGTTCGGATTACAACTACTTTTTGGTTTGATCGGTTTTGGAGTTGCTTGACAAGCTCTTTAAAGTTTTCAAAAGTATCAGTTTTTGATTTTAAAAATAGAGTCCAGGTAAATCTGGAAAAGTCATCTACAATAACTAAGGCATAAAGATTGCCACCAAAGCTTTTGACTTGTGATGGTCCAAACAAATCCATGTGTAACATTTCCAGGGGTCGAGTTGTTGAGACCATCAACTTAGACGTAAAATCGTTTTTCTTTTTAGTCGCTTTGCACTTCTTGCATGAGGAGCAAACCCCTTCAATATTAAAATTTAGCTTTGGTAAACCAATCACTAAGTCTCTTAATTGTAGTTTCTTTAACTGATTTACATGTATATGAGCTGTCCTTCTATGCCATAACCATGTATCACTATCTTTGCTAATCATGCATGTGGTTACCAAAGAGGTGATTTCATTCAAATCAACCAAATAAGTATTGTTATATCTTTTTCCAACAAATTTGACAGAGTTGTCCTCGTCACTTTTAATAATGCAATGAGCAGAGGTAAAAACAACATGGTTACCAATATCACACAGTTGGCTAATACTTAGAAGATTATGTTCTAGCCCTTTTACAAGTAAAACGTTATTGATAACCAAGTTGGCAGAATTGCGGATTTTACCTTCACCCAAAATTTTACCTCGGTTGTTATCACCATAAGTGACGTGGCCCTTATCCGAATGTGAAAGTTCAATGAATAAGTTTTTGTTCCCCGTCATGTGCTTCGAGCAGCCACTATCAAGATACCATCTGCTCTCTTTTGCTCGGAAGCACACCTGCATCACAAAAACATTACTTCTTTGATTCGGGTACCCAAAATATTTTGGGTCCCTGGGGGTTAGCAGTTGGTTCTTTCTTCTTAACTACCCAAACAAAATTGCCCTTAGCTACACCATAACGTCGGATTCTGCATTCATTTGGTGTATGACCATGAAGACCACAGTAGGAGCAGCTCGGCTTTTTCGAGTTATGAAAGTTTGAGACGTATCCGAGCTTCCTTGCTGTTTTCTTCTTGGTCTTAGTGTAGCCTAGCCCAGTTTTGTTTGAATAGTTTCTCTGTTCGGCTAACAGCCTATCAAACAAACCATCACTCTTGTTGACAGTTGCACTTTTGAATTTTAGTTCAGAAATTTCTTTCTCATATTTAGTGCAGCAGTCAAGATTTTAATTTTTCAATTGAGTGATAGTATTTTCCAATGAATTGTTTCTGCTTTTCAGTGTTTCAATTGAATTTTCCAACTCAAGAACTTGCTCTTTATAGTTTGAAAGATTCTGTTTCAACTTGATGAAATTTTTAGCAAGCTTCTTGAATTCGATTTGCATTTCAAGATAAACAGAATACAATTCATCAGTGTCATTGAATTCAGATTCAGAGTCAGAATCGGAAGTCGAGGTTACCTCAGTGTTTTTATTTTCGGACACTGATCGACTACCTGAGGTTTCCTCGCTGTGTTTGCCCATTAAGCATTTGAAATTTGATTGTTGCATTGTTGAGCCAAGTGCCGAGCTAGATAAGTGTTCTTGATCGGCATATCTGAGATTTAAACATGGTTCCTCATCTTCACACTCCGAGCAGGAGTCATATACAGGAAGGTCTTGATCAATTCTTAGTACAGAGCTTGATACTTCCTTTTCACAGTTCGAGCATGATTCTTGCTCGGAACTAGTTTGGCTTGGGCTTCTGAACACAGTTTCCCTTCCCATCAAGCACATAATTGCTTTCTCTTCTTCGTCGGCTGAACTGGATCTTGAGCTGGTATTGTTGTTGGGTGCATCCCATACTATGTAAGCTCTCTTCTCTTGTGGTCCTTGTTCTTCTTCATTTCTTCACCACTTTGCTTTTGCAATCTTGGACAGTGTGTTCTAATGTGTCCCGCTTCACCACACTCATGGCATCTAACTCGGTCTTTTGAACTTGAGCCTTTGTGGTGAGTGTTTTTTGTAACATCCCTGAATTTTAGTTCCCAAATAATTCGTGCTTTGTGATTTAAATGTTTTGCCCTAGATTGATGTGTTAGAGTTTAATCGTGTTTAGATAGCAAATCGTGATTAGGGTTAGCTTAAACCTAATTTATTAGGTTTAGACTTGTGTGGTTTTAAGTTGATTTGGTTTAGTTAGCTAATAGTTAGTCTTGAATTAGATTAGCTTGGTTAATGAATGGCTTAAGAGTTAAGTGGGTTAGATTAAGTCTAAATGAACCTAATGGGCCTTGTGAGTGATGTTGGGCCAAGATTGTGTGATGGGCCTTGTGTGAAGTGTGTAGGCCGTGTGAAGTGTGTGTGTATGGTGAATGGTGTGTGTGTGCATGTGAAGGCCGTATGGTGTGTATGTGTGTGAAGCCATGGAGTGAATTTGTGTGTTGCATGAAGTAAGTGAGGTGTCATGCCCACATTTCATGCATGTGGTCAAAGCATTAGGTGTCAACACCACCTTTCCTCCCTTTGCATGAAGAGTTGAGGTGTCCACACCAAAACTCACCACTTAGCCACCCTAACACCTCACCATTTGACCATGAGCTTTTATAAAAGTGGCCTTATGTTGATGAGCTTCATTTTTGCTTTTCCTTTCTTCATGCCATTGTCTTCTTCTTTCTTATTTCTTCATAGAGGCTCACGGCCACCTCCCCAAAACACCACCATCCAAACATTTTCTCCCATTAAAACCAAGAATCCTTACATATTCTAAGCCTAGATCATGAATACATGACATGCATGAGTGATTGAAGCTTATAAGTTCAAATTCAACCCTTCCTTTCTCTTGAGGAGCTCACGGCCATAACCACCACCACCCTTGTTCTAGCCCAAACACTCACCAAACACAAAGAACCTTGGCATATTCATACCCTAGATCATGAATATGCCACTTGATTGAAGATTGTGTTGAAGGAAATTCACTCAAGACCAAATAGACCTCACGGCCACACCATCATCAAGGCATTAGGATCCTTAGCTTGGTAGATCAAGAGGAGTCTTAGAGTCTTAGAAGCTTGAAGTCAAGTTCCAAGGGTCCAAGGAGGGAGATTGCTCACGGTTTTGGTGAGAAAGAAGGCCAAAGGTTCTATGTTTTCTTTTGTTGTCTTCAAGAGGTAAGAGAGAAGCTTACACTTTTGCTAGAGTAAGTCTTTAAGCTTAGAAATTAGGGAGAGTCACCATGAGACTCAAGGGCACTAGTTAGACTTTGATTTTGGGCTTGGAGGCCGAATTTGATGAGTTTTGATATGTGATTGCTTAATGTTTCTATGCTGAATTCTATGACTATGTTATGTGTTGATGAACCATTGTTTATGCTATGAAATGGTTGATGCTGAATTTTATGACCATGTTTAGTGTTGATGAATGATTGCTTTTGTGAATACCATATGTTCATGCTGAATTTTATTATCATACTTTGTGTTGATGAGAAACCGAATTGCTTATGTTGTTAATTGAATGCTTAGCCCTTGAAGGAACGAGGCTTAAGTGTTGATCCCAAACGGTTTTAGGACCTTAAGTCTCGGTTAAGGACTTAATTTAGGAGCTAAAGTGAGTTTATCAACTAAGTGTTAATCAAACCTAGATTTAGACAACTAAGTAGCACTTAGACCAAATTAAGTCTCCCTTAACCGTGATTAGTCAACTAATCCAAGATTAGTTGGACTTAATCCTTGATTAGTGACCTTAATCCTGATTAGTCAACTAATCCATGATTAGTTGGACTTAATCCGTGATTAGTGACCTTAACCGTGATTAGTCAACTAATCCATGATTAGTTGGACTTAATCCGTGATTAGTGACCTTAATCCCTGATTAGTCAACTAACCCATGATTAGTTGGACTTAAACCTCGCTTAGTAACCCTAATCCCCTGATTAGTCAACTAATCCCCGATTAGTTGGACCTAATCCCTGATTAGTCGGATTTAATCCGAGATTAGTCAATTAAGCTTGACTTAACCCATGATTAGTGAGACTAAACTCCTGATTAGTGAGATTTAGTCCAAGATTAGTGGACTTAGTCCATGATTAGTCAACTGAAATTAGTTAAACCTAATCTTAAGTGATTAGTACTCACTTAACCGAAGTCTTAAGTAGTTAAGACTTGCTTATCCCAAGTTTTAGTCACTTGAGGTAACTTAGGTCAAGGAAGGATGGGACCTTGACCGAACACTCAGACATAGACGTAATCTAGAACTAGTACGACTTTGCTATGTCATCTGTATGCTTAGATGCTTATGGATACATGTTGGATGTCTATGGCTATGTATGTATCCATGTTGGACTGATGTCAAATGATAATGACATAGTTGGACTAATAATAAACCTGGAACTTGAACATGTGCATGATAACCTAGGATTGCAAGAGTTGCATCGAGAACATACATGACATGAGCTAGGTTATCAGACCAGTCCCAATCTGAGGAACACCTACGCAGGTGGAAACACCGTAAGGCGTGCCTTTCCTACGCCGGTGACCTGTGAACTGTTTTGTAACTGAACTTGATATTTTATGAAAGCCTGCACAGGGTTCACCGTAAGTCGTGCCATTTACGCTGGTGAAAATACTGTAAGTCGTGCCTATTTACGCTGGTGGAAACACTGTAAGTCGTGCCGTTAACGCTGGTGGACGCACTGTAAGTCGTGCCTTTTACGCTGGTGGAAACACTGTAAGTCGTGCCATTTATGCTGGTGGAAACACCGTAAGTCATGTCTTTTACGCTGGTGGAAACACTGTAAGTCGTGCCGTTTTATGCTGGTGGAAACACCGTAAGTCATGCCTTTACGCCGGTGGAAACACTGTAAGTCGTGCCGTTTATGCTGGTGGAAACACCGTAAGTCATGCCGTTTACGCTGGCAGACGTGTCGTAAGCCGTTCCGCGTCTGGGACGCACCGTTCCTCAGATCTGGACCCGGTGGACACAGTGGCCTCAGAGTTGGAGAACATGTACATGCATCATGCCACTTAACTTGAAGATAATAACTAAACTGGTGTTTGCTCATATGTATATGCATTTTCTGCATTGGTGACTGCTGCTGTGTATCTGGTTGTGAATGTTAGGGCTTAGGCTTATTCGATTATGCGACTGTGTTAGGCTTACTTTCCTGCCCTTGTAGGTGATGGCCGAATGCCTGCCTTGCATCGAGATTCGCCCGCTCCTTGATGGTGCTTGGGAGTATCGGGATCACCGGGTTGTTTTGAGGGATAAGTAGAGATCCCTCTCTACCATCCCAATCCCGTAGTTCGCTTTCGTCCTCGTAGGTTTCGTGGGACGAAACCGGTGATCTCTGTCTATGGAATAGCTGCAGTGGACCGACGACCAGCTCTGATGATACCCTTTCTTTTTGATTTTTACCTTTTGTAAATTTTGCTTTTGGTGAGGTATTGTCAGAGTGTTTTATTTCCAATGGACTTGTAACTATTTTGTATCAGACCTTTTATGACCTATTATCTACAACTATGGTTCACTTTACGCATTTCAATATTCCGCTTGCTTTTAATAAGTTTTGAAATCCGGCATTCATCCGTTTCTTTAAGAACTCGCAATTGAGGGACTAAATGTTTCATTTATGAAAATATTATTTATAGCGAAAACCCCTCGACTGCTTTTCAACTTCTTTTAACCTTCCGGATTTCACTCTCTGATTTTACTCTCCAATCAAGTGTTTTAAAAGAAAAAAAATTTTCCACCCTGTTTTGTGAAAACCTTACAAGTCCAAATTCAATCAACCTTTTCGGATAAATGAGAGCGTTACATTTTTGGTATCTCTTGCTCGGTTTATGAAGTTCTTTTTCCCTTTGAAGAATTTGCTGAACTTCCTGACCATGAGACCAAAGTCTTCCTCATCCATGTCCGAGCTGGACTCATCTTCAGAGGATTCTTTGGTTGCCTTTATAGCAGCTTTGAGAGAAATTCCCTTTTTCTTCTTATCAGATTCTTCATGCATGGTCAGTCTGCCGAGCTCCATCTCATGCTCTTGCAGTTTGCCGAACAAAGTGGCTATGCTCATTGTGTCCAAGTCCTTAGCTTCCATAATGGCAATAACCTTTGGCTGCCATTCTCTGCTAAGACATCTAAGCACTTTGTTAGTTATCTCGGCATTTTGAAATGTTTTGCCGAGAACATTTAGATGGTTTATGATATGAGTAAACCGCTTCTGCAAATCATTTATATTTTCGTTTGGCAGCATTCGGAATAACTCATATTCATGCATCAGAGTGTTTAGCCTTGCTCGTCTGACCTCACTTGTCCCCTCATGAGTAAGTTGTAGAATATCTCACATTTCTTTTGCAGATTTGCAACTAGATACTCTAAAAAATTCATCATAGGACAAAGCTGAGGTGATGATATTTTTGGCTTTTAAATCAAAGGATACTTTTCGTTTATCATCATCATCCCAACTTTCCCATGGGATTTCTACAACTTCTTCATTGATTTTTCTTTTAGGGACAAATGGCCCATTTTCAATAGATTTCCAAATTTCCATATCTATGGCTTCAATGAAAATTTTCATTCGAGATTTCCAATAGGCATAACCCTCACCATTGACTAGTGGAGGTCTGTTTATGGAAGAGCCTTCACCTCCGAAGGGATTGTTAGCAGCCATTCGGTTTCCTCAAGGATCTTTTCGAAAAAGTTTTTACACTCGATCTTTCGACCGAGCTCTGATACCACTTGTTGGAAACCAACAAGAGGCCTAACAATCGAGTAGAGGGGGGTGAATAGGAGATTGAAGCAAATATGAGAATTTTTTTCAATTTATTGAAAAATTAACTGAATGTTGTTCAGATTTGAAAATAAATGCCGAGCGATAACCGAGCAGACAAGGTTAAATGATTAACCAATTAGATGAACGGATTGGTTAATCGGTTAACCGAGTTGCTTAGAACCCTAGCTTTGAGAACAACACTCAAGGCCGAGCTACAAGACTAACGATTAAAAACTTGGATGCTCGAAATACAGCGGAAAACACTTAAGCAAATAATACAACGGAAAGCGATAAAGAAATAAAATGAACACCCAAGATTTATCCTGGTTCACTCTCACCCTGAGAGCTAGTCCAGTCCCCTCTAAAAACCTTTTAGAGAGCTTTCACTAAAAATCGATTTTCTGGGTTACAAAAGGATTTACAAGAGACTACCCCTCTAAACCTATCCAGTCAGCCGAGTGTACCAGACTCGCGACAAACTACCCACAACCAATCGATGACCAAAGAACCTCTTTGGAACCTTTTCAAACCGAAGAGCTTTCTCGATCAGAGACCAGCTTTCGTTCCAGTAAATACAACAAAGAAAATAATAATGAAAGAGGATGGCTTTAATTCGAAACACTCTTCGAATGAGTATGAAAGTATGAAGTTCAAGAGTGAGTTAGTTTTGAGAAGGGTAATCACAGAAAAGAATTTTGTTGAACTTAGAGTTTGGATTTGAAAGATTAAATTCTCTAAGTTCTTGTGAAAGTTCACAAGCACTTTTTCTTTTTCTGTGAGTTTTTTATTCTGCTCTGTTTTTCCAAAGGAAATGAAAATGAGGTGCAACAAAAAAAATTGTTTTGAGAAGTGTCCTTTTAGTAATCGTTGAAAACACCCCTATTTATAATCTCTTTTGATTTCCAGAAAAGAGAGAGAAAGAGCCGTACGGAAAAAGGCATTTCTCTGTTTTTCCAGAAATGAGAAAGAGACGGTTGTACGGAAAAGCCATGGGGTTTTCAACGGCTACAATTTGACAGCAGAGCAGTGATGGTGACCCTTCACCAACCTTTTACTTTAACTCATTTTGAATTTCAAACTTATTACTTTGTTGGAGTTTAAAATCCTAGACTTTCTACCCAGACTCAACGGTAATAAAAAGTACGGACAAGCTGAGCAGAGTCTGAAGGCTGATGATGATGTGTTGTTGAAGAGTAAACAGAGTTTCTCGAGCTTGATCTTTGTTCGAGCTTGATCTTGGATTTGTGTTGCCGAGCTTGAACTTCGTTTAGGCTTGGCAATCAGACTTGAGCTTCAAACAGATCCAAGTTTTGACCTTTGCATAAGGCTCGTGCTTAATCCGAGCTTATTGATCTCTCTAATGATGTGGTTTCTTTCAACATTCCGGGTGTGTGCCGAGTCAACCATCATCCGAGCTAACTGCCTTGGAGTAAAGAGTTGAGCTAGTCACTCTTGAATGAACTTAGGCCGTGATCAAGAGCCGAGTCCAAAAACCGAGCTAAAAGCTCAAATGCTGGCTTGCTGTAAGTAGCGAAGAAACCCAATTTTCCGAGCTTCTGTCTTTGGCGGAACACACGCAAAACTGAGTTTGACGCGTTTGATCTTGACCCCAAGCCGAGCCTATCAAAATCTCTTTTAGATTGTCGAGCGTATTTATTTGACATCATCAAAAGCTCTTTGATTCTACAATCTCTCCCTTTTTGATGATGACAAATATTTTGTTTGAAAGTTTGTTGACTTTCGTGCTTTTCTCTTGACTGTACGCTCGAAAACTGATTGGTCGTTGCACTGATCGAAATGTGTGCCACATGTTGCTATGAAAATGCTCAGATCAGACTGCACCCCATTTGTTGAAACACCAAGGCTCGAAGGAAGGCTTGGACGTTTGTGGAGCTGCCTGCTGCTCGTTAAACACTCCTCCTGAGTTTATGCTCGTTTGCACTGCACAGAATCAACAACAACAAACACCTTTCTCCCCCTTTTGGCATGATCAAAAAGGAGCCAAAGATTAAGCACATGTGCCAAAAGAGAGTTGAAAACAAATGTGAGACCATTTGATGGTAACAAGGCTTGAAATTTTGGAAAAGTTTTTCAAAACTTTTCTCCCCCTGAAGAATGTAACAGGATAATCGAGGAAGAAAATTTTCATTATCATCGCTCTCCCCCTTTAATAGTGAAAACATGCTTTTCATAAAAAAGAATTGGAGGATGCTTCTCATAGAGACCAACACCTTTCTTCCCTTCTAACGATGATTTAAAGGAGAGAAAGACGAATTTAAGGATGTGAAATTTTAGGAAATTTAAACAAATACACAATTGAACGTAAAGATCGAGATTAAGAAGGTGATCAAGTATATGATATACTGAAAATCAGAAAATTTAAACAAATACACAATTGCCGAGCTCACGCCGAGCACACACTGGATTCATCCAGAATGCCGAGCTCTCGCCGAATTTTATAAAAAGTTTCCCTCGGCAATGGTTTTGTAAACACATCAGCTAATTGATTTTCAGTGCTAACAAATTCAATGATACAGTCACCTTTTTGAACATGATCTCGTAGAAAATGATGCCTAATTTCAATGTGTTTTGTTCGTGAGTGATACACTGGATTCTTGGTTAGATTGATTGCACTAGTATTGTCACATTTGATAGGAATGTGATCTAAAATTAAGCCAAAGTCCGACAGCTGTTGTTTCATCCAAAGGATTTGAGCACAACAACTACCAACAGCAATGTATTCGGCTTCAGCTGTTGACAGGGAAACGCAAGCTTGCTTTTTAGAAAACCATGACACAAGGGCACTGCCGAGCAAGTGACAAGTTCCGCTTATGCTTTTTCGATCAAGCTTGCACCCAGCAAAATCTGAATCCGAATAGCCAATCAAACTAAGATTGGCATCCCTCGGATACCATAGGCCAGTGTTCACAGTTCCTTTTAAGTATTTAAAAATTCTTTTAACCGCCGAAAGATGAGATTCTTTGGGATTAGCTTGAAATCGAGCACATAAACAAACACTGAACATAATATCAGGCCGAGATGCAGTCAAATATAAAAGACTTCCTATCATGCCTCTATATGTGGTTACATCTACGGCTTTACCTGACTCATCCTTGCCGAGATAGCTGGAAGTGCTCATGGGAGTGGCAGCTTCTTTGCAATTTTCCAACCCGAATTTCTTGAGGAGTTCCTTGCAATATTTTCCTTGATGCAAAAAAGTTCCACCCTCAACTTTCTTTACTTGCAGCCCGAGGAAGAAGGTGAGTTCTCCCATCATTGACATTTCGAATTCACCTTGCATTAATTCAGAGAACTTCTTGAAAAGAGACATGTTAGTAGCACCGAAAATTATATCATCAACATAAACTTGTACTAACAATATGTCCTTTTTGGATTTAAAAATGAATAGAGTTGTATCAACCTTTCCTCTTTCAAACCCTTTTTCAATTAGAAATGAGCTCAACCGATCATACCATGCTCTTGGAGCTTGTTTCAGACCGTAAAGAGCCTTTTCAATTTATACACATGGTTTGGGTATTCAAAATTTTCAAAGCCAGGAGGTTGTTTTACATACACTTCTTCATTTATAAAGCCATTTAAGAACGCACTCTTTACATCCATTTGGTAAAGGGTGAAATTCATAATAGATGCAAAGGCGAGAAAAATTCGGATTGCTTCAAGTCTAGCAACTGGAGCGAAGGTTTCATCATAATCGATACCTTCCTCTTGGTTGTAGCCTTGAGCAACTAATCTCGCTTTGTTTCTTATAATTAAGCCTAATTCATCTGTTTTATTTCTGAAAATCCATTTTAAGCCGATTATCGTATGATCATTGGGCCGAGGAACCAATTCCCAGACATCATTTCTGATGAATTGATTTAGTTCCTCTTGCATAGCAATTGCCCAGTGTTCATCTTCAATGGCTTGATCGATCGAATTAGGTTCAATTTGAGAAACAAATGAAACAAAATTGCAAAAATTCTGAATAGAACGACGAGTTAAAACTCCCTTAGACATGTCGTCGAGCACATTCTCTATTGGATGGTCCTTGACTCTCTTCCAGGCTTGGCTGAGCTCAAAATGCTCTGCTTGGCTCGGATTGAGTTTGGACTGATCATTATGCTGTTGGTTCGGACTGAGTTCAGTCTGGTCCTTGTTTGTTCTGCTCGGATCAAGCTCGTTCCTCCGATCTATGTCTTTAGCAGCTTCATCCTTTTGAGCTCTTTCAGTTGTTGTGCTTGGATCATGTTCGGCCATAGGCTGATCCTCTCTATCTGCACAACTAACATTGTCTCTCCGAGGAGACTCATCAAATACCACATGTACGGACTCTTCCACAGTGGAGGTCCTTTTGTTAAAAACTCTAAATGCTTTACTGTGAGTAGAATACCCCAAAAATATTCCCTCATCGGCTTTAGAATCAAATTTGCCGAGATGCTCTTTTCCATTATTTAAAATGAAAACTTTGCAACCAAATGCATGGAAATGAGAAATTTTTGGTTTTCTACCCTTGTAAAGTTCATATGGAGTTTTCTTTAAAATGGGTCTGATGAGGATGCGGCTCATTACATAGCAAGCTGTGTTTACCGCATCGGCCCAGAAATAATGTGGCAATTTGTATTCATTTAGCATGGTTCGGGCTAGCTCTTCAAGAACTCTGTTTTTCTGTTCCACAACTCCGTTTTGTTCGGGAGTTCGAGGAGCAGAAAACTGATGTTCTATGTCGAGCTTAGAACAAAACTTGTCGAATTTGTAGTTCTCGAACTCACCACCATGGTCTGTTCGGATTACAACTACTTTTTGGTTTGATCGGTTTTGGAGTTGCTTGACAAGCTCTTTAAAGTTTTCAAAAGTATCACTTTTTGATTTTAAAAATAGAGTCCAGGTAAATCTGGAAAAGTCATCTACAATAACTAAGGCATAAAGATTGCCACCAAAGCTTTTGACTTGTGATGGTCCAAACAAATCCATGTGTAACATTTCCAGGGGTCGAGTTGTTGAGACCATCAACTTAGACGTAAAATCGTTTTTCTTTTTAGTCGGTTTGCACTTCTTGCATGAGGAGCAAACCCCTTCAATATTAAAATTTAGCTTTGGTAAACCAATCACTAAGTCTCTTAATTGTAGTTTCTTTAACTGATTTACATGTATATGAGCTGTCCTTCTATGCCATAACCATGTATCACTATCTTTGCTAATCATGCATGTGGTTACCAAAGAGGTGATTTCATTCAAATCAACCAAATAAGTATTGTTATATCTTTTTCCAACAAATTTGACAGAGTTGTCCTCGTCACTTTTAATAATGCAATGAGCAGAGGTAAAAACAACATGGTTACCAATATCACACAGTTGGCTAATACTTAGAAGATTATGTTCTAGCCCTTTTACAAGTAAAACGTTATTGATAACCAAGTTGGCAGAATTGCGGATTTTACCTTCACCCAAAATTTTACCTCGGTTGTTATCACCATAAGTGACGTAGCCCTTATCCGAATGTGAAAGTTCAATGAATAAGTTTTTGTTCCCCGTCATGTGCTTCGAGCAGCCACTATCAAGATACCATCTGCTCTCTTTTGCTCGGAAGCACACCTGCATCACAAAAACATTACTTCTTTGATTCGGGTACCCAAAATATTTTGGGTCCCTGGGGGTTAACAGTTGGTTCTTTCTTCTTAACTACCCAAACAAAATTGCCCTTAGCTACACCATAACGTCGGATTCTGCATTCATTTGGTGTATGACCATGAAGACCACAGTAGGAGCAGCTCGGCTTTTTCGAGTTATGAAAGTTTGAGACGTATCCGAGCTTCCTTGTTGTTTTCTTCTTGGTCTTAGTGTAGCCTAGCCCAGTTTTGTTTGAATAGTTTCTCTGTTCGGCTAACAGCCTATCAAACAAACCATCACTCTTGTTGACAGTTGCACTTTTGAATTTTAGTTCAGAAATTTCTTTCTCATATTTAGTGCAGCAGTCAAGATTTTAATTTTTCAATTGAGTGATAGTATTTTCCAATGAATTGTTTCTGCTTTTCAGTGTTTCAATTGAATTTTCCAACTCAAGAACTTGCTCTTTATAGTTTGAAAGATTCTGTTTCAACTTGATGAAATTTTTAGCAAGCTTCTTGAATTCGATTTTCATTTCAAGATAAGCAGAATACAATTCATCAGTGTCATTGAATTCAGATTCAGAGTCAGAATCGGTAGTCGAGGTTACCTCAGTGTTTTTATTTTCGGACACTGATCGACTACCTGAGGTTTCCTCGCTGTGTTTTCCCATTAAGCATTTGAAATTTGATTGTTGCATTGTTGAGCCAAGTGCCGAGCTAGATAAGTCTTCTTGATCGGCATATCTGAGATTTAAACATGGTTCCTCATCTTCACACTCCAAGCAGGAGTCATATACAGGAAGGTCTTGATCAATTCTTACTACAGAGCTTGATACTTCCTTTTCACAGTTCGAGCATGATTCTTGCTCGGAACTAGTTTGGCTTGGGCTTCTGAACACAGTTTCCCTTCCCATCAAGCACATAATTGCTTTCTCTTCTTCGTCGGCTGAACTGGATCTTGAGCTGGTATTGTTGTTGGGTGCATCCCATACTATGTAAGCTCTCTTCTCTTGTGGTCCTTGTTCTTCTTCATTTCTTCACCACTTTGCTTTTGCAATCTTGGACAGTGTGTTCTAATGTGTCCCGCTTCACCACACTCATGGCATCTAACTCGGTCTTTTGAACTTGAGCCTTTGTGGTGAGTGTTTTTTGTAACATCCCTGAATTTTAGTTCCCAAATAATTCGTGCTTTGTGATTTAAATGTTTTGCCCTAGATTGATGTGTTAGAGTTTAATCGTGTTTAGATAGCAAATCGTGATTAGGGTTAGCTTAAACCTAATTTATTAGGTTTAGACTTGTGTGGTTTTAAGTTGATTTGGTTTAGTTAGCTAATAGTTAGTCTTGAATTAGATTAGCTTGGTTAATGAATGGCTTAAGAGTTAAGTGGGTTAGATTAAGTCTAAATGAACCTAATGGGCCTTGTGAGTGATGTTGGGCCAAGATTGTGTGATGGGCCTTGTGTGAAGTGTGTAGGCCGTGTGGAGTGTGTGTGTATGGTGAATGGTGTGTGTGTGCATGTGAAGGTCGTATGGTGTGTATGTGTGTGAAGCCATGGAGTGAATTTGTGTGTTGCATGAAGTAAGTGAGGTGTCATGCCCACATTTCATGCATGTGGTCAAAGCATTAGGTGTCAACACCACCTTTCCTCCCTTTGCATGAAGAGTTGAGGTGTCCACACCAAAACTCACCACTTAGCCACCCTAACACCTCACCATTTGACCATGAGCTTTTATAAATGTGGCCTTATGTTGATGAGCTTCATTTTTGCTTTTCCTTTCTTCATGCCATTGTCTTCTTCTTTCTTCTTTCTTCATAGAGGCTCACGGCCACCTCCCCAAAACACCACCATCCAAACATTTTCTCCCATTAAAACCAAGAATCCTTACATATTCTAAGCCTAGATCATGAATACATGACATGCATGAGTGATTGAAGCTTAGAAGTTCAAATTCAACCCTTCCTTTCTCTTGAGGAGCTCACGGCCATAACCACCATCACCCTTGTTCTATCCCAAACACTCACCAAACACAAAGAACCTTGGCATATTCATACCCTAGATCATGAATATGCCACTTGATTGAAGATTGTGTTGAAGGAAATTCACTCAAGACCAAATAGACCTCACAGCCACACCATCATCAAGGCATTAGGATCCTTAGCTTGGTAGATCAAGAGGAGTCTTAGAGTCTTAGAAGCTTGAAGTCAAGTTCCAAGGGTCCAAGGAGGGAGATTGCTCACAGTTTTGGTGAGAAAGAAGGCCAAAGGTTCTATGTTTTCTTTTGTTGTCTTCAAGAGGTAAGAGAGAAGCTTACACTTTTGCTAGAGTAAGTCTTTAAGCTTAGAAATTAGGGAGAGTCACCATGAGACTCAAGGGCACTAGTTAGACTTTGATTTTGGGCTTGGAGGCCGAATTTGATGAGTTTTGATATGTGATTGCTTAATGTTTCTATGCTGAATTCTATGACTATGTTATGTGTTGATGAACCATTGTTTATGCTATGAAATTGTTGATGCTGAATTTTATGACCATGTTTAGTGTTGATGAATGATTGCTTTTGTGAATACCATATGTTCATGCTGAATTTTATTATCATACTTTGTGTTGATGAGAAACCGAATTGCTTATGTTGTTAATTGAATGCTTAGCCCTTGAAGGAACGAGGCTTAAGTGTTGATCCCAAACGGTTTTAGGACCTTAAGTCTCGGTTAAGGACTTAATTTAGGAGCTAAAGTGAGTTTATCAACTAAGTGTTAATCAAACCTAGATTTAGACAACTAAGTAGCACTTAGACCAAATTAAGTCTCCCTTAACCGTGATTAGTCAACTAATCCAAGATTAGTTGGACTTAATCCTTGATTAGTGACCTCAACCGTGATTAGTCAACTAATCCAAGATTAGTTGGACTTAATCCTTTATTAGTGACCTTAATCCTGATTAGTCAACTAATCCATGATTAGTTGGACTTAATCCGTGATTAGTGACCTTAACCGTGATTAGTCAACTAATCCATGATTAGTTGGACTTAATCCTCGCTTAGTAACCTTAATCCCTGATTAGTCAACTAATCCCCGATTAGTTGGACCTAATCCCTGATTAGTCGGATTTAATCCGAGATTAGTCAATTAAGCTTGACTTAACCCATGATTAGTGAGACTAAACTCCTGATTAGTGAGATTTAGTCCAAGATTAGTGGACTTAGTCCATGATTAGTCAACTGAAATCAGTTAAACCTAATCTTAAGTGATTAGTACTCACTTAACCGAAGTCTTAAGTAGTTAAGACTTGCTTATCCCAAGTTTTAGTCACTTGAGGTAACTTAGGTCAAGGAAGGATGGGACCTTGACCGAACACTCAGACATAGACGTAATCTAGAACTAGTACGACTTTGCTATGTCATCTGTATGCTTAGATGCTTATGGATACATGTTGGATGTCTATGGCTATGTATGTATCCATGTTGGACTGATGTCAAATGATAATGACATAGTTGGACTAATAATAAACCTGGAACTTGAACATGTGCATGATAACCTAGGATTGCAAGAGTTGCATCGAGAACATACATGACATGAGCTAGGTTATCACACCAGTCCCAATCTGAGGAACACCTACGCAGGTGGAAACACCGTAAGGCGTGCCTTTCCTACGCCGGTGAACCTGTGAACTGTTTTGTAACTGAACTTGATATTTTATGAAAGCCTGCACAGGGTTCATCGTAAGTCGTGCCGTTTACGCTAGTGGAAATACTGTAAGTCGTGCCTATTTACGCTGGTGGAAACACTGTAAGTCGTGCCATTTACGCTGGTGGACGCACTGTAAGTCGTGCCTTTTACGCTGGTGGAAACACTGTAAGTCGTGCCGTTTATGCTGGTGGAAACACCGTAAGTCATGTCTTTTACGCTGGTGGAAACACTGTAAGTCGTGCTATTTTATGCTGGTGGAAACACCGTAAGTCATGCCTTTACGCCGGTGGAAACACTGTAAGTCGTGCCGTTTATGCTGGTGGAAACACCGTAAGTCATGCCGTTTACGCTGGCAGACGTGCCGTAAGCCGTGCCGCGTCTGGGACGCACCGTTCCTCAGATCTGGACCCGGTGGACACAGAGGCCTCAGAGTTGGAGAACATGTACATGCATCATGCCACTTAACTTGAAGATAATAACTAAACTGGTGTTTGCTCATATGTATATGCATTTTCTGCACTGGTGACTGCTGCTGTGTATCTGGTTGTGAATGTTAGGGCTTAGGCTTATTCGATTATGCGACTGTGTTAGGCTTACTCTCCTGCCCTTGTAGGTGATGGCCGAATGCCTGCCTTGCATCGAGATTCGCCCGCTCCTTGATGGTGCTTGGGAGTATCGGGATCACCGGGTTGTTTTGAGGGAGAAGTAGAGATCCCTCTCTACCATCCCAATCCCGTAGTTCGCTTTCGTCCTCGTAGGTTTCGTGGGACGAAACCGGTGATCTCTGTCTATGGAATAGCTGCAGTGGACCGACGACCAGCTCTGATGATACCCTTTCTTTTTGATTTTTACCTTTTGTAAATTTTGCTTTTGGTGAGGTATTGTCAGAGTGTTTTTTTTCCAATGGACTTGTAACTATTTTGTATCAGACCTTTTATGACCTATTATCTACAACTATGGTTCACTTTACGCATTTCAATATTCCGCTTGCTTTTAATAAGTTTTGAAATCCGGCATTCATCCGTTTCTTTAAGAACTCGCAATTGAGGGACTAAATGTTTCATTTATGAAAATATTATTTATTGCGAAAACCCCTAGACTGCTTTTCAACTTCTTTTAACCTTCCGGATTTCACTCTCTGATTTTACTCTCCAATCAAGTGTTTTAAAAGAAAAAAATTTTTCCACCCTGTTTTGTGAAAACCTTACAAGTCCAAATTCAATCAAACCTTTTCGGATAAATGAGAGCGTTACATTTTTGGTATCTCTTGCTCGGTTTATGAAGTTCTTTTTCCCTTTGAAGAATTTGCTGAACTTCCTGACCATGAGACCAAAGTCTTCCTCATCCATGTCCGAGCTGGACTCATCTTCAGAGGATTCTTTGGTTGCCTTTATAGCAGCTTTGAGAGAAATTCCCTTTTTCTTCTTATCAGATTCTTCATGCATGGTCAGTCTGCCGAGCTCCATCTCATGCTCTTGCAGTTTGCCGAACAAAGTGGCTATGCTCATTGTGTCCAAGTCCTTAGCTTCCATAATGGCAATAACCTTTGGCTGCCATTCTCTGCTAAGACATCTAAGCACTTTGTTAGTTATCTCGGCATTTTGAAATGTTTTGCCGAGAACATTTAGATGGTTTATGATATGAGTAAACCGCTTCTGCAAATCATTTATATTTTCGTTTGGCAGCATTCGGAATAACTCATATTCATGCATCAGAGTGTTTAGCCTTGCTCGTCTGACCTCACTTGTCCCCTCATGAGTAAGTTGTAGAATATCTCACATTTCTTTTACAGATTTGCAACTAGATACTCTAAAAAATTCATCATAGGACAAAGCTGAGGTGATGATATTTTTGGCTTTTAAATCAAAGGATACTTTTCGTTTATCATCATCATCCCAACTTTCCCATGGGATTTCTACAACTTCTTCATTGATTTTTCTTTTAGGGACAAATGGCCCATTTTCAATAGATTTCCAAATTTCCATATCTATGGCTTCAATGAAAATTTTCATTCGAGCTTTCCAATAGGCATAACCCTCACCATTGAATAGTGGAGGTTTGTTTATGGAAGAGCATTCACCTCCGAAGGGATTGTTAGCAGCCATTCGGTTTCCTCAAGGATCTTTTCGAAAAAGTTTTTACACTCGATCTTTCGACCGAGCTCTGATACCACTTGTTGGAAACCTACAAGAGGCCTAACAATCGAGTAGAGGGGGGTGAATAGGAGATTGAAGCAAATATGAGAATTTTTTTTCAATTTATTGAAAACTTAACTGAATGTTGTTCATATTTGAAAATAAATGCCGAGCGATAACCGAGCAGACAAGGTTAAATGATTAACCAATTAGATGAACGGATTGGTTAATCGGTTAACCGAGTTGCTTCGAACCCTAGCTTTGAGAACAACACTCAAGGTCGAGCTACAAGACTAACGATTAAAAACTTGGATGCTCGAAATACAGTGGAAAACACTTAAGCAAATACTACAACGGAAAGCGATAAAGAAATAAAATGAACACCCAAGATTTATCCTGGTTCACTCTCACCCTGAGAGCTAGTCCAGTCCCCTCTAAAAACCTTTTAGAGAGCTTTCACTAAAAATCGATTTTCTGGGTTACAAAAGGATTTACAAGAGACTACCCCTCTAAACCTATCCAGTCAGCCGAGTGTACCAGACTCGCGACAAACTACCCACAACCAATCGATGACCAAAGAACCTCTTTGGAACCTTTTCAAACCGAAGAGCTTTCTCGATCAGAGACCAGCTTTCGTTCTAGTAAATACAACAAAGAAAATAATAATGAAAGAGGATGGCTCTAATTCGAAACACTCTTCGAATGAGTATGAAAGTATGAAGTTCAAGAGTGAGTTAGTTTTGAGAAGGGTAATCACAGAAAAGAATTTTTTTGAACTTAGAGTTTGGATTTGAAAGATTAAATTCTCTAAGTTCTTGTGAAAGTTCACAAGCACTTTTTCTTTTTCTGTGAGTTTTTGATTCTGCTCTGTTTTTCCAAAGGAAATGAAAATGAGGTGCAACAAAAAAAATTGTTTTGATAAGTGTCCTTTGAGTAATCGTTGAAAACACCCCTATTTATAATCTCTTTTGATTTCCAGAAAAGAGAGAGAAAGAGCCGTACGGAAAAAGGCATTTCTCTGTTTTTCCAGAAATGAGAAAGAGATGGTTGTACGGAAAAGCCATGGGGTTTTCAACGGCTACAATTTGACAGCAGAGCAGTGATGGTGACCCTTCACCAACCTTTTACTTTAACTCATTTTGAATTTCAAACTTATTACTTTGTTGGAGTTTAAAATCCTAGACTTTCTACCCAGACTCAACGGTAATAAAAAGTACGGACAAGCTGAGCAGAGTCTGAAGGCTGAGGATGATGTGTTGTTGAAGAGTAAACAGAGTTTCCCGAGCTTGATCTTTGTTCGAGCTTGATCTTGGATTTGTGTTGCCGAGCTTGAACTTCGTTCAGGCTTGGCAATCAGACTTGAGCTTCAAACAGATCCAAGTTTTGACCTTTGCATAAGGCTCGTGCTTAATCCGAGCTTATTGATCTCTCTGATGCTGTGGTTTCTTTCAACATTCTGGGTGTGTGCCGAGTCAACCATCATCCTAGCTAACTGCCTTGGAGTAAAGAGCTGAGCTAGTCACTCTTGAATGAACTTAGGCCGTGATCAAGAGCCAAGTCCAAAAACCGAGCTAAAAGCTCAAATGCTGGCTTGATGTAAGCAGCGAAGAAACCCAATTTTCCGAGCTTCTGCCTTTGGCGGAACACATGCAAAACTGAGTTTGACGCGTTTGATCTTGACCCTAAGCCGAGCCTATCAAAATCTCTTTTAGATTGTCGAGCGTATTTATTTGACATCATCAAAAGCTCTTTGATTCTACAGTATGTTGTTGACTTTTGCAGGTTGATTGAAGCTTCTTATTATTATCTTCTTATTCTAATGCACATACTAAGGGGGAGCACAAATCAACAAAGTTTGTCATCATAAAAAAGGGGGAGATTGTTGAGAAAATGCCTAAGCATAGGTAGTTTTGATGATACAAAGTGCAAGTCAATGCAAAAGTCCACAACTCAACTTAAGGTTCAACAAAGTCAACAAAGGGGTTCTTATTGTAATGTAATGTATTATTTATTCTTTATTAAGTCCCCTAGGTGCATATTATTATAGAGTCTAAAACAAAATAGTTTGCATGCTAAGTAAAATCAAAGTGGGTGCTTTTCAAAATTACTAGAAAAATATGTGATTTTATAAATATAAGAAAAATATTGAGAAAATAATTTGAAAATATTTTTCTAATAAATTAAAGTGTTTTGGAAGTGAAGAGAATGTTTGAAAAATATAAACATAAGTTTTTATAAGTAAAAATAAAGTATTTGGATATTCTGTACCGAAGTATCCGGATACTTTCCAAAGTATCCGGATACCTCGTGTTACAACAGTCAGATTTTTGTATTTGAATTCGCGGTATCCGGATATCTCCCTAGGATATCTGGATACTGACAGTTAAAACTGTCAAAAACTAGTCGTTTGCTGTCCAAACCTTTATATATACATGTCCAAACGTTTTTAAAACAGAAGACAACATTCCAACACTCCTCTTTCTGCTCTGAACTTTATGAAAAACACATTTTCCAGAATCATTGAGTGTTTTTCATGATTAAACAACATTTTTACACATAATTGAAGAACTATTTAAGTGTTGATCTTAAACTTTCAAATACCCCACTTTTATTACACTTGCATTGATTCTTATTCCTCTAGATTCTGATTCAATAGTTAGTTTTCTTAAGTAAGTTGTTTATCCGCACAAAAAGGTGCAAAGATCATTGCTCTTCATTGGAGTTGTTCATCCGCACAACGAAGTGCAAAGTGCCAACAACAAAAGACGTTGACAAACGCACTTGGTGAAAGGTTTTCATCAAGCCAAACACTTGAAGGTTTCAAGTGGAATTGAAGAAGGTTTCTTCAAGCACAAGGTTCGCTATGGTTTGAGGAATTGTTTGGGGAGACACAAGTTCCAAACAGGTTCTTTGGAGGGATGAGTCTAAGGGAAAGGTTTTCTCTTACACATTACTTGTACTTACAATTCTTGTTCATAGTGAAGCAAATCTCCTATCTTAGAGAGGGAGGACTAGATGTAGCATTAATGTTCGTTAACACACTAATGTGAACCAGGATAAAATCCTTGTGTTCGCTTCTCTTTCATTATCTCTTTACAATTCCGCACGCTTAATTTTCATATATTCAAGTATTTGCGTTTTGTATGTTTTTACTCTGATTGTTTTAAAGGCCTTAGTAAGTGATAATTTTTAATTGGTGAAGATTCGTACTCTTCGCCTATTTACCCCCTTCTCGGGATTCATACTACTCGCTTGTTTTCCAACAATAGGAATATAAAAGAACCATCTGGAAATTTTTGAAAATAAATACAATCATCATATTGACTCCTAGAGTAACCTTGCCCAAGGAGTCAAACCTCTTGTAACACTGACGGGGAGCTTGCTTAAGGCCATATAAAGATTTATTTAGTCGACAGAAAAGTTCCTCCTTACCAGGAACAATAAATCCCTCAGGTTGCTCAATGTAAATTTCTTCTCCCAGCTCTCCATGTAGAAAAGTTGTCTTGACATCAAGTTGCTCTAATTCCAAATCAAACAAAGCAACAAAAGCAAGCAAAACACGAATGTAAGTATGACGGACAACGGGAGAGAAAATCTCATTAAAGTTAATACCTTCCTTTTGACTAAAGCCTTTAACGACTAACCCTTTGTATATAGGATCTTCAACCTCAGGAATATCGTCTTTCTTTTTATAGATCCATTTGCATTTCAATGGTCTTTTGCCTTTGGGAAGCTCAGTAAAAGCCCAAGTACCATTCTTATGAACACTCTCAATTTCTTCATTCATAGCCAGTAGCCATTTCGAAGAATCAACACAAGAAACAACTTCAAAATAGCTGGTAGGCTCAACACCATCATTTACCTCGTGTGCAATAGATAATGCATAAGCAATTAGATAATCGTCATCTCTGTATTTGGCTGGCTCTATGATTTGTCTTCTAGTTCTGTCTCGGGTAATAGAATAGTCATCTTGGTGCGGCTGAATAGGAGAAGTGGTATTATCATCAAGATCATGATCATCATCATCATCATTGATAAGCATCAAATTTACTTACAAATTGATTATAATTTTTTAGTACTTATTTAACTTATTTTTATGAATTCTTATGAAAATTCCCTTAAATTTGAACATATGCAATTATATGCCCAAATATAAAAATAAAAATAAAAATATAACTTATTGCTCTAATATTGTTTATTTTGCAGGTAAAATTTAAGATGCTCAAGAAGAAAATAAAGCTAGTTACACGGTTTGCATGTTTAAAACAGAATTCAACCAATGATGAGAAGTCAAGGCAACATCAAACTATTTATGGCCAACATAGTATATAACAACTATGCTTTTGGTTGGCGAACGGAAGAATAGAAAATGTTATTTGGTTGTAACAACTCATGAATGGAAAAGACACCACGAATAACAAAATGCAACATGTATAAAAAGGGAAGAAAAAAAGAGAAAAAAGGAGAGTAGAATTGAGACTTCATATAACATTAATAACATCCTAAAATAGATTTTAAGCTTTTTGAATGTATTATAGAGGTTTTGAATTCGAGTGATTATTTACATCAATGTTTGTAATCCATTTTGAATCTGTTCACTCTCTAGCAAGTATACTAGACCAGATAGTAATATAGTCGGTTAAGACCAGATATCGTACCCACAGGGACTCAGAATTGTTCAATCTATCTCAACCTAAGGGAAAATCTAGAATAAAATCTATTAAAAAGATAAAATTCAGAATTAAATAGATAAATAAAAAGAGAAATAAAAATACTGAAAAATAAAATAAGACTAAGATTATAATGGAAAAACTTGGTTAGGAACTCAGTTTCATTGTATGTTCATTCATTTATTACAAAACAATATTTCTCATTCAAATCAAGAACATAATTCACAAAATAGTAATTCCTAAATTCCTCTTATGAAATTACTGTTTATTATCCAATTTATTAAATCCTAATTCCTTAGAAATTTAAACCATTGAATAACCTTGATTAAGAACAGTGAATTTATGAAAAGTTACATAAGAATTCAATAGTATTCCTACTGACTGAATAATTATGTTGTTTAATTGCATGACCTATTTCAAATCCTAATTTTCTAATTCTGATTTAGAAGATCCAGAATATGGATTAACTACGTCCATGTATAACAATAAAAACACAATTAAACACATGATTTAAAACTAAAAAACATTAATTTATAAAAATAAATTACAAATACAAATTCACCATGTTCCTAACACAAAAGGTTTAGTTACACATAATGAAAGAGAAGAAGAAAACAAATAACTATGATATTTATCCCTAAATTACCAAAAATATATGTTTCAGATCTTCAATCTTCTCCGGATTCCTCCTTCGAATGCTCCCAAAAGTGTGTAAAATCTCCTTTCTAAAACTATCTATTGAATACTAATGGCTCTCATGGCTGCTAACTGACTATTGTTGACTACTCATAACTGCTAAACCTAATACTAATCCTAATATAAATAGATAAAAGTCTAATCTTATCAAAATCCTTCAAAACTGCTCAGAATTAGGCCTAATTGGGCTTCCACGTTCCATGCGCGCCTGGGCGTGTTGGTCAGCACGCTTGGGCGCGCCATATCTGATTACCCATAATTAACGAAGCACGCGCGCCTGGGCGCGCCATTCCCGCGTCTGGGCGTGCCAAATAATTTCCGACTCCGTTTCTCTCCGTTCTTGTGTCATTTTCAATGTCTTCTTTTGCTCTTCTCAGCTCCAATAATATTTTCTCCAAATTCAGCTCCAAAACACCTGAAACATACCCAAAACGGATCAAAACGTTCAAAGGATTCTATAAAACTAAAAATTCCTAAAACTAATACAAAATACCTATATTTACCCGAGAAACAAGCCAAAACCATAGCAAAAGGAAGTGAAATTAAGCCCAAAAACATCATATATTAGACCCAAATCAGAATCCGAACATTAATAAAGAATTTCTCTTGAGGTAATACATTAATAAAGAATTGTTCGCATGGACGTCAGCGGACATGCTAGGATAGATCCGAACTTCATCTGCCATCGATTGAGTGTGTACCCAGACGCGAAACCAGTAGCCCAAAAAAGGAGACAAGTAGGTGGCGAAAAAGCCGCCACAATTGAAGAAAAAGTGGCCGAACTCGGGGAAGTAGGGTTCATCCGAGAAATCAACTACACCGACTGGCTAGCTAATACAATGTTAGTCAAGAAGTCAAACAGAAAGTGGCGAATGTGTGTAGATTATACCGATCTCAACAAGGTATGTCCCAAGGACCAATACTCACTTCCCCTCATCGACAAGTTGGTTGATAACTCGGCAGGATATCAGCTCCTATCCTTCCTCGACGCATATTCTGGCTACAACCAGATCCCGATGTACCCCCTGGTCCAAGAAAAAAAGCCTTTAACACGAAAAAGGTACTTACTGCTATAACGTCATGCCCTTTGGCCTAAAAAACGCAGCCGCGACCTACCAAAGGATGATGAACAAAGTGTTTGACGGACTCATCGGCGACAAGATGGTGATATATGTGGATGACATGATTGTAAATTGAGGAAAAAAGAAAATCATCCACAGGACTTAGCCACCACATTGGATCAAGTCAAGCAACACAATATGCGTTTGAACCCCGAGACCTCATGACCTCACGATCTATCCACTTATACTCCTCATGGTTGGGGGGAGCGGAAATTCCTCAGGGTGGGTGACGACTCTGCGCTTGACCATACCTGGGGAAAAGAGTCAAAGGGGGAGTCAAGAATCAGAAAAACAAAAAAAAAAAAAGAGAAAAAAAAGGGCGAAAAAAGAAAAAGTAGAGGAAAAATAGAAACTGACTCCCCACAAAAACACATTCATGGCCCCCTGGAGATACAGAGAACAGAAACGTCCTCTAAGCTCCACTCCAGAGACGGTTCTCATCAAGAACCACATGCAAACCCCCAACCACGAGGAATGCAAGAAGAAAAACCCAGAAGAAGAAGAAAAAGAAAGAAAGGAAACCAAGAAAATAAGAAAAATATACCTGAAACAGAAGAATGGTGCAAGGAAGAAATGCTAATGTTGAAACTTGGCGTCGAAAAAACTGGTACTGGTGCGACAACAAGGATGAACAGAGAGAATGGAGAAGGAAACTTTTTGAAGAAGTTGCAAACGATGTAAGGGAGTAAGAAAGGGCAAGTTTAAATACCTGTCTTTTCACTCCCCCCACCGAGGCCCAAAAAGGTAGGAGAGAGCCCATTTCGTGGATCGTGCCACATGGCCAAATCGTGGGGATAGCCAGGCGAAATTTTGAAATTCGAAAAGGCGCTCATTATTACATTCCCCCTTTTCGAAGCGTAGCCTTGACGTGTGTCAACCAGGGGAAACCCTAACGTCACCTTAGGCAACTGAAAATACAGGAGACAAGACTGAAGGCACAAGATCGAATCTCACCACCAACACAAGCTCGGCACAGGCTTTTCAAGCCTCCACTAGCTTGGGGGGCTTGTAGGGTTAACCGATCTGGAATTCACTAGACCGATCCGAGTCATTCCACTCACGACAAACGTCCCAACGGTTCGAAGGCTTCTCGCCTAGTACTCGGACCAACTACAATAGACATGGTCGTCAACCGACCGTAAAACTGGGCCGACCTCTAGCAGGTCCCCGGTAGGCCAGCAAGATAGGGCCGCTCGGTACTCGATCCTGTGCTCTGATCTAAAACCACCCCCTCATCTTGCACACGGCTTAGACATGAGAACGGTACATGCTGAGTTGTCCAGGCTCTGGTACACAATGTTGTGCTGTCTATCCTCTAGAAAGCCACATATATTCACCAGATACTCACAGAGCCTAACGTCAGAATGGTAACTCTAAAGGGCCTCAATACAGGCCCACACCTGCACACCCCTATAAAAGGCATAATCATGCCTTAGGGTTAGGTAGGTTTTTCTCATCTCTATGTTGACACTTTGCACACACTTCTGTTGACAGAGGGAGACCCTAGGTATTCCAACTAAATATTCAGATATATTCCATAGCCGTCATACATCAAACCCTGATCACATTCAGATTTCAGGACCACTAGTCATTGATCTTGAGGTCCCCTAGGTCAGGGACATTTCCTATTTTCCTGATCCACTACAAATATAAATTAGGGAACATAAATGACAACTTAGTCTAAAAAAATTCATAATACATTATAGCCATTGTTTTGATTCACCAATGAATGTGTAGTATGTCTATTAGTCTAATAGGTCAAAAATAAGACGTAAAAAATATTATTTTCTATTGTAAAACTAAATATCAAATACTTTTGAAGTAATAGACTTATATTCTTATATATTTTTTCCAAACTTTTTTTATTTTCTTGTTAGTAAAATTTTGAAAAGCCAACAAGAATAAAAAAACAAACCTTTGATATTTTGTCTATCAAATCAATCAATCATAAAACTAATCATTTAATTATGCATCCTTAATTGATTGTTCAATCATGAATTAAAGAATAGAATTTTTAACTTTTTTATTCATTATTATAGCTTTGATTTGGGACAGTACTTTTTTAAAAGTTTCACTAACTTTTGAGATGGAAGGAAGAAATATTTCTTGTAAAAGGTATGAAATTAAGCAAATCTTTTTTAAAATTAACATCATATTTTAATATTTTAAAGCATTAGTTTATCATATGTTTTTACTCTATTAGCTCATTATCCATAAATAGAGTGTTAATATCCTCTCTACTTCATAAAGAAATCGATAAGATATCAACTACTGAATAATTTCTATATAATAAAGGTATATGTGCTAACAAGTGTATAAACAACTAAAAGTAGATATAAAATATTACAAAATACATTTTTTTTAAATTTTCGAGAGAAGAATAAATACTAACTTAGAATAGTTTTTCTTCTTAAAGTAACTTTAGGGCACTTGTTAGGGAGACCCAATAATAAAATAGTAAATTAAATGTTATTTGTAAAATGAGTTAATAGTTACATAAGTCTCCGAAAGATACTTGTGGAATCAGTTAGGTCCCTGAAAGATTTGTGGAATCTCTTAAACTCTTCAAATATCAATTTGGCGTCACCAGTCCCTCATCCAATTTCGTCAGGAATTTAACGGAATCCTACGTGACACGTTAAATGTTTTGTTGATTTCAATGCCACATTGGCATGTTAAGGAGGTGCTACGTTTGAACCAACAAAACATTTAACATGCCACGTAGGAATCCGTTAGGTCCCTCATGTGAGGAGTTACCTAACGTGATGTCAAAAAGATATTTGGGATTTAAGAAATTCAACAAATCTTTCAGGAACCTAATAACTCTAAAATGATCTTTGGGGTTTAAGAAATTCTACGAACCTTTTAAGCACCTAACTGATTCCACAAGTATTAACTCTTATAAAATATGATGACCTTTAGTTGAAGGAAATGAAAAAAAAAAAAAAAAAAATGGAGGATCTCGATTCTCCGCACGCAAAATTTACAAATCTCCCATGTTCTTTTGATAATTATTAGCATATGCATAAATTTCAGAACTTGATTACTACATTTTTTTTAAATATAAAGCCCTCTTGAAATTTTATTTTGTCTTTATTTATAAAGCACCATACCAATTTTCAATGATTATTTTTTTCCACAAACACCCCTATTTATTTAACACTTTTTAGATTCCCAATAATATTAATATGGTTAATTTTGAAATTACATATCAAAAGTTCACATTTCCAATACAATTAACTAAATTATTTCACTTTCTTAATGAACGTGAAATTCCCCAAAGAGGCTTTATATTTAGGGATGGAGGGAGTATCACTTAAGCTATGATAATTTTTTACTCCCTCCATTTCATATTTAGTGTTCTTAGAATTTTTGTCCCATGTTTGTATTGTTTTTTTTTTTTTTTACAAAATCCAATAATAATTAATGTTAATTTTCTATATACACTCCTATTTATCACACTTTTTTTTTCACTTCTAATATCTTTCTCTCTCTTCGATAATAATTATATGGGACCATTAGAATCAAAATACTTCAAATTCTTACATTATTTAACCACTCTTTAAAATCCGTGCATAACCTTAAAAACCACGGCTTATACTCCCTCTGGTCCTATTTATAAGACCTTTTTTCCAATTTTCTATAACATTTAATTACTTATTTCCACTAACACCCTTATAAAATCAACACTTTTTAGAGTTCCAATTACAATTACAGCGGTATTTTTGAAAAAATATATCAAATTTTCACATTTTCAATATTACTAACAAATTTATCACTCTCCTTAATGGAAGTAAAAAACCCCAAAATGGTTTTATAAATAGGACCGGAGGGAGTAAAATGGAAGGAGCATTTTTGTATGCTTAGGTCTCCGAGAGAGTAAAAATCAAAACTAACTCCTTTACTTGAGTGTAGTAAAAAACTACATGCATTTGCCTTATATATCTATCAAATATATTTGTGCATTACATGAATTAAATCCCAAACAACTTGCTTATCATGCATGCAGTACAAGGCTACATGTTCCCGTTATTTACAAGTTTAGATCCTCTCCATTTTTAAGCAATTGTGTAAAAAAAATTGGTGGCCATGTCGGTGTCTCAACTCTTCATGTGATACCAGAGCGAGCACACAAAAAAGATTACAGATGCTGCGCTTACTCTTCATCAATAGTTCAATGACACATAACCCAATAAAACGGTTCGTGGATTCTGTCATTGACACAGGGACACAGATTAGAGATGACAGTGCAATATGTACCAAGGAAATGGAAAAAAAAAAAAACAAACAAAAAGAAAGAAATGCGCCAAAAGCAACAGTTACATATAAAATAAAGGGCCATGCAGAAAAGTTGAATTGTAATAATGAAGCTAAGTCTTGCCTGTTCCTGAAAGTGAAAGTTTAGTTGCAGTAGGACAGTACTGAGTGCCAAAGCCACCTTTAGCCTTTTTAGCATACATTACCTCAATTATGAGAAAAACAGAAAAAGTGTGGTTTCAACAACGGTCTTGGATTCTCTGTTACAGAGATCTGCTGTGGGATTAATTGGAGCAATTATTGCATGAACCACGATCAATCATCTCAGTTCTATCTAAATCGTTGATTTGGAATATTATTTGAGAAATTTCAAAAAAGAATATTTGTAATTAATGTTTTGGATGAGATTAAGATAATTGGTCCTTTCCATACAATAATTTCTTTTGATGTGTGTCATTTTAGTTATTGAATTAGTCAATTTAATATATAAAATTCCTCCATCTCATATTAGTTTGACCAAGTACAATCCATTGTATGATTGTTCTTTAAAATTTAACATCGATACCAATAATATCAGCACAGCTGACACATAGTTGGATTATGATGTAAGATATTTTCTGTCGTGAGTATGGAAAAGTCTTTATTGGTAGAGGTAAAACCTACTTAGATGATCTCTACGCTTCGGAGGAGGGGATTAGTCTTCGGCTATACTTGGTGCACATAAAAAAAATGTAACATTGATGATTAAAGTATAAAATTGGTCTCGCAACATGTTGCAGCAGTAGCAGAGTATCCATTTCTTCAACAAAATCTGTTGGACTTTGATACTTTAAAGAATCATATATAGTGAAGGAATAAAGGGGTACCTTCTCTACACGAGAATCTTTCTTTTGCTTTTCTTTGTGAAGCTATAGCTGAGTACTGACGGTGATGAAATGTCGGTTAGTGAGTTAGTTCAGTGTGGGAGCTTTGGCACTTTCATTTGCTTTCAACCTGTGTTACTAACTTGTGTCGGTGTGAGCAGAGAAAAATTGACAACTGGCTGGGAAAATGGTTTCTACTTCTATAAGTCACTAAGATTTGGAAATTTGTTATATATGAGTGTATAGTTGAACAACTTTTGGATTTTGTTCAATTGGGTGGATTGCTAGTTCTAGAGGTATTTAAGATTTTAGTTTCTTTCTTATTTTTCCTATTTTTTCATTTTAGTTTTTGATTTAGCTTACAAGTCCTTAAGATTTTTAATTCGGTACAAAGAATGCGATGAAATGATAAGTTTTTCAAATTTGCAATCTAGGTTGGGTCCAATTCTGGTTTTTGTAGGGATTCATTGGGAGTTTCTGATGCTGGTAAATATCTGCAACTGCAATAATTAGATTTTCTTGGTATTGGTTAAAAAAGAAACCACTGCTCCACACCCATAGCACTGACATTGATTTGTTAATTCACTTAGTTTAAGTGGTTCTACTTTTTTTGTGGTTGATTTTTCATGAAATAGCATTCTTTTGACCTTCCAAGGCTTTCAACCTTGAATACATTTTTCTGACGATTAACTCGAAATACTTAGTTCATTCACACTATGAATTGTACGAGTAATGCTTTAATCTTGATTAATTTAATTCCACATTTTCTTGCTGCTTTCTTATGCCTGATTAAATTATCATGCCTTCTTCTAATTGCAGGGCTTCTGCATGTGTTCTTCATTCTTGGAGACCAAGCTAGAAGATTGCACTCTAGACCATACATTTACTCGAGCACTTTCTACAATATAATTAAACCTCTCTCCTTTATTGCATATTTTAGCTATGTTTCAGTTCCTGCATACCTTTCCAATGGCAAATAGATCCAATCATTCAACGCTTCTAGTTTTGGTTACAATTTTTCTTTCCATCTACCTTTCGGAGCAACTTCAATCCTCCCAGTCTAAGATCCTTCTAAGAATTCAACAGCAATTGAACTTCCCTGCTGTTTTAAGCAGCTGGAATAAAAAAATAGACTTTTGCAATTCAGATTCCAAATCTTCTCTTACTATTGTGTGCTATGAAGACACCATAACTCAGCTGAACATAGTAGGTGAAACAAGAGCTCCGCTTCTTCCCAGGAATTTCTCAATAGATGCCTTTGTCTCAACACTGGTCAGGCTTCCTAGTCTAAAAGTCCTCACACTGGTTTCTCTTGGTATATGGGGTCCATTGCCTGGTAAGATTGCTCGTTTGTCTTCGCTTGAAATAGTTAATGTGAGTTCAAATTTTCTCTATGGTGACATACCTCAAGAGCTTTCAACACTCTCATATCTTCAAGCACTCATTCTTGATGACAACATGTTTTCTGGGCATCTTCCTAACTGGCTGAATCCGGCCTTGACTGTGTTGAGTGTGAAAAATAATTTGTTCAATGGTACTCTTCCGGATTCGCTTGGTCGTGTGGAGAATCTGAGAATTCTATCACTTTCTCATAATCATTTTTATGGATCGGTACCTGATTTGAGCCGTTTGACGAATCTCCAAGTGCTGGAATTGGATGATAATGCTTTCGGACCGCAGTTTCCTCGGCTTGGTAACAAGTTGGTTACTCTAGTGCTAAGAAACAATAAGTTCAGGTCTAGTATTCCTGATGAAGTGAGCTCATATAATCAGCTTGAGAGACTTGATATCTCATCAAATACATTTGTTGGGCCACTCCAGATAGCAATGCTATCACTCCCTTCTATTACTTATCTGAACATTTCTGGAAACAGACTATCAGGGATGCTTTTTGAGAATCTGTCTTGCGGTTCTGTACTTGAATCAGTAGATTTATCCTCAAATCTTTTGTCTGGAAGCTTACCGAAATGTTTAATGCGAAATTCCAATGATAGGACTGTCCTGTATGCTAGAAATTGCCTAGAGGAGACAAATCAAAATCAGCATGAACAATCCTTTTGCCACACGGAAGCTATAGCTGTTGGAATATTACCCGAGAGAAAGAAGCACAAACGGGCATCTAAAGCAGCCATTACTCTTGGGATAGTAGGTGGAACTTTTGGAGGATTAGCACTTACTATGCTGTTTTTCTTTATTATTAGAAGAGGAAACATCAAAATCAAAACGAAGAATCCTCCAACAAAATTAATATCTGAACATGCAACTTCTGGATACACCTCCAAGTTAGTCACCGATTCAAGTAATTCTCATTCTCATACTGATATGCACTCACATTCCCACGTTTGTGTCTGCATGCTCTAACTACATTGTACATTTTTATGCATTTCTCTACATACATAGCATTTGGAAAAATCTCAGACATATGGAAATGTGTTGTTGGCTGGTGCAATGAATCGTTGGACTTTGCACCACAGGTTATATCCCATTTACATGGTGAATAGGATTTTCGTATAGCCAAAAATACTGAAGTTACATTCACTTAAACAAAAGAACATTACTGGAGTAACATTACTGCCTTCCCAGAGCCTTTCATCAACGGAAGTTGGTTTTTTAAATCAGAAATCCGCTGATAGCATATATTGGAAAATTGGAACTATTTTAATTTGAGGAATACTCATTTTCATTGCTGAAATATATTCATTAATTGGTGGACATAGGGAAAAGTTGGACTAGTTCATCTCTAGATATAGTTCAATAGAATGTTCCTCACTTTCAAACCACACGTTCTAGGACTTCTTCATTTTTTTAATATGATAAATGAAAAACAGATGTTGTAGCTGGTAACTAGTGGTAAGTTATTAGAAACTTGGAAGAATAATTGATCAATTCATATTGATGTATGCTTCCAAATCATTAAATGACAATTAACCACAACCATTTATTTTCCTTGAACTTCAGGGCATATACCTCAACCAATGAAATTTGGAGCAGTTGGCCTGCCACCATATCGAACTTTCACATTGGAAGAGATCGACGAGGCTACAAAGAATTTCAACACAGGTTCTTTTATGGGTGAAGGTTCTAAAGGGCAGGTATGCCACTTGATTTAACTTTTTATGTCTGTGGAGGAATAGTTATTTCAAATCATGTGGTTTTAGTAAATATGCTCATGCACTCATGGATTTAATAGATAGGTTCAGCTGAAAGAAGTGAGGGTGTAGTAAAATGTTATGTATAAGCTGAATATGTAAACTTTTGTCAGATTAATTTTTCCATGCCCATATTTGCTTTGGCCACTAAATGATCATGACATAATATAACTATAACTCAGTTTAGTCCAGGTTTTCTTCCCTTCAACCTCCAGTGGTATGATAGCCACAATTCAACTACTTAACCTTTGGACCTGATGTTTTAACTAGAAATTGCAATTTTATATCTTTAACATTTATTTGAGAAGTGTTTCATTTTAAAAATATATAGTTTTTCTGTATGCTTCAGATGTACAGAGGTCAGCTAAGGGATGGATCACTTGTTGCCATTAGAAGCATTAAAATGGTAAAAAGCCACAGAATTCAAGACTTTATGTACCAAATAGAGCTGCTATCGAAACATAGACATCGTCATTTAGTCAGTGCTCTTGGACACTGCTTTGAATGTTATTTAGATGATTCGAGTGTCAGCAGAGTATTTCTTGTCTTTGAGTATGTACCAAATGGCACACTCAAGAGCTGGATCTCAGGTAATTCATAAAAAAAACTAGTTTCTAAAATTGAAGAGTGTAAAAATGGTATTATATTAATAATAACTAGAAAGAATGGATAATGATATTTCACAACATTAAATTCCATTAGTAGTAGTTGCAAGTCATTTCTTTGCTTCAGTGATTTTTTAATATATATCACATTCATGAAGTTCTAACTTTGTATTTGAGGAGCCAGTACCATTAAGGTTTCTGTTACACTAGTTACTATTTCACTTATTATGAATTTATAAATAAAAATTGAGACAATAATGCCATTTCTTTTATATCTACCTTAACATGTTATTTGGCAGATGGGCATTATAGAAAATCCCTGAGTTGGACTCAACGCATATCAGTTGCAATTGGAGTAGCAAATGGCATCAATTTTTTGCATACAGGGATTGTCCCAGGTGTATATTTAAACAATCTGAAGATAACAGATGTTTTACTTGATCAGAACTTTGTCGCAAAAATAAGCAGTTATAACGGACCTTTGTTATCTAACATGGAAACGGTATGAAATATGTTCTCTTTTATGAAATAACAAAGTAATGTTTTCCAAGTATTTTAATTTGGTTTTTTATTTGAGGAAAAAAAAGTCTTTTGTTAGTCTTTACCCTTGCTTATCCGTGCAGGTTGGGAGCGAAAACCCTTCAGGTGGATTTAAAGGTTCTAGCATTAGGAAAAGGTATGTGATAGAAATTATATGTAGTTTTGAGGAACATGCACACGACTTCTGTTAATGAAGGTGGGGACACATCATAATGTTACTTTGCATGCCATAGCCATATGATATGAATGGAAAAGACTGATCACAAAGTATGACAGCCGTTTATTTACTGAATATGTGTTTTGTTTTGCAGTGTAAAACATGAAGATAAGTCTGATATTTATGACTTTGGAGTAATACTAATGGAACTCATTTTAGGAAGGACAATAAAACCAAGCAATGCAGACACATTAAAGGATCTGGTAATAAAAGAGATTCTGATTTGTTCAATGTTTTCAAATTTTATTTTGTTGTTTTAATATTTTAATTAATTAGTCAAAAGTAGAGAAGTTAAATATGCATGATACACATGCAGCTGTGGAGCTAATATTATATATGATGTGATCAATATGTTGGATTTTGCGTTTATCTCTTTTCACATGACATTGTCATATAAAAAATTGACTGAGATAATCCATTCTTGTATTTATATATATATATATATATATATATATATATATATATATATATATTCATATACTCATAGGCACGGGGGAGGTTAACATGGTTATGGCTATCATAAAATTATAGAGATAGAGCTTATGTGCAATTTTTCTATTCAAAATATAAATTCTTTAACTTGAACTCTTCCAAGTATTTTCCTTTTTTGACATATTCTTTAAAAATCTTCCAGCTCCCTCTCTTCTCATAGGCTATCAATGTAATTGATTAGATTATTTATATATATATATATATATATATATATATATCAGCTTTCATTAACCTTGTTATGCTTTCATTAACAAGTGCCATAACTTCTTAGCAAGACCCTTCCATAAAAACCATTTGCAATTTTATGACTCTGCGTCCATGCAGTTGCAAGCAAGCATAACAGCTAATGATGAAGCTAGGAGGAGCATTATAGATCCAGCTATTCGCAATACATGCTTGGACCAATCATTGAAGACCATGATGGAGATTTGCACAAGGTGTGTGGTCAAAGAGGCAGAAGATAGACCTTCCATTGAGGATGTTTTGTGGAACTTGCAATTTGCTGCTCAAGTCCAAGATGCATGGAGATGTGACTCTCTAAGTAGTGATGGGTCTCCAATCTCACCTTTACCATCTCGACCAATGACCTTTCGTTAGTGTCAACTAGAACAGTTACAAGGATATTTTTTTAATTTGTGTTATATTTTGTTTATTCGATTGACCTTGTCTTATTTTTTGTTCCGTACATTTTTATATAGTAATTTTTGATTTTATAAATTTGTTAACCTAGCTTTTATACTTAATTGTGTTTTAACACTCTTAAATCTGATTGAAGAAATCTCAATTTGGAGGCCTGAAGTATTGTCATTTACCAAAGTGGATTGATATGCTTGAAATTGGCTGGGCGCTTACGGACTTCAGGGATCAAAGGCTCGAGTCCCAGTGTGGGACAACAATTCCTGGGGAGGATCCATACCGTTGAATCGCACAGTTCGCGGATCCGAGATGGATTAGTTGGACCAAAAAAAATGTGAAGCCCAGACACCACCTGGTTTTGCCAAAAATAAAAAAATAAAAAGAACACTTAAGAAGTCTAAATTAAAATTATAAAAAGGAACACTTATCATATAGCTTTGGAGGCAATGTACCATGGATCTAATAGTTTTATTATCTTGGTGATGAGACAAATAAAAAGCAATAACCAAAATATCCAAAGCTAGTAAAATGTTGTATTTGATCAATTAAATTTTGTTATCATACAGTTAAGACCACTGGTTTTGTAAAATTCTAAGCATATATATATATATATATATATATATATATATATATATATATATATATATATATATTCCATTTGCATAAATGAAACATTCTAAACTATAAGAAGAGAACCACAATCTGTGAAAAGGAAATCAGGTCCCCAAAACAAAGTGCAGGAATATAGATTATCAAAGTCTGCAAGTCTTTTTTTATCGAACTTTAAAAAATCTTGAAAATTCATCAGGAAACCATATGGAAGCAATGTTACATCTTACAAGGTCAATTTGTCAAAGTTTAGAATGAGTAACTTGGCTTCTAAGCCACAACTTATGCTACTGCTACAAGCCAGTAAAGCCCCAAACTTTGGCGGGAAAGGAAGTTATTGACAGCTATCAATAGAATCTATAAATGTTAAGGTATATGCACTATGCGGAAGCACAAGATACAAGATCAAATCAATTGAAGAATTAAAGAGAAGTGAATAAAATAAAAGGGAAAGATTAATATATTATATAAGAGAAGATAAAAATGTAATGAGTTTGAATATATGAAAATTATAATTAAGTCTCCTTATATAGGAGATAGAAATAGTTTAAAACCATTCAATGTACATGTGGTTAAAAACAAAGCGATATAATAACCATTGCAAACAATGGTTAGAAAATGATGGTTATAATAACCATATAATTTTTGGCTAAATGAATGAGAGCCACCCAACAATCTCTACCTTGACTCGAATTCAACAAGTTGCTAATTGCCAAATACAGTCCCTAAGGACACTTAAATACTATAGAGATCAACAAGTTCTAAGTAATGTTGGAACATAGCATATGGAAGTGTCTTAGTAAGCATATCTGCTGGATTCCCCAATGTATGAATCTTTTGCACCACAACTTCACCAACAACGACATTATCTCTGATAAATGATCGATGTTTCACATCAATGTGTTTGGTCTTGTCGTGATAACAATTATTCTTGGTTAAATGAATAGCATTCTGGTTATCACAAAACACAATAAGAACTTCTTGTGTTAGACCAAGTTCATTGACCAAACCTCGAAGCTAAATAGCTTCCTTCACAACCTTTCTTGCTGACATATACTCTGCTTCAGTCATAGACAACGCAACAATAAATTAAAATGTTGCTTTCCAGCTGATAGCACAATTACAAAGACTAAATATATAATTAGAAAGAGATCTTATTCGATCTAAGATCACCACCATAGTCTGAATCAACAAAGACTACAACATCATCCGTTGTAGCCTTGCTTTTGTCAAATACCAAGCCGATATTGAAAGTACCTTTTAGGTTTCGAAAAATCAATTTGACAGCATTCCAATGATCCTTTCCAAGATTATGCATATACCGACTCACCATGCTCACAACATAGGCTAAATCGGGTATAGTGCATACCATAGCATACATAAGAGTGCCAACAGCACTAGCATAAGGAACGTGAGACATATGCTCCACCTCTTCCTCTATCTCTGAGCAAAGAATATAGCGAATTTTAGTAAAAGTCCTGATAACACCATCATGGGTCTTGATTTGAATTTTACCTATTCTAGCAACTTTGAATTGAGCATCATTACCCATCAACACAAAACCATTATCAATAGGTTTAAAAGTGGAAAACAAGTTCCTATAAGGATACATATGAAAAGTACACACAGAATCAAGAATCCATTCGATTTTACTCCTTTTATTAGAACTGAGAACGGACCATAAAACATCACTATCAGAATCATTTTCAACATTTGTTCCTTCAGCGAAATGTAGAGGCTTTCCTTTTCCTTCCTGTTCTTGTTTTTCCTTTAAGATATAACAATCAGAAATATCATGCCCTGGTTTCTTGCAGTAATGACAAAATTTGCTGGATTTGTGGCCCCTAGATTTAGACCTGAACTTTCTATTATTGGTATTCCATTTTTCTTGAGGTTTGCCTTTGACATTCAAACCTTCACCCTTGTCCTCAGAATGAACTTCTAAATCAAGCTTTTCTTTGGACATTAAATTAGATTTAACATCTTCAAAGGATAATGTATCATTATTACCATACAACATTATTTCTTTGAAGTGTTTATAGATGGAAGGCAAAGAGACAACCAACAAAACAACTTTATCTTCATATTCAATTTTAATATCCATATTTTCCAAATCCATAATAATGGAATTGAATTCATCAAGATGAGATTGAATAAATGTACCTACAACCATGTGGATTGTGTATAAGCGTTCCTTGAGACGAAACTTATTTGCGAGGCTCTTGGTCATAAATAATGTTTCTAACTTTAGCCATAATCCCGGGGTGGTAGTTTCATTTGCTAACTCACGAAGAACCTCCTTGGACAAGCTATGTTGCATTGCTGAAAGCGCCTTTTCATCCAATTTGTCCCATTGCTCATCAGTCTTAGAAGCCGGTTTCTTTGACTTCCCATCTAAAGCTTTCTTTAATCCATTCTGGGTAAGAACGACCTACATTTCGACACGCCAAATAGAAAAGCTAATTTTGCCATCAAAATGCTCGATGTAAAATTTAGTAATGGTTGACATATTTAAACTCTCAATTGAATAAGTTCTCTAGATACCACTTGTTAAGGTATATTCGCTATGCGGAAGCACATGGTCAAACCAATTGGAGAATTAAAGAGAAGTGAATAAAATAAAATTGCCAAAATGAATGTATTATATAAGAGAAGAGAACAATGTAATAAATTTGAATATTGAAAACTATAATCAGCTCTCCTTATATAAGAGATAGAAATGGTTTAAAATCATTCAATGTACATGTGGTTAAAAAAAAGCAATATAATAACCATGGAAAACGATGGTTAGAAAATGATGATTATAATAACCATATAATTTCTGGCTAAATGAATGAGAGCCACCCAACAATAAACTAACGGTAACTAACAGACTATGGAATTGATGTTGTATCAATATCTTCCCCTTTAGAAAATACTTTGCCTAAAGGATCAAACAATGGATACTTTTGTTGGGTACCAGAGTTATGGAAACAATATCACACAAATAAAATAAAGTTGGGAAAAAATAGGAACTGACACAAATATTTTACGTGGAAAACCTTTTGGGAGAATATCACAAGCCAAGAAAAAAAGGTTTTCACTAAGTTGTGAAGAGTTACAATATCTCTCTAAGTACAAGGAGAAAACAATGACATCCTCTCTTGGACTAGGAGAATACAATTCTCTCTATATAAAAATATACGAGAAATATTAATACACTACAAGTATTTTAAAATGGGATATATTTAATATATTGTGTTTGGGATTTTTGGGATGGATTGAACGAATTACTAAGACCTCCATTTATAGAGTGCCTTAACACTGAGGTCCACCAATCATGCAAAGTGGTGCGTGTGATTTTTTACCAAAGAGGCAGAGGAATTCGGTGTCTTCCTTCTCTTCTACTTTTGGTGCCTACTTCAATGAATTTTGGATTAATATACTTAGCAAAAAAATGGCATAATTCATATTATCTTATTTTTATTTTGAATTAAATTAAGACATTTGACCTAATAGACCCACCAATCAAGCCAATGGTAGATGAGTAGGTTTGGTTCAAGTCTCACAACCAAAAAGTCTAATGCCCGGACTGACCTAACCCAACCAAGTTTGTTTAATTCGGGTCTATTTGATATGAGGGCCACACATACCTTGATTTTTCATGAATGTTTTGTTAAGAATGCCCAAGTCATTCATAAAAAGAAACTCGATCATCTCACTAACTTACACTTTGAAGTGAACCAGTACCAAATCCAAAACTTGATCTAGATCATGATTCAAATATACTTAGGATACATGGCCCCATTCGGTCCATAACTAACTATTCCTAGAATACCCTCCCAAAATCAGGTCCATTTTGGTTCTAAATACGATTCCATGTGAAAATATAGTCATTATCAAATAATTAATAATGGGATCATAATGATATTTTAAACAATCCTAAGATAACATTTATTAATAAGATTATCTCGGTAAATTATAGTTATGTCTAACGAGATTATTCACAATTTAAGGAAAAACTATATTAACAGGTGCACATCATACAAGATATGATAACATAACAAGATTAATCTTTAACCTCAACCAGATCAAGTAAAGATTATGAAAGGAATGAGAAGCTTAAGTACCAAGAATTGTGATTGTGATACAAAACCTTCGAAATTATAAATATCAACATCTAGGTGCATTGTTGCAAACCTTAATCTTCCACTTACATGCACCCCTATGTCAATTGAACTACATTCTTTTTTTTTTTGAAGTGGACTACGTTCTTATTGGCATGCTTACGAAATAATAATCTTTGAGTTATTTTAATGAATTTAGCTGAACATAATTGTGGGATGTCACCCTTTATAAAAAAAGGTTCATTCTTTACATTTATTATGTTATCTTATTTATATTAAAATATTCGTATTTGTTCTTTGTTTTACTATACCATAACACACTTTAAAGTTAGGTCTAACCATCCTTTAATTAATATGATTATTTGGTCTCCTCCCACGTTCAACGCAACTTGTTTTTCAATATATACACTCAAAGTCAACATTATTTAAATGTGCACAGTTTTAATTTTCAAATAACTTGCCCTTAACTTTTTTTTTCTACCCGTTGGAGGTCCTTGTCATGTCCTAATATATGACATTAGAGTGTTAGCTAAACCTTTTGGTTGGAACATGTGCAAAATGCAATAAATGACTTTTATACTTCAAATCACAAAAGGTGGTGTTACGATCAATGCTAATTGAGAAAGAATAAAAGATATAAAACCCAAAAAAGCCAACAAATAAATTTTATCCATAATATTGGAACGTTTTTGTCCAAGATATATACAGAGGGAAACAAAATCCAAATGAATGGTCATAATCATCTTCCAAAAGCATTTTATTCGAAACATATGTCCTCATCCATAATATCAAGTGAATGACTTTTATCAAGATTAAATATTAAGAAATAATACCTAGTAAAACAATTCCAGAACCAGACTCTATCAAAAATCAGTTGTTAACTGGGTGTTAATACCATGTAAAAGGATTCCATTGTTTTATAAAAAAATGTTTGCAAAAAAATTTCAATTATTAACTTGAGTAGGAATGCCTCCATGAGTTGTTCCCATATGTTTGATGGGGTTCTGTTTCAATGTTTGGAACCAAATGTTGGTCATTCCTGTTAAAATTAGTGAAAAGGCTTTGCACATCGTGTTCGTGCTACAATGATAGAAATCTATGGCAGTTTGAAGTCGGTTCATGTTGCGTCGGGAGTTTGTCGAGCCATCATACTCATATAGGTTTGTAGGGTTAACTTGTGTCATTCCTCAGGTTCTTTATTCTGGAGCAGGCTCTTGCCGAATTTCCTTGTACACCAAAGAATCTTTGTAGATGACCGTTCTTTGATCTTCTCAAATATTAGATGATCAGATTATTGATTTTAATATATATAGTGGTATGTTTATCTTAAACTGAGATATAATATTGTTGATACATTCTTTTATGTTTATATCTAATATAGGATTTATACAATATTTTTTGTCCATATTCTCATCATAGTTAATCAGACAATAAATCCAACCATTAAATGCAAATAACAACTTACATAAGGCCTCATGTAGGACTTTCATTAGGCCTACAAAAGTTGGAGGTATATGACTTTTCATGATGCCTTTCAAGGTTGCTAAGAGGTAAGTTCTAGGCAAAAGGTCATTGTGGGTCATATGGCTAAATTACCAGTCCAAATCAATTTTTATAACCACTTTCATGTGTGGTTTCTAAAAAAATCATAGTGCTAATCTTAATTTTGATTAATATACTTAGCAAAAGGTACGAAATCATTCATATCATATCATCTTATTTTATTTTACTTAAATTAAAAAATTTGACCAAATAAATTTACCTAAATAAAGCCAATGGTAAATGAGTTTGATTTGTTCAAATCTCACAACCAAAACGTCTAATGTCCAAACAAACCTAACCTAACCAAGTTTGTTTAGTTCGGGTCTATTTCATATAAGGGCCACACAAATATCTTGAGTTCTCATGAATTTTTTTCTAAGAATGCTCAATTTTTTCATAGAAAAAAACTCCATCGTCTCATTAATTTACACTACTTTGAAGTTAACCAGCACCCGAATCCCAAACCCTATCTGGATCATGATTCATAGATACTCATGATACATGGCCTTACTCGCTCCATAATTAACATTGTTTGGAATGCCATCTTGGAATGAGTCCCATTTAAATTCTAAAATCCACTCCATGTAAAAATATAGTTATTATCAAATGCTTAATTATTGAATCTTTATAGGATTATTAACAATCATAAGATACTAGTTATTATAATGATTATCTTAGTAAATTATAGTAATATCTAACAAAATTAGTCACAAAATTAGGACAAACTATATCGACAGGTGAACATCCTACATGATATGATCAATTCTTAACAGGATAAACCTGAAATCTAAACAAGATCAAGGGAAGATCATGAAGAAGAAAATTAAGTACCAATGAATCAGGATCGTGATACAAAACCACAGCGATTATTAATATCGATATCTTGGTGTTGTCGTTAACCTCTGTAACATCCTACCTTTTTAGCTTAAAATATAATACTTTTGGTTTGTGATTTAATAATAAAATTCTTGGGGTTTTATAAAAATTTTGGGGGAGTCTCGTTTAAAATATGGACTTTTCCCAAGTTAAATTTATACCTGTCAAGTCCAGAACAATTTATATAAACAAACTTATAATTACATTCTTGTGGTTGTGACATACTTTAGAATTCATTTAAAAAGAAGATATCTTTATATCCTTCATAACCACTAGTACGTTCCATAAACTAAAATTTCATATAAAGTCCTTCTTACACTACAAGAATAGATTTAAATGAAAATATACATTTAATATTTAAATACAACTTTGTTTGATGAAATGGTGATACACTATAGGATCTTAGAATGGTTGTAGTGTAAGTGAGACCAAAATGGTCACAATGAATACAATACTCTCTTTCGATGAGAGTGTACATTCTCAGCATAAGGGTATGTAAGTCTTTCTCCACGGTACCTAAAATGGTCAACTTAAGGGGTGAGTAATTTGAATATGAATTAAGGAAAACACTTAAAATGAAAACGATGGTATCGAAATGTAGTATCTGAATATGTGAAAATACAATTTTTATTTTGACATCAAAAAAAAAAAATTCTGTACAGTAGGAAAAACAAATTGTTGGTATTTTAAACTTAGGAAAAATTATTTTGGAGCCTAAAATAAATTATTAGACTATAGAATATTTTTATAATTATTCGGATGCTCATTGGCTGCACCGTCCAGAGTTTATTATTTTTCTAATTGTTTCTGAATTTTTCTAAGTAAAGGCTTTATTATGATTGGTTGTTGAAGAGGTGAATTCAAAAATGAGCCAATGAAAATTTTTCTCCTCATTTTGGGTCAAGGGTGCCGTCCAAAATTATGAAGGAAAGAGGGAGATATTTTGTTCAGCAAATTACTAGAAGCATCTTGGAATTAAGGCTTTAGTTTTTAGGAAAATCATCATTAATGCAAGTGCATGTTCCAAAGGATGAAATTGATTTTTTTTACCCATTTTTGTTGAAAGGGGGCGTGTATCAGACTTAGAGAGGGGGAAAAATATTTTCACTTCACCTATAAATAGATGCATAGCTTCATCACTTTTTCACACACATGTTACAAGCATTCTGAGAGAAAAAAATTCAAAAGAGAGACTTTGAAAGAGAGGGGTGGGGCGTGGCACTCTTGAGGGGAGGAAGGAAAATTTTTCATTCTCATTCTTGAAGATCACTTTGCTTAAGGAAGAAAGGTAACCCTAGAACCTATGTTTTACTTTGTTGTAATCTCTTATTTCATTAATCTTTGTTAAATAAAAATCTCTCTTCTATGGATATGAATTATAAACTAAAATCTCTAAATACTTGTTGATATAGATTTTTGAATTATATGAATGATGTTATTAGTCATATGAACAAAGAATGAAAAGGGACTCAAATGAGGTTTAAAGAAATGTTCCATTTCCCCTTTTTATTCAATGTGATGACCAACTTTTGATGATGATATGGGAAATAATATTCTGGATTTTAAGTAATAAAAGTTATGTTCTTAAAACTATTTCTATTTCATAAATTCTAAAATGCAAGTTTTTAAATTGTTTGTGAATTTTGTTCATGTTCATATGAATAAGGATTAAAAAGGGACTTATTGTAACACTCCGTAAATTCCTCGTATTAATTTAAAATACTAAAGAGATTTGTTTTTGAGAAAAGTATTTTTGGAAAGAGTATTTTCTTAAATAAATCTCCTAACTCACGTTTTTAAAATAATGAGTGATTTTAAAAGGAGGATTTTTCAAGAAATACTATTATGATTTTTAAAGTTGATTTTTGGAAATGATTATATGACTAAAATTCTTCTAAAGGAATATTGAGTTCTTCCATAAGAAATTATTTAATGAAAGGGTGATTTGATTTCTAAAAATGTGTGTTTGATATTTTTGGGTGTCATTGTGATTCATATGTATGAATAAATTATTTTATATGAGTATATGCATATGTATATTCGGTTTTGTATATATGTATGTATGCCTAGGATCATGTGAAATTTAATTAGTGAAAAGTATATGATGATAAATGCATGAATGTATGATATGTGTGTGCATGAGTATGTGCCGTGTGTGTATGTATAGAAGTGAGCCTAGAATTTTCCTAAGTTGTAATCAAAAGAACCAAATCCTAACTAAGTCCCTAACTAAATCCTAACTAGATAGAAGAAACCCTAATGGAGGACCAAAAAGTCTTAAAGCCTAGAATGACCCTAAGTACCTTATGTTCCCTACATTGTCCCCTTAATTTTGCTAAACACCACCCATGCAAAGTTTTGAGTTGTCAAAACTACCCCTCCCACTTGCACCATAGCCGAATTAATTGAGGACAAAAGAGTAAAAGTCCCATGCTTTAGTCCTTGTCTATATATGGCCGAATGGGTGAAGGGATGACCACTTCATTTCTTCATTTCCACCCTTCATTTCTTTTCATTTCCCTTCACTTTCCAAACACATTGTTGAGAGCAAATACCAAAGCTCTCAACACATAGAAAATAGAGGGTGAGGGCGTGAGCTACAAGGAGAAAGGAGGAGGAAGATCTAGCAAAAAATCTAAGTTTTCTTTGAAGATCCAAGACCTTAGAAGCTTGAAGATCAACCCTTTCTTGGTGGGTAGTTCAAAAATTATGAAGAAAGTTGTAATAGTTTAGATTTTTCCTTTTGATCTTGTGATTTTTCTTTCTTTTCTTCTTTGCATGTTAATTCCCAAAATCTTAAATGATGAGTACAAGTGTGTTTGTACTTGATCATGGATTTTAAAGTTTAAAGCAACTTATAAATGTCTAACTACCGGATTCCATAACTCGTTTACGAATTTTCATGAAAGCTCTTAAAGTTTTCAAGTTAGATCCTAAAGACCTAAAGATTTGTTGAAAATTTTGTAAAGCTTTAAGTAAATTTCTTTGCATGTTTTCTAAGTTTTATTTATGCTTGATCTTGAACTTTTCAAAGCTAAAAACAACTTATAAACGTCTAAACAACGGACTCTATAACTTGATTAAGTTTTTCATGAAAGATCTTAAATTTTTTTCAAGCAAAATCTTTTAGATCTAAAGATTTGTTGAGATTTTTGTGGATCTAAGGTAAAGTCTCTTTGCATGTTTAAATTCTTACTTAAAAACGTGATTTGTGAAGTGTTTATGAGTCTATTTGATGAGTGAATAAGTGATCTAAACTTGTTTAACAAAAAAGTTAAAACTTTTGGTGTTGCATGTTAGTTTGGTGATTGTTAAAGAGGACCTAAGTGGTTTGAATGCTTTGATTTTAACTTGGATATTTTTCTAAGCTTTGATCCTTGGTTTTCTTTTCAAATAGGCTTTGATCTATTGTTTTAACCTTGGGAAAGATTTGATTCTTGCCTTGATTTTCAATAGCTTTGATTTTTAAGTCCTTCATGTGATTCTTTTTTTGCTCAAAAAGTCTTGATCATGGTTTGCATGTAACGGTTTTGAAGAGAAAGTAAAGAAAAACAACTTTTGCAAAATGGTTTTACTTTGATCTAAATTCATGTGTTTGAAAGTTAAAGATCTAAGTTTTCACTTGATTTTGTTGATGAGTTTTCGGTCAAGCTTTGAAAAACAAAAAGGTCATGATTGTTTTTCATAAAAGATTCTTGCATGTGATTCTATTTTACTTCAAATGAATTTAAAAGCACATGCAAAAGAAAAATAGAAATGAAAATATGTTTGAAATGACCAAGAGGTCACGGTTTTGTGAAGAAAAAGGGAGTGGTATTTTTCTAAAACCATGTGTTGGAAAGTGCAAGTTTTTGATTTAGTACTTTAAGGCTTTTGCATGTAGAAAAGTGCATCAAAGACTTTGTTTTTCCTATGATCATGATTCGGCCTATACTAGGTTAAATAGGCTAGATTCTTTTTGCATGTAAATTTCTCATTGAAATAATTATGTTTTGTGACTTTGTTCTAAGAAAAATTTATTTAAAGTGTGTTGTGGATATTTGATTTCATTCGGTTTTATTTAGAAGTAAAGGAAATAAATAAATTAAATTAATCTTGTAAGAGTGTTGTGTTTAAATGAACATATGTGTGTGAGTGTGTGCTTATGTGCATTCCGTTGGAAGTAAAAGAAAGAGTAAATAAATTTGTTTCATGAAGAAGAAAATGGAGTTTAAGTATTTGAAATAAATCAAATTGATTTATGTGACTTAAATTTGTGGTATTCGACTTGCTCTTCTTGATTGCACTCGGCCACATAGTTTAAATGAGTCTAGGAAATTTAATTGCATGAAATAAAACGTACATGATGATTTTTGAAAAGAATGAAGTTGCTTAAAGTAAACGAAATACTTGTGCTTGATTTAAATCTTTGGTCCAATGTGGTTGTGAATTTATGTATGCCTAAGTGTTTGCGTTATGAACTATTTGTGAAGTTGTATACTTTCCTTGATGTTGATTTAATCGGTTATATACTTGGTGAAGTGTTAATTTCGAATTAAAGAATTATTTAAAGTGGAAAGTGTTTTGAAATGTTTTCGGAGTTTATCAAAGTGATTTTTATAAAATAACTCCTTGCTGTCCAGAATTATTTCAAATGGTTTCTGAACTATGAAAATATGATAAAATGATTTAAAGCAAAAGTTTTCAAGTAACGATTAATTTAAGAAAACCCGGATCAAAAACGATGCATTTTTCGGTGTTTTCAAACGTGTTTAAGGTGCTGTCCAAAACGGACCAGCACCCAAACTAAATAGTTTAAATAACTTTTCATAATGTTTTCAAATGATTTTTGAAAGTACTTAAGGTGTTATAAACATCCGAGTTGTTTGAAAGAAAACGGTTGTATCTTAAGTTTTTGACGAGGAATGAGAGGTGTTTAAGTTCCGAAAAAGATTTTCCTAATACAAGTTAATAACAAAAACGTATTTTATTTAGTACGAGGAACCTTAAAGACGAGGGATTGGGACAGCCGGCAGCACAAAGGATCTGAGGCGACGGTACGCATTAAATTGCTGGACCTTAGGTGAGAGAGAAGCTTTCCTAAGACACCGTGGTAGTTAGGTAATTTATTAGGACGTTCCGTATCATCTCAATGATCGGAACTAAGTTGTTCGGAGTCAGTAGTATAGTGGCAATTGTTTGTGTTGTGTGGCCACTTATGCGAAGGTGACAAATACCACAATGTTATTGTGTGATGTTGTGTGCATGCTTTTACTTATTTAATTATATCTGATGATACTTATTACTGTTGATTGTAATGAGTGAATGGCTGATGGACGTCTCTTACGTCCTGAATAAGGAAACGAAATTAATGAGCTGGAAAGTAAAGTTAGAAGTATGAGAAAATAATCATGATAAGAGACAATGAGAAAGGAATAATGATTGGAAACAAAGTATGTGCTGGAAAAGAAAGAAAGAATTGAGTTTGGGGAAAGAATGAAATGAGGATATTGAGAACGAGCCAGAGCTGGGAAGAGTGATGTTGATTGTTGGAACAAGGTGTGAATTGAGTGGAGCTGGGCTCCTTTGTTTTGGTTTTAGTCTGGGAACTAGTGTTCAGTTGAGCTTGCTCCTCCATTAGCGCTCAGCAAAGATATGTTTTTTGAAAAAAAAAAGTTTTTACAAAAATGGTTTTTGAAAAGCAGTTGTTGAAAAGGTTTTTGAGAAAAGCTATTTGAAGAGATTTTTGGAAAAGAGATTTCGTGAAAAATGGTGAAGAGAAATTTTTAGAAAAGGTTTGTGAAAAGAAATTATTTTGAAAATGTTTTGAACAGAAGTTCTGAGAAATATTATAAAAAGTATTTTCCAAGAAGTCTTTGAAAAGAAGTTTTGTGGAAGGATGTGAAAAGAGGTTTTAGAAACTTTGCGAAATGAGATTTTGTGAAAGTTTATAAAATGGCATTTGAGAAATTTATGAAAAGATTATTTTGAGAAGAGATTCGAAATGTGATGGTGGAAAGATGTTGAAATGAGATGATTGTGAGAAAGTTTGAGAAATGAGATTGGAAATCGTGATGTGATCCCAGCTCTATGCTATGCGAGAGAAAGATTGTGCAAATTAGTGGTCGGGACTCGTTGAAGGGTTTCATGAAGGACGGGCCGACCTTAGGATACTTAAAAAGATTTAAAAGACTTAAAAGACATGCGCGGTGAGGTATGAGAGTGCGAAGTAGTGGAGAGGAAGGAACCATAGGTATCTGCGGATACTTAGGAGGAGATTGCATTAGGGGAGGACGATGACGGTGAAACGTCAAGAAATCTAGAGTGTGTTTCTAGGCAGAACGAACTCCACATGTGGCGCACTAACGTGGTGGGGACTGGGTCTAATGCCGTGGCAAGTTCTGCGGGCCCACTAGAAACATATTGTCGCCCCCTAGATTGCAAATCGAGAACATTGAGAGGGACTGGAACGGGGCATTGTGTTTGCCACTGCGTGGACAGTGAGCCTTGTTATTATTGAAATGATTTGAGGACGAGATCCTCCTGGTCTGGGACCATTTATGTGTTGTGACAGCTGTCGTGCCCACGTGGTAAAGGTCCTGTACTCCTGTTTACTTCCGATTAGGTTGGATGGATGACCGAGGAGATGTAGACGTGAGTGATAGCCAAGAAAGAAATGAGTACCCGATGATATTTTGTAAGAAGAAATTATGAGTATGAGAAGGAAAAGGATTGAGAAAGGAAGAATGTTTATGAGAAGTGAAATTGAGTTGGAAAGATAATGAAAGATAAGGGTAACGATGATAAGACTGATAATAATGTGATAACATACCTGATCATTGTGTGTTTGTATGTTTTATTGTGTGATTGTATGGTCCTTTTATCTTGCCTTTCGTAATTCCACACCGTCGACGATTCGTCATTCGGATCGCTTACTCTCTCCTGTTCGTTGGCATATCGGTGCTGCTGGTATCTCAACGGGCAGACGGAGTATCAGATGGAAGTCACTGTACGAGGCTACAGGAACCACAAAGAGAAAATTCGGTAGGAGACTCGAGGGAACTCCACCACTCTCAATGGAGAAAAGCCGGAATCTATTAGCAAGGAGGGAGTCACAACAAGGAAAGGCATCATCTTCGAGAGCAAAGAGAGAACGCAAGAAGAAGAAGGAACTTCACCTAATTGTTTTCAATAGGATAGTGTGGTTAGACTAGATTGTGATGATTGTTGAGTCAAGGATTACCGATGTCATGAGTAATTGAGCTAAGTTTTTAATCTGACATGTGGAATACATCCTTATGCAAAATTAATTCATGTAAAGTTTTTTGAAAACTGTTAATATGGTTTTGAATCAAGTTCTTTAATGAAAACGATTGTTTCATGAAAAGAACGGTTTTCGAAACAACTCGGTTTTCGGAGAAGTGAATTGAAGAACATAAAGAGGTTTTTAATGGTCTTCAAACATTTCAATGATGATTTACAAAAAAAAAAAAAAATTGGCCTCATTTTTTTGGCAACTCTAATAAATAAGAAGTTAAATGTTTTGAATTGAGAAAATCGGGCTGTTACACTTATAAAGTGGTTTAAATAAACAAAGTTTCCCCTTTTTATTTCCTTATGATGGGCGAATTTTTGAGAAAGAAATAAGGGCATGGAAAATTTGATTTGCAATCATATAAAAATGTTTAAGTGATTTTTGAATTTTTTTTTTCAAAATGATTGTTTGAGGTTTAGTCATGAATATTTTTAAAGAGAAATAATCCTTTGATGAATAAACAAAACTTGATTTGGAAATTTTGCAAAAAAAATTTATTTTGCTCACTGTATAAACCGTGAAGTATATGGAAAAACAAATAAAATAAAATTTGTATAATTGTTGGATGTTTATGTGCATGAGTTATTCTTTGTTCTTAATAGTTAATAGCTGATTATAAGGTTTAAATGATTGATTATGTGAAAAATAATTTTGGTTACTGTTTTATTATGAAATGGCCGAATTATTATTTATATAGGGTAGGTATGTTGTTGTAATTTTTATAAGTATATATGTAATTATGTGGTGTTTATATCTTAAATTCTTGAAGTGATTTCATGAAATAACAATTGAAGAAATGATTTTTATAAATAATTAATAATTCTGGGAATTTATTTATATTCTAGAAAATTTTATTGGCATGAAGATATATGAATTACAATGATATTTCTATGTTTAATTATGATGTGCCTATGTGCCTATGTGTTTAGTGTAGTTTCTAGTGTGAAAAAGAAAGTTTTTAAGTGACTGAAATTATTATTTTTCTGGAAAATCAAGTTGTTGTCCAGACTTGATATAAATTAAAAAATGTGACTATTTTTGTAACACACCGATTCGGCAACTTGAAACTTAAACTCAAAGTAGTGAAAATTAGGGCCATTTTTTTTAAAACACAAGTGTGACACAAGATGAGAACATTCGGTTTCCAAAACATAGTTACATTTTAAAACTCATGCTCATGTTGCGTAAAACCTTTCAAGTTCCACACCGAAATGTCACAAGACACCGCACTTTGAAACCCGTTTTCAAAAACATCATTTTAAAAATAATGCCCATGTACTTGTTTCAAAACATCAATATTGAATAAAACATTTGCCGGGGTACAGTATGATAGAGCTAGGTAACTAAGAACTTACAATGGAGTACATTCCGCCAGGGAATTCCTAGCTTCTAGTCATGCTTCCTATTACTTGTCGTCTAACTCCGGACTTTGGTTGATGAATCCCACCACACTTCCGTTGCGCCATCTACCCGTTGCAATATCAGCGGTTGCCGATACGACAAGAAGGTAGGAGAGAGTCAGTGTTCCGAACACTAACGGGTTGACCTTGCGGTCATAGAGTAGATTCGAACAGAAAGACAGAAAGATAATAGAACAGAACAATAAAGCAGCATACTCATAGACATATATCATAATGCAATCACATCATCATATACACGTAACATGTTTAACACAAAACATATATGCACCACAACAATAGTATAATCATCATCATCATCATCTTAAATACAAATACTTTATTCAAGTCCTTATCATCACAATCCCAAAATATTTCTCATAAGCTTTCACAACTGTTCTCAATCCTTCTTTCCTCAAAATTTCCACACTTATTACTTATTCCAAGAATTTTCTCATCTTATAAATATTATTCGATGCTTAATGCTTTGATATACTTTTCTTTGAAACCTCTTTGTCTTTTAAGTTTTATTGTTTCGATTAGCATCAATGATGAGGGGGAAACATCATTGAGCTCACACACGTCTACATCTCCTCGGTCAACCACCCAACCTAGTCGGAAGCAAACAGGAGTACAGGACCTTTACCACGCGGGCACGACAGCTGTCACACAAACAAATGGACCCAGACCAGGAGGACTCAGCCTCAAATCAATCAATTCATATCATATAATCAAGGCACGCTCTCTGTGGTAAACTCGGCCATAAAGTGATGGACCTCGGGAAGAATACCCGAACCACGACCTCGGAGCAAGCCTCAAAGAGCCTTGACCGAGCTGGGGGGTTTATGGGGAGTTCGGCCTAGCCAGGTCCACCACATAAGCCCCCCAGCTCGGTCAAGGCTCTTTGAGGCTTGCTCCGAGGTCGTGGTTCGGGTATTCTTCCCGAGGTCCATCACTTTATGGCCGAGTTTATCACATAAGCCCCCCAGCTCGGTCAAGGCTATTTAAGGCTTGCTCCGAGGTCGTGATGTTCCGTCTCTGGTTGGCGCGTGTGAGCTGCAACCTTTTGGTTTGGCAGTGACGATGACATGAGCTTTGACAGCTGTCTAATTACTTAGACTTGGAATGACATTTACTTTTCTCAGGCATATGTCAGACATTCACGGTCTACGGAGCGTCATCATCATTGTGACGTTAATCGAGGTCCACGCTTTTGGTTGTTGCGAGCCACGTGTGTTGGTTCTTATGGCTCCTCACTGGGTTGGGCCTTCTGGGCCAAGCCCAATATTCAAAAAGAGAGGGAGGACGGTTACTCTTCCTTGTACTTTGACTAGCAAACTGTCTCTGTTGCATTTCCTATTGAACGGTTGGTTTATCTTCTCACTATACCCACGTTTCTTCTTCCCTGCGAATACGTTTCCAAGGCAAGGTTTGGTTTCAGCGAGACTTCCGTGACTTGTTCTTCCCTTCCTTCGACATACTCATTTCTTTTCTGCGATATACACAAGGTATTCTTCTTGCTTCTTCTTTCCTCATTCCTGGGTTTTGGTTTCTGCATTTGCGTGATTATTTGGGTGGGTTTTTTGTGGGTTTATCTGCGTAGCAATGGGTTAGTCATGCTTTTAAGGGGACGGTCTTTCTTGTGGGCACACTGAATTTTCTGGGGAATCTTTGGTTTAAAAGGTATTCGGAGTATGGTGGGTAGTGCTAGGGGCGTTTGAGTAAGCGCTTGTTCGGGTGGGAGCCAGAGGAGTATTTTCGTTGTTCTCCTATAGTAGCAAGGAAGAGGACGGCCCTTCTGGTATCAGATCTTCTCTTTTTTTTTTTTTTTTTTTTGGGGAACCAGGAGCAGTTCCTATTGAGGCTGTTCGGGGAGGAGCGCGGGGTACCTGTGGATGGGGGTTTTTTGTGGGGTTATTCTTCATGACCCATAGAACTGACATTCGAGCTTCCCTGTTCTTCCACAGGTACGATGCCTCCTCGGAAATGTGCCAGTCGTCCCGACTTGTACCCAGCTCCTACTGACGCCTCCCACTATCACTGGGTGGACGTTGAGCCGAAGGGGATCCGGTCTCAACTGGATTGCGATGGCTTACTCTTCAACGTGAAGGGGGCGATATTGCCCTGTTCCCAAGATCCTAGCGGGACTTCTTATGAAGTTTTGCCCTGTTCGGCCGACGACCGCATCTGCTCTCGAACCGACCCCGACTCTTTCTTCTTCTACGCCGACCTGATACATAAGCTTGGCATAACTCTTCCGTTTACGGAGTTTGAGATGGGCGTTCTGAACGAGCTGGGGGTGGCCCCTTCGCAACTGCATCCGAACACTTGGTCCTTCCTCAGGGCCTTTCAGAGGTACTGCAGGGCAAAGGGGCTGACATGTACCATTAAGCTCTTCCTTTGGATATACAACCCCTTCGTTGGAAACAAAGAGGGGGTGACTGGTCAGTTGTGGGTGTCCACCAAGGCTCGAGCTCACTATGGGCTTTTCGGATTATTCGCCGAGTCATGGAAACATTTTAAACATAGGTTCTTCAAATATAAATATGTCGGTAACGGGCGACCTTGGTTCCGAGATGAAGCGAGGCCAAAATTTCCTTTGCAGTGGACCCAAGAGTTTTTTAATCGACATCGTGACACACCCCAACAATGGTCGGGAGTGACTCTTGATGCAGCCGAGGCGGAGGCGGCTTTGCATTTTCGTACTGAATACCTTAGTCGAAAATCCCAGCTCGACGTTGGGGTATTCATGACTTGTGCGGATGACGTGGTTTTAACTGAGATCGGTAATATTTCTTGATGTCTTGTCTTTGTCAAGTCCTTTCCATTTATTTAATGTGCTTCTTTTTCTTTTCGCAGAGAAATATTGGTCCACCATGTCGGCAAGGGCTTTGAAAGCGTCCCTGGAGGCCCGCAAGCGGAAGAGGGGAGAAAATGTTTCCCGAGCAGCTACGGAACCTGCTGCTCGGCCGACACTGCCCGACTCTACTCATCCGACCTTCAGTTTCCTCGCCCAATCGCCGGCGACGAGCGCGGAGGTCGATAGTGCCGCTGATGCTCCACCCCGACCGCCTGTTGTCAAGAGGTCGGTCAAAGAAGCTGTTGTTAATCTTCCGGGGTATGAGCTGAAGATGATGACCGAGGGGTTAGCATTTCATCTGAAGAGGGCTACCAATCTCTTTAGCGTTCTATCCGAGTATGGAGATGAAGTAGCTGCAGGGATATCGACCGATCAAAAAAGGAGTCGTGCCGAAATCCAAACTGAGGTGGTCGAGCTAAGGACCGGTACCAGGGCCGCTGAGCAAAAGTTGGCCGATCTGGAGGAAAAACACCGTCAACAGGTGGAGGAGCTTCTCAAGGATCACGAAGCTCGGTTTGCGCAAGCAAGGGTTGAGGTGAAAGAAGCTGGCCGAAAGGAAGGCTTGGCCGAGATGGGACAAGTGGAGGCGAAGCTTGAGAAAAGGGTTGCTCAAGCTCTGAAGCATAAGGTAGCGGCGCATGAAGCTGATTTTAGTTTTGAGAAATTTGGTAACAAGATTTTTGCCGGAGCTGTGGAGCAACTTTTGCATTTAAATCCGGGCTTGAGGATCCGAGTTATTGGTGCCTCTGCTGGGTTCGGGGTTGAAGATGGGAAGCTGGTCGACTATGACAAGGACGGTGTGGAAGTCGATCTGAACCAACCCGAGGCGGATTTGCCGAACCCGTTGGAAGAGAAAACTGACGAGGAGTTTGATCCGAGTTCAGTTATACTGTCCGATGTGGAGGATGAGTTAGCGTAAGCCCCTTATGCTGGGCGGCCTATATTTTGTGCGAGTACTATGTTTTGTGTACAACAGCTTTTCATAGTGTAAACTTTGTTTGGATCATGCTTGTAGCACATTATAAATTTCAATGCAAGTTTTGTTTTTAACTTGTTGCATGCTTTATTTATTTTAAGCCTAAGGTTTAACTTGAAACCCTGTAAGGTACTATGAAATTTTGAAAATGTAAGTTGAATGTGAATTAAGAAGGAGTGAGTTTTAACTTGAATATCTCAGTAAGTGCAGTAGGCTTATAAGTGTCCTCTGAAAAGAGGCACTGTATATAAGGGAATACGGTGGGGAACTCGGATTACCCGTCTTGGCCGAGGTGGGTATCCTCAGCCCCGATGTAGAAGAGGTTGCTGAGTGAAGAGATGTGAAAACATTTCACTGCAAGCTGTACATCATCGGGTATCCCTTGTACATTGTGCATACAAGCCGGTCTCTTTTAAGAGATGTAAGCTGTTCGTAGCGCCATGCAACATTTAGGTGGCTAATGCTAAATGAGAAGCTAGTACGTACGTATGTAAGACTGTGGCACTTGAGAAAAAAAAAAGTTCTTTTCATTACTTAAAGGATCAGTACATCATTCCTTGCAAACAATGGCAATCTACCGAGGTGAGATTAACTGTAATATATTTTAAGTTTCGCGACGTTCCATGAGTTCTTAAGTTCGGAGCCTTCAAGAGTTTCTAGTCGGTACGCCCCAGAGTTTGTTTTTGAGATTACTCTGTAGGGGCCCTCCCAGTTTTGGGCGAACTTCCCGTCTCTTCGGTTCTTGAGGCCAATATCGGCCCTTCGGAGTACCAGATCTCCTACCTCGAACGACCTGGGCCGAACTTCTTTGTTGTGTTGCCTGGCTTGCCTTTCTTTTGCTTTCTTTTCTCGAACCGATGCCGCTTCTCGGACTTCTTCGGCCAGGATTAGATTTTCTTTGATCAAATTTTCGTTTTGCCCTGTGGGTCTCTCCCTCATCCTGAAGGTATGGATTCTTCGTTCAATGGGGATGACCGCGTCACAGCCATAGGTTAATCTGAACGGGGTTTCACCTGTAGAGGTCTAGACCGTGGTTCTGATTGACCAAAGGACCTCCGGTAAGAGCTCGGCCCATAATCCCTTAGCTTCCAAAATCCTCCTTTTTAGTCCGTCCACGATAACTCTGTTGGCGGCTTCAGCTTGTCCGTTGGTTTGGGGATGTTCAACTGAGGAAAAATGGTGGGAAATACCGAGGTTTTCTGCCAATATCTGGAAATTGTTGGCTGCAAACTGACTGCCATTATCGGTGATTAATGTTAGCGGGAGCCCGAAGCGAGAAACGACTTGCTTCATGAAGAATTTTTGGATTCTTGCCGATGTGATGGTGGCTAGTGGCTCAGCCTCGATCCACTTGGTAAAGTAGTCCACGGCTACCACTATGAACTTTAGTTGACCTGGTGCTGTTGGGAATGGTCCCACGATGTCCATTCCCCACATGCTGAAGGGCCAAGGTGATGCCAGGGAATGCAGCTCCTCAGACGGTTTCTGATGAATGTCACTGAAGAATTGGCATTTGGGACATCGGCGAACGTGGTCAATAGAATCCGCCACTAAGGTCGGCCAAAAATATCCAGCCCTTAGTATTTTTCGTGCTAAGGATTTGCCTCCGACGTGGTGGCTCCCAAACCCCCCATGAACTTCGTCCAATGCCTCCTGGGCTTCGTCAAGAGTGAGACACCGCATAAGAGGAGATGACATTCCTCTTCTGTAGAGGATCCCATCTATAACGACATACTCTGCCGCCTTCCGTCTTAAGGCTCTTGCTTCTTTCTGATCAGCCGGGACGATATTGTGTTCCAAAAACGACCTTATTGGGTCCATCCAGGTTGTTGAGATCGAGATGGTCATCACCACGCTCGGGTTTGAAATTTGCTCCTGAATTAGGCTTTTGTTGTTCCCTCCGCCCTTGGTGCTTGCCAACTTGGAAAGAACGTCGGCACGGGAATTGGAGCTTCGGGGGATATGGTTAATGGAGAATTTTTCAAATTCTAGAACCAGGGTTTTGACTTTAACTAAGTACTTTTGCAGAATAGGTTCTTTTGCCTGGTAGTCTCCGGTGATCTGGGACACCACCAACTGGGAATCGCTCAAAATTTGGACTTCGGATGCGCCGAGCTCCTTGGCCATGCGAAGACCAGCGAGGACGGCTTCGTACTCTGCTTGGTTATTTGAGGCGAGGAACTTGAATTTTAGAGAATATTCAATGCCGATTCCCTCTGCATTTTCCAGAATTACTCCTGCGCCCTCTCCTTTTTGGTTGCTTGATCCGTCAACGTATATAACCCAAGTGTCCGAGTTAGGGCTTGGATGGGGCTCTGTGAACTCGGACACAAAGTCTGCGAGCACTTGAGACTTAACCGCCTTCCTTGGTTCATAGGAAATATCAAACTCGGACAATTCTATCGCCCAAGCCATCATTCTCCCTGCGAGGTCCGGCTTCTGAAGGACTTGTTTTATAGGCTGGGCCATTCTTACGACAATAGGATGGCTTTGAAAGTATTGCCGAAGACGCCGTGCAGCCAGGATAAGGAAAAACGCGAATTTTTCCACTTTAGTATAGCGGAGCTCGGGGCCTTGCAAAGCTCGGCTTATAAAGTAGATTGGCAACTCATTCTTACCCTCTTCTCGGATCAGCACCGAGCTAAGTGCTGAACTTCCTGCTGACAGGTAAATGAAGAGGGTTTCTCCTTGGGCGGGACTAGAGAGGATTGGGGGGGATGAAATATACTCTTTAAGTGCCAAGAAGGAGGCTTCGCACTCCTGGTCCCAATTAAAAGCTGCTCCTTTCTTTAGTAGCTGGTACCAAGGTAAGGCTTTTTTGGCAGCTTGGGGGAGGAATCTTGAAAGCGCGGCCATCCTTCCTGCTAGTTGTTGCACTCCTCTGAGGTCGGTGGGGCTTTTCATTTCCAAGATAGCTCGGCATTTATCAGGGTTGGCCTCAATCCCCCTTTCTGATAATATAAAGCCGAGGAAGGCGCCTGCTGGAACGCCAAAAGTGCACTTTTCTGGATTCAATCTCATATTGTGTGCTCTAACACGCTCTAGTACAGCAGCCAAGTCTTTGACATGGTCTTCTTTTTTTTTTCTGCTCTTGGTAATCATATCGTCAATATACACCTCCATAATATCACCTTCGATGCCGTTGAAGACTTTATTCATCATCCTTTGGTAGGTTGCTCCGGCATTCTTCAGTCCAAAGGGCATGACAGTGTAGCAGTAGGTCGCCTTTCCGGTTGTAAAAGTAGTTTTGTCCTGGTCTGAGGGGTACATGGGGATTTGGTTGTAACCTGAGTAAGCGTCCATGAAAGATAACAGTTGGTAGCCCGCCGAGTTGTCGACGAGCTGATCGATGATCGGCAGTGGGTATTGGTCTTTTGGGCATGCCTTGTTGAGGTCGGTATAATCTACGCACATTCTCCAGCTGCCGTTTGCTTTCTTCACCAGGACGGTGTTTGCTACCCACTCAGCGTATGGGACTTCTTTGATGAACCCTGCCTGCAATAGGTCGGAAACTTTCTCCTGGATGACTTTCGCCTTCTCCGTCCCTACTCGCCTCATTTTCTGAGCTACTGGTTTGGCTTTCGGGTCTACACTCAGCTTGTGGCAGATGAAATTCGGGTCAATTCCTGGCATGTCAATCGAGGTCCAAGCAAATAAGTCCGAGTTGGTTCGCAGTAGGTCTATTATTGCTTCTCGGATTTCTGGGGAGAGGTCAGATCCCACCTTGAGGGTTTTACTAGGGTCGGAAGGGTTGATCTGGATAGCCGACCAATTTCCTTGTGGGGAGGGTCTCAAGTCGTCTTGCTCTGCCCGGACGTCCAGGTCGGCTAACAAGATTCTTCCTTTAGCCAACATCGGTCCGACGAGCTCCTCATTCTCTTTCTCCTTTACTTTTCCCCGTAGACTTGCATTGTAACAAAGTCGGGCTCTAACCTGATCTGCCCTGATCGTGACGAGTGCGTCGTCTGAGCCGATGAATTTTAACGCTAGATGAACTGTTGAAACTACTGCTCCAAAGGCCTGCAAACAGGTTCTTCCCAAGATAGCGTTGTAGGGGGAATCACAATTGACTACCAGGAATCTGACAATCTCCGTTCGGGCCGAAGGTTGTTCGCCTAGGGTTACCGGGAGGTGGATTGCTCCTACAGGACGGATCGCCTCGTTCGCGAATCCAAACAGCTTTCCTTCGAAGCTTCGGAGATCAGAGGTTTTCAACTTTAGCGCCTGGAAGGTCTGCATAAAGAGGATATCGGCTGAGCTGCCCTGGTCTACCAAGACCCGGGCGACCTTAAAGTTGGCGATCATGGCCGCAACCACCATTGGATCGTTGTGGTTAGGGACTATGCCTTCCAGGTCGTGATTAGAGAAACTAATGGGTACCTTTTGAGGTGGTCTCTTGTAAATCTGCTTGTGGCGAACGGCCAGGATTTGGTTGATGTACTTTTTCCTTTCCGCCTTGGTCTCACCACCACCAGCGAAACCTCCCGAGATATTACAAACTGGGAAGCTTGCGGTTGGATTAGGTGGGGGAGGCAAGGGAGGGGGATCTGGTGTCCTGTTGTCAGCAAACTGTAGAGGCTGAGCGGGGCTATGTTCCTCGCGGAACTCTTTCTTCTTTTTCTGGGTTGAGGTGTGTTTAGTCATGGTAGGTACTGGTGGGAGTGATTTTATCTGTTCCCCACGGACGGCGCCAATGTGATGTCCTAGGGCGAGGAGGACCTCTAAGGAGGGGGAATCTACCTTAGAGGAGACTCTGCCTAGGGTTCATGTGTGATGTTTGTTGGGAGTCCTCTAGTGGCCAAAGGGGGAGCCAAAGAGATACCCTAATCATTGGTGTGTGAGGGTGGCGATTAGGGTAAGAGGATGTACCTTTGCCCCATGTAGTATTGAGCCACTTATAGGGGGGAGCTGGTTGCCCTAATGGGCCAACTTGGGGCCCAAGTAGGGCCAGCCTGTAATGAGCTAGGAGCGGTGCGCTGTCCTTGCGGATAAGGATGGGGTGAGCTGTCCTTGCGGATAAGGATGGGGTGAGCTGTCCTTGCGGATAAGGATGGGGTGAGCTGTCCTTGCGGATAAGGCTGGGGGACGTCATCATGTCCTTGGTGTCGGAATCTTTGGGGTGATGTCGGACCTGGGAAGACGTACGGAGATCGGACCTGAGCAGAGGCATAAGGTCGGCCTGTATCTGGCGCTTGTTCGGCCATTGAGCCCTGAGCTCGGCCAAGCGTTCAGTGGGTCCCTTGTTAGGTCCTTGAGCTTTTAGCGGGGTTTATGGGGAGTTCGGCCTAGCTAGGTCCACCACACTCTCAGCGGCAATCACAAATGCCCCGTTCCAGTCCCTCTCACCGTTCTCGATTTGCATTCAAGGGGGCGACAGTACAATTTTAGTTCCGGTGCAGAACGTGCCACGGCATTAGACCCAGTCCCCACCACGTTAGTGCGCCACTTGTGGAATTGTTCTGCCTAGAAAGTACTCTAGACTTCTTGACGTTTCACCGTCATCGTCCTCCCCTCATGCAATCTCCTCCTAAGTATCCGCAGATACCTATGGTTCCTTCCTCTCCACTACTTCGATACGACACTCATACCTCACCGCGTTTGTAAATGTCTTTTAAAGTTTTAACGTTTTAATTAGCGGTTTAATCCTAACAGTCGGCTCGTCCTTGGTGCATCCCTTCAACGAAGCCCGACCACTAATCGCAATCCGTCCCCCTAAAACTCAATGGCATCATGCCTCAAATCACTTTCTCATAAACTCATTCTCATCACATTTCTCATCAACATCATCAGCATCTTTTCCTCGTCTTTCTCAAAATATCTTTTCGCAAAACTTTTTCGAAAACATGATTTCACAAAACTTTGACTTCACAAAACATTTTCAGAAAAATCCTTTCACAAAACTTTTTCAAAAATAACGTCTCCAAAAACTTTCACAAAATATTGTTTTCACAAAAACTTTTCAAAAATCTCTTTTCAAAACCGTTTTAAAAAAAATCATATTTTTGGATGAGTGTTAATGGAGGAGCAAGCTCAACTCAACACTAAACTTCTTTCCAAAAACATGAACGAGGAATCACATCTCCATCAAACCACATCTCACTTTCATAACCACGTTCTCTTTCACATCTCAACTCTTTACATCTTTTACAATTCATTCACATCGCGTTTCATCTCTTTCTCAAAATATTCTCATACTTTCTCTCCATTCTCAACTCATCACTTATCTCTTTCTCAATCATCATTCTCATACTTTCTCATCACTCTCAACTCATCACTTATCTCTTTCTCAATCATCATTCTCATACTTTCTCATCACTCTAAACTCATCACTTATCTCTCTCGCAATTATCTCTCATGTTCGTGTTTATTTCTCTTTTCTTTTTCCATTTATCTTATTACATCCACAATTCCATCATCATCCTTTCGCTATCCAGACAAAATTAAACAATGTCTAAACAAAATAAAGTATGAGCAACAAGTAAACATCTAATGATGCATAGCAAATAAACATTTAGTATGCAAACAATACATCTAACACACATATTTGTATCGCCTAATTCGCAGTACTCTCACAATCCTTCTATTCGAATTGTGAGCAACCACGTTACGGGACCACAGCACTCTCACTTACCTGGATGACGACACATCCAAAGATTTCCCAAGATTTCCAGTCGCTAACCTTGCCACGTTTCCTTCGCGTCCGACACCCGAACTAGACATTTTTCCCATGCGTTAGAAACGATTTACGTGAATCCTTAATTTCGTTTTAAAACACTTTGAAATAATTTCTTTCTTAAAGACACATTACCAATATCCAAAGGTTTCAAATCCAAATCAGATCTCAAAAAGAGTTTTCAAGAAAACTTTGGAATAATCTCTTTATCAAAATAAAATCCATTTATCTTAACTCAAAACACTTTGATTGAAAAATCAATTTCTTTAATCATTGAATGAAAAACAACTCTTTAAGAATCTTTATTAAATCAAATACAAAATTCAAGAAGGTAAAATTTCAAAACAAATCAATTAATTTATTTAATTTCATAACATTATCAAACACTGATCAGAGAATATCAATTAAAAATTTCAATTTAGTTTAAGTTCTTTAAATCATTCTTTTCATATAAAACATTTTTCAATTACTTTAAAACTCAAACATACGTTTCTCACAAACCAAGTTCACAAAAAAATTCAAAACAATTCCACCACATTCAATTAGCATGAAAAGCAACACATAGAAATTTCAAACCATTCAAATCATTCACAAACAGAGTTCACAAACAGCACACAAACAGTACATACAAGTTCCCAAGCATTCATAAGCACACACCATACAACTCATATTTTCAATAATTCAAACTATTAATTAAATTTATAATCTTATTAAATTAATTAAATTACTCTTTAGAAAATAATTTAGACATAATCCTTTTAATTAATTCAACAAACCGAATCATACACATGGTTAGCAAATAAATTTAAAAACTAAAATCATTGAATCAACATTACCAAAAATCTTCCCATATAATCAAATCAACTTATTTATTTAAAAATTAAAAATAAAAGAAACCACATATCACTTTCATTCAAATACATAGCACCTAGGCATATAAGAATATTGTCATGATCAAGGTTATTTAATAAAGAAAACTTTTCTAAACAATTTAGCATGCATTGGCCGAATCATACATGTATGGTTTTGCAAAGATGAAATGCACAAACAAGAACATAAATTCATGAAATCATTTCCTTTATTTTAATGCTAAAAACCATGAGCATACAGTAAGGAAAATTAAAAATTTTTAATTTCATTTTTATAACAAAATCAACACAACAACTTAAATCACAAACCATCACACATATTTTCTTTTACATTTAATTAATTCATGCATGCACTTTTTGAAATCTTTTAACCTCATGACGCATGCAACCTATATGAGGGACAACATAGTCTCCCACCTAATACCTATGATGGCTTAAAGTCAACATGCAAAAGACAATGTTTCCATTTTTCAACACACATAAAAATCAAATCAAATCATGCAAGTTTTCCAAAAACTATTTTCTCAAAGCAACAAACTTCATCATTTGCTCACATCAACATTCACAAAATAAATTCAAGGTTACACTTTAAATCTTTAAAATGACATGTAAACACTTCAAATCATTAGATCTATTCCTAGGACAAACATGCATCCACTTTTCATAAAATAAAAAGCAAAGATCCTAGTCTTATTAGATATGGCCGAATGGCCTCTACAAAATATAACACACACAAAATTTAATACTAGATCAAGTCATGCACATAATTAAACATTAAATCAAAGCATGTTTAAACTTGAGAATCATTTTAAAACTTATTTCTTAAATTTTTCTTTGAAAACCGAAACACATATACGTAAGGAAAACATAATCTTTTCATTAAAGCCAAACATGCACAAATTTAAATCAAATCAGAACATCATTAAATCAACATGCAAGACTAAAACTTTAAAATTTTTCACAAAGAAAGTTTAGATCATAAATTTATTCAACAAATAATTGTGAAGACACATCATAGATCAAGATCTAGCAAAATGGATCTAACATGCAAAGCTAAAGAATTAAACCTTTTTACAAATTAAATTTAGATCATGGAATCTTTCATGGAAATACACATAGATCATAATTTTTTAGCACAAATATTTAACATGCAAAAACCAAAAATTTTACTTTATAAATAAATAAGTTTAGATCATGAATTTTCTTGTCAAATAATCACATGCACACATATAGGTCACGGTTTTAAGACAAGAAAATAGACATGCAAGAAGAATTCATTTTAGGTTTTCAAAAATCTTAGTTTTCTTTAATCCTTAAAGATTTTGTTAGAAAAACTTTAGATCCAACCAAAAGAAACCTTAAACGAACATCAAGCATCACATCTAACATATTACAAATTATTTAGAGTCCTTAAAAGTCCAAGATAAAAGAATAACAACACATAAACTTCAACTTTCAAGCCATGAAAATAATATGCAAGAAGAAAGAAATAAAGATCTACAAACTAAAAAGGAAAAGCTAAATTATTACAACTCTTCTTCTTGATCTTTGGTTCCTACCATGAGAAAGGTTGGTTCTCTAGCTCTAATACTCTTGATCTACAAAGGGCTCTCCTTGGTTTGGCTTGGATCTTCTTCTTCTTTCCTCTTCACACCCCACGGTTTCCCTCTCTTTCTCTCTCACACTTTCTATTTCTTTATTTTCTCTCTAAGAGTTTTAGGAGTCTCTTAGAAATGTGTTTAGTGTTTGGAAGGAAATGAATCGGTGAAGAGAAGTGAAATAAGGAAATGGACTAAGGCTCTAAATATTTATAGACAAGTTCAATCTCCCTCTTATGCCCTTGTGGTGGGTTCGGCCATAAGTAAATGGGAGGGGTAGTTTCGGCCTTCCAATTATTTGCATGGGTGCATTTTATCAAAGCAAGGGGACAAGGTTGCATGGCTAGGCTTTTAGGGGTCAAGCTAGGCTTAAGGACTTGTTAGCACTTGGTTAGGGTTTAGTTATTCACTTAGTTTGGTTCATGGCTCACTTGGTTTCTAGTTTCTTAGCCTACAAGTTTCTAATTCCTAGCTCATACATACACATATACACGTACATACATACACACGTATAATACACACACATACACAATACATACACACATACAATTTACATTTTATTTTCTTAATCTTACTTACTTAAATTCATCAATTCACATAACCAAGTGAATTATTCCAAAAATTACATTCATACAATCAATTCATGTATCGCACAGTACACACACATTAAATCAAACACATATCACATAAAAATTTCAAGCCAAATCACCAGATTTGTTTTCTTTAGAACAAAATTTCCAAAATTCGTATTTCTTGTCTCTGAAAATAAAAACATTTTGTTTCATAAAATTCCATGAAAATCATCATTTCATTTCTTTCTCACATAAATATTTTTCTGAAAATCTCTTTTATCCCCAAACTTCAAGGTTTATTTCGACGAAATCGTTTACGCACGTATGGGAAAAATGCGGGGTGTTACAATTTTTCTAAGTTATGGATATTTTTGAGTAATAGTTCTTAGTTCTTTGTATATAGGTGTTAGAACTTTAATTATGATGAAAATTGTGAGTAAATGCAACTTGTTTGTGTGGCTGTCCAGCAAGTTTATTTTGTTTATATAAGTCAAACTTTGGGATATTTATATAGTAGAGTATGCATTTAAGCTATAGGAAAAAGTGACATATTTTTCTGATTAACTGTTTGAAAGAAAAGTGATTTTTGGGAATTAAAGTCTAAGCTGTTCAAAAAAAAAAAATATTGTCTATGTGATTTGATTTAGTTTAGAAATTGTGATGATGTTATAAAAATAAGTGATTTTATATAGTAGGAGTTTAGGTGCATAATAGGTATGTACTGATGTTTAAAAGTGATTTTTCTATGTACAGTTTATAGTCTGTGATTTAATTACATTGACCGTAGAAAAAATGTATTTTGAACTTTGAATACTTGAGTTTATATTCTAATTGAGTTATATGTGTTTATAGTATGATTATGCAAATTTTGTTTACTGCTTGGGTTGATTTAAAATGTTGCATCAAAGATGAGTACTTCTAATTCATGTTGTATGAATAGTCTGAAAATGGTAGTTGTTATAAGGTGTTTAAAAATGAAATTTTTAGTAAAGTAAAAATTAAGATTTATTTTTAAGATGTTATGATTATGTTTTAAAAATTATGTTACGTTTGGAGAAGGTTTTCGTGATTTAAAAGATAAAAAGAAAAAGTGATTTTTCTGATACAGTAATCTGTTTTGATTTTCAAAAAGGATTAAGTGATTTCAAGTATTGGATATTTTGAATACAAGTCTTTTTGGGGAATTCAAAGATGATGGGAGAAATTGTATTTGTTAATAGGTTATGTACTTCAAATGGGTTGTTATGTTGAATAGTTATTTATAAAGTTCTATGATTTGGTAAAAGGTTCTCGTGTGGAAGCAAATAACGCGACTTCTAATCAAGCGGACACAAGTTCTTTAGCTGCATCTAAAGGTGAGAGAGTAGCCATCTTAAGACACAATGGCACCATGGTAACATTAGGACGATTTCGACCATCTCAAAAGTCGGAATCCAAGGTTGTTTGTTCGTATACGAGACGACAATTGATTGTGGATGGCTAGTCGTCTACGTTACAACGATAACTTTACATTATTTGTCTAATTTATTGGATATGATATGTGATATGTAATCCTATTTATTTATTTTGGAAATGATAAAAAGATTATGTGGAGAAAGGATCAAAATGGAATTATAAATGGTTGAGAATATACTGGTTTATGTATGGATAATTATTTGGTATTTATTGGAATGGTTATTCCTATGGAAAGGACATGGTATATGTTGGGAACTGAACTACGACAAGAAATTATGAGAAATGATTATTTGAATCTTGTGGAAATTTGAGGATCGTTGTTAGTGTACAGTGACAGTGCAAGCGGCACAATGACTTTGTTATATCCCCTTAAGTGACTGGCCACATGGATGACTTTGCCGTGGTTTCATGTCTTGTGGAATCCACTGTACTATAGGGAGGTGTTTGCTGTGGTCCCTTAGAGGTCGAGACCCGTTAGAAGCACGACTTAGAATGGGTTGACCAACTTAGGATAATAAAGATTTAAAAGACTCTAAGCTTAAATCCTTTCTAACTACACGATGAGAGTGGAGTAGTGGAGAGAAAAGATACCGTATACTTGGAGGTCGGGCATCCCTCCAAGTGGTGATTGCGATAGGGGAGGGCAATGACAGTGAGACGTCAAGAAGCCTAAGAGCGCTTCCCTAGGTGGGACGAGGTTACAATGATCAAGGTCACTGGCGGGCATTGATCGTAGCAAGGACTGCAACGCGAACTAGGGGTAGAGCTGTCGCCCCCTTGAGCAAATCTTAGATGGTGTAGAGGGAATCCGAATGGGACTAGAAGCCATTGTTTTTATGAAATGGGGAAATTATGAAATGGTATTTTGCTTTGCTAGCCAACAAGGCGTGGTTCCAGCCGGTACGTACCCTTTGGCTTCGATGTCAGCATGGTTAGGATTCCTGTGCATCCTATCTGCTTTCCGAACTAGGACGTGGTTGGATATTGGAGGAGGAGATGTATCATGTGTGCTAATCTACCCCTTACCTCAATGATTTCCCTCCCTAAATCATTGATGGTTGTGAAAGACTTAGTGGAAAGTTTATGAGTATGGAATTCTCAAGTAATGATGTTAAGTGGTTATACTGATGAGTTATAAAGATAAAAGTGATAATGTTATGTGATGGTGAACACATGGTAATGATGAGATGTTATTGTCATAATGAAAAGTTAATGTCATATTATAATTGTATGTGCTTGGTTATAGTGCGATCCATGGCATAAGCTCATGCCGTCGACGACCTTGTTCGTTTGATCGCTAACTCTCTCTCCCTTCTCTTCTATGTACTTGTATCTATGGTAAACTTTAGATGGCGGATCGAGTGCTGCGATTGGTGATGTCCCCTTTGGCGGGAGGACAATGGGTTAGGACAGCTAATGGATGGATATGGGAGGGGCCGACGAGACTCAGTTTTGTGGACAGAGACCATGTGCTTCGTGGAGTAGCTACTGATCGTGTGGAAATTCGTTTTCTGCTGAGAGACTTTATGCTAGGTGGACCCAGGGATTTTCATCAGAATGCACCACCTGTCAATCACGATATTGGTGAGGAAGAGGACCCAGAAGAAGATCCAGAAGAAGATCCGGAGGAAGACCCAGCAGAGAATCCAGACGACGATGAGTAGTGTTAGCTTGTAGTAGTGTATGGTTTTTGTTTGTGAGTCAAGGACGGCAAGACCCTCCGATAACTATGTAACCCAATGTGGGATTTATTTTTATCTTTTAATATCACTATTTTGAGGATAATGGCTTTTATGCCGAAAATATTTATGTTGGACCAGTTTATGAATGAAATTAATTTTCCGCATTTATACTATCGCGTTTTGGTGAATGAATTATGGTGATAACGTGACACTTCAGTTTGGAGATTAAGTTAAGAAGGAAATGTTTTGGAAATTACTTTGGAAATTAAGTTAAAGTTTTTTTGAAACTAAGATAGTGTTAGAGCAATATGCAAACCTTTTTCGAATAAAAATAAAATGTGAGAAATGTTTTAAAAAAAATGGCACAAATTTTTAGTGAAAATTGGGATTCCAAATTGGGGTGTTACATACTCTAACAATCATAGTACATTTATCACCAAAATATAATGTGGGAATGTAGAAGACATTTAGGTCTTACTAAAGACAACGCTTAGTAATCAAAGTTAAAGGCAATTATAAAGGATTAACACCTATTCTCTTCCTCTGCGCACTCTGATAAAGAATGCTCAGAGTGTAAGATTAAACGACCTCTAATACCTATTCTATCCTTAGACCTAGAAAAATAAATCTGACAATTATTTGTTTGGATCCAAGGACTTAATGATGCCATCTTCCAAATAAATGTAAATCTTGAGGGGCCCATCTTGATTCTACATTGCGTTGGAAATAGAATAATTTTTTCGTACTACCTGAATTCCAATCAAATAATAAATAACTCATCTTCCAATCAAAAGAGGGCTGCGAAGTTTTATTTTACATAAAAGTTTTAATTCCATCGTCATATTCGAAGTTGACTTACTTAATTCAAAACTAAGGATTAGTCCGTCCCGTTGGGGTAGCAATTCCATGCTCTGACCCGTTGGGAGTTTTCACTTCCCTTAGTCTCTACTTTCTGTCCACTTCTAAATACAACAAAGTCACAATTAAATTTTTTTTTTACTTAGCCCACTTTAAATAGAAGATATGCCCCTATGATCACTAAACTATAACTAACACTATCACAGCACTACTAAATTATACCAATTTCAACTAAATGTATGCATGCATCTAATACTAAAATATACTACCTATCTGACTATTTATCAGTTACTTTCATGTGGAGTAACTCTTTTAGGAGTAGGAAATCCATACTCCACAGCCGAGGACCATTGCTCTGATACCATAATGTAACATCCTACCTTTTTAGCTTAAAATATAATACTTTAGGTTGGTGATTTAATAATAACATACTTGGGGTTTTATAAAATTTTTGGCGGAGTCTCGTTTAAAATATGGACTTTTCCCAAGTTAAATTTATACTGTCAAGTCTAGAACAGTTTATATAAACAAACTTATAATTACATTCTTGTGGTTGTGACATACTTTAGAATTCATTTAAAAAGAAGATATCTTTATATCCTTCATAACCACTAGTACGTTCCATAAACTAAAATTTCATATAAAGTCCTTCTTACACAACAAGAATATATTTAAATCAAAATATACATTTAATATTTAAATACAACTTTGTTTGATGAAATGGTGATACACTATAGGATCTTAGAATGGTTGCAATGTAAGTGAGACCAAAATGGTCACAATGAATACAATACTCTCTTTCGATGAGAGTGTACCTTCTCGGCATAAGGGTATGTAAGTCTTTCTCCTCGGTACCTAAAATGGTCAACAAAAGGGTGAGTAATTTGAATATAAATTAAGGAAAACACTTAAAATGACAATAATAAAGCATAACTAAATGTACCCATACACATAACATCAATTTCACAGTTTCATTGATTTCATTCCATTACACTATACATATACTTTATATTGCTATTATGCTCAAACACATGATCATGCAATGCAACTTTACACTTTTGTGATTTAATTCCTGAATCCAATGTTACACTTTTCTTTTTGCTTTATACACTTTATACACTTTAACACTTTCATTGAATTCAGTGAATTAAACCTATATATATATATATATATATATATATATCAATGCATGCACTTTTCTCCATTTCCTTTCACTTTATACTTTTCCTCACCCACTTGCACCCTCCACTATGGGGAAAAACCGACCAGCAATAAGCATTTCTCAACCCCTAGTTGGGTGCTCACCAGCTTGCACAGTACTTCACCTCCACATAGGACGGTCCCTCATACAATTTGGTTTGATTTGTCCAAATTGGCTTTAGCAGAAATCACCCTCAACTGGCCACGAAAAGCCAAAGTAACTAACAGAATTATTATGGTTGCATAAAACCAATCCCCAACACGGGTAGCGAACCCGTGTCCTTTGGAAGATCAAAGTTTTCCACAACAATTCTCAACGATTGTTTCAATGGCACAATCTAGTTACTCTTGCATTCACGTTATACGTATGTTTTTCCCCATACTCCTAAACATCCACCTTACTCCTTGAATGCACGTGTTTTTCCCCGTATGTTTTTAAGTTGCTTTTAATAATCAAACCTTTTAATACTTTATACCAATTTGGTTGGGTTCTCTAACTTAGGGTAATTGGCCATGCATACTTTATAAATAGTAACATTCATACATAACCATATTCATAATCATAATCATGCCATTCATTCATTCACTTTAGTAACCATTAAGGCACATAAACACTATTTTAGTACCATTAACACTTACACATAATCAAACATACAATTAAAAGGAACAAATAGTCAAGGCATCAAGCAACAACATATAACCACTTAATTCTAAACTTAATAAAACACTTATATACACCTAGTTATATCCTTATTACTATCATTAAACCCTTTCCCTTATTTAAACCAAAGTACTCCCCCTTACCTTTTGGAGGGAAGAGGAGAAAATGAGAATTTGAGGAAGCACTAACACCAACTCTAATACAAGCTTCCTAGCCTCCTATTTCTTGATCTTCAACACTTTCCAAGCTTCCTTGAATGACTATAAGACCTTATGAGATGGATTGGGAAAGTTAGGGTTCATGGAGTGATTTGGGTTTTTATGAAAAAGGGATGAAATTGAGATTTATATGAGATTAAAGAGATGGAAACACATATAGGGTTGATGGGTGAATGATTTGTGGTGTTGATTTGAGGTTGTTTGGTGTTAACTTGAAGATTTGAAAAACCCTTGGATGAATGGAGAAGAGAACTCGTGGAGAAGAGAGAGAAAACTATGTGAAAAATGTATTCAAAAACGTGTTTATTATGCAGTTAAGACAGGGCTTAATCGATTAACTGATATGTTAATCGATTAAGACCTGATGTTGTGCATAAATCTAATCGATTAAGGCCTGAACTAATCGATTAAAGTTGAGAGAATTACAAAGCTTAATCGATTAAGCTGTCCCTTAATCGATTAATGCCCGAAAGGGGTTTAATAGTTAATCGATTAGCCTGAGACCTAATCGATTAACGGCTTGAAACTTTTATTTTCTAATGCATTCTACGAGTTCTAAGCCAATTCTAACCCATTCTAACTTACTCTTTAGCTAAAATCCACTTCCTAAACACATTCTAATCTACCCTCAACTCATACCATTCTACACTTAGCTAAATCCTATATCCTAAACACATTCTAAACACTTATCAAAATGCTACTAACTAATGCACATAACCACTAGGTGAATTTGGGGATGTTATAACCTCAATCTCCCACTTGCACGCACCCCAAGTCAATTAGACTACATTCCTATGCCATATTTATGAAATAACCACGTTTGAGTTCTCTTTGTGAATTTAGGTTAACAAAAGTGTCGGATATTACCCTTGTATGAAAAGCTTTATTTCTTTATGTTTATTCCGTTATATTCATTATATTAATATATTAATATTTAATCTTGGTTTTACTATACCACAACACTAAAGTTAGGCTACTAACGACAAACGATAAGCATATGCTATTTTGAGAACCATTTTCTGACTATCCTTTAGTTAATATGATTGCTCAGTCTTCTACCAAGGTCAACACAACATGGTTTTTGATTTGTGCAATCAAAGTCAACATTATTTAAATTTACGCAATTCAATTGTCAAAATAACATGCTCTTAACTTTTTATTTCTACCCATTCGGTGCTCTACATCGTGTCCTAATATATGAAGTTATAGTGTTGGCTAAAACTTTCAGTTGGAACTTGCGCAAAATTCAATAAATGAATTTATCCTTTAAATCACAAACGGTGGTGTTGCGGTCAATGCTAATTGAGATATAATAAAAGCAATAAAACCTAGAAAAGCCAATAAATAACTTTTATCCGTAATATTGGAACGTTTCCGCCCAAGCTATATAGAAATGGAAACAAAATCGAAATAGATGGTCATAATCTTCTTTCAAAAGAATTGTATTCAAAATATATGTTCCCATTCATAAAACAAAAGGAATGACTTTTATCGAGATTAAATATTAAGTAACAATTCCAAAACCAGAGTTAATCGAAAGTCGCTTCTTAACACAATGCTAATATCAAGTAAAAGGATTATAATGTTTTATGAAAAATGTTTGCAAAAAAAATTCAATGATGAACTACTACCTTTATTCCAATATTCCCAATAATAACAGGCAAGTATCAAATATGCAAAAGATGTTATGTAAACTTTATTACGATTATCCAATAGTTTAGCATCAACATGTTGTGATGCGATACACAACTTCGTTATTTATTATTATTAATATTAATTTTATTATTATTATTATTATTATTATTATTATATGGCAATTTTCACATTTGGCATAATGGATCCACTCAATTTGTGTGTTTCACATCTAATTTGACCAAAATATATAATGTGCAACTCAAACAAGTTTGTTTGGTTCAAAATTTGTGCAACCAAACCCAACCCAACACATGTGCACCCCTATATTTTAGGGGGTCACAAATACCCTCTATTCTCATAAGTGTGTTTGAAAGAATCGTGAAGTTTTTCTTCAAGGTGACTCCACCACCTTTTCACTCACTTAGGCATATACAAGGCTTAACCATATCCCTCTCGATGTATTCAATATTACTTTTCTCGATAATTCCTTACTAAGACAGTTTAAAAGGTTTTTCTCACTCTCAACGTATTTAGGAGAGATAGCATCACTTTAAGTAACTATTTAACAATGTATTTTAAATGAATGCGTCTTCTTTTACTAGCACCACAACAAAACTATTAAACTTCTTCAATATTTTGTATTTCGACATAATATGTAAAAGAAAAAAAATAATATTAAATTATCTCATTGATTTTCTAATTTGTAACTATTGACACATTTTAATTTATGAAGGAAGAACATATTTGCTAAAGTTAATGTGTTCACAAATCTGAATTCTCAACATAAATTTATATTATTCTTTATTAGTAAATTAAAAAATGATGTTGGACACAGTTATTATCTCAATAATGTTAAAGACATATAGTCCACCACCACAATAACCTTACCTACAAAGGCCACACATTCAACTCATTAACCTCAAAATTAATGTAACAGAGACAAAACTTTTATGCATAAAACGTACATATAGCACATTGATTTTTTTTAATAAATGTTACAACACAATGTTAAAATCAAAGTTTTACCAGAAATCAATTTAACATGAACAACTAAATAATCAAATTAATTCACTAGCTTTATCATGTGTTAGATGTATTCATATATGACAGTGGAGATTTGACAAGTTACTTTTTGGAAGTGATGTGTGAATACTCATCATAGGACCTTCACGTTTCTTTCACGATCAAAGCACCTTATACATATTATCAAAAAAAGACACCTTATACATGAAGGAAAATAATGCTTAACACCATCAATCAAATAAAATTAAAAGAAATACTAAGTTGTTAACCAATGTAAAATCAATAATAAAATTAAAATACATACATAAAAAATTAGTAAAAAAATTCAGTTATTAATTATTAGTGTAAATTATATAGAACTTTGATTTCAATTTGTAATTGGTGTTAATTTTCTTAACTTGAGTTCATAAATTAATTAACGAATATAAGTAGAGAGATTAGGGGAAAATAAAATGCAAGTGGACTTTAGTCATCCTATTTTTCACTAAAAGGTGAACTTGCATCAATATGAATGATTACCTTGCACTTTCAGTTGTACTATTGCATTGCTTGCTGGTTACAAAAGTAGAAGAAGAAAAAAACGAAAAAAGCAATCTTGAATGAGTTTTAGCAATGACACCCATGCACGTCAAGTTTGGCCATACTACACGCGAAGGGTAACAAAGACTACACAGTTCTTGTGCTTTCCCACAATGACCACCTTTTCAAGTTTCACACAACCACTATTTTACCATTATCTTTTTATTATATACCATCTAACTAACATAACAAGTAGCATGCTATTTCTGTTTTCATTATTGAACTTATTTAATTTATCTATATTTTCTATTTGATAACAAAAAAAAATGTAGAGAGCCACATTATCATCACTTCTTATGCACGTGCTTTTCACATACTACCTTACCAACCTTAACGTCTCCTTCTATCTCAAAGAACAAAATAGCTTACCACATTCACCTTGCCTACCTAGTCACAAGACTAACATGCTCTCCTCCTCAACAAGTCATATATATATATATATATATATATATATATAGATATATATAACACCCAACCCAAAACAACACTTATCTCATCAACTCTCTTCTCACCTAATAATATACAAAGATGGCTGATCAACCTCAAGGTTATGGCACTTCTTCTGGAACAAGGCGCAAAGGCGCAGCTGGTGCAAGGCGTGCCAATATGGAAGCTCAGTCGCAAGAGACAATGGCAGCATCACCTTGTGGTGCGTGCAAGTTTCTGAGGAGGAAGTGCATTGCTGGATGCATCTTTGCTCCCCACTTTGGTTCGGACCAGGGTGCAGCCAGGTTCGCAGCTGTGCACAAGGTGTTTGGTGCTAGCAATGTCTCCAAGCTCTTGTCAAATATTCCTGAGAGCCGCCGATCTGAAGCAGCAGCAACTGTATCGTATGAGGCTCAGGCAAGGTTGGCTGATCCGGTTTATGGTTGTGTGTCCTCCATTTTTGCTTTGCAACAACAGGTTCATTAGAATATATCTCTACTATTGTTTTCAGCTTCTATTTACTCTTTCGTAAACACAAACTAATGGTAAGGACTTAATAATGCACATGCTTTTTAATTTGTTGTTAAAACGTGGAATGAGATCGGTCGTTGACCTTTTAAACCTTTCCGTACGATGTTCATACCAAATAGCATCAAGCATCACTCATGCACAAAAAGATTGGTTACTTTTAAAACCGTTTTCGATAGTGGCGTGCTAGAGAAACCCCCTCCCCTGATTATTTTTTCCACACTTTCTAATACAACCTAATGATATGTTTGAATGAATGGAATTAATCGGAATGAAAATCGTTGAATTAAATTAAGTGAAAAATGAAAGATCCCACCCCCAAACCTTTCTTATTTATACTCCATTTCATCCCTTTGCAAACCCCTTTAAGGGATATATGTTATAAATTTTCTCTCCAAGTGGTTTTGATCATGTTATTAGTGTATGTATAAGCTAAGCAAAATTGATAGTCAAGCCAAACAAATATCAAATGTATATAGCATTTGGATACTTGAATTGTGTATGATATTGTGTAAAATAGGTGCTGATGAAATATATCAAAATATAAGAGATAAAAGGGGTTGTGTATGTCCAAAGCTACTCTAAAGTTTATTGCTTCACTCATTTCAATTTCTATATATAGCTAAAAAGAGAATAAATTGGGGTATGAACTAAGAATTTTAGTCAGCAATGAATAACTCTTTCTTTTTCTACATCCAGGTTGCCTCTTTGCAAGCAGAGATCGTTATGACTCAAACTCAGCTGACGAATAGCAGGTTTGCATATGCAACTGCTCTGCAGAACACACAACAATTACCATTACAGCAACCAAACATGAACATAGCAATGCTGCCAGCATACTCATCACATAGCTTGGACCCTCTTCAACTCTCTCAGGTGTCCCAGTATGAGGAAGAGGATGAAGAAGAAAGCAAGATACCGCAAATCTTCAACCATGACATTGGGCCTCACGGTCATTGAGTTTCCATTTTTTGTTTAGTTTTCTATATCATCGTTGATCTCTTTATCCTGAGTTTACTTTATCTTATGTTGTGGCTATGATCCTTTTGCTTAATCCTATGCTTTGTCTATGATCCTTTTACCTAATCAAAAGTTTTGACGATGATCCTGTAAATTAATCCTTAATGTTTTATCTTGTTAATCATGAAACTTTTATTTCTTTACCCACATTTGTAAACTGTTTAATGAGGAAAGAAAACTCCACAAGCATGCTTTCCAAGGAAAAACAGGAAATTTTTTTAGGCAAGTCCATGCTCGGTGTCCTATTGCTTCAATATATTAGTATTTAACAAATCACGTCACTACCTGCCACCCAAAATACAACACCCAAGTAGTCAAAACTTATAGACTACGTCACCTTCCTCTGATACACCTCATGATATGGAATATATATAAAACATTTAGAGTACTTATAATTTCAGAATCCTAAATCCTAGTGTCATGCTGTTAAATGAACTTAAAGAAGTCTTTTAACAAAGACAAAGTGGAACCTCATGCAAAATTAAAGCATTCATAAATTGGACTATTTGAAGAAAACCAAGCATATTTCATACAATTATTGCACCACATAAAATTGTAAGTCCCATATTTAGTAAATGAAGAATCTCAATTTGATATTTAAACCATAAGGCCGACTCTCCCACCTAAAAGGCTCATCTCTTGGGTTGTGCTCATCTCGTGGGTCTAAAGTCTTATTAATTGGTACTTTCACAAAAACTACAAAAAGACTATAGGTTGGACTAAGATATTCTACTGAATATAGAATGATGACTGAAGTTGTCTGGGCTACAACCTGTTCAGTGTCAATTGAATGAAGCCAATATCTATGGCTTAAGCCATAACACTTAGAGACATGAGTAGTTACTAATTAACTGGACACACCCCATCTATTACGAGAATATTTAACAGACTAGTTCTGGTTTGCAATGCTTGTTATAAAATATTGTTAAATTTATTTTAAAAAAAACTACCCTATCCTAATCTTAGCCGCAATCTCATGAAAACAACAATCAAACACAAGCCACATCCGTAAACAAAAATATGTTTTAAGTGACTTCTGAGGGCAAAGTTCCAAAGCAATAAGAACTGTTGCAAAAGCATGGAAAACCATTGGCCCTTTTTCTGATTTCTCCATAGCTAAAAGTAAGTTCTTCATCTTCTTGGATAGCTTTCATAGCAAAGAAGCAAAGGCGAGGGAACGAAGCTCCTAAACTTCAAACTAGTTTTGTGCTTAAATTACCACCATCACATGAATGATTAACAAACCATGCAACATTTCATATCACTACAACAGAAATGCTGAAAGATCCCGGTTCCGCACCCACATTGATCCCGGTTCCGAACTGGGATTGTATCCACTGGTATAACAAGACTGACGCTTTTGATCCCAGGTGTTTTAGAAAACACGGAACCGGGATCAATAAAATATAAGGAACCGGGATCAATGAAATACAAGGAATTGGGATCAATAAAATCCAAGGAACCGGGATCATTAACATATTTGATCACTGTTGTGTTTTTTATAATGAAGCGGGATCTTTAGTATGTATTATCACTGTTGAGTTTTTAAAAATTAACCGTGATCTTTAAAATTTATGATCACTGTTGAGTTTTTTTTTTAAAATGAACCGGGATCTTTAGTATGTATGTTTTTTTTTTAATTTATAATATTTGCTATATCCATATATTTAAATAAATTGTCAACATTTTTTTCAACAAATAAATGTCATAATTATATACATTAGAAACGTGAATGTCAATACATATTTAAGATAGACAACTCCCAAACCAAAAACAAATGGCTACATACATACAAAAGGCTAAACATGCTCGATATATAGATACTACATAGTCACATTCAAAAATATATATGATGCCCTAAATTCAAAACTAAGTTAAGGTAACTGGTCGAGGCCGTACCCGATCAAAATAAAAGGTGTTTATTCTGTAGTACTAGGAAGGTGATCCTAGGTCGTTTCCCAGCGAATATCGGTCTAGGCAAAGTATCAAACACGTAGTGTGCAGTAAAATGGGGGGGGGGGGGTTTGTGTGTGACAAATGTGAATAACAAAACATAAACAGAATATAAAAACTAAGAAAATCAGAAACAAAAGCGGACAAACCCTTTTGGCTACGTACACTACTCAATCCTAGCTCACTAAAGATCGATTCCTCTCCTCTCCTCTGTCCAACTCGTGATAACCAAATACTAAGCGAAAATTCAGTTATCACTCCAAACCCTAACTTCTAATTAAGCATCAGAAACCAGAATTGGAGTTTTTACGAGTTAATACAAATTAAGCAATTATATTCATGTATTATCTCTACGAAATGGAATTAAGCAAACCACTACACATCGATAAACATGAAAACAGAGAAGAGAAAACGAAATTGCATTAATAACAGGAGCTCAAGAGTAGATAATACAATACCAAAGGGATTAATCCTTGAAGTCTAGCCTTCCATGGCCATAAATGAAGAAAAACGAGTAGAAATGGGGAAGAACAAAACCCTAGCAGCCACCACCACTTGGGAGAGCCAAGAGAGAAGTTCTAACCTAGAGAGAGTGTGAGAAATCTGAAATGAAAGTGTGTTCTTGGGGTTACACGAATTTCCCCTCTTTAGTTATGAAAATGGGCCTAAAACATGGGCCCAAGTCCTAAGAAACACTATTCTGAAAATTACAATTAAAAAGGGACCTAAATGCAAATTACAATCTTCACTTCAATACTTCAATCTTCATTTCCAAACTTCCCAAAGTGTCCTTGTGCCAAATATTACCTGAAAATAGAAATAGAATTAATTAGGCTAAATAATTCCAAATTAAACAATATTCGGAATTTTAGTCCAATAAACTCTAAATCAATAAATCAAGCTAATCAATGTCAAATGGGCAACAAGTATCAATAATAGGAGTAAAATAATGCAAGGAATAATGGGAAATAAAATGCTCATCAAATACCCCCACACTTATCCTTTTGCACTCCTGGGCAAAACCAAAAGATAGGACTATGAAGATCAATATGCACCAAAGTGAATCATGCAACAAGATGACTACAACTAAGAAATGCAAACCTAAGAGATTACATACTTCACAATGAATTCTAGGAAATGCAAAGAAATGGGCAAACTCAAGCACACAAAATGGTTAAGGATCAAAGAGTCAAAGCATCCGCGAACATCATCCAATTACTTCAAGTATGCAAAGAAACCAATGACATCAAGAGGATAGTCACAAAGATGATAGAAACTCACAAGGATCACTCAAAAGTGTTTACACTCAAGTGTTTGGGGTTAATCATTATTTACACTCAAGGCACATCATGAAAAACAAACACAACCATAAGCTTGACAAGCCTCTAACATCAACCATCAACACACATGCACAAAATGATCAAAAGGTCTTTTAAGGGTTGTAATGGGGCCAAGGACAAGGTAGGATAAAAAATATGGGAATGTAGCTAAAACCAAGGGAATAGAGGAGCAATGGGGAATAAGTAAAAAGTAAGCGAAATCCACCCCAAAATCAACAACCACTAATTCCAATCCTCTTTGCCTCAACAACCTTTTATTCACTTTTTTTTTTCTTTTTTTTTTCTTTTTTTTTTTGTATTTTTGTCTTCTATTTTTTTTTGTTTTTGAGAGATATACAAAAAGAAAAGAAGAAACAACACAAATGGCATGAAGATGAAGCCATAACTATAACAACCAATGAGGCAAAACCAAGAACTCAACCAATTAAAGCATAAAGCACACTTCTTACCTAATACCCATTCCCAAAACAATTCCAAAGCTCCAAAATTCCCTAAGGTTAGGACAATCATGGTTTTTCAGTCATAGGCTTGTAATGAGCTAAAGAACAAGGAAAGGGATAAAAAGGTTCAAAGGGGCTAGCAAAGGATACATTCATTCAAGGTAGGCTCATATGGCTAGTAGCTTATTCAAGAAAGAAAGTGCCTAAATCATTTCAAAATGTGCATGAGCAATCAAGTATCAACAAGAGTCAAGTCAAGTTCTAGAGTGCAAGTAATCCAGAGTGCAATCACACATGAAAGAAAATTAGGTGGCATATATAGCAATCCACCCACAATTAAGGCTCAAATCCTCACAAAAGGGACAATTCTATCACAGTGTTACCACCTCTTAATTATCAAAAGCAACTTTACACACAAAAATGCATGAATTCAGACACAAGATACCAAAACTCTACTAAAATGAAGCAAAAACATGCAAGAAAATGCCCAAAACTAAGCAAAACCTAAAAAAATTCAAAGCAAAATATGCAACCTAAACTACTCTCCCCCACACTTAAATCACACATTGTCCTCAATGGAACACAAATAGCAGAATCAGACAGATATAGACAAGTGTAATAAAAAGAGTAAGGAAGGAGAAAAGGAGACTCCCTAAGTCATGGTTGTTCAAAAGTGGGGTCGACCAATGAGGCCTCCTCCACAGGTGCATCATCCAAAGAAGGGGTGGTTAGGAAAGGCTTGAGTCGGTGGCCATTGACTTTGAAGCTCTTGCTCGTGGACTCACTCTTGATCTCCACAGTGCCATAAGGAAACACTTGGGTGACTACAAACGGTCCAATCCATTTAGAGCGAAGCTTTCCACTCATGAGTCCAAGCCTAGAGTTGTAGAGCAAAACTTTTTGACCAACCAAGAACTCCTTTCTGGAAATGGAGTTATCATGAAGCTTCTTGGTCTTCTCTTTGTAGAATTTGGAGTTCTCATAGGCCTCCAAGCGGATCTCATCTAGCTCACTCAACTGCAGCTTCCTCTCCTCACCTGCTTGATCAAGAGCTAAGTTACATTGCTTCACAGCCCAATATGCACGGTGCTCTATCTCCACAGGCAGGTGGCACGCCTTACCAAAGACAACCCGATAGGGTGACATCCTTATGGGTGCCTTGTAAGCGGTCTGATGGGCCCACAGAGCATCCTCCAATCGTGTGCTCCAATCCTTTCTATTAGGCTTCACCATCTTCTCCAAAATCTGCTTGATCTCTCTATTTGAAATCTCAGCTTGCCCGTTGGTTTGGGGGTGATAGGGTGTAGAAACTTTGTGCACAACCCCATACTTCTTGAGCAAAGCTTGCATGGATCTATTGCAGAAGTGTGTGCCTTGGTCACTGACTATGGCTCTAGGTATGCCAAACCTGCAAAGGATATTAGACCTGACAAAATCTACAACAACCTGAGCATCATTAGTCCTGGTGGCCTTAGCTTCCACCCATTTGGATACGTAATCCACAGCAAGTAAGATATAATAAAAACCAAAAGAAACAGGAAAGGGGCCCATGAAATCTATACCCCAGACGTCAAACACCTCACAAAACAACATAGGTTGTTGCGGCATCTGTTGCCTCCAAGATAGGGCGCCTCCTGCTCTTTGACACTGCTCACACGAGCTGCAGATGTTGCTCGCATCCTTGAAAATGGTAGGCCAATAAAATCCAGAATCCAGCACCTTTCGTGCTGTCCTTTGAGTACCAAGGTGGCCTCCCACTGGTGAAGCATGACAAAATTGGAGAACCGATTGGATCTCCTGGTCTGGAATGCACCTGCGAATGACCTGATCACTGCAAAAACGCCATAAATAGGGGTCATCACATACATAATGCTTGGCATCGCTCTTTAATTTGTCTCTTTGAGCTTTGGATGCCAAGGCAGGAAAAACAGAAGCAACCAGATAATTAACAATGTCTGCAAACCAAGGAGTTTGGGGAAGGGGATGGGAAACATGTAAAGATAAAAGCTGCTCATCCGAGAAGTTATCCCGGATAGGAAATGCATCCTCCTCTCTCTCTATCCTGCTCAAGTGGTCTGCGACAAGGTTATGCGCACCACTCCGATCCTGAATCTCAAGATCAAACTCCTGGAGGTGTAACATCCACCTAATCAACCTAGGTTTGGAATCTGTCTTTTTCAAAAGATACTTCAGAGCAGCATGATCAGTGTACACTACAACCTTAGAACCAAGCAAATATGATCTAAACTTGTCAAGTGCAAAAACAATAGCCAAAAGTTCTTTTTCAGTTGTTGTGTAATTAACCTGTGCTGCATCTAAAGTCCTAGAAGCATAATAAATCACATGCGACAGCTTACCAACCCTTTGGGAGAGAACTGCTCCCAAAGCATAATTTGAAGCATCAGTCATGAGCTCAAATGGGAGGGTCCAATCAGGTGGTTGGATGATGGGAGTGGTGGTCAGTGCTTTCTTCAATTCATCAAATGCCCTCTTGCATTGGTCTCCAAATTCCCATGGGGCATCCTTTTGAAGCAACTTGGAAAGAGGAAGGGCAATGTTGCTAATGTTCTGAATAAACCTGCGATAGAAACCTGCATGACCAAGAAAAGAACGCACCTCTCGCACGCAAGAGAGGTAAGGCACATGTGATATTACATGCAGCTTAGCAGGGTCAACTTCTATGCCCTTGTGCGAAACAATGTTCCCTAAGACTATGCCTTGTTCTACCATGAAGTGGCATTTTTCAAAATTCAAGACAAGGTTAGTCTCAATGCACCTGTTAAGCACCTTAGTCAAATTATCAAGACATGCATCAAATGAGGAGCCATAAACACTAAAATCATTCATGAAGACCTCTATGCAATGCTCGAGCAAGTCAGCGAAAATACTCATCATACATCTTTGAAATGTGGTAGGAGCATTGCATAGGCCAAAAGGCATCTTTCTATATGCAAATGTGCCAAAAGGACAGGTAAATGTGGTCTTATGTTGGTCCTCTGGTGCAATACAAATTTGAAAATAACCAGAGAATCCATCTAAGAAGCAATAATGAGATTTACCTGCCAGGCGCTCCAACATATGATCAATGAAGGGGAGAGGGAAATGATCCTTGCGAGTCGCCTGGTTGAGCTTTCTGTAATCAATGCAGACTCTCCAACTGTTCTGCACTCTAGTGGGAATCAGCTCATCCTTCTCATTTTTGACAACTGTGACACCAGACTTCTTGGGGACAACTTGCACCGGGCTCACCCAAGTGCTATCTGAAATTGGGTAGATGATACCCGCTTGGAGCAGCTTGGTGACCTCTTTCTTAACCACATCAAGAATATGGGGGTTCAATCGTCTTTGGGGTTGTCTCACTGGTTTAGCCCCATCCTCCAACAAAATGCGGTGCATGCACATGGAGGGGCTAATTCCAGGAATATCCGCTAAAGTCCATCCAATTGCCCTCTTGTTCTTTCTTATCACATCCAGCAGTTTCTCTTCTTGATCAACAGAAAGTGAGGTAGAGATGATCATTGGGAGTTTCTGCTCATCCTCCAAGTAAGCATATTTGAGATGAGGAGGGAGGGGCTTCAGGTCCAATGAGGGTGCCTGCATAATAGATGGAACTAAAGGGACAGCAGAAATGGATTCTGCTGCCTGAACCTGAACAAGTGAATCAGACTCATGCATAACAGATATGGGGTTAGGGTTAGCATAATCTGAATCTATAACATATGAATCATCAGATGCAGTGGCAGAGTCTAGAAACTGAGCTATTTCAGTGCATGCGGTGCACCATCCAGAGTTAGTGCATGATGGACAAGTAAATGAATCAGTGAAAGATGGCAATTCAAAATCATGATGCAAAATGTCAAGCATATGCTCATCTATCAAATCATCAAGCAAGTCCACATGGAAAACAGAGTGATCCTCAGGAAAATGTTTCATAGCATGGAAAATGTCAAATCGGATCACACTGCCATCAAACTCCATGGAAAGTGAACCTGAATGCACATCTATCTTGGTTCGGGCTGTTTTCAAAAATGGCCTCCCCAAAATAATAGGAACAGCATTACGGGGAGAGTCATCTTCCATATCAAGTATGTAAAAATCAGCAGGGAAGATCAACTCTTCAACCCGAACCAAGACATCCTCTATTAAACCTGCGGGGTGGGCAATACTTCTATTTGCCAATTGAATCACCACACCCGTAGGTTGAAGAGGTCCAAGAGAAAGAGACTTAAAAACAGACATAGGCATGACATTTATGGATGCTCCTAAATCTAGCATAGCATTTTCAAACTTAACATTGCCTATGATGCAAGGTATAGAGAAAGTTCCAGGATCCTTACATTTTTCAGGAATGTGAGGGATAGGTTTACCTATGAGAGCGGAGACATTCCTTCCCATGCTTATCCTCTCATTTCCCTTGAGTCTTCTCTTATGAGTGCACAACTCCTTAAGGAACTTCGCATACCTTGGAATCTGTTTTATTGCATCAAGAAGGGGTATGTTGACTTCCACCTTCCTGAATGTGTCAAGAATGTCCTTGTCCACCTCTTCCACGCTTTTGTTTTAAGGCACTCTTGGTGGGAATTGAAGAGGAACAGGAGGAGGTTGTAGGACAACAGCAGGGCTTGTGGTTGAAGTTGAGGAGGGTTGAGTTGGATGATTCTCTTTGGTGCTAGCATGCTCACCTTCATCTACCACTTGGCTCTTCCCTTTAGAGGAAGCTAGAGCATCATTGTTGAGGTGAGGTTGTGGTGTGGGTGTGACAATCTGCTTTCCCGACCTCAGGTTGATGGCACTCACATTCTGATTCTGAGGGTTGATCACAGTTTGGGATGGCAACTTGTCAGAATTTTGAGATTGCAAGTTGTTGAGAGAAGTTGTCATTTGACCCATCTGATTTGTCAAAGTCTGAATGGATGCCTCTTGTCTCTGAATGGATGCTCTAGTCTCTTGTTGAAATTGGAGGTTTTGCATGGTCATTTGCCTCACCAACTCCTCCAAGGTAGGTTGGTTGGATGGAGGGGCTAATGGTGCAGGATGAACCACTTGCTGCTGTTGTTGTTGTCTTTGCTGCTGGATTGGAGGAGGTACATATGGTGGTCTGCTCGGTCCAGCGGTGTTCTGAAATGGAACATTAGGAGGAGGTTGTTGTTGTTGATCAGACCACTTCAGATTGGGATGGTTCCTCCATCCAGGGTTGTATCTATTGGAAGAGAGGTCATGATTGTGTTGTTGTGGGCCTCTATTGTTGTATATGTTTGCTGCATAGGCCTCAGGTTGGTCACCACTTGTCATCGGCTGTTGCTGCTGAAGGGAAGGGCATGCATCTGTGGGGTGCTCAATGGATGTGCATATGCCACACACTCTAGCAGGAAATATCATCTTTTTCTGATTGACAGCCAATTGTGTGACCAATGTTGTGAGAGAATCAATTTTCTACTCAAGCTTCTCAACCTTGCCCGAGTCTGCACCAACATCATTTACATCCCTCACAACTATTGCATCACTGTTGCTTCTTGCATGGAATTGTTGACAGTTTGAAGCCATCTTCTCAATTTTGCTCCTGGCTTGTAAGGGTGTCATATCTCCCAATGTACCACCACTTGCAGCATCTACCATGTTTCTTTCCATGAAGTTGAGACCTTCATAAAAGTACTGGATGAGAAGCTGCTCTGAGATCTGATGGTGAGGGCAGGAAGCACACAACCTCTTGAATCTCTCCCAATAATCATAGAGACTCTCTCCATGTTGTTGCCTGATACCAGAAATTTCCTTTCTGATTGCAGTGGTCCTATTTGCAGGGAAGAATTTTTCCAGAAATGCCCTCTTCAAGTCATCCCAGCTTGTGATGGAACCAGGGGCCAAGTCAGATAACCAATCTTGTGCTAGACCCTCTAAGGAATGTGGAAATGCTCTGAGACAGACATGATCCTCTTGCACATCATGTGGTTTCATTGTGGTGCACACTATATGGAATTTTTTGAGATGCTTATGAGGATCCTCACCTGCAAGACCATGAAACTTGGGCAATAAATGGATTAGTCCTGTTCTAAGCTCAAAAGGAACATCCTCATCAGGATACCGGATACACGAGTCTTCAATAGTGAAGTCAGGTGCAGCCAGCTCCCTAAGTGTCCTTTCCCTTGGTGGGGGTTGAGCCATGTTATCACAATGTATAGAATCAGATTGAATGAAAGTAGAAGGAATAGAAGAAATAGAAACGAAATCAGAATTAGATGGACTATAAGATGACTCTGACTCACTACCTAATGACTGATTCCTATTTTGTCTAACTAATCTGTGATAAGTTCTATCAATTTCAGGGTTGTAAGGATGCAAAAAACTTGGGTTGCCCCTAGTCATGTACTGAACAGAACAACATCAACCATAGCATACTGTAACAGATATGCATGACCAAAATCGGCAACAAAATTTTTTATTTTTTTAAAATTTTTTATTTATTTTTTTAAGCACCCTAAAATCATGAAAACATATCACAGAAAGTTTGAGGACAAAATTCAAAAGGGAACCAAGTCAAAGAATTAAAACAGTGACCAAAAACTAAGAAAATAGAACTTGTAAAATAAAAAAGAAATAGTAAACAGGCTTATTCGGGATCCAAACGAAGGGGTTTTCTGACGAAGTGAGAAAAATCAGATTATTCAGAAAATTCCCTTCGATTTGATATAAAATTCGTCAAATTCCGAGTTACGGATCAAAAGTTATGCCTATTTATAGTAAGTACTGCTGAAACTTGGAAAATTTTCTGGAACTCACAACCAGTGCCTATCTGAGTGTCTGTGATGCATCAACACACTAATATATGATGAAACAAGTGTGGATACCAATTTTCGTGCAAAAAATTCCACCCACAGCTATGTTGAATGGCACTCACAGAATCACTAGAATAGCATCAGTTGTGCAGAACAGCAAATCAGCAAACAGGGCAACTTTCTAGGCAAAGTATCAAACACATAGTGTGCAGTAAAATGGGGGGGGGGGGGGGGGGTTTGTGTGTGACAAATGTGAATAACAAAACATAAACAGAATATAAAAACTAAGAAAATCAGAAACAAAAGCGGGCAAACCCCTTTGGCTACGTACACTACTCAATCCTAGCTCACTAAAGATCGATTCCTCTCCTCTCCTCTGTCCAACTCGTGATAACCAAATACTAAGCGAAAATTCAGTTATCACTTCAAACCCTAACTTCTAATTAAGCATCAGAAACCAGAATTGGAGTTTTTACGAGTTAATACAAATTAAGCAATTATATTTATGTATTATCTCTACGAAATGGAATTAAGCAAACCACTACACATCGATAAACATGAAAACAGAGAAGAGAAAACGAAATTGCATTAATAACAGGAGCTCAAGAGTAGATAATACAATACCAAAGGGATTAACCCTTGAAGTCTAGCCTTCCATGGCCATAAATGAAGAAAAACGAGTAGAAATGGGGAAGAACAAAACCCTAGCAGCCACCACCACTTGGGAGAGCCAAGAGAGAAGTTCTAACCTAGAGAGAGAGTGAGAAATCTGAAATGAAAGTGTGTTCTTGGGGTTACACGAATTTCCCCTCTTTAGTTATGAAAATGGGCCTAAAACATGGACCCAAGTCCTAAGAAACACTATTCTGAAAATTACAATTAAAAAGGGACCTAAATGCAAATTACAATCTTCACTTCAATCCTTCAATCTTCATTTCCAAACTTCCCAAAGTGTCCTTGTGCCAAATATTACCTGAAAATAGAAATAGAATTAATTAGGCTAAATAATTCCAAATTAAACAATATTCGGAATTTTAGTCCAATAAACTCTAAATCAATAAATCAAGCTAATCAATGTCAAATGGGCAACAAGTATCAATAATAGGAGTAAAATAATGCAAGGAATAATGGGAAATAAAATGCTCTTCAGTAACCAAGGTTGAAGATATACTGATTCCGGAGATGTTTCATTTCTCAAACTAAAGGTAAGGGCATGCCACTGATAGTGATGACTCCCATTGTAAAATCAGTTCATCTCTAGTTGAAAAAGACCATGCGGATCTCCATTGCTCTGATGGTTCCTTTGGTGTTGCAATGACTACCACCTTCTCTGTACTAGACATAAATAAAAACAAGAAATATTTGAGATTAGCTCTGACAAACGGATAGATGTAGAACTATAGTCTAGAATTTTGAATCTGTTCTCAAGCAAGCATTGTATGAATAGAAAAAGAATGATTTTAATTAATGTTGAAACTAAATCCACTCTCTCACTGTATGTGTATTTTCTTCTGAGACAATAAACAAGTAAATATAATTTAAAGTAATAAAAAAGACATAGACAAAACCACAAGGCAATATGGTCAAAATTTTGAACCTTCACACCCCCATCGCACATAACTAAATTAAATTTCAGCACAAGTTAAAGTGAGAGGGCCGACATATTATCCACACTTCAATCCCAAGGGGTTTTGGTGTGAAGAGGCATGCAACACATTGTTAATGGGTAATTTCTAAGCTATATGCCCTCCACTTTTGGTGGGTTTATGCTACATCCATGATCCATTACTGGCTTTTTGCCATGTTTCATCAATAAAATGGTAAATTCACTTTTTATTTTTTAAAAACTTTTTTTTTAACTATTTTATATGCTTCAGGTTGAGGGTGTATGGAGCATAATAAAAATTGACGAACTCATTGTTAAAAATACAAAGCACTCATGGACCTCCATTTAACAACTTCAAATAATTGGAGTTGGCCCCTCACACCACCCATTTTATAAAATAAACCTTGCTTATCCTAATAGTATTCATATATGCAATAATACAATACAAGTTAACCTCAGATAACAACCATTGCTTATCAAGCAATTATGTCCTAGTTCAGTATCGAATTTTTAGACTTCAACATTCTTTACAAATGAAAGAATGAATGAGGAAGATCACTGGATGATGAGAGGTAATTTTTTTTTTAAAAAGATAACAACAAAGAGTAGATAATATGGTAATCAATAACAAAAATGCAAGATAGTTAATCAAAATCACTCAGACAAACATACCTTTTCAAGACCAGACATCATATGCTCATTGTTATTAAGATTTAAGATACTTTTTCTTTAGTGTGAAACAGGTACCTTTGATGGATTGCAGCTTTCTCTTCTTTGTCATATCCACCTTCAAATATAAGAAAAAAAAAAGTAAAACTAAATATACTGTTTGGTTTAATTTCAACAACTACAATACAAAAATCACAATTGGAAAATAAACAGAAGGGGAGAGAGAAAAGAGAAAGCAGTCCAGGCCGACGCAAATCTCATCCCAGGGGTAAATATCGATCACAACTCACAAAATACAGAATTCATGTAACTCCATGCACCGTAAGAATGACACTATCACTTACATACGTAGAAAATGGTTGATAATTCACAAGAGAAAACAGTGTCAAAACGGACAATATTTTGTCCGTTGGGTAATTCAAGGAAAGAGAAAAATGGAAATAAATGGACAATATATTTAAAAGAAAAGGTAGCTGATGCGGATAGGGATGCTTGGATTTGTCAACATTATAATGGTCATTAAATTTTTTTCAAAAGAGTAACGTCGCTTATAGAGAATCCAATAGAGTTAACGATCATCAAGAATAGGATTTAACATGATCATCCACAACGATTAACTAAGATATAGTAGCACAGCTTAAACAACTACCATTGGAGAACAGTTATCTAAAATGAAGCTAGTAAACAAGAAACTAGAACCAATACTTCAGTCGTTAACCTACAAAAGAATTAAAGGCAAAGGTATGTAATAACCTGCATAGCTGCCCAATCAGGATAGACATGAATGTTGCTCTGGTTGGCCTGATCCTGTTCATAAGATAAGAACAAAAATATTAAGGTACAACCTTAAAAGAACAATCTTTTTATAAACACATTAGCGCATAGATACACTTTTCTGAGCTTACTGTTGTCACAGGTGAAGAAGGTTTTTCAGTCTTAGTAGATTTCTCTTCCTCGGTGTTTCCCATAGCAAGTGCCGAATAGCAGACACAAGGCAAATATTGTACAAGGGTATAATAGCAAGTAAATATAGGAATTGATTAAAGAGAACAAAGCTGCAAATAAAACTAGTCCAGAAAGTAAAATTTCTTCTCAATTTTCCATAATGAAAACGATGGGAACCATTCCCTCAACTAAAAGGCTACAGCAGATCACTAATATTGAAAATACATCCAGACCTTACAAGTGTCACTATCTAGTAACAAAGACTATTCTAGAATTTCTAATAAGTATCAGACTTAGTGAACAAAGCCATCCAACCAACTGGGCTTCTTAATAATCCTAATGGGCCTATTTGTATCATTGCCTGCTGCTGGAGAAGCAACCTTGTCCTCAAGGTTGGGAATGGGCTTGCGGTTTGGGTCCATGTGGGGAGGGTCAGAAGAATTCGGTGGACTTGGAGGGAAAGAAGGTGTAGGGTTAAGTGGGATATTGGGATATACTTTGGAATCTTTTTGAACGAGTGGTTGTGAGGCTTCCACGGTTTGGGAATTTGGTGGGGAATTAAAAAATGAATTGTGGCCAGCTGTAAAAGGAGGTAACGGTCCTTTTTGTGCAGAGGGAGCAGAGGTAAAGAATGGTGGAGATGAATCTAACGGTGGGGAGGTAATGTTGGGAAATGGAATATCTGAGTTGGAAGACATAAGGGGTTTAATCACTTCACTCTGGTCATAGGCATGCTCATTTCTCTTCTTGTCTCGAAATTTCTCTCTCTCATCAGAAGGACTCCTAACTTTCTTTTTCACCTCATTCCTTAGTAAAGCTTCTTCTTCATCCTCATGATGGAGTAGGTTTTCAGGCAAAGGGTTGAAGGTAACTTGAGGGTCTCCAACAAAACGTTTCAAGAGGGAGACGTGGAAGACGGGATGAACTCGACTTCCAGTGGAGAGTTGGAGTTCGTACGCAACGGGTCCTATGCGACGGAGCACGCGGTAGGGACCAAAAAATCGACGGGACAACTTCATGAAGGGGCGGTGCATGACTATTCTCTGCCGGTACGGTTGGAGGCGAAGGAGCACCCAATCTCCCTCTTCAAAGGTAAGATCTTTTCTCCCTAAGTCAGCATGAGCCTTCATTCTTTGTTGATCTCTCTTGAGATTGTCTTTTAATGTGGATATTAAAGCTATTCTGGTATGTAGGGATCGATCCACGGTGGTATGAGTTGTGGTGCCTGGGAAATAATGCTTCAGTGACGGTGGTGGACGACCGTAGAGAGCTTCAAAAGGTGAGATCCCTGTGGCGGTATGATGGCACGTATTGTACCAATACTCAGCCAAGGAGAGGTGCTTGAACCACTTTCGAGGGAGTTCGCTTGTGAAACAACGAAGATATTGTTGAAGACACCTATTGACAACTTCAGTTTGTCCGTCGGACTGGGGGTGGTAAGCACTACTAAAGCAAAGGTTGGTCCCAAGTAAGTGAAAAAGCTCCTTCCAAAATTTACTCACAAAATTTTTGTCCCTATCTGATACTATTGATTTTGGTACTCCATGTAACTTAACCACTTCTGACAGGAACCTGGTAGCCAAGGATTCAGCACTAAAACTGGTGGGGAGTGCTATAAAGTGGGCGTATTTGGAAAGACGATCCACAATGGCCCATATGGTGGTGTGACCGAAAGAAGGAGGTAAGCCTGTAATAAAGTCCATAGAGATATCATCCCAGACCCGATCTGGAATTTGAAGTGGTTGTAAGAGCCCTGCCTGTTTTTTAGGAAGATACTTGTTATACTGACAAACAACGCAATGGCGCAAGAAGTGCTTGGTGTCTTTGTATAGCCCAGGCCAGTAGCAGGATGCAGCTAGGCGAGCGACAGTGGGTTTCAGTCCTGAGTGTCCCGCTGTTGGAGTGCTATGATGCTCATGAATCAAGATCTGACGAAGGTTATGGTACTCAGGTATGAACAATCTGCCCTTAAAATATAAAACCCCTTGAGAAAAATGAAAGTTGTTTTTCATGCTGTCTTCTTTCGCACTTTTATTCACTAAATGTTGCCCTTCCTGTGTGAGGTAAAAAGCACGAAGATCCTCAATAAGAGAAGGAAGTGAAGCTGATAATGCAGAGAACATGGGAGTATCATCAGAATGGCATCGTGAGAGGGCATCAGCAGCGCCATTAGAGGTACCTGGCCTATATTTAATGTCAAATTGAAACCCTATCAATTTTGTTGCCCAGTTTTGTTGTTCTGGTGTGTGTAAACCTTGGCTTACTAAGTGTTTGAGGCTTTGTTGATCTGTAATGATGCGGAATTTTCGTCCGATAAGATACTGACGCCATTTCTTTACAGCTTCTGTAACGGCGAACATCTCACGGACGTAGGCGGAAGCATTCTGCATTCTGGTGGACATTTTTTTGCTGAAAAAGGCCACGGGGTGACTGTTTTGGGACAGGACAGCGCCTATCGCAACCGCAGAAGCGTCCGTTTCGACATCAAAGGGCTGATTGAAATCAGGTAGACGGAGAACAGGGGCAGTGGTCATTGCTTGTTGTAATAATGTAAAGGCCTGCTGAGCCGAATCACTCCATGTAAATTGCTGTAATTTAAGTAAATCGGTGAGGGGAGAGGCGAGGGACGCATAACCTTTGACAAATTTGCGATAAAAACCGGTAAGGCCCAAAAAACCGCGAAGGGTCAGAAGAGAACGTGGCGGTGGCCATGACAAAATGGCCTGAATTTTATCCGGGTCGGGGTGCACACCTGTTGCTGAAATGATATGCCCAAGATACTGAACTGAACTCACCCCAAAAGAACACTTAGACAACTTGGCAAAATAATTATTAGTAACCAATAGGGATAAAACAGTATCTAGGTGTAAAAGATGATCCTCTAAACAATTGCTGTAAATCAATATATCATCAAAAAAAACTAAGACAAACCGACGTAAATAAGGCCGAAGCATGTCATTCATGGCTGCCTGAAAGGTAGAAGGGGCATTGGAGAGCCCGAATGGCATCACAAGAAACTCGTAATGGCCATCAGAAGTGCGGAAAGCGGTTTTATGAGTGTCAGCGCTGTTAACTCGAATCTGGTGGTAACCTGCACGCAAATCAATTTTTGAAAAAATAGTAGCTTGGCCTAACTCATCTAGTAATTCATCTATTGTAGGAATTGGAAACCGATCCTTGATAGTAATAGAGTTTAGCGCTCTGTAATCAACACAAAAGCGCCAAGAACCATCTTTCTTTTTAACAAGTAAAACTGGAGAAGAAAATGGACTAGTGCTAGGAGCAACAATTCCCTCTTTAATCATATCCTGTAACATACTTGCCATCAGGTCCTTTTGAGAATGAGGGTAACGATAAGGTTTGACATTAATGGGTGGGGCATTTTCTAGGAGAGGGATGCGATGGTCGTGGGTGCGTTTTGGGGGTAGGCCATGGGGTGTGGCAAAAACAGGGGCAAATTTGTCTAGTAGAAGTTGTATTTGGGGGTGGGTTAGTGTAGGCGGCTGAGTATCAAGGGTGGGTTTTGGGTCGAGTGGTAAACATGTTATTGTGTGAAGGGAAGCGATGCATTCGGTATTGTATAGACGAATGAGCTGATGAAAGGTGGAGGGTTGTAAGGTTATAGAAGAATCCCCTTTTAGAGTAATTGTGTCCTTTGCCCAAGTGAAGGACATTGAAGGGATTGAAAAATCAGATACAATAGGGCCAAGAGTGCTAAGCCATTCAATGCCAAGAACCACATCTGCACCTTTAATAGGTAATAAATAGAAGGGAATGTGAAAGGTATGGTTTTGTAGGGAAATTGGGGTGCTGGAACAAAGCCCACTGCAATAAATATGAGCCCCGTTGCCCACCATGACGGGAAATTGAGGGGTTGGAGTAATTGGAAGGTGCAAAAATTGGGCTAATCTAGGCTGGATGACATTGTGGGAGCTGCCTGTGTCAACCAAAACGGTGACGGGGTGGCCGAGGATAGAGGCTGTAAATCTAAGAGTACGTGGGGAGGGATTTCCTTCAAAAGCCTGCTCAGATAGTTGAAAATGAATTAAATCGGTGGGGATAGGTTCAGGTTCGAGTGGTGTGGTAGGTTCAGTTTGTGGGTTTGTTTCCAAAGAAATAAACAAGTCAGGGTCATGTGTGGGTGGGTCGTCCAATAGTAACAGCAAAAACTGTTTAGGTTGGCAGCGATGTCCAACCACATATTTCTCATCACAGTTATAGCAGAGGCCCAATGCTCTTCTTTCTTGCATTTGGGAGGGTGTAACCCTCTTGATTGGTAGGGCGTTAGAGGTAGGGGCAGGAACAATAGGTGGTTTGGGTATTGAGGTAGGGATTTGTGGGTTTTGGGAGGTAGGGTAACGAATTGATCTTTGGAAGGTAGGTTTTGAATCTTTCAATTTGGCTTCCACTAATTTCGCTAGGCCCAAGGCCTCTGAAACATCTTTGGGCCTTAAAATGGATAATTCCCTCTGAATTTCCGGAATTAAACCAGAAACAAAACAATTAAGTATGATCTCTTGGCTAAGTCCTAAAACACGGTTACTTAATTTCTCAAACTCCTGCTGAAATTCAGCAACTGTACCCTTTTGACGGAGTTTAAATAAGGCTGCCTGGTGATTTTCATAACTTGAGGGCCCAAACCTCACTTCCAATTGTTTAGTAAAATTTTCCCATGTAGTAAGATGAGAATTATGAACCAGCCATTTGAACCAAGAAAGGGCTTCACCTTTCATATAAAAAGAAACAATATGCAATCTATCATCAGGAGGCACCATATATATAACTGGAAAAATTGTTCAGCCTGAAAAAGCCAATCCAAGTGTTCAGATCCATCAAATTGATTTAATTGGAGTTTAGGAGGTCTAGGTTGAGGTGGTGGTGAGGGTTGAAGAACAAAAGGGGGTCGATTATGGGAGGGGTGGGGGGAAAAAAAGGGGGGTAAGGTTGAGGAGTATAAAAAGTAGCCCCAGTAGGGTAAAAAGGTGGTGTATGGGGAGAAGAACCAGAAGAAAAATGCATTTGGGGTATGGGAGATGGTCTAGGGTTTGGAGTTCTAGAACTTGAGGGATTAGCGGTACCTGGGTCAGGTGGTTGAGGCGGGACCGCTGGTAAAGCCGCGAGTCTGTCCGTGATGGAACGGAGAGCGGTAGCGATGGCCTCGTGGCGTTCATCATGTTGTTGTTGCTGTTCTTTCAACTTATCACAGAACATTTGGACCAGCGCCTTTTCATCATTGGCAAAAGGGGGAGGCATAGTGAAAGGAAATGAAAGCACCAAAATGATAGCAAGTAAATATAGGAATTGATTAAAGAGAACAAAGTTGCAAATAAAACTAGTCCAGAAAGTAAAATTTCTTCTCAATTTTCCATAATGAAGACGATGGGAACCATTCCCTCAACTAAAAGGCTACAGCAGATCACTAATATTGAAAATACATCCAGACCTTACAAGTGTCACTATCTAGTAACAAAGACTATTCTAGAATTTCTAATAAGTATCAGACTTAGTGAACAAAGCCATCCAACCAACTGGGCTTCTTAATAATCCTAATGGGCCTATTTGTATCAGGGTACCTCGCTAATTCTCAAAACATTATTCAACTGCAATAATAGGAGCCATGTCAGCCGTTACCAGCAATAAAAATGTTACCGGCAGACAAGGCAAAACTCATAAACCAACACATGATCCTAGATATTCCTAGTAACTGGCAGACCATAATCTTAAGCTATAAAAAGCATTAATTTCACGCAATTCAAAATTATTGCATCATACAACCAAAAAAAAAACAAATACTACAAAGATTGCAATTTTCTCTATAAAACAATGGTCAAGTCTCTTCGTCATCTCTAACATAATCTTTTAAAGTAATTTCAACACATAACCTTTTGCAAGAAATTCAACAAGTTTCTCCGAAAATAATCTAGTACCCACCTAGGAGGACAATACTAGGTAAATCATAAAGTTTCAGATTTATGTATAACAAGTGTTCTATACTAATGACAGGTCTAACACTCAATAGCTTATATGATTTCATAATTAATTAGGCAGCGTTGCTATGCAATCGGAATGGATGAGACAAGACAGGACATGATGTTTTGTTCGATTCTCTTCGATTCCGCCTCTTTCAATGTAAAGAAAATGTTTACTTTTAAACCTCTAGTCGTGTTTTGAACAAAGAACAGAAAATCTGTGCTAACATGTCTACCAAACACTGCTATCTTAGGATATGACCTTCAGAACCGGGCCATCGAAAGAGGGTTTCTGGTAAATTGAGATTTCAGTTCATAAAGACTACAGTGTTAATGGTAAGCTTAAGCTATAACATAACCAGATTATTCCAATCCAAAGGGCATATAGACAGAACGTGAGAGAGATTCAGTAAAAGACAAAACAACGGCAGAGGGTCAATTCTGTCATTTTATGACCCCTCAAGCCAAATAGAAAGCCATGGACAGTTGGACACACACATGACACAACACAACTAACACAGCCATAATCTATTAACCCAACAAGACATTCAAAGAGATTAAATGACAAAAATACCCTTTCAAACCAAACTTTTTTACTTACGCATTTATCGTCAAGTACCACTATTGAAAACCTCCATAGATTATGATTTTACTTGTTTAAAGCCCTTAATCCGATACCTCTTCAACTTCAAATTACAAAACTAACCAAATAAACTACCAAACATGAAATGAAAGACAAATCAACGCAGACAGAGAACACAAATTCAAAACTTTTGTAGATACAAAACAAGATCCAATTCTAACTCTCTTCTTTTGTTTAGCTAGAAATATAGAGCTACAATTTACAGAGTAAAAAAAATGTTTTTTTTGTTTTTGTTTCCACAGAACAAAAAGAAAACGAAACTGAACAAACATAATTTGTTCATTTCTTCCGAAAGCTTCAAACTTGCATACGTTTAAATACACTCAATCAACCCTACAAAGGAAAAAAAATTAAACTCTACAAAAAAAATGCACTCAATTAAGTCATTTCTTACACACACAACAAGGAAAAATAAGAACTTGATTTAAATAATAAACCCTTAGCTGACGTTCATTGCGGCACCCTTAGCTGCTCCCGATAACCTAAAACTCGTAGTCCACGTCCCTGAGCTCTTCTCCTCTTCCAGCTCTTCCAATGTGAGAGGAAGCAACCTCGTGAGATCAACACGGTGCTTCTGTCATGCTCCTTCATATTCTACTACTTTATTATAAAGAAATACTCTCTTTGATATTTGAATAGAATATATGGACTTGCTCGAGTAGAGATATAATTAAAAATTCTTTCGTAAAGCTCTTATAGAATAACTTGGTGTTTATTTGTGGTTATTAAAAATCTCTCCAGAATCATTTATGAAAACATTTCTTATTATAGCAGAATACCGTAATTATCACAGTAAGCGGAAATAGTGACCTTGACTTGATAATTCACATTCATAAACTATTTATAGGAAAAGAGTAGGTATATATATATATCATCATCCATAAAAGTCACATACAACCAGGTCAAAGTCGAGATAGCAGGTGTTACGAAAATACAAGTCCATAATATAAACTAAAGATAAGACCACCTCACTGAGATCTCTCAAAAATATGTACAATATATATATATAGAGCAAAATGTGAAATCTCCAATGGTGGTCCAGTGATCCTCCTCCATAGCATGATCTCCAAAGTCTCCAGCAGCTGCTCCACCCGTCCCACATCCTAATCATCTATACTATGCATCACCTGGTGGATCCCCAACTCCCCACTGGCTCCCAGTGGAGTGCTCGACTGGCTCGTCCTCACCATCGCCCTCCTCCGGGTCCTCCTCTACCACCTCCGACTGAGTGGGTATCCCACCACTGGGCACTGGGTCCGCTGAGGGTGTCCCATGAACCGGACTCATCGGACTAGGTATAGGATTCTCCTCTTGAATCACTCGAGAAGCAGAGGGGTGATATCTAGTAGCAGCTCGAAAACGGAAAGAGTGGAAGCGACGAGCAGGTCGAGTCGGGGGTGGTCCATGATAAGTATAGAAAGGAGGTACATGCAAAGTATAAACAATAGGGATGCGAAACCTACGAGGACGGACACGAGCCAAAGGGTTGGGGTGATACAGAGTCACCTCCACCTCACCCTCAAATGTGGCTCGATGGTCCTCGTAGTACCACACTCCGCTAGGGAGCGGGCGCAACTCGATGCAAGCTAGATAGCGTGCCATCACCTAACATGGGCAATAAGGGGTAAGCACATAATTCACATAATCGAATAAGAATAAATAAAACATGTAACAATAGCCAGTTACAAATATCCAATGCAAAGGTAAATGCAGATGAATGTATTCCATTTATATTAATACCATTAATTATGAGTAATGATGCATGTCTCCCAATTCCATTGTCCATTGAACGTTCATTCCAATAATTCGCATACATGACCAACATGTATTATGGAACTGCTCGAATAGTTTGCACACAACGTCACCAAGACGTAACAGCATTCCCAAATGCTGCCCACATTACCAAAATGTGTCATCGAGCCAGTTACCACCGAATTATCCCGAACCTTACACCATGCATGTATGCACATAAAAATTATACACCAAGATTAACCAATAATCTTATTATGTGCATCCAATATTATTCCTTCAGTAGGTTAAACTATTGTTAATAATTTCCCAGTCCTTTTATTGGAACATGACACGTTTTCCCATAAGCATAATTGATCTTAATCGATATCCCATTAGGTATGTTAAAAGTAAAATTGTGTTTCTGTCCTGATCCAAATATACTCGAGTAAACTTCTCCAGACTCGAGTGTTTTCTTGATTTATCAAAGTACTCGAGTGTTCCTCCTGGTACTCGAGTGTTCTTTATTTCCAGAACTAAATTTACAAAGATTCAACCATGTACTCGAGTGTCCCAGGCAAGACTCGGGTGTTCTTTCATTTCCAGACATATACTTTAAAAAGTTTCCAGAATACTCGAGTGTCTTATATGAATACTCGAGTGTTCTTGAGTTTTCCAGAAAATTGATTTCCCAAAACAGGCAAAATACTCGAGTATTACCCATAATACTCGAGTGTTTGCAGACAGACAACACTAAAATCAAGTTTTAACATACCAATTTCGATTATAGTCCATTCCAGTCCAAACCAAAGATCAATATAGCTTACATTACACATTTTAAACATGTTCCAACACAGAATTAACAACATTTAACACTGAATCACAGATTATCAATAATTATGCATAAAAATGCATTTTTCCACAACTTAACATACCAATTCCAATTCTACATATATCCATTCCATTCTCAGCATTGGTACACCTTGCATGTGACCAAATAAACATGTCCAAACCTTCAGTTAAGTCCAGAAAGGCCTCCAAGCCTCAATGCTATTTCAAACTATGCCCATAGAGTCATTCATTGACTCCCATCCTAATTCCACACAATATACCCTTATTCTAGTGAATTAAAAGCTTCACCCTTACCTCAATTTCGTGACTCAACTCTGAAATTGCAGAGAAATTGGCTGGAGATGCTCAAACCCAAAAATCCTTTGCATGCAGCCACAGTTTGAACAGAGCACCAAAACTAGAGGATTTAACATGCAAAATCGTTTTAAAAATTGGGGAAAATGATTAGAATCAATTCTCTGCAACTTAAACTAGAGGTATAAACGAATTTGAGATTAAGGGAACTCATTAACTTACCAAAATCCAAGCTCCAAGTAGGCTTCCAGACCTCAGGAACTTGGTTTGGCAGCAACAATCCCTCTCCTTTCGATCCTCGATTCTCCTTCCACACATCACCTTAACTCACGATTTTTATATGTTTGTAAAGCTCGAGATGTGAGCTTTACAATGGTGTATCACTCTCGTTTTAACTCTCAAACACGATCGAGGAATCAAACCACGAAATTAGAAACCCTAAGCCAAGGTTTTCAGAGTGAATCAACCAAAATGGTTGATCTTCGTCCATTACTGAGTATTTATATACGAATTAAACCTTCATACATGACGACACGACATCAATGAAGCTTGGTTGAAGTGGACTTCGTGTCAACAAACGAGATTCGTTGTGGGTTGACTCATCAACCGCACTAACGAGTTCTCCACTGACTCGATTACTCGAGTATTTAAATATTTATTTTAATGCCCTTCCCTCCAAAGTCTTCCTAATATTGCTTCTAGGTCCTCTTCCAGGGACTAATATGTAAAAACCTTATTTTTACATATCATCTTCTTGCTCCAATATTTTTCTACTTTCGCAATTACTAATACTAACTCATACTAAACTTAATTTATTTATGAAATATAATTATGATTAAGAAAGTAATTATAAATTAATCTTTCAATAATCACGATTGTATTACATCAGGAGGCGAAAATTTGGGGTGTTACACTACTCCCCCACTTAACAGGAATTTCGTCCCCGAAATTCAGCTTACAAAAATAACTCAGGATAATCCTTGCGCATTCGATCCTCTAATTCCCAGGTTGACTCGAATACATTCCCACTTTGCCACATAACTTTGACCAACGAAATCTCCTTTCCTCTAAGCTGCTTAGTCCTCCTATCTTCCACTTTCACTGGACCAGCTTTAAAGGTTAGGTTTTCTCGTAAGGTTAAATCATCTGGACGAATTTGAAGGATCGAGGTTGGATCATGCACAAACTTTTTCAATTGAGAGACATGGAAAACATTGTGCAGGTTGGCTAAAGATGGCGGGAGAGCTATTTGGTAGGCTACAGGTCCTACTCGCTTAAGGATTTGATAGGGACGTATAAACTTAGGTGATAGCTTCTGAGGTTTCAATGCTCTACTCACACCCTTTAGCGGTACAATCCTGAGAAATACATGGTCGCCTTCTGCAAACTCTAAAGGTCTTCTTCTTCGATCCAAATAACTCTGCTGACGACTAACCGTAGTCTTGATCTTTTCTCGAATCATTCTAATCCTTTCGGTTGTTTGTTGCACCACATCCGGACCAAGATGTAAATTCTCCCCCACTTGAAACAAGCATAGCGGGGTTTGGCATTTTCTCCCATACAATGCCTCAAACGGTGCCATACCGATACTGGTATGGTATCTGTTGTTGTATGTAAATTCTGCGAGTGGTAGTATCTGATCCCAACTTTCTCTTTCTTCTAACACACAGGCTCGCAATATGTCCTCCAAAGTTTGGATGGTCCTTTCGGTTTGTCCATCAGTCTGAGGGTGATAAGCTGAACTCATCTTAAGTCTCGTCCCCAGAGCTTGATGCAAACTTGTCCAAAATCTAGACATGAATCTCGGATCACGATCCGAAATAATACTGGATGGTACTCCATGCAATCGTACCACTTCCCGAATATAAATCTGGGTCAGTTTCTCCAAAGAGTAGTGCATATTCACCGGAATGAAATGCGCTGACTTAGTAAGACGGTCCACAATTACCCAAATTGCGTCATGGTTTGCAACTGTCCTTGGCAATCTAGTCACAAAGTCCATGGAAATGCTGTCCCACTTCCATTGTGGAATATCTAGGGGCTGTAACACTCCCCCAGGCTTCTGATGTTCCACTTTAACCTTTTGGCAAATTAAACATGACGATACATATTCTGCTACATCCTTCTTAAGACCAGGCCACCAGAACATGCTTTTCAAATCCTGGTACATCTTTGTCGATCCAGGGTGCATACTCATCTGACTCTTATGTGCCTCATCCAAAATCATCCTCCTAATCTCCGAGTTCTTCGGTATGCAAATTCTCGTTTTAAAACGAAGAATTCCATCTGACCCTTCTGAAAAATCTGACTCCTTTTCTTTTTCCATCAATTCCCTCTTTTCTAGCAATTCCGGATCTTTACGTTGCAATTCTCGAATTCGAGCCAAGAATTCGTTAGAAATTTGCAACATACCCAACGTAATCTGACCTGGTTCCACTTGCATCACCAGGTTTAGATCCCGAAACTCTTCAATCAAAGCCGCTTCCTTAATCATCATGGAACTCACATAAATCGCTTTACGGCTCAAAGCGTCTGCTACAACATTGGCCTTACCAGGATGGTAATGAAGCTCAAAGTCGTAGTCTTTCAAAAATTCCATCCATCGACGTTGCCTCATATTTAACTCCTTCTGATCAAATAAGTACTTCAAACTCTTATGGTCACTAAACACCCAAAATGTAGTGCCATAGAGATAATGCCTCCATATCTTCAGTGCAAAGACTATTGCAGCAAGTTCCAAATCATGGGTGGGGTAGTTTACCTCGTGAACTTTCAGTTGACGAGATGCATACGCCACAACCTTTCCTTCTTGCATTAGGACACTGCCAAGTCCTTGTCCCGATGCATCACAGTACACTTCGTACTCCTTGTGAGGGTCAGGTAAGATTAACACTGGTGAGGATGTTAATCTTTCCTTAAGCATCAGATAACTCTTTTCACACTTCTCATCCCATACAAATGGTTGATCCTTCCTAGTCAGCTTGGTGAGGGGTAATGCAATCTTCGAAAATCCCTCAATAAATCTTCTATAATATCCGGCCAATCCTAAGAAACTTTTGACTTCAGTGACCGTCTTTGGTTGAACCCACTGCAAAACTGATTCCACCTTGGCTGGGTCAACTGCTATGCCACCTTCCGAGATCACATGCCCCAAGAACTGGACTTCTTTTAACCAAAACTCACACTTAGAGATTTTGGCGTAGAGTTGCTTCTCCTTCAAAATCTTCAACACTAATCGGAGGTGTTCGGCATGTTCTTCCGGACTCTTAGAATATATCAGGATGTCATCAATGAAAACTACCACGAATGAATCCAGATATGGTCTAAAAATCCGGTTCATGTAGTCCATAAAAATGGCTGGTGCATTTGTTAATCCGAACGGCATTACGACATACTCATAATGTCCGTATCGAGATCGAAATGCAGTCTTAGGGATATCTTCCTCCTTGATTCTGATCTGATGATATCCAGATCTCAGATCGATCTTAGAAAACACCGAAGCTCCTCTCACTTGATCCATGAGATCATCTATCCTTGGTAAAGGATACTTGTTCTTTATAGTCACCTTATTCAACTGTCTATAATCCACACACATCCTAAGGCTTCCATCTTTCTTCTTGACAAACAACACTGGAGCACCCCATGGGGATACACTTGGCCTAATAAGTTGTTTTTGCAGTAATTCCTCAATCTGGTTCTTCAATTCGACCATCTCGGGTGGCGCCATTCTATAAGGAGAAATAGAAATGGGACCAGTTCCTGGAATCAATTCGATTCCAAACTCAATCTCCCTCTTGGGTGGTAATCCCGGCATCTCTTCGGAAAACACTTCCGGGAATTCCCTAACAATCGGAATCTCCTCCACAGACCTTTCTCCTTTCTCCGGCTCAACAGCAGAGACCAAACAGAGATACTTCTCCAAGATTGGGTCTTTAAACAAAAGCATTTTCTTAACACAATCAATAACCACATGGTTGCTAACCATCCAGTCCATACCCAAAATCACATCCAATTGGGACAAAGGTAGACAGATCAAATCTAACTGAAAGACTCGGTCTGCTATCCTAATTTTACAATTAGGACACACCTTTGAGGTGATTACAGGAGAGTTAGTAGGGGTCTCTACCCTAAGATAATAGGGTGATTCAGACATAGGCAATTTCAAACGATTCACACATTCAAATGACACAAATGAATGAGTGGCTCCTGAATCGAATAAAATTCTACAAGGTTGATCATTGAGTAGATAAGTACCTTGCATGAGTCCTGGAGTCTGATTCGCATCAGCACCACTAAGGGTGAAAACTCCACCTTGAGTTACCGGCCTGTCCGTAGAACCTCTTTGAGCGTTCTTGGGTGGTTCCTTGCAATCGCGAGAAAAATGACCAGGTTTCCCACAGTTAAAGCACCCACTGTGAGACTAGCAGAACTTTCCAAAGTGATGACGCCTGCACTTCTCACAATAAGGAGCATTATTGTAAGAGGTGTTTCGATCATCAGACATCTTGCCCTTCCCCCTATTCTTATGAGAATAAGGGCCTTTATTACGGTGGTCATGCCCCTTCCGTCTCTGTGGACCATATCCCGAATGTTCCTTCTTTCCTTCCACAATCTGAACTGCCTCCGCCCTTTTATCATCCTCATACATCCTACACATATCAACCAGCGTAGGGAAACTTTGAATCTTTTGATAACTGAACACTGACTTCAATTTGGGTCTCAGTCCTCCCTCAAACTTGATACATTTACTTCTCTCATCCGGATTCATCTTATAGTAAGGGGAGTATTTCATTAGTTCTTCAAATTTCGCAGCATATTCTCCTACACTCATGTTGCCTTGTTTGAGTTGTAGAAACTCAACCTCTTTCTTCCTCCTTAAATCCTCAGGAAAATACTTCTTGAGAAATTCTCCCACGAATACTTCCCAAGTTACCTCTCTTCCTTCATGAGCGAGTAACTGGGCAGTATGATTCCACCAATGTTCTGCTTCTCCCTCCAGCATGAAAACAGCATAAGCTATCCTCTGGGCATCGGAGCATTCTAAAGTTCTAAAGATCTTGTCCATCTCCAAGATCCACTTGTTAGCTTCTTCTGGTTTAAATCCACCAGCAAACTTTGAGGGATTGCAGCTCCTGAAATCCGATAAGGTCTTGGCTTCTGCAGCTACCGCACCTATTGGAGGTGGGTTGACGGGCTGAGGTTGATGTTGCTGCTGCTAATTTTGCTGCAAATTTTCTAACACTGTAGCCATCCTTTCCAGCAGATCGTTCGTATGGTTTCTATATCGCGATGCCATAGTGAGCCTGCACTATGGACCTATGTCGTTAAAGATCTATCTAGACTTTGAAATCTATCTAGTTCTATTCTAAACTATCACTAATAGAACTAAGCCATATGAAATGAATCAAATAGCTAAGAAACTTTACCCAGCTGTAGCAACTTCTGGCAGATTATGCTCGAGAGGATCAAGAATCAGGACCATTATGCTCTGATACCACAAAAGGTGTCACGCTCCTTCATATTCTACTACTTTATTATAAAGAAATACTCTCTTTGATATTTGAATAGAATATATGGACTTGCTCGAGTAGAGATATAATTAAAATTTCTTTCGTAAAGCTCTTATAGAATAACTTGGTGTTTATTTGTGGTTATTAAAAATCTCTCCAGAATCATTTATGAAAACATTTCTTATTATAGCAGAATACCATAATTATCAGAGTAAGCGGAAATAGTGACCTTGACTTGATAATTCACATTCATAAACTATTTATAGGAAAAGAGTAGGTATATATATATATATATATATATCATCATCCATAAAAGTCACATACAACCAGGTCAAAGTCGAGATAGCAGGTGTTACGAAAATACAAGTCCATAATATAAACTAAAGATAAGACCACCTCACTGAGATCTCTCAAAAATATGTACAATATATATATAGAGCAAAATGTGAAATCTCCAATGGTGGTCCAATGATCCTCCTCCATAGCATGATCTCCAAAGTCTCCAGCAGCTGCTCCACCCATCCCACATCCTTATCATCTATACTATGCATCACCTGGTGGATCCCCAACTCCCCACTGGCTCCCAGTGGAGTGCTCGACTGGCTCGTCCTCACCATCGCCCTCCTCCGGGTCCTCCTCTACCACCTCCGACTGAGTGGGTATCCCACCACTGGGAACTGGGTCCGCTGAGGGTGTCCCATGAACCGGACTCATCGGACTAGGTATAGGAGTCTCCTCTCGAATCACTCGAGAAGTAGAGGGGTGAGATCTAGTAGCAGCTCGAAAACGGAAAGAGTGGAAGCGACGAGCAGGTCGAGTCGGGGGTGGTCCATGATAAGTATAGAAAGGGGGTACATGCAAAGTATAGACAATAGGGATGCGAAACCTACGAGGATGGACACGAGCCAAAGGGTTGGGGTGATACAGAGTCACCTCCACCTCACCCTCAAATGTGGCTCGATGGTCCTCGTAGTACCACACTCCGCTAGGGAGCGGGCGCAACTCGATGCAAGCTAGATAGCGTGCCATCACCTAACATGGGCAATAAGGGGTAAGCACATAATTCACATAATCGAATAAGAATAAATAAAACATGTAACAATAGCCAGTTACAAATATCCAATGCAAAGGTAAATGCAGATGAATGTATTCCATTTATATTAATACCATTAATTATGAGTAATGATGCATGTCTCCCAATTCCATTGTCCATTGAACGTTCATTCCAATAATTCGCATACATGACCAACATGTATTGTGGAACTGCTCGGATAGTGTGCACACAACGTCACCAAGACGTAACAGCATTCCCAAATGCTGCCCACATTACCAAAATGTGTCATCGAGCCAGTTACCACCGAATTATCCCGAACCTTACACCATGCATGTATGCACATAAAAATTATACACCAAGATTAACCAATAATCTTATTATGTGCATCCAATATTATTCCTTCAGTAGGTTAAACTGTTGTTAATAATTTCCCAGTCCTTTTATTGGAACATGACACTTTTTCCCATAAGCATAATTGATCTTAATCGATATCCCATTAGGTATGTTAAAAGTAAAATTGTGTTTCTGTCCTGATCCAAATATACTCGAGTAAACTTCTCCAGACTCGAGTGTTTTCTTGATTTATCAAAGTACTCGAGTGTTCCTCCTGGTACTCGAGTGTTCTTTATTTCCAGAACTAAATTTACAAAGATTCAACCATGTACTCGAGTGTCCCAGGCAAGACTCGGGTGTTCTTTCATTTCCAGACATATACTTTAAAAAGTTTCCAGAATACTCGAGTGTCTTATATGAATACTCGAGTGTTCTTGAGTTTTCCAGAAAATTGATTTCCCAAAACAGGCAAAATACTCGAGTATTACCCATAATACTCGAGTGTTTGCAGACAGACAACACTAAATCAAGTTTTAACATACCAATTTCGATTATAGTCCATTCCAGTCCAAACCAAAGATCAATATAGCTTACATTACACATTTTAAACATGTTCCAACACAGAATTAACAACATTTAACACTGAATCACAGATTATCAATAATTATGCATAAAAATGCATTTTTCCACAACTTAACATACCAATTCCAATTCTACATATATCCATTCCATTCTCAGCATTGGTACACCTTGCATGTGACCAAATAAACATGTCCAAACCTTCAGTTAAGTCCAGAAAGACCTCCAAGCCTCAATGCTATTTCAAACTATGCCCATAGAGTCATTCATTGACTCCCATCCTAATTCCACACAATATACCCTTATTCTAGTGAATTAAAAGCTTCACCCTTACCTCAAATTCGTGACTCAACTATGAAATTGCAGAGAAATTGGTTGGAGATGCTCAAACCCAAAAATCCTTTGCATGCAGCCACAGTCTGAACAGAGCACCAAAACCAGAGGATTTAACATGCAAAATCGTTTTAAAAATTGGGGAAAATGATTAGAATCAATTCTCTGCAACTTAAACTAGAGGTATAAACGAATTTGAGATTCAGGGAACTCATTAACTTACCAAAATCCGAGCTCCAAGTAGGCTTCCAGACCTCAGGAACTTGGTTTGGCAGCAACAATCCCTCTCCTTTCGATCCTCGATTCTCCTTCCACACAGCACCTTAACTCACGATTTTTATATGTTTGTAAAGCTCGAGATGTGAGCTTTACAATGGTGTATCACTCTCGTTTTAACTCTCAAACACGATCGAGGAATCAAACCACGAAATTAGAAACCCTAAGCCAAGGTTTTCAGAGTGAATCAACCAAAATGGTTGATCTTCGTCCATTACTGAGTATTTATATACGAATTAAACCTTCATACATGACGACACGACATCAATGAAGCTTGGTTGAAGTGGACTTCATGTCAACAAACGAGATTCGTTGTGGGTTGACTCATCAACCGCACTAACGAGTTCTCCATTGACTCGATTACACGAGTATTTCAGAAATACTCGAGTATTCTGGTCAGTTTTTCAAAACTATTTATTTTAATGCCCTTCCATCCAAAGTCTTCCTAATATTGCTTCTAGGTCCTCTTCCAGGGACTAATATGTAAAAACCTTATTTTTACATATCATCTTCTTGCTCCAATATTTTTCTACTTTCGCAATTACTAATACTAACTCATACTAAACTTAATTTATTTATGAAATATAATTATGATTAAGAAAGTAATTATAAATTAATCTTTCAATAATCACGATTGTATTACATCAGGAGGCGAAAATTTGGGGTGTTACAGCTTCCCTAAATCAAGTTCTGGCGCACCGACCATAGAAGCATAGAGCAAAAAATGCTTTGCTTCATATTTTGCAGAATTGTGATGTCCACTCCTACTTCCATAGATTGAGCACGTACAAGTCAACATCGCTTCAAACTCAGCCACGGATTGAATCACCTTCGCAGGTGGGGTCACCATAACCTCATCATGCCTCTTCCAGTACACACAAAGGCTAGCATCATCGAGACTCGAAGGTAGCCCTTCGATCAAATGGACATGGAGAGAAAAACAACAATTAAACCTTCGACCACCACGGTTGATGGAAAGAGCCTTTAACGGTTTCCAATTCCATATGGACTTCTTATCCTTGACCAATTTATCTTCTTTGCTGGCTTTAGGCTTTGATTTCGGATCAGGTAAGGAGAATTTCTCAGTGGATTTGGATCGAGGAATCGTTAAGGATGTTAAATTCCTTATAGAAATTTTATCCTTGTACAAAGCTTCGCTTATAGTTTCAACATCTCTTGATAATTTACTATGGTTATCAAAAGAACCTTCACTACTCTTCTTACCAGCTTCATCACCTTTGGATGACATCATCTTTTTGTCCCAAAAAAAAGATAAATTTTTTAATGTGAATTCAAATTTTTAACAGAACAGAATATATATATATATATGCAAAAAGAGCAAATTTATCAGATTAATGAAATTTTTTTATATAACAAAAAGAAACCAAAATTAGAAAGGAAATTAAGGATGATTACCGGGTGGGTTTGGAGAGGATTGAATGATGGGAAGCGAAAACCCTAGCTTATGCAATCCAGGCTTTCGCCACCCTCATTCTGGAATTCAAAATTGAAACTCTGTTACCAAAAATAAATAAAAATAAATAAAATAAAATTGAGAGCACAAAAGGAAAGGTTGAGAGAGAGAAGAGGAAGGGAATAAAAGAGAAACTTACGAAGAAGAAGGCTTACCTGATAATAGACAACACGATCTTGAACTCGGCATTGTCGGTCGAATTCGGGTCAGGGAACTCACCGGTCTTCTCGTAAATCTCCTCCGCCCTGACACCCTAGTGAATGAATGGCAGCAGCAGCATATGAATGAACAAAGACCAAGTTAAATAAAATATTTAAAAAAAATGCATAGCTAGCTCAATAATAAAGTTAGATTCAAATAATGCTAAAGTTCGGATCACACAGATTCCGGTCAAAGCAAAACTGGACTCAAATTAAAACTTTTAAAATCCGAATTGCATGATCTTCATCCAATGACTTAGATTTGTGTTGCTACCTTAGATTTGGGTTCGAGAACGACGGCACAAGAGACCGAGGAGAGAGAGCCACGGGGAAGAGAGAGGAAGGTTGATGGTGAGGACGGCAGTGACGGCTTGGTGGCGGCGAGGTGAACGGGGTCGACGGAGGGAGAAGGAACGAAGAGAGAGGAAGACAAGAAGGGATGGGGTCGGCGGATCACGCAGGGAAGAAGAAGGGAAATTAGGTTTTCCCTCTGTATGCACCAAAATATTCGATTTATTCATCCCAGATGAAGTAAAATAATGAGATAAATAATGTTTGTAGGATTTTTAATTTTTTAAAAATAAAAAATTATTTATGTTATAACATTGATCCTGGTTCCGTGTTTTTATTATTCATCCCAATTGAAGTAAAACAACGAGACAAATAAGGTTTGTGTGATTTTTAATTTTTAATTTTTAAAAAATTATATATGATATAACATTGATCCCGGTTCCGTGTTTTTTATAACCAGGATCAATAAATTCATGGTATTTTTTAACTATCATTTATCTATTAATCCCAGTTCCGGAACGGAACCGGGATTAATATCCGGCTACTTTTTTGCAATTCTGTAGTAGTGTATTCTTGTGGCATCAATGTTCAATCTCAAACAAGCCTTACCTGATGGAAGATGCTCCCTTACAGCCAAAAGAGCTGAAGAGAAATGTCCATTCAATGTAAATTCATCATAATATTGATGTCTCCTCTTTGCATCCTTTGTTGTCTAGAGTTCACCTTTTTGTCACATGAAAGCATGTATTAATTCTATGTGCACATGTATAGGGATTTAAAAAGCAAAAAAAATATTGTACCAAAATTATGAGAAAAGGTCATGCATGAGTACAAGAGTAAAAGAATCAAAAATTACCAACAACAATCACCGTAGCAAACACTACAGGGGTAGCTTCTACCGATCTTTAAAACATTCCCTTTTTTTAATGAGATGGTCAACACATGCAAAATAATATAATTATTTTTAAAATGACATGCATACATACATAAGAACTCACCATCTTACATTTCACATTTCTCAACAAAAGAAAATATCATTCGGTGCACACTCCCCAACTCAAATATAAATGGTACTCTAGAGCAATGCATGCAATTTTTTTTGCACTCCCCAAATCATATATCAAATGGCACTCGAGAAATTGTTTCAATTATTTTGTATAACACTTCTAAAAGTTTGCAAATCACCTGCCTCACTCCCACTAGCACCAATCCATCACCAGCTAATTCATAATAACTATCCGCTCATATCAACTGGTGCGGGATTTTGATTCGTAGCACAATCCAAAAACACAAAGGAATAAACATCTGGATCGTAAAGTTTGTAGAAATAAACTTCTGTGAGTGGCCTATGATAGAGGTAGGCACACGTTATGACCAACTTGAAAGAGGAAAATTTCAGAATATTCGAATGAATTATAAATTTACAATGATTTACATTATATTGGAAACAAGGAAAAACTAGCTAACGCCAATATAATAGGAAAAAAGTAAGCGATAATTACCCTAATAACTACACAATCTATATTAATTACAAAACAATCTAATGTTAGTTTAGATATTAAAACAAAGGTTGTGGAACAAAAGCTTCTTATAACTTATTATCTGCTTCTTATAAGTTATCCATCTTAGCTTTTTATAAAAATTTTCGGCATTTTCAATGTGAAATATTGATTAAGGACAGGTTATTATATTATTCCTGGATGATATCAATGTTTTGGAATATTGTTTTCTTAAATTAAGTGAACTCGTCGGGGTTAAAGAGTCTAGTAACTTAAGTAAACTCACATGTTTGACAACCTTGATGATATGTATGCTTGAGAGGGAGACAGGGAGCGTCAAATTAAATACACACATGTATCACTTGCTAATTGTACCTACTCAGAGTTGATTACTGCAAATTGTATCCAGCTACATTGTACGGACATAAAATCTAAGAAATAGCTCCAACTTATTAGCCTAGTGAATTGTCATATGTATTTAATACTCGTTACCTGATTTATGTTAATAAAAGTGGCTGAATGTTAAATTCAATGATATCCTCTTTTGTTTCTATAATATCCATTTTCCTGTTTTTGGGTAGAATATATCCATCATTCTTTATTAATAATGATAAATACAATAGTAAGACGATGTAACATCCTAAACTTAATTACAATTAAAATATGTTAGGAGTTGTGATTTAATATAGTAGAGTCTTGATTTAGGCATGATAAATGTTATGAATCATTAGATTGCTTTAGAAGAATGATAATGTGAAGCATTAATCGATTAACAGGGGCCTTAATCGATTAAGAGCAGCCTTAATTGACTAACTCTTTAGCATGCCACAGGTGTTAATCGATTAACAAGGAGGTTAATTGATTAACCCTTGTATAAACCATCTTAAAATAGGTGATTTTGACCAAGCTTTCACGTTTTGCTCATTCTGAAAATTCTACTTCCTTCTTGGCTTCTCTAGAAGCTTCATGAAGCCACTCCAAAAAGCCATCAAAATCTACTAAAAAATCAACCCCTTTCACATGAACAACTCCTTTTAACTCTTAAACTCTTCGTCCTTTCCTCAACCTCCATTGAAATCTGTATCTTTTCATACCCAAATCTCTAACTCTCACTACTCTAGAAATCCTTCATAAATAACTACAAAGAGAGGAGCTTAAGAATAATGAAGTAATAGGACAATGATTAGGTAAAGGGAGAAAGTAAAGCTTCATAGCCACCAAAGCTTCAAGAGGGATTTTCTCTCTCTAGGATACTCCCTCTCCTCACCCAAGGTAAGGAGGAGTATTTCTTTATTATTTAAGCTCAAGAGTTAAGGAAATTTGTAATAGGAATTGAAAGAAAGACATAACCTTAACTTGGATGTAGTAATTAGGTTTTGAAATGAGAACTCAATACAATTAATCAAATTGTTATTGAAACTCTAAGATAGTGGATTTTGCTTGGGTATATACCTGTATATATGCCCTTAATATTGTTTTGTGGATTATATCATTTATTAGTGTTTGTATTGAATGTGTTGGTATAGAAATTACTATAGGTACAAACTAAAGAACATAATGGAGAACTTATTATTATACAATTTTCAAATGTATATCTATGTCATTGTCATCTATTAAGATTTCATATAGGCACGATGCGTAAGGTTAGTTCTCAATAAGTAATTGAGTAATAAGCAATAATTAAGGTATAATTAATCAATGAAGAATGTTTTATACTATTGTTAATTAATAGTATGTATGGAGAAATACATGAAAAGTAATAGAATTAATGTTTAAACAATGATGATAGTTTTAGAATAATATTGATAGAACAAGTAAGATTAAGTGAGGTAATAAACTTGACTATAAATTTATACGATTCTAATGGAAGAAAACATGTACAGATAATTCCATTTGAAATATAAATTATTTCTGTTCTTTTCAATTTTATTATAAATTCCTTTGATTCTTTAATTATGAAGAAATATCTCACTCCTTCTGGTTTAACATTTTAGGTGAGAGTTGGACGAGCAAGGAACAGAGGATTCACAATAAAGAAGGCCAAGGAAAGCAATTTAAAAGAAAATGTTCTGATTCTATGTTGTAAATCCTAATCTTTTAAATAAATTGTAACATAAGTTTTTGTAATTAAACCATTAAGTAAAATAAACTTTTATGGATTTATGTATCATTTCTTTTATAATAAATTGGGATGTTTCAATATCGTATTAGAGCAGTTCTTTCCTTCTGGCCTGGGGACAAGGTCCCTATGCTGTTGTGAGTCTCCTCCCAAACTCTTTTGCTCACAAGGAGTGAGATATAGAATATTGTGTGTTATAAGTTGTTGATGAAATATATAATGTGATTTATTGTAAGTTGTTAAGTGTAAAGAAGTCAAATGGTATAGCACCAAAAAGAAAATGAAACTTGTTGGTCAATACAAAGGGTTTTGGAAGGAAAGAAAAGAGTTTGCCACTGTTAATACCAAAAATAATATTTTGGTATTTGTCGACAATGTTACATGCTTGATTTGAGGTATGAAGATTAAGGTACTCAACTCTATCTTCGACAAGTATTTAACCATGATGAGAGATGTTATGTCGAAGAAAGGCATGTGGATTTCGACTCTTGCATGGATCTTGGAATCAATTAATACTTCGACACTCTTTTAATGGGATTAGAGCTAGGCAGGCCGTCAAATAAGCAACACTTCGACAAACTTTTGAGTATTGTTAATATGCAAAATAGAATTTTTTTTTATTAATTCTCAAGTTTGTCTTTTGCTCTTGATTGAAATCATATATAATGGTATCATTGATTTGTGCCATATGTCGAAGACATGATAAAGGGAGGGATCTTTTAGCACTTGGGCCATTTGCATACACTATTCAATTGAGAAGTTAGCCTTGATGAATGACCTTTAACAAGTGAAATCATGAGCTTTGACAAGAGCAGGTGGCACTCACGTAGTATATGGCAAGTAGTAAACTTTCAACATTTGCATGGTGTTTGAAATCTAATGCTTCGACATATAACCGTAAGCAATTAGCACATGTACTTCGACCAAAGCATGGATGGAGGCTTCGACATATATATGCATGCACCTTAAGTGAATATGGGCCTTTGACCACGTCTTAGAGCTAGTCTTCGACAAGTTATTCCACTTAGAGCATATAACATGCAAACTACTCTTCGACAAAAAAAGGAAGGAAGTTAACAAGTCGTGGAAGAGAATTTGACGGAGGAAATTTGAAGACTTATACGGAGCACTTTGTGGCAATTACAACTGCATGGAGCACTTAGTGGAAGTTACTACTAGTAATTAGGAAAATACATGCAGTTACTTAGTGGTGCAGTTACTAGTTTTTATTATTAAATAAATCAAATGTTAAATAGGGTGGTTATTTAGGTAGTTATTTTTATTTGCCTATAAATATTAGGATTTCTGATGTATTTTGGGTTGGCATTTGGTTACTCCTACACATCTCACCGAAGCAGATTGACGGAGAACACCTTATGACCTTCCACTTTTAATTCAATGCAATTTCCCTTTTCCTTTAAATTTTAGCCTTTAATTTCTTGTCACATTTACTTTCTTGCAATTTAATTTCCAAGTCCTTTACTTTTCTTCGCATTGTCCCTTTACCAATTTCCACCGCTTGAAAAAGAACAAGATTACCACATAACCTATCGTTACCCAGACCCCATCCATTACCGTCAGTTCGGCAGGCGTCAGACGAAAATCCCTTAAACAGCCACCAAGAGAGAAGGAGAAAGAAATGAGATATGTGAAGAGAGAAAAGAGATGAGGATTATGAAAATTACTTGGCATGGTCGAAGGTGCCTCCTCGGCGTAGATGATTAGTGTGTTGAACACAGTCAGAGTCGCTGATGAATGTGTAGCTGACCAATGCCAAGGTATTGTTTGTATGAGACAAATGAGAGGAAATATGGAGGGAGAAAAAGGAAAGATGAATTGAATGTTGAATGGTGCATAATGAATATGTTCACGTCATTGGAAAAGAAAATAACACTTTATGATTTAGTTTATTCTCGCTTTTCAAAATTTTATTTTTACACAAATTCAATCCTAAAAATCAAATTGAAAGTGAATGAGTTTTGAAAACTGGTTTCCTTTCCAATGACTATGATAGTGAAATTGTGTTAGAAAATATGTTGTATTCTCAATGCAATTTAAAATAAGAAAAAGGGTGATTTTGAAAAATACAAATTCCAGTATAAAGGGAAAGAAAGATGATTTAAGTCCCTTTGAAAATCAATTACATTATGCACCACAACATGAGTGATGAAGGAATACCTTACTCAGGACAATGAAAAGGAAAATCTTTGCAATTAAGTATTTTTTTGAATCAAATTACATGTTTTCTTTAAAACAATTAATTATTTTAAAGAATTTAAGAATTTATGTTTAGTTTTCCTTTTCAATGACTTTGGTAAAATAATCTATGTAGACAGAGTACATTCTCAAATTAACTTGTTATAAAATGTGAACGAAATTTGAAATGAAATGATTTAGAAATTATTCAATTGATTTGGAAGCCTGGTAAATAATATTTGATTTATGAAAACAATGAAAAGTAGGATTCCAAATCAATTGAGTCACTCAATTTGGAAAAGTTATAAGTTGAATTTGAATCTAATTAAGAATGTAATATGTCGTACATAGAAGTGAATATCATGGAGTTATAAGGTGGACGATGAGGACGTTGGGAATGACCTAACGCGAAGGTTCAATTGGACTGAAGGACATTTCGCGAAGGTCCAATGAACTGATGGACGTGAGTGGTATGTGACTAGGTTGTGCTAATGAAACAACTGTGGGAATTGTCGTTGGGTGGAACTTTGATCTCCTAGGAGGGCACGAACTGGCCACTCGTGTCGGGGGATTGATTCCGCATTAACCACGATAATTGTATCGGTCACACAGTCACTTCAGGGCCGATTGAGGGTGGTTCCCTGCTATAGCCAACTTGGGCCTTCAACCCAAGTTGTACTAGATTGAGAAAGAGTGGCCAGTATTGTGCAAGTAGTGGTAGAGGGGCACTTACTCCCAGTTGGTCTTTCCCTAGAGTGGAGGGTGAAGCGAGGAAATCGAGTGAAATGAAAAAGAATAATGAATGTCTCATACAACAATACAGAGAATGAATAGAGTGAATGAATGAAAAAGAGTGAAAACTCAAAGTGAGAAAGGAGAGAAAAGAAAAAGAAAAGAGAGATGAAATGAGAAAAGAGTAAATTGTTTGCAAATGAAAAGTATATGAAATGTATTTGAATTATGTGTTGTTCCCGAAACCTAGGAGAGCTCACTAGGGGTTCGGGACAAGATAAAGAATAGATTATTTACCCATTTGCAAGCAGTTTACTTGGTGGTAAAGAAATGAATAAATGAATGAGAAGAATTTGTGTCAGGCTTACTAATTGTGCTCATTTCATTCCCATGAATATGAAGTATAGCTTGGAGAAGTTGACTCGGCTTTACATCAGGGACATAGTCAGGTTGCATGGAGTTCCTTCCAGCATTGTGTCTGATCGTGATCCAAGCTAAGGTTCCTATCCAAGTTTTGGCAGAGTCTACAACAGGCACTTGGTACTAAACTAAGATTCAGTACAGCTTACCATCCACAAACGGATGGCCAGACCGAGCGCACTATATAGTCCCTTGAAGATTTGTTGCGGACATGTGTGCTTGAGCAAGCTGGTAACTGGGAAAGCCTTCTGCCATTGGTGGAATTCACTTATAATAATAGTTTCAATTCTAGTATCGGAATGGCTCCTTTTGAAGAACTCTATGGGCAGAAGTGTGGAACACCATTGTGTTGGTTTCAAATAGGAGAAAACTTGCTCATTGGCCCGGATATTGTGCAAGAGACAGTAGAAAAGATCCGAATGATCAAGGAACGAATGAAGGCATCCCAAGATCGTCAGAAGAGTTTTGCCGATAAGCGTAGGAAACCCTTAGAGTTTGATGCTGGAGATCATGTGTTTTTGAGGGTAACTCCTATCACTGGTATTGGATGAGAAATCAAGTCCAAAAAGCTGACTCCTAGATTTGTTGGGTCGTATCAGATCTTGGAAAAGGTTGGGCCACTAGCTTACAGAATCTCCTTACCTCCACATTTGTCCAAGCTTCATGATGTTTTCCATGTCTCACAGTTAAGGAAATACATTCATGACCCTTCACTTGTGGTTACACATGATGATTATCCTTTGAGGGAGAACTTGACCTTTGAAGTGTTGCCGGTCAGAATTGAAGATAGGTGGGTTAAGTAGCTTAGAGGCAAGGAAATTCCATTAGTGAAGGTGATTTGGAAACGAAACAATGTGGAAGAAACTACTTGGGATCTAGAGGATAAGATGAAAGAATCTCACCCACTATTGTCGCTGATAGCTGAATTTCGAGGACGAAATTCTGGTAAGTGGGAGAGGATTGTAACATCCCTAATTTTATTAGTAGTGAAATAATAATAGGAAAAATAATTTTTATGTTTTAGGATGTATTTTATTTTAAAGAGGTTTTAGAATGGGTTAGAATGCATTAGAAAACAAAATAAAAAGGCAAGAAAAATGAAAGAAAAATAGAAAGAAATGATCAGACATGTGCGCCCCAGCGCGCCCAAGCGTGAGCCCTGTCTCACGGAAGCGCGCTGGCGTGTCTTGTAACATCCCCAATTTTATTAATAGTTAAATAATAATAAGAAATTAAAATTAAAAGATTGACAACTAAAAATGTAAATTCCACCGTTGGATATGAAGAAAAGGATTTTAGGAAGGTTGATTTGAAATTTGAGCAAGATCCGACGGTTAACGAAGAAGTTATGGAATTTTGAAGGGGAAAGAAAATGAATATATGAGAACTGGGCAAAAACTAGAGTATTTCAAGAAATACTTGAGTATTTTGGGCCAAAAGACTCGAGTCTTTCCTACAAGACTCGAGTATTTCTGTCAAATCAGCAAAAATAAAAATACGAAAATGAGCCAAATGAACTCATTTCCTCCTCTCTCCAAAGCTCGAGTTCTTCTCTCTCTCAACCCTAAATTCTTATAATCATCAAATCTACACCAAAACTCAATTAATCATGCTCCTATGCTTAATCCCCATCATTAATCCACCATTCTCCAACATAAAAACACTATATTCACCCCTTCTCCACTCAAATCCATCATCAAACCCTAAAACCCTAACTCCTAAAATGAAAGGAGTTGAACTAAATTAGAGGCTAAGGAGGTAGAAAGGAGCAAAAAATTAGGAGCAAAATTGTGGATTGGAGCTCTCCCTCTCTTCCACTATTCCTTCTCAATTCCCTTCAAATTAGGTAAGAGGGAGTACTTTGTTATAAATTAGGGGAAAGGTTTAATGATAATAATAGAGACATAATTAAGTGTATCTATGTATGTCTTAATAGATAATAGTTCTAATTGCTAGGAATTAGTGTATGAACCCTAAGTTATGTTCTTGGTATATGTGTGACTTGTATGTTTAAATGTGAAATTATATGTCATGAACCTAGGATTTATGTTAGCTAATGAATGATAATAATGATGATGGATTAAATTATGTTATGTATAAGGAATGAAGAAATGATATACTTAAATGATGAATTTTTGTTTAAGTGTTATTAAATTAAATGAATGAATGTTATTATAAATATTATTGATGTCTCTATGATTAAATATTACTTATTTATATTTATGTTTATGTTCACTTATCATAAGTGAAGAAATTGATATAATTAATTAAAAAGGATTGATTATCAAATGCATTAAAATGAAGTAGAAACACGTGCATTTAAGGAGTAAGGTGGACGTTAAGAATTGGGAAAGATAACGCGATGGCCAGGTTCTATGAACTGAAGAACCGTCTATGAAGGTTCATAGGACTAATGGGAGAGAGTAGATAGTGATTTGATTGTGCTTATGAAACAATCACGGGAACTATTATAGGGGACTTTGATCTACCCCAGCAGAGACCAGTATGATGGACGTATCGTGAAGTACTAGTTGAATTGGTGATTGGTCCTGTGTACACTATAGTAGTTCTATCGGTCACTTACCTACTTCGTGACTACGGAGGGTGGTTCCTCCTCTGTATGATGGACGTTTCGTGAAGTTTAGAGGGTGCTGACATTGTATGAAGAACCATTGGTGAAGTACAGTGTAGGGAATGGTAGAGGAACATTTACTCCTAGTCGGTCTTTCCTAAAGTGTGAAGGGTGATGTGAGGCAAAAGTAAAAGAAAGCGTAGCAAAAGCTACGAAGTAAAAGGAAACGTAGCAAAAGCTACGACGTTAAAGTAAAAAAAAAAGAATGCCAATGATGAATGGAGAAGTTGCATTGCATTGCATTGCATTATGAATGATTTTGTATTAATAGCATTGAGTTGATAATTACGACGATGACTATGTATATGTAAAATTATAAAATGAATAAAGAATAAAGGAAACGAAATATATGCAATATAAAAAGGAGAAAGAAAAGATGAAATGAATTATGTTAGAATGTATGTTATTATATTTGAGTAATATGTCAGATTAGTCCCTGACTTTGTAAGTCGGTCAAGTTAGTCCCTGACTTTATCAAAATAGCAATTTAGTCCCTAAGATTTCATTTTAATTCACATACGTCCTTATCTTTATCCCATTTAAAGCAAATACATCCCTGCGATAATGACGGCAGGGACTAACTTGATCGACGTTCTCCTATCTCAGGGACTAAATTGCTATTTCGATAAAGTCAGGGACTAACTTGACCTATTCTTACAAAGTCAGGGACTAATCTGACATATTACTCTATTATATTTACTAATCGCCTAATGCATGCATCTTTCTTATGTTTTATTATCGTCATTTTAAGTGTTTTCCTTGATTTATATTCAAATTACTCACCTCTTAAGTTGACATTTTTAGGTACAAGCTTGAGAGATTATTTGGATATTCGACTGCTGAGGACGAGTAATTCCTCTTTAATGAGGAATATCTCTATTCTATGATGTAAATCATAGAAATTGCAACCAATGAGATGCTGATATTATGTAATACTAATAAAATACTATGTATAAAAACATACAATGATTGTAAGTTAAATGTATCTTTTATTTTATTCTGGATCTGACAAGTACGATTTTAAGGGAAAGTTCATATTTTAAAGCAAACCCTGTCAAAATTTTCCTAAATTTTTCATTATTTTAAATTTAATAAAGGAAATAAAAAGTAGGGTGTTAAACGTGGTTGACAAATAGGAAGGGGTGCAAAATGGCACTCGGGACGCCTAAGCGCACCCAACCATGAACCCTGTCTCGCTGAAGCGAGCTGGCGCGTCTTTGACAAAGAGGAAGTGGTGCAAAATGGAGCTCGGGACGCCTAAGCTCGCCCAAGCGCACCTGGTGCACCCCCATAGACGCACCAAGTTGGCGCACCAAGAATCAGAGCACCAGATTCATCAGGCATGCACGCTGAAGCGCGCCCGAGCGTGCGCGTCAGAGTATTCTCTCTCTCAACCACTCATTTGTGGCTTCCTCAAGAAGCCATTAAATTATAACCACATATCCCTTCCCTTCATGAAAGAAACAAAAACAAGGCAACACAACAACAACACACAACAACACTTCATCATCTTCTTCATTCAACATCTCTTTCATTTTCTCTCACTATCAAAGCATCATAATCATGAAGATAAATCATAAACTAAGACTTCCCAACATCATATTCATCATCACCATCAAATCCTCATCAAAAAAATATGATCAAATCACCCCCTCACTCCCTCTCAAACTCGTGACTCTCTCCCTCATCTCTCTTGAAGTTTTCCAACTCCATATCCATGGAGAACTACACATACACATGCCTCCTCCTCAAGAACAAGTGAAGGAAAACTCTCTCCCCTCATATAACTCTCATCACAAGGTCATTCACACTCATTGGTTAGTGGCTATACTAAGGTGGGAAGCAAGACTCAAGAGGTTCAAATTCTAGGATTCATAAAGCTAAGGAAAAGCTAGTGTAACATCTCAAATGTTAATTCCAAGAGTAATTAGGATGAATTAAGTTAGAAGTTATGAGGAAAACCATAGGAAACCATGGATAGGACTTAAGGGTAGTGTTTTAGAGTTAGAATTTGTCAAAATAGGAGTTTTCAGAGGAGTAATCGATTACCTGCAGGGTGTAATCGATTACATGCTCTCTGGTGAAATCACATTACTTGGGAAAAGTAATCAATTACTTGGGCAAAGTAATGGATTACTTGGGCAAAGTAATGGATTACTTAGGCAAAGTAATCGATTACCAGTGCTCTGGTGAATGTATGATGCTGCAAAAATAATCGATTAATTGGAGGAAGTAATCAATTATTTTGGCAAAGTAATGGATTACTTTGGGCAAGTAATCGATTACTTCAGGTCTGATGCAGAAAAAAAAATAAAGTAAGGGAAGAATCGTATTTTCCTCTCCTTATCCCCTTATTTCAGCCACTCAACCCCCACCCTTATCCACAAATCACGATTCCCTCTCTCTCTTCTTCTCTTTCTTTCTTCTCCTCCTTCTCCCACGCCTTTCTCTCCCTCTCTTCCTCCCCTAAGACACCACCAAATCTCCAACAACACCCATTATCACCCAAACTCTCACCTTCAATCCTCACATATTCTTCTTATTCTTTTTCTCTCCTTCATGGATTTCTCTACCTCCATGAACTCACACTCCATATCCACCCCCAAAACACCAAACTTTCTTTCCAAGCCTCACCCATGGGATCTAAACTTGATTTTGGGGTTAGATCCTACACATAAACACTTCCTCCCTCATTCCTTGCCTTTGGTGTCTCTCTCTCCCTCATGGAAGCTCTTTCTCTCTCCAAGGGTTTTCTCTCTCCTCCAATCTTGAAGAACAGAGTGGAGATCGGTCTAGAGAATTGGAGTCAAGGTAGATCCGGAGTAGATTCAAGGTCCTTGGAGCTTTGTGTGGGCTCTCTCCTCCTCTAAGGTAAGGGGAGTCTCTTTTCCACACTTTGAGATAGGGATAGTTGGGGTATATAATAGGACTTGGGTTAAGTAGTTAAATTGGGTTGTGGGTAGCAAAATAGCACCTGTTTAGAGTTGGTTTAGGGAGACTGAATGTATTTTGATTTAATTTAAACATGTAATTTAATTGACTTTAATTTTCTAAAAACCCCTTTATGTATGTTGTAAATGTAGGAAGTGAAGAACCCTAGGGAGTTGACTTACATTTAAGCACTCTGAGACATACCTGAGTATGTCGATTGATCTGTGATGTATGTTGTTTGTTGAGAGTTACTATGTTCTTTATGTGTATTGAAAGGGTATAATTAAGAATAAGTAATTAATTATGAGAAAATAAATAATGCAAGCTAGTAGGTGGTAAGAGGATTATTGGTCATAAGGATATTTCATGGCTAATGATAATTGTTTACTTGATGATGAATATTTTTAATTAGGATGTTTTGAAGTTGGGTTTTAGTCGTAGTTTGGAATATATGCGTTTTGTGAATTATGTTGGCGAATAGTATTGGAGTATAAATGATGTTAATTATTTGTTGTTATGTGATGTGGAAATTAAGAATGATGTGAATGCATGAATGTGGATGATTGTTACCTGTTATAAATGGCTATTTGAAATGTGTGTTTTGTGGTGAATGTGTTTGTGTTGTAAGGACGGTTGAATTGATCATTGGGACATTGGGACACTAGGTGTTCCTTCTAGGTGTACAAATGCCCCATTAGGGCCAAATGCCCCATCAGGCTAAAATGCCCCATTAGGTAAAAATGCCCCGTTAGGAGTCGATGTCTCGAAATGATCAATTCAACGAAAACTAAAAGAATGGAAAATGAGAAAAAGACTAAAGTATGTAAATTAATTATGCTAAAGTATGTGATAAGTATGAGTATAAGATTATATGTATTAGTCCTAACGGGTGAGGCCTAGTGCGTGATAGTCCTGATGGGTGCCAAAGTCCCTAATGGGTGTACAAATGCCCTAGCAGGAGAAACCAATTCCTAGTTGTACAAACTAAAAGAAATGAGTAAAAGAAAACAATAAGTGGGTATGTTGTCCTCTGCCCGTGAGGAGACATACGATGTTATGCTTGGTATGTTGTCCTCTGACCGTGAGGAGACATGCGGTTTTATGTTGGGTGTTGTCCTCTGACCGCGAGGAGACACATGTTAAATGGTTTATAATGAGAAATGAAAATGATTTTGGAAATGAAAATGTAATGCATTTTGTTATTCACGGCTTGATTTGATTATGATGCTTAAGTTGCTAGTATGTGCTCTTTAATATCTTATAATTCAATGTGTTGTGAAAAGGTCTCACCCTTAGTGGTTATCATTTTAGGTGAATGTCAAGGAGCTTGAGGATAAGAGTGTCGCAGCGGAAAATTTGGAAAGAAGGAAATTATATGTTGCGCTACTCATATTGTAATTGAAATACCCAATTTCATATGTAAATTTGATTTATGAAAATAAAATTTTAAGTTCTCCATTTTAATTATCAAACCTTAAAATTGATATTTTATATAAAAAACAATGGGTGTTACAGCTAGAGTTTCAAGGTTCCTTATCTCTCGTTGCTTTTGAGGTAAGGAGTGGGTGTTACCTTGATTTAGGGGGTAGTCTCTAGTTAATATATAATGATGTGCTAGGGGTGTGTGATTAGTGTTATGAGTGTGAAACCCTAGGATAGTAAATGATGATAATATTATGAATATGCAACTAAATGAATGGAACCACTATGATTTCGTGACTATATATTTGTGAGAAGTATTAATATAAATGTTTGAACGAAGGATATGAACCTTTAATGGTATTTGTGAATAATGGTGTGTGTGATAATTGATATGTATGTTAGATGATGGCTATGATATGTTGTCATTGCATAATGTTTTTGGTTGATGAGAAATGAAGGAAATGAATTAAAGTATGAGAATGAACTAAAGAAAGAATGAAAACAAAGATATGAGTCGAGCAGCTGATCCATTAGGGGACACTGACCCACTAGGTGCCCTGTTAGGTGCCAAATGCCCCATTAGGTAAACGACCCATCAGGTACAAATGCCCCATTAGGCCTAAACGCCCCGTTAGGCACCTGTGTACCCGATGGATTAGAGTGCTTCAAAATAAAAAGAAAATGAAAATGTGAAATTGAACATGGAAAAGACTGAAATGATAATGAGTGATGTGATAAAGAGAATGGGACTAACGGGTGTATTATGGCCTAATGGGTGTAAAAGGGACCTGATGGGTGTAAAATTACCTAATGGGTGACAAATGACCTAACAGGTGCATGAAATCCTAGTGGTGCATGAATAATGGAATGATTAAAAGACTTTTAAAATGTGAAGTGTGTTAAATAAGAAAATACGTGGAAGCATGGGAATGGAAATCAAATAATGAACTAATGAACTTGTTTGAGTGTGATTGAGCATGATTGGAATGGTGAATGGGAATAGGTGTGATATGTGCTATCTGTGTTTGACTTATTGTGTTATTATGTCTAGTTAGAAACTGCTTTTCTACTTCATGTGTAATGCTCATTGTTGGGTCACCGGCAAATATATCGGGTCATCAAGTAATATAGTTAATAAAGTTAATAAGACCAGATATTGTCCCACAGGAATTGCAAATTGTTCAATTAGTTTCCACCAAAAAGTAGTTAAAAGAAAAATCTATTGGTTTCTAATTAATTAAGTTGAAGATTGAAATAAAATAAAAACAGAAATTAAATAAAAGTGTGAGCAATTTAAGAAAACGAGTTAGGAACATGGTTTCATTGTAGGCGTTGTTTATTTATCATGAATCTCTGTTTTTCCCTAAATCAAGAACAAATTACTAAGGTAGTAATTACTAGATCCCTCTTGTGCAATTACGTTTATTATTCAATTTGATAACCCTTAATCCCTTAAGTGATTAAACCATTGAATAACCATTAATTAAGAACAGTGGAATTTATAACAAGTTATATAATTACCCAAAAGTATCCCTACGAGTTGAACAATTATATTGTTTGATTGAAGGCCTATTCTAATTCCTAACATTCCAATTGAAGAATTAGAGATCTAAAACATAGATTAGCTACTTGCATGCATAACAGTGAAAATACAATCAAACACTTGATTTAGAAACGGAAAAACGTCAATTCATGAAATCAATAAACTAATCCATACAAATCCACCAATTCCTAACACGAGGGTTTTAGTTACACATTGAGAAAATAAGAATAAAAACAGTAGAAGAGTAATCCATAGTCATAGACAATTAGGATTACCGCGAAGAGATCTTCAATCTTCCAATCTCCAATCTTCTTCTCCTCTAAAGCTCTCCAAAATCATGTAATCTCCCTCTCTCAAAGCTGCTAACCTAATTCTAATCCTAGAATAAATATATAATTACAAAACCTAAACAAATCCCCCAAAAATGCATCAGAAATTGGCTCAACTGGGCCTGATTGAAGTCCGCGCGCCCAGCTGATCTGATGCATGATGACCGGGGGTTGTGACATCTCGAGTTCTTTTTACCCGTTTAAGTGGCTTAAGTCTTAGAGTGTGCGTAGTTTCATTGTATGTGCTTTATGTCTTGGTTTTTGCTTTAATTATTGCTTAATTATGCTCTAATTATGTTTTAATTGCTTAATTATGTTTTAATTATGTTTAATTACATGATTTAATTCTTAATTAGTTTTTCGTGTCATGTTTATAGCTTATTCATCGTATTATTCATTTTTTACTAGAATTTCATTTATAAGTGTTTTATACATGTACACGTGACTCAATGTATTTTAATTAATTGAATGTCTAATTTATTTTTATGGAGGGTATAGTAGTCCGTTAGAAATGGTTTTGGGGCTTTTCGGGCGAGAAAAATATTTCGGAAATGAATCGGGCCACACACGCGCGATGAAGGGCCGCACGTGTGCGACCCAATTGGGCCAAGTGGGCCCAAAACAAAGGGGACCAGCCCAAAGAGAGAGGGAGCCACGTCCATGTAAGGGTAGAGGGAGGGGAAACCCTGATTCTCCTCCCACTTTGTTGAACACCCATCTTCCTTAGCCTCCCTTTTCTCTCTTCTTCATTTCTCTCATCTCCCTCCACACTACCCATCCTACATACACTCTATACCTCTCAAAATCACAAACACCACCATAAACACTCATCTCCTACATACATACTCCACCATATTCATCCCTCATCCTTCACCTCATCACCTTGAGTCCTCTCACCTCTTTGAGAGAGAGACTCAAAAATTGGTTAGTGGAGCTCAAGGAAATCAAGGAGAGGACTTGGGGTAGAGGAAGCTTAGGAGCTAGGAGCTTGAGGTGGGAGCTTCAATTTTTCTCTTTCTTGAAGGAATTGAGGTAAAGGGGGTAGTTTTACTAAATAAGGGTAAGGGTTTGATGAAAAATTTTGGGATTTTCTTATTTCCTTGTTGATTATGAATATCTATGTCTTATTATGTCTATTGAGTATATTTATAATGAAATAGGGGCTGATCGTTGATGATATGAAAGCTAAACACGTTTTTCAGTAGGTGCTGAATTTTTAGAATGGTGTGTTTTTGCTTGTATGAGGCTTGAGTAAATGATACTTCCACTAATCCTTTTGCTTTGAAAATTTAGAATAGTGTTCTCAAGTTTATTTTGTTTAATTATGGAAATTTTGAGTTAATTTGGACTTGTTTTGATATTTTTATAAATTAGAAGTTTGTTTTAGTCAATTGTGGAAACTATGAGAGTTTAGTCTCAAGATGTCTTGCATAAATGAACTTTTACTACTGCGATGATTCTGAATTTTTGTATCAGCCCTGTGGATGTGATTTTAAGGTGTTCTGAAATTTTTCATAATTTTTGGGGTTAGTTTCCTATTTTTATGAGAAGTGACTTTGCGAAATCGGTTATGGGAAAACAGGGTTTTTGACTCAAGGGAGAGCTGAGTTTTCGAACTTATAATGCTCAAATCGACATGAAACTTGTAACACTCCTTTTATATCATCTTACTTTATAAGAAAAGTAAGAAGTTTATGAAAACTTGGACTTGTTATCGTTGGAAAAAGATCTGAAAATAAGAATTTTCCCTTCCCTTGAAAATTTAATTTCAGAAACACTTGATCAATGATAAAGGTTGACTACCAAAATCAGAGTTTGCAGAAACATAGTAAAATCATCATATTGTACCCCCAAAATATATCAAGTGTAACAAGTCCATTAATACCAAATAAGTATAATTATGAAATTGAATTCCTCTTATGATACCTTTTTCCAAAATATGTATCATATAAGTTCCATTAAAAATAGAAATGTTATAGAGCTGGTCACTGGTCCTTTGTCCAAATATCCTTCTGGTCGGATCCTCCATATCTGCACAACGGGTTCCCAACCCATACCTTCTATACTCTGCATGCACCTAAGGGACATCTCCCTTTACTGATTCCTGTGCAAGCTAGATGCACGATTAACACCTAATAAGGGCATGGGGGTTAGCTATACATATTCGCATAATCAAATGAGAATAAAACTAACATCCACAAGTTAACATGTAGCAAATCATGATGCATAATCATATGAGCACACCCGGTTAATCATAACAATTCTTTCAATACAGGTGGCATGATGCATGATTTCCTTCCACAACTGAGGCCTCTAAAATTCCATCTTGGACGTCCATCCAATACACCTTTGTGTTCCCGGAACACCGACATTCGTTCCCAGAACGTAATGCTGAACCATACTTGGATAATACGCATCACTCCCAGAGTGTGCACCACGTTCCCAGAATGTGTAGCAAACCATACTTGGAATAATAAGCACCACTCCCAGAGTGTGCACCATGTTCCCAGAACGCATACGTTCCCAGAACGCATAAAAACCAGGTCCCGGACACTGGCCACATATCTATAATGTGTCATCAAGTAGGTTGCATATCAATGTGTTCCCAGAACACTAACATACGTTCCCAGAACGTATAAAACCAGGTCCCGGACACTGGCCACATATATATAATGTGTCATCAAGTAGGTTATAATTTGGTACTCCCGGAGTACCCTCCTCATATTCCCAGAATATGATAAACGTTCCTACCAACCAAACTTCAATTCTATATGAATGCACAATCATCAAGGTTGGTTTTATCTTTAATTCCATTATTATACCAACGTGTTCCCAGAACACTAACATACGTACGTTCGCAACCCATACTTGGAATATAATCAAGCACCACTCCCAGAGTGTGCATCACGTTCCCAGAACGTGTCCAAGATACCATGTCCCAGACAATGGCCACATTCCCAGAATGTGTCATCAAGTTGGTTGCATCAGTTTAGTACTCCTAGAGTACAGGGTCGTGTACCCCGAACATCACAAACAATCCTTGCCAACCTATTTCATCACCTTTATATATGCATGCATCGCATACATAATTACTAAGGTTGGTCTTTCCATTAATTACTGTGATTTAGAAATATTCCAATTTCTCTTTTGAACGATTTATTTGAGGTATAGTCTTTGACACAAAATTCTCTTTTGAATTATCTCAAGACATGCCCTTAAACTTAGATTGGTAAAAAAAAATCAATGGTATTCAAAAACTTAACTTTTTATTTTTCAGATTCAGGTACTAACCGGTTACAGTTCCAGGCTAACCGGTTAGAATTACAGACCTGAACTGTTTACCATTGTAATTCAGAAAACCCTTTTTCTTGAATTCCCTACCCAATCCGTAAACCAGTTTAACAATGTTTATACCTCAAAACCACTGTTTATATCGTTCAAAAGTCTAAATCACATTTCATTGTCCAATGAGCATAATTTCCTCTTGAAACTATCTCATTACCTTAAGGTATTAACTCTTTAACTGCAATCTGAACTGTAACAGTGAAATCAACTTATTTTCAGATTGTTTTCCATGAAATTAAGGCCAAGATTTGAGTAGGATTGATAAGACCACAATGCTGATTTTGTAAACTTATTTTCTTTTGCATTTTAACAGGGTCTAACCGGTTACGAATATCCAGTAACCGGTTAGATTATGCAGTCTGACACTAAAACATGAGTTTTAACAAACCATTCTCTTCACTACTCAAATCTAACCAAATTTCAACCTTTAACAGAGTACATATACCTTAAATAAATATGTTTAAACACAGAAACATATCTATTTTGCATGCATTCAATTTGGATACACAAATTGCACATAATTGCACATATTTCACAACTTAATGCATCAATTCACATAATATCCAAGTAAGTCATGAAATCAACATCAACATAGCTTGCATGCATTCAAATAACATTGATCAAAATATCAATTGAGCTCAAATTGGCCTCCAAGCCATTTAACCATTTCAACTTTTGCCCTTTGAGTCTCTTGGTGACTCATCCTATATTCTACCACAATTTATTCTCATTCTAGCAAATAGTAAGCTTCCCCCTTACCTTAGGTTCGTGCTTGAACAAGATTTGAGCAGAGATTTGACGTAGAACACCAACCACCCAAAGCTCCTCCTCAAACCAGAACCGTTTTGACAGGGTAGATTGATCAAGGAATTTGGAACATGAAATGGACATGGAAATTAGGGAAAATGGTCATTATCAAAACCATGCAACATGAACTTTGAAAGGAAACCAAGTCTAGAACAAGAGAAAGCTTGAGCTTACCAAAATCGAAGCTCAAAGTCAGTTCCAGAAACCCAATACAGAACTGTGACAGTTTTGAATCTCCAACTTCATGAATCGATTTCTCCTAGCTCAGGAACTCTCAACTCACAAACTTTATCTCAATACAAAGCCCTTGATTCAAGCTTTTTAATGGTGTATCACTCGCTTATCGACACTCAGAGATGAAGAAGAATTTACCACACGAATCAGAAACCCTAATCAGCCTCTCTTCAACACCAAATGCAGAAATCAACCCCAAATCCTCAGAAATTCAGCCTTTTATAGACGAATTGGAGTAACATGCATACCGACGCGTGTTCTCCATTGATCGCTGGTTTCGTGGCGATTTCTGGATTAATTGGGTGATTACTCATCAAACGCACTAATCCCAATTTTTGAGTTCATCGTGTAATCGGTTACACAGCCCTTCTAACCGGTTACATACTGATAAAATTCAAAAATTAATAATTTAATTACTCTTTCTTCAAAAACCTTTTTAATATTGCAATTAGGTCCCAACCCAAGGGCTAATTTACAATATTCACATTTTTGTACAAAATAACCATATAAAAATATATCTCATATTTTTATATAAAAACACATAATGTACAAAAACTAAAACCTTCAAAACTAATAGAAATCAATTATAAAATAATTGTTATAATCAATTTCTTGGTTATTTGGGAGACGAAAATTAGGGGTGTTACAAAACTTTTATGAGATTATATTTCATATGTCTTGACAATATATGTAAATTTTCATGCATTTTGGAGTTAGTTTACTATTTTAATTAATTCAATTTTTCTCTCAGCCACTATGCGTTTTCGGAGTTTTCAGAAAAAGGGTAAATTGGGAAATCGGCCTTCCACATGTCCGAATGACTTGAAAATTTTATATGATGTTCTGTTATATATTTGGTTTGTCCCTGTAAGTTTTCATGATATTTGGAATTGTTTTGATATTTTACATAATTGTATTTCGGTTACAGCTATGTGAAAATCCACGTTTTCGGGTTTTCGGGTAAATGATAGATGTCATACTTCCGTAATTCCGATTGACCTGAATTTTGGATATTTCGCCTATGTATATATATTGTAACATCCTACTTTTATTTACCCTTAATTAGCCATTAATAAAATTACGAACTAATTGAAAATTTCTTTTTAAAAACTTAATTACTTATAAAAATTCTTACTGAAATCCGGCAGAGTTTCCTCTGTTTTTCGGATTTTCCAAAAATTCCTGTTTTAACTTGCTCAATCCAATACAGTCAGAAAAACTATAAAACATTTATAATTATACTTCTTAGCTCTCATGCCCCTTTTTAACAAAACAAAATAAAACCCAGGGCTCCCAACATTTTAAACTATTTCCAAAACATAATGAATTAGTTATAGAAAAATAAATATAATTTCCTCTTAACTAATTTACACTCCACGGGGTGGAGTGTACTCCTGCTCGGCCCATACTAATGCAAACTCAATCTCGTTACCTATAAAAACAGTTAAGAGGTGAGCATTACACAGAACTTAGCAAATGAAATCTAAATAGGCATAATAATAAGCAAGCCATAGACAAATTGTAACATCCCGCATTTTTCCGACTAAGATAAAATTTTTTTTTTAAAGAAGGGTTTTGAGAAATCGTTTTACAAAAGGTTTTCCATAAGTGTTTTAATTAGTTACAAAGTAAAGTGTTGATTTTATGGGGTTTTGTTAAATAAATATTTTTATGGAGTTAGTAAAAATGATTTTTTTTGGGAAATGATTTTATTGTTAGTGATTTCTTGCAAAAATAAATTTCTTTATGGACTTTCTTAGATGTATCAACTTCAAAAATCCATAACTTTTTAACCGTAACTCCGATTTTTATGATCGTTATACCAAAACGATCGTATCGAAACGTAGATTTCAAAAATGTATCTTTTATAATTTTCTGGATTAGTTTGCGAAATTTTTTCTCAGAGTTGTAAAGGACGAATTTCTAAAGGAATTGATCATGAAAAATAGTTTTTGATTTTTAATGAATTTTTCCTTTTAGGATTTTCTTTAATATATTAAAGTATGATCTTAGGAAGTGAAATAAGGGCTATAATTGCAACCAATAAGTACAGTTTATTATTTAAAGGAAAAAGTGTTAATATGTATGTTTGATTAAGTTGATTATTTTGTGCTTAAGTGTATGTTCTTGTATGATCAAATGTGTGATGGATTGATGAATGTAACTTCTTAGAGTTAATTGCCTTGTGTGTGTGTAAATGGCTATATAAGTGTAATTTCTTAAGTGATGTTTGCATTACTATATGAATTAGTAATTATAATATGATTAAGAAAAAAAAATAAAATTGTAGGACATGTGTATGCATATGGGAGTGCCACGGTTTGGTGTGTGTGTGTGTGTGCATGTAGGAGATATGTGTGATATGTGTATAGATGACATGTGTGTGAAGGGTGTGTGTATGTGTAGGCTTATGGAGCCTTTGCTTGGTGACTAAGCTAGAAGGGAAATAAAATAAAAAGAAAAGAAAATAAAAGACTTGGGGACCAAGTAGCTAGAAGTCTTAGAGTGCCAAAAATACCCTCCTTTTATGCATGTTGGCCGAACCACATTTGGACCGAGGAAGGGAAATGAAGTTCACCCCCAGTTCACTTCCTTTTATTCCCATTCTTTCCATTCATTTCCTTCATTCTTTCATTTTAAAAGGTATTATTTGAAAGGTATTATTTGAAAAAGTTTTAGCCAAAATATTTCATTTGAAGTAATCGCAAAATGTTATGGAATTGAAACGTGTTCTTCTCGAAAAAGTTTATGAGGGAAAGTTTTAATTTAAGCTATGTATTGAAACATCTTGTCCGAAATGATCAAAAGATTTTATTTGAGTTAATTACGAAATAATTTTCGAAGAAAAATTTAGGAAAACTCTTTTATGAGAAAAAGGATTGGTCTATGCTTTTGAAAACAAGGGTGGTATTCGAAAAAATTTTATTTTAAATGTTTAGTGAAACAGTTTGAGACGGAGAAATTAAGGGAATATAAGAAATTCTCTTAAGTGGGGAAGGACTTTCCCTAAAGATATTTTGAGAAACGATAAGATAATCTTTTATTTAATTTTGAGACCGTGAAATTTTGAAGAATGAATTTCGGGGACGAAATTCCTTTTAAGTGGGGAAGTAGTGTAACACCCCAAAATTTTAATCCTGGACTAATGAAATATTAATTATAAAGTTTATTATAATTAATTATTTCTATTTTTAATCTTTAATTAAGATCTTTGTTGATATTGCTAGAAATTATTTTGGTGAGTAAATTTGTGCATAAATAAATATTTTTGCATATTAGTCCCTGGGTTGGGACCTAGAAGCAATTATAGAAAAGGTTTTGTAGGGAAAGTAAATAAAATATTTATTTTTCAAAATCTGGGCAAAACACTCGAGTATTCTGGGTCAAACTGCACGAGTTAGTGCGTTTGATGAGTCACCATGAACGATTCCCTCCTCCTGCCACGAAATCGTCTTCTTGCCAACGCCATGGGTGGCGTGTCGACGTGCATGAGAGCTTCCTTGCCCTATTTAAGCTCATCAACACCATTAAGTTGAGGATTTTGATCAAACTTGCATTTGTTGATGAAGTTAGGGTTTCAGATTTGTTGCTTTCGATTCTTCTTCAATTCTGAGTGTTAAGACTTGAGTGATACACGAATATAAAGCTCACATCTCGAGCTTTGTATAAACACCAAAATCGTGAGGATTGAGTGAGTATATTGGGAGAATTGGAGCTTGGAAGTGAAGCTGTTTCTGTCAAGTTCTGGTCTGGGAGCTTACTTTGATCATTGATTCTGGTAAGCTCACGAATCCTTGAGTCTAAAATTCGATTTTCTTAGTTAGATTATGTTGCATAGAGTCTAGAAAATCTAATTTCCCCAATTTTATTCTCTGTTTCATGTGTAAACCAATTCCACTTTGGTGTTGCACTCAAAATGCTCTGCATATGATGCTTGAAGCCATTCTGAAAGTTGTGGAGCCTTTTCTTGTCAATTCTTGGTTGAAAAACGTCTAAGAGGTAAGGGGAAGTAATTTCGTGCACTAGATAGAGTTTAAATTCCATTAAATGCATTAGAGAGCCACCAAGAGGCTCTAAGGGCTTAGATTGAATAGGAACTTTGGTTTGGAGACCAATCCATACTCTAAAACTGTGTTGAGCAAGTTATAAATCATGCATGCAAGCTTAAATGAACTTTATCTCATGAGTATTGTGCTTATTATGCAATTTGAGGTGTTGAGTTGTTAAAATGTGTATTTTATGCATAATTGTTGAATCCTCTGTCAAATCTGTGTTTTGATATGAAATGAGTGTTGTAACATGTTCTATTTATGATATATGAACTTTGTGGATCCCTGGATTGGACTAGAATTGAGTAGAACTGAAAATGGTGTGTTAAAAATAAGATTTCAGCCTGTTCTGCTGGGAAACACTCGAGTATTGGACAGGGTACTCGAGTAAAATGTTTGTAAAACAATGTAATTTGAGCAAGAACACTCGAGTATTGTGTCTAGTACTCGAGTATCGAGTAAGACCTGGGAACATGTTAAGGCAAACCACTCGAGTAATGCAGGGGTGACTCGAGTATTCTGGAAATCATGATGAATACTCGAGTAACCCATGAACTACTCGAGTAATTTAATAAATTTGAAACCCAAATCCCCAGAAAGTCATGAGCACTCGAGTAACCCAAAGAACACTCGAGTAATCTGGAAAAGTTGAAGAACACTCGAGTATGCTGAATTATACTCGAGTAATTTACTCAAACCCTGAGAAACACCATGTTCAATTCTGACTCAATTGGTTAAAGATTTCATAACCATAATCCAAGGGATCTGAACCTAAAAGAAATTGGATGACGGTCCGTTTGGATGACGGAATGTGCCTAGGTGGCATGTGATATATTAATCAATTTCTTTTAGGGTTAAAAGTAATGCACTCATTTTGGAGTTTGGATGGTAGGTCGTATATCATGTTTTTGGTAAACATGTGGAGGGCCTCTAGGAGTGCCAATACGCTTGCTTGATGACACCTTGAAGATGTGGTCGGCTTGGTGAATGCCGATATGGTTATACCGTTTGGATGACGAGACGATGCTCGGGTGGCACGTTATAACTGTGCTCGGGTGGCACGGATTCCAAGCTTGTCGTGTACATTCTAGGTGAATGTACGAATTGTTGTATACCTAGGAATACAACGCACTGGCGAGTGCTGGGTTGTCAGGGATGGACGTCAGAGAGTGACATAGAATGATGGAGATAGGCTTGAGAGTAAGATTCATGCATCATGCCATTCATTTAAATTAAGTGTGATGAATGAAACAAGTATGAGCATCCTATTTGCATTCAATAACTGCTAAGTGCTAAATGTGATTGTTGTTCATTGCTGCATATTTACATATTCATATTGTACAAATTTATACTCTGTTGATTATGTGTATAGGAATGCTTACCCCTATGCCCTTGTAGGTGATGTCACGTTACATCGCTTGCATCGAGATCCGGCCACTTTTTAGTGGCATATGGATCTACGAGGATCACCGAGCGGTATTCGAGGGAGAGGTAGAGGTTATCTTCTACCATCCCAACCCGATGGTCCGGTTTCATCCTCGTAGATTTAGGATTCCCATCATGTACACTATGCACGTACCCCTCTTTTATACTTACCATGGACCACCTCCCACACGACCAGCTAGCTCATATCATAGTTTTTATTTTCAACCTACCCGCTCACATCCTTTTACCTCGAGAGTTGTCCGCGAGGAGACTCCCCTTTCTCATCCGAGGAGCCCAGTCAGGATTTCACCATCACCTGACCCGGTACCCAGTGGTAGGGTACACTCCCCCTCGGATGAGATCGAGGAGGATCTGGTGGAGGACGAGAGTGGGAGCGAGCCTGTCATGCATTCTACTGGGAGTGATTGGAGGGACGATGATCCCTAGGTATGTGCGTATAGTGTATGATGAGGATCAGAGGATCCGATGTGTGGAGACTGTGGAGGAGATCTTGCTGCTGCTGTGATGATGATGATGATGCTACTACTTTACGACTTTTTGGAGGCTGCTACTACTACCACTACTACATCTGATGATGCCAGATCTACGTGACCACCCTTTGAGTTGTATTTTGGCTATGAATATATGCTGTAGATATACTTTTGAAATACTTTAGGGTTTGGTTACACTGCTATGTAGATCTGTTATGGGCTTGTATATTTTGGATCTTGGAGACTTTGATCATGGGACTATGTACTCACTACTTTTTATATATATATATATATTAAAAACTTATGTTTATCTTACTATTAAATTGCATAGTCCGATAAATTCCGCTTTGCTCTGATTTAATCCATGTAAAGAGTTCGGCTGTGAAAACTATTCGATGGTATCAGTTTTATCAAATAAAGAAGGGTAGCTTCTGTTATTCTCCATAATATAAGTACGATTCTAAAAGACGAATGCTACCCAACTTTCGAAAAGGTTTTAGAAATCGCCGAATTCGAAATAACTATTTTGTAATGCCTTAGGGTTTATTCTCCAAGAATTCCAAGTGTTGATTTGTGCACCCGCTTTAAAAAGAAAATTTTACTTTCAGTTATTTTCTTAATACTCACAAGTCCATATATTTAACAAGTAATACTTATTTATTGTAATAATTACTTGTTTGGAGAAAGGGTGTCACACTGAGTGGTATCAGAGCAAAAGTCAGATCTTGTAGTAGGGGAAGTAGTTTCAGAAAGGTAGCCATCAACATAAAGCAGGTATCTCCAGGGCATGTTTATTGCTTTGAATGCTAGTATCTTTCTTGTTGAGCTTTAGATACAATTGACTTGTTTGTATCTTGTCTCTTTTGAGCACAAGACACAATTGATTGTGGATTTAAAGGTATAAGCTATAGTCTTAGTATAGGTGGTGTGATGAAAGTTTCTTTAGTTCAACATATGTGACCATAAGTCCATAGCGCAGGTCTATTATGGCAACTAGAAACCAAAATCACACCAATGCGATGTTAGAGAGAATTACCGCGGTGCTGGAGGCTATGCAACAACGGCAATCTCAGCAACCACCGCAATCGGCTAACCCACCTCATCAGTGTAATGTGGGTATTATCGAGGCTAAGAGTTTGGCGGATTTTAGGAGTTGTAATCCACCCAAGTTTGAAGGAGGATTTAAACCTGAGGAGGCTAATAAGTGGATTCATACCATGGATAAGATCTTCAGAACGTTGGATTGCACGGAAGCTCAGAAGGTGGCGTATGCAGTCTACATGTTAGAAGATGAGGCTAAGAACTGGTGGAACCATACGGTTCAACTCCTGCATTATGAAGGAAGGGATGTTAATTGGGATGTATTTATGGAGAAATTCCTCAATAAATACTTCCCTGAGGATCTGAGGAGAAAGAAGGAAGTGGAATTCTTGCAACTGAAGCAAGGAGACATGAGTGTGGGTGAGTACGCAGCCAAGTTCGAGGAATTGATGAAGTACTCCCCATATTACCAGAACAATCCGGATGAAAGGAGCAAGTGTATCAAGTTTGAAGGAGGCTTAAGGCCCAAGTTGAAGTCTACTTTCAGTTATCAAAGGATCCAAAGTTTTCCTACATTGGTGGACATGTGTAGAATGTACGAGGATGACAAGAAGGCAGAAAAATTGCAAGCATCAGAGAGGAAAGATAGTCAGAATTATGGACCTCAGAGGCACAAAAGTTTCAATAATCGAGGCAAGGGTCCGTATGATCGCCGAGGGAAGGGCAAAGGAAAAGTTGGAAGTAGTGATGGAGGTAATTTCCGAAGTGAGGCTCCCTTCTGCGACAAGTGCAAGTGTCGTCATCATGGCCGTTTTTGTTGGGGAACAAATAACTGCTTCAATTGTGGGAATCCGGGACACTTTGCGAAGGATTGCAAGGAACCGACCAATTCAAGAGGGACAGCTGACAAGCCCATGGTGCAAGGAAGGGTTTTCACGCTTAGTGGTATGGAGGAAAGCCAATCCTCTGATCTTGTACAAGGTAATTACTTGCTAAACGGTCAGCTTTGTCAGATGTTGTCTGATTTATGTGCTACGCATTCATTTGCCTCTTATGAATGTGTGAATCGTTTGACTTTGCCTGTATTTGAGTTGTTCTATATTGGTATGATAGAAACTCTTACGAGCATTCCTATAGTTGTATCTAAAGTAAGTCTTAACGGTTGTAAAGAAGTGTTTGGAGGAGTCTTTAGAATAGATTTGATTTGTCTACCTTTATCGCATTAGAATGCGATCTTGGGAATCGACTGGTTGAGTGTTGTTATAGGACCATTGATGGACTTCCTTAGGTTAAACTCCTATAACCAAGGTAACCCGGAGAATTAGCCTTTCATATGGAATAAGAATACAACGAGGATTTTCAGTAAGTGAAGTGAAGGCTAACATCCTCTCCTACATTGCTCTTACTCGATTCATGCGGAAGTATTAAAGAATAATTTCCTGTGTCGAGGTAAGGACTCGGAAGAGAGTAGTCTTAAGGAAGGAAGGTGGGGGGCGTATGCATCGAAGTGATCGAATACACCCGGGGTGAGCTCTTGTTGTATGACTTGGAGCTTGCAACAAGTATGTCCACTCTAAAAGATCCGGAGGTTTTGTCTTTAGGGCTCTTTGTCTTGGGAATTCAGAGATCAAAGGAGTATGAAGGAGTTAACTCGATTAAAAGAAGAGATTGAATTGGAGTTATCATCAATGGTTGGGTCTGAAAGTTTTGATTTCGAGCCTCAATAATTAATCAGTAAAGTGAAAGGTAATGACAAATATTGAGTCGAAGAACGATTCACGGAAACTTTAAGGTGACTAAGAAGCTGTTCTAAGTAGGGAAGTTGAAAGGGAATAAGAGACTAACATATGGAAGGACTTCTTCTTTATACCAGAATTTGTATCTCGAATGATTCGTGAACTGGGAATGAAAATTTTGGAATTATGCACACAAGAGATGAGTGGATAAAAGGTCATGCCATTTCCATGTTAAGTAATGTAGCGAGGAACTTGTGGGAACCATGTGAGATAGATGTTGAAACAAAAGATTGATGTATCGCTTTATTAGCATTCGAAAAGACGACTTTGGGAACTGAAGAGAGTTTTCAAGAGGCATGAGAAGGATTCAAGGAACTGAAATGCTAAACATAGAACGGGAAAGTAATAGTCTCGGAGAAGGCTTTGCCAAGTTCAAAGGACCAAGGAAGTATGCTGCAGTACGACCCGGACGGAAGGTTCAAATATGTGAAGTTTAGAATGGATTAGGTCCGAACCTCAAACCAGCTATCAAGTATTAATGCATAAGGAATTTTCTCGATATCGGACAACGTATGTGGAATTTATAAGTACAATGGATGGGCATAAGAAGATAGTAGAATGAGTGTCCAAAACCAGTATAAGAGAGACTTGGGCAAAAAGGGAGTGTTCAATTAGAAGAAACGGAAAGGTAGTTAAGAAAATTAATTATGGAGGAATGGCAAAAAAAAAAAAAAGGAACCCCGATCGTGAGAATTATAGAGTATGTTAATTAGAAGTAGGAGCTTGCCCAACTCTATGTGTAATGTATGCGGTGTGTCACTTTGGGCTAAGTAGTGACATATCTATGAGGACATTTGGTTGCAGTCGTAAGAGATTAAGGCTTTGGCTTGTCAGATTCAGCAAAGGTTAAGGGTAAAAAGGGAATGGACATAAAGCGAGTTAAGTTCGGAAAGGTGATCAACCTGCTAGGATGCGAGTTAGATTTGAGTATAGATAGTTTGAGTTTATCCTTCCTCTGATCGGAATTAACGTAATCAATGTTTTCGATTGCGTTGGTTAAATCGTTTTGTAATCTGAAAGCCTGAGCAGGTCTGGGATTTGAATTTTTGTGATCAAAACCCTTATCACAGTTGGATGTGATAAATATCTTTGGGCGCCACAGAAAGAGAAAGATCAGTTAAGACTAGAGAGATTAATAACCACCGGGATAGGACAAGTATTTGTCTCCCCAACGGAAACAACTCTAGCACTTGGCTATCTAGCTATATCTGATGGTGACAGGTATCCCATCTTTAAGTTCATCTAACTTAAAGATGTATCGTATGACTTTTCCTGCGAAAAGTTATATCTGAAAGGAATGATTTTATTATTAATGGTTTGAATATTAGGACTGATCACCCTAATGTTTGCAACTATTAAGGAATAAAGTCATATAAATGATTCGTTAATCGTGCTTGAGTGATCAGAGTGCGCAACGGGTCAAGTTTTCCTCGAAAAGATCTTTGGAGAATGTTTTAATTGAAGAATATATATATATATATATATATATATATATTTAAAAGGTATTATTTGAAAAATTTTTAGCCAAAATATTTCATTTGAAGTAATCGCAAAATGTTATGGAATTGAAACGTGTTCTTCTCGAAAAAGTTTATGAGGGAAAGTTTTAATTTAAGCTATGTATTGAAACATCTTGTCCGAAATGATCAAAAGATTTTATTTGAGTTAATTACGAAATAATTTTCGAAGAAAAATTTAGGAAAACTCTTTTATGAGAAAAAGGATTGGTCTATGCTTTTGAAAACAAGGGTGGTATTCGAAAAAATTTTATTTTAAATGTTTAGTGAAACAGTTTGAGACGGAGAAATTAAGGGAATATAAGAAATTCTCTTAAGTGGGGAAGGACTTTCCCTAAATATATTTTGAGAAACGATAAGATAATCTTTTATTTAATTTTGAGACCATGAAATTTTGAAGAATGAATTTCGGGGACGAAATTCCTTTTAAGTGGGGAAGTAGTGTAACACCCCAAAATTTTAATCCTGGACTAATGAAATATTAATTATAAAGTTTATTATAATTAATTATTTCTATTTTTAATCTTTAATTAAGATCTTTGTTGATATTGCTAGAAATTATTTTGGTGAGTAAATTTGTGCATAAATAAATATTTTTGCATATTAGTCCCTGGGTTGGGACCTAGAAGCAATTATAGAAAAGGTTTTGTAGGGAAAGTAAATAAAATATTTATTTTTCAAAATCTGGGCAAAACACTCGAGTATTATTCTGAATACTCGAGTATTCTGGGTCAAACTGCACGAGTTAGTGCGTTTGATGAGTCACCATGAACGATTCCCTCCTCCTGCCACAAAATCGTCTTCTTGCCAACGCCATGGGTGGCGTGTCGACGTGCATGAGAGCTTCCTTGCCCTATTTAAGCTCATCAACACCATTAAGTTGAGGATTTTGATCAAACTTGCATTTGTTGATGAAGTTAGGGTTTCCGATTTGTTGCTTTCGATTCTTCTTCAATTCTGAGTGTTAAGACTTGAGTGATACACGAATATAAAGCTCACATCTCGAGCTTTGTATAAACACCAAAATCGTGAGGATTGAGTGAGTATATTGGGAGAATTGGAGCTTGGAAGTGAAGCTGTTTCTGTCAAGTTCTGGTCTGGGAGCTTACTTTGATCATTGATTCTGGTAAGCTCACGAATCCTTGAGTCTAAAATTCGATTTCCTTAGTTAGATTATGTTGCATAGAGTCTAGAAAATCTAATTTCCCCAATTTTATTCTCTGTTTCATGTGTAAACCAATTCCACTTTGGTGTTGCACTCAAAATGCTCTGCATATGATGCTTGAAGCCATTCTGAAAGTTGTGGAGCCTTTTCTTGTCAATTCTTGGTTGAAAAACGTCTGAGAGGTAAGGGGAAGTAATTTCGTGCACTAGATAGAGTTTAAATTCCATTAAATGCATTAGAGAGCCACCAAGAGGCTCTAAGGGCTTAGATTGAATAGGAACTTTGGTTTGGAGACCAATCCATACTCTAAAACTGTGTTGAGCAAGTTCTAAATCATGCATGCAAGCTTAAATGAACTTTATCTCATGAGTATTGTGCTTATTATGCAATTTGAGGTGTTGAGTTGTTAAAATGTGTATTTTATGCATAATTGTTGAATCCTCTGTCAAATCTGTGTTTTGATATGAAATGAGTGTTGTAACATGTTCTATTTATGATATATGAACTTTGTGGATCCCTGGATTGGACTAGAATTGAGTAGAACTGAAAATGGTGTGTTAAAAATAAGATTTCAGCCTGTTCTGCTGGGAAACACTCGAGTATTGGACAGGGTACTCGAGTAAAATGTTTGTAAAACAATGTAATTTGAGCAAGAACACTCGAGTATTGTGTCTAGTACTCGAGTATCGAGTAAGACCTGGGAACATGTTAAGGCAAACCACTCGAGTAATGCAGGGGTGACTCGAGTATTCTGGAAATCATGATGAATACTCGAGTAACCCATGAACTACTCGAGTAATTTAATAAATTTGAAACCCAAATCCCCAGAAAGTCATGAGCACTCGAGTAACCCTAAGAACACTCGAGTAATCTGGAAAAGTTGAAGAACACTCGAGTATGCTGAATTATACTCGAGTAATTTACTCAAACCCTGAGAAACACCATGTTCAATTCTGACTCAATTGGTTAAAGATTTCATAACCATAATCCAAGGGATCTGAACCTAAAAGAAATTGGATGACGGAATGTGCCTAGGTGGCATGTGATATATTAATCAATTTCTTTTAGGGTTAAAAGTAATGCACTCATTTTGGAGTTTGGATGGTAGGTCGTATATCATGTTTTTGGTAAACATGTGGAGGGCCTCTAGGAGTGCCAATACGCTTGCTTGATGACACCTTGAAGACGTGGTCGGCTTGGTGAATGCCGATATGGTTATACCGTTTGGATGACGAGACGATGCTCGGGTGGCACGTTATAACTGTGCTCGGGTGGCACGGATTCCAAGCTTGTCGTGTACATTCTAGGTGAATGTACGAATTGTTGTATACCTAGGAATACAACGCACTGGCGAGTGCTGGGTTGTCAGGGATGGACGTCAGAGAGTGACATAGAATGATGGAGATAGGCTTGAGAGTAAGATTCATGCATCATGCCATTCATTTAAATTAAGTGTGATGAATGAAACAAGTATGAGCATCCTATTTGCATTCAATAACTGCTAAGTGCTAAATGTGATTGTTGTTCATTGCTGCATATTTACATATTCATATTGTACAAATTTATACTCTGTTGATTATGTGTATAGGAATGCTTACCCCTATGCCCTTGTAGGTGATGTCACGTTACATCGCTTGCATCGAGATCCGGCCACTTTTTAGTGGCATATGGATCTACGAGGATCACCGAGCGGTATTCGAGGGAGAGGTAGAGGTTATCTTCTACCATCCCAACCCGATGGTCCGGTTTCATCCTCGTAGATTTAGGATTCCCATCATGTACACTATGCACGTACCCCTCTTTTATACTTACCATGGACCACCTCCCACACGACCAGCTAGCTCATATCATAGTTTTTATTTTCAACCTACCCGCTCACATCCTTTTACCTCGAGAGTTGTCCGCGAGGAGACTCCCCTTTCTCATCCGAGGAGCCCAGTCAGGATTTCACCATCACCTGACCCGGTACCCAGTGGTAGGGTACACTCCCCCTCGGATGAGATCGAGGAGGATCTGGTGGAGGACGAGAGTGGGAGCGAGCCTGTCGTGCATTCTACTGGGAGTGATTGGAGGGACGATGATCCCTAGGTATGTGCGTATAGTGTATGATGAGGATCAGAGGATCCGATGTGTGGAGACTGTGGAGGAGATCTTGCTGCTGCTGTGATGATGATGATGATGCTACTACTTTACGACTTTTTGGAGGCTGCTACTACTACCACTACTACATCTGATGATGCCAGATCTACGTGACCACCCTTTGAGTTGTATTTTGGCTATGAATATATGCTGTAGATATACTTTTGGAATACTTTAGGGTTTGGTTACACTGCTATGTAGATCTGTTATGGGCTTGTATATTTTGGATCTTGGAGACTTTGATCATGGGACTATGTACTCACTACTTTTTATATATATATATATATATATATATATTAAAAACATATGTTTATCTTACTATTAAATTGCATAGTCCGATAAATTCCGCTTTACTCTGATTTAATCCATGTAAAGAGTTCGGCTGTGAAAACTATTCGATGGTATCAGTTTTATCAAATAAAGAAGGGTAGCTTCTGTTATTCTCCATAATATAAGTACGATTCTAAAAGACGAATGCTACCCAACTTTCGAAGAGGTTTTAGAAATCGCCGAATTCGAAATAACTATTTTGTAATGCCTTAGGGTTTATTCTCCAAGAATTCCAAGTGTTGATTTGTGCACCCGCTTTAAAAAGAAAATTTTACTTTCATTTATTTTCTTAATACTCACAAGTCCATATATTTAACAACTAATACTTATTTATTGTAATAATTACTTGTTTGGAGAAAGGGTGTCACACCATGCGCCCAGGCGGGTGCACTATTCATTTGGTGCACCAGACAGTGAAAAACCCGCCCAGGCGAGGCACCAATTCGCCCAGGCGAGCACGACTCCGCACCAGAACGCACCAATTCGCGTTTGGCGCGCCAGAACTTCCCCACCGCACGCACCAGGTGCACCAGCAGCACCAGCTGGTGCAGAACTCGCCCAAGCGAGTGATAGGCGCGCCCAGGCGCGTGGCGCACACCAGATCAGATCTGGTGCGTTGATTTTCAGCTTGGGGGCTAAGTTTTTGTTTCAGGCCACACGATCTCCTGAGCTTCATGGCAAGAAAATAAAGCACTTAAAGCCCTTCATTCCTTCTCATTTCTATAGCAACACAACTCATCATCTCCATCAAATTCTCTCAAGCTCCAAGATCATTTCCACCACCAATCCTTCTCAAACACTTGGTTTTGGGCACCTCAAACCCAAAATCATTAAACCCCATCAAGTTTGCACCATGGAGGTTGGTTGAAGACTCATTCCTTCCCTCTCCCTTGGATCACACGATTTGCTCCCTCCTTCCTTCTTCTTGGTTTTTCAATTTCCACCATTGTTGGGGTAAGTTAAGCTTCATGCCATATATTGATTTCCTTTCCATCCCAACTTTCCTTAGTTCATAGAAATTATGTTTAAAACCTTAGGGTTCTTGCACTCATGGTTATGTAGGGACTTTGTTTCATGCCTTCCAACCCAAACCAAGGCAAGGACAAGGATCACTCATCTTGTGCTCTCTCAAATAGGATTGTGTACCATCATTTCATCATTTCCTTATTGAGGTGGCAAGCTAAGCTTAGGAAATTCAAGTTTCCAAGATTTTGAGCTAGGTCTCACTAAGGTTCTATTTACTTCTTGCTAGTTTAAGGTAAGGAGTGGGTTATAGTGAGTATTACCGTACTCTGGGGTTTAGTTTACAATATGCATATAATGGGTACTAAGAGTTATGTGTTAGTTTAGGTTGATATGATATAGAATAATTATTAAAAATAGAATTTATGACTTAGGGAAATTATTTTGATGTTGATATGTTCCATCTTGATATTTGGTATTTGTTGTTGATTTGAATGCTTGATTTGTGAAATGACTGAGATATTATGTTGATTAGAATTCAAGGCAAAGAATGACAATAATGAATAAAGTAAATAATAATGGAAAGTGCAGTGGAATTGAGGATCGGTGCATTGATAGACTAGGTGCCCCTGCCGGGTGTACCAAAGTCCTAAGGGCCAAGTGCTCAACCAGGCTAAAATCCCATTAGGTACAAATTCCCTGTTAGGCATCAATGCACCAAGACTCAATTCGCTGCCGGACTAAAAGATCTAAAATGTGTTGAGAATGTGAAAAGTGAATGAATTCAAATAACTGAATGTAATTGAATTGTGGAAATTATGTGATAGCATAGCCTAACAGGTGAAGCCTTTTGGGTGAGAAAGTCCTGGTTGAGCGAGAGACCCTTGGGTGTACCAAATGCCTGGTAGGAGCGTTAAAATTCCTAGTGATGCAAACCGGTTGTAACCGGGAGTGTCGTACAGACATGGTAAGACATTATCGCGCTATGGGTGCGAACGCAGTAAAGACGTGACTGGAACGCACTGAATGAGAAATGTGATTATAAATGATGAAAATAAAATAAAGGGCATTATGAGATTAATGCATGAGTATAAAGAGATCAAATTGACTTGAGAAACTAATGAATACTTTAAAATGAATTGTGATACATTGACTCTTATTTTGCTGTGATTGAACTGCTATATGTGTGTGGCTTAGTGTTACATTATGTCTTAATTGGAAACTGCCTCCCCATTCTATGTGTAATACTCACTCCTTACTATCTCAACAGGTATTGAGGAAGAGTTTGCACCCGATCAGGCCGAGCAGGAGTACTCTCCCTCACAGGGAGAGTAGGTCACTTATAGTTATGTAGGGCATGGGAATGTCCTGGGATCGATGACCTGATGTGAATCATTTTTGTTGTATATATAATGTAAATAGCTTTTTGGGGGCCCAGGACGACTCCTTTTGGGAAGGGGTCTTATTTTGGGGAAAAAAACTGTTTTCCAACTTGTTTATATTCCGCTTAACTCAGATGCTTATACTCTGATGTCTCATACTGTGGTATCTTGATGTGTGCACGATGTGGCACTAGATGATATATATATATATATATGTGAATAGCTCTGCTGGCTTTGAAATTTGAATGATGTTGTTTATCAGGTTGCAGGAAAACCGGAATTTTTTGGAAAGTCCTAAAAACAAACAAAACTCCGTCCGTTTGACGAGAGATTTTTATAAATTAAAATGAAAATTTTAAATTCACTATTTTTAATTAAGGGTTTAAAAGGGTAAATAAACTTAGGTGTTACATTTTATGGTATCAGAGCAGTTTCCCTCGGCCTTTGGAGTTATGAGCTACTCCAGTGATTACTCACCGAGCGAGTGATCGGTAATTATAGTTTAGAGTCTAGAGTTTATTGATAGGATGTTTATACTATTAATTATGCTATTAAGCATTAACTGTCGGCCTTGTGCATGACTAAACAGAATGGCTGGTAGACGGATCGATAATGATGGGATCCAAGCTATTCTGGAGCAGATGGCACAGATGCAACAGAATTAGGGGAATAACATCGCAGCAGCAGCTGCAGCAGCAGCGACAGCAACATCGGCTGCAATGATTCCTCAACCCACAGCTCCAGTTGCTATTGATTGGTTGGCGCGGTTCAGAAATAAAGATCCACAGAAGTTCGAAGGTGGGTTCAATCCCGATGGGGCACAGCTATGGTTGCAAGAGATCGAGAAGATTCTTAATACTATGGAACCACCGGAGGAACAGAAGGTTCTGATAGCACAGTACATGCTGACTAGTGAAGCGGAACACTGGTGGCAACAGATGCGGAGGGGATTGAAGGCGAACAATCAGGCGATCACATGGGATTTGTTCAAGAATCGTTTTCTGGGCAAATACTTTCCTGAAGATGTTCGTAGAGAGAAGGAGATAACTTTTCTGCAGCTCGTGCAAGGGAACATGAGCATCGGTGAATATGCTGCTAGGTTTGAGGACTTGATCCGATATGCAGGGAGTTACAGGGATGCAGATGAACAGACCAAGTGCATCAAGTTCGAGACCGGACTTCGTTCTGAGATCAAGATGGCCTTTGGATATCAAAACATCAGCAACTTGTCTCAACTGATCAACATGACTAGCACGTATGAAAAGAGTCGCAAGCAACGTGCAGCTGAGAAACGCAGCAAGAATGTGCAGAAGTCTGGAGGTCCTGTCAGGGGCAAGAGTTCGGTGCAGCGACCAGGTCCTTACTCCCAGCCTAGATCAGGCCCAGTAGTGAGTACCTATGGTTCTATTCCGACTTGTCCACACTGTGGCAAGCAGCACAGGGGAGATTGTTGGAGACTGGATCCGAGCAAGAGGATAATGACCTGTTACAAATGCGGTCAGCCGGGTCACATGATGACAAATTGTCCTAGAAACGCAGTTAAGAAGGAGGTGAATGTGGCTAAGGTTCAGAAAGCTGGTGACAACAGGGTGACTCGAAAGGGAAAGGTGTATACTCTGGACGGCGAGGAAGTTACAGATGCTGATGAACTGATTAGAGGTACCAGTTATGTTAATAATGTTCCTTGTGGTATTCTCTTTGATTGCGGAGCTACTCATTCATTTATTTCTGCCGATTGCATGACGAAGTTAGGGTTGTCTGCAATAGAAATGCCTTATAAATTATCTGTCTCTACACCCACAAATTCTTCTATAGTCACATCAACTATGTGTTTGGATTGCCCACTTCGAGTATTGGAGCGGGAATTCAAAGTAAATCTAATATGTTTGCCTCTAACTAAACTTGACATCATTCTGGGCATGGACTGGATGTCTCGGCACCATGTTCTGATTGACTGTCATCAGAAATCAATTACTATCAGTGATCTTTCTTTATCTGCCCTGGAGATGAATGAGGAGGCAGAGATCAGTCAGATTCCGATAGTCTGCGAATTTCCAGAAGTCTTTCCTGCAGAGATTCCTGGATTACCGCCAAACAGAGAAGTGGAGTTTAGTATTGATCTGATGCCTGGTGCAGGTCCTATTTCAATAGCCCCGTACCGGATGGCACCTCTGGAGTTAGAAGAGTTGAAAAAGCAGATAGAGGAGCTTTTGGCCAAGGGTTTGATTAGACCAAGTGTGTCACCTTGGGGAGCTCCGATTCTGTTTGTCAAAAAGAAGGACGGAAGTCTCCGAATGTGCATCGACTACAGGCAGTTGAATGCGGTGACTGTGAAAAACAAATATCCTCTCCCTCGCATTGACGATTTGTTGGACCAATTGCGAGGAGCAGCTGTATTTTCTAAGATTGACCTTCGATCGGGATACCATCAGATCCGTATCCGAGAGGAGGACATTCCTAAAACGGCATTCAGGTCGAGATATGGACATTTTGAGTATGTGGTTATGTCCTTTGGTCTCACTAATGCTCCGGCCATCTTCATGGACTATATGAACAGGATTTTCAGGCCGTACTTGGATTATTTTGTCATAGTCTTTATCGACGACATTCTCATCTATTCTAAGAGTCCAAGTGAGTATGCCGAGCATCTGAGAATTGTGCTGCAAATTCTCAAATCCAAACAGCTTTATGCAAAGCTTTCTAAATGTAGTTTCTGGTTGAATGAAGTGCAGTTTCTGGGGCATGTCATTTCTGAGAAGGGTGTTGTTGTCGATCCTTCTAAGGTGGAAGCGGTACTTAAGTGGGAGAGACCTAAGTCCATTACTGAGATCAGAAGCTTTCTTGGTATGGCTGGGTATTATCGGAGGTTTATTGAGGGGTTTTCTAAATTGGCCCTTCCTTTGACAACTCTTACACGGAAAGGTGTTCCGTTTGAGTGGTCCCCGGAATGTGAAGATAGTTTCCAGGAATTGAAGAGGCGGTTGACTAGCTCTCCGGTATTGATTTTGCCAGACCCGACTCAATCCTTTGTGGTGTATTGTGATGCTTCTAAACAAGGGTTAGGTTGTGTGTTGATGCAGCAAGGGCAAGTCATAGCTTATGCATCCAGACAATTGAAGCAGCATGAACAGAACTATCCCACTCATGATCTTGAGTTGGCGGCAGTGGTTTTTGCTTTGAAAATCTGGAGGCATTATTTATATGGTTCAAAGTTCGAAGTCTTTAGCGATCACAAAAGTCTTCGCTATCTCTTCGATCAAAAAGAGTTGAATATGAGACAGAGGAGGTGGATGGAATTTCTGAAAGACTACGACTTCGATCTTCAGTATCATCCGGGCAAAGCCAATGTAGTGGCTGATGCACTAAGTCGTAAGACTTTGCATGTCAGCAATCTGATGGTGAAAGAGATGCAGTTAATTCAAGAGTTTAGTGACCTCAACTTGAACATGCGAGTGAAAGAGAAGAGCATCGTTCTGGAAATGTTGCAGGTTACTAATGACTTGATTGGTCTTATTAAAGAAAGACAAGCCAACGATTCGGAATTGCAAAAGTTGTTAGAAAGGGCATCGGGCAATGAAGAGCCCGACTTTGTCAAAGGTTCTGATGGCATTATCCGATTTAGGGGTCGGATATGTGTTCCTATGGATTTTGAAGTTAGAAGAGATATCCTATGGGAAGCGCATCGAACCAAGATGAATTTCCATCCTGGTGCAACAAAGATGTACCAAGATTTGAAAAGGATTTATTGGTGGCCGAAGTTGAAAACCGATGTGGCCGATCACGTGTCTCATTGCCTAACTTGTCAGAAAGTTAAGATTGAGCATCAAAAGCCTGGTGGTCCTTTGCGATCACTTGATATTCCGGAGTGGAAATGGGACAGTATAGCTATGGACTTTGTGACGGGTTTACCAAGGACTGCTGGAGGATGTGATGCAGTTTGGGTGGTTGTGGAACGTCTTACAAAGTGTGCTCATTTCATTCCGATCCACAAGAAATATACTCTGGAGAAGTTGACTCAGTTGTATATCAGGGACATAGTCAAGTTGCATGGTGTTCCTACCAGTATTGTATCCGATCGTGATCCGAGATTTCTGTCTAGATTTTGGCAGAGTCTTCAGGAGGCATTGGGTACTAAGCTGAAATTTAGTACGGCTTACCATCCGTAGACAGACGGACAATCTGAGCGTACTATCCAGACACTTGAGGATTTGCTGAGAGCATGTGTTCTGGAGCAAGCTGGTAGTTGGGAGCAGTTACTGCCGTTGATGGAGTTCACTTACAACAACAACTTTCACTCCAGTATCGGTATGGCACCATTTGAGGCTCTCTACAGGAGGAAATGTAGGACGCCTCTGTGTTGGTTCCAGATAGGTGAGAATCTGTTGACAGGTCTTGATATTGTGAAAGAAACGATTGAGAAGATCACAATGATCAAGAATAAGATGAAAACTTCACAGGATCGCCAGAAGAGTTATGCTGATAGGCGAAGGAGACCCTTGGACTTTGATGTTGGGGAGCATGTATTCCTAAGAGTGTCTCCGGTTACAGGAATCAGTAGGGCAATTAAGTCCAGGAAACTAACTCCTCGGTTTGTTGGGCCTTATGAGATTCTGAAGAAGGTTGGCCCGGTGGCTTACAAGGTTGCCTTACCCCCTCACTTGTCAAGGCTTCATGACGTGTTTCATGTTTCACAATTAAGGAAATACGTCCATGATCCTTCGCATGTGGTTACCTTAGATGATTTGCCTTTGAAGGAGAATTTAACTTTTGAAGTTCTGCCCGTTAGAATTGAAGACAGGCAGGTGAAGCAGCTCAGAGGCAAGGAAATCGCTTTGGTGAAAGTTATTTGGATCAGGAACAATGTGGAAGAGGCTACATGGGAACTGGAGGACAAGATCAAGCAGTCTCATCCACAATTGTTCGACGAATTTCGAGGACGAAATTCAGGTAAGTGGGAGAGAATTGTAACATCCTAAACTTTATTTTAAATGAAATTATTAAATAAAAACCTAAGAAAAATTGGAATAATGACTTAATGAATTTTGGTAGATAGGTGAGTAGTGATTATAAGTCCTAGGGGTTGTATAGAAGCAGTTGTGGCTTCGGGCAAAGTCATATAAGCGAAATCGGGAGTTAAATCGACGTTTTAGAAGTTATAAATCGACCGAAAAGGGAAAATTATAAATTTATTATAGGATGCTAAGAAAATAAATTCCACCGTTGGATATGAAGTTTATGGGGTGAAGAAGCTTATCTAAAAATTTGGACCCGATCCGACGGTTAACGAAAACGTTACGGCGAATCGAAGGTTGAAGACCCTGTTTCTCGCCCAGGCGCACCAGCCATGCGCCCAGGCGGGTGCACTATTCATTTGGTGCACCAGACAGTGCAAAACCCGCCCAGGCGAGGCACCAATTCGCCCAGGCGAGCACGACTCTGCACCAGCACGCACAAATTCGCGTTTGGCGCGCCAGAACTTCCCCACCGCACGCACCAGGTGCACCAGCAGCACCAGCTGGTGCAGAACTCGCCCAAGCGAGTGATAGGCGCGCCCAGGCGCGTGGCGCACACCAGATCAGATCTGGTGCGTTGATTTTCAGCTTGGGGGCTAAGTTTTTGTTTCAGGCCACACGATCTCCTGAGCTTCATGGCAAGAAAATAAAGCACTTAAAGCCCTTCATTCCTTCTCATTTCAATAGCAACACAACTCATCATCTCCATCAAATTCTCTCAAGCTCCAAGATCATTTCCACCACCAATCCTTCTCAAACACTTGGTTTTGGGCACCTCAACCCAAAATCATTAAACCCCATCAAGTTTGCACCATGGAGGTTGGTTGAAGACTCATTCCTTCCCTCTCCCTTGACTCACACGATTTGCTCCCTCCTTCCTTCTTCTTGGTTTTTCAATTTCCACCATTGTTGGGGTAAGTTAAGCTTCATGCCATATATTGATTTCCTTTCCATCCCAACTTTCCTTAGTTCATAGAAATTATGTTTAAAACCTTAGGGTTCTTGCACTCATGGTTATGTAGGGATTTTGTTTCATGCCTTCCAACCCAAACCAAGGCAAGGACAAGGATCACTCATCTTGTGCTCTCTCAAATAGGATTGTGTACCATCATTTCATCATTTCCTTATTGAGGTGGCAAGCTAAGCTTAGGAAATTCAAGTTTCCAAGATTTTGAGCTAGGGCTCACTAAGGTTCTATTTACTTCTTGCTAGTTTAAGGTAAGGAGTGGGTTATAGTGAGTATTACCGTACTCTGGGGTTTAGTTTACAATATGCATATAATGGGTACTAAGAGTTATGTGTTAGTTTAGGTTGATATGATATAGAATAATTATTAAAAATAGAATTTATGACTTAGTGAAATTATTTTGATGTTGATATGTTCCATCTTGATATTTGGTATTTGTTGATGATTTGAATGCTTGATTTGTGAAATGACTGAGATATTATGTTGATTAGAATTCAAGGCAAAGAATGACAATAATGAATAAAGTAAATAATAATGGAAAGTGTAGTGGAATTGAGGATCGGTGCATTGATAGACTAGGTGCCCCTGCCGGGTGTACCAAAGTCCTAAGGGCCAAGTGCTCAACCAGGCTAAAATCCCATTAGGTACAAATTCCCTGTTAGGCATCAATGCACTAAGACTCAATTTGCTGCCGGACTAAAAGATCTAAAATGTGTTGAGAATGTGAAAAGTGAATGAATTCAAATAACTGAATGTAATTGAATTGTGGAAATTATGTGATAGCATAGCCTAACAGGTGAAGCCTTTTGGGTGAGAAAGTCCTGGTTGAGCGAGAGACCCTTGGGTGTACCAAATGCCTGGCAGGAGCGTTAAAATTCCTAGTGATGCAAACCGGTTGTAACCGGGAGTGTCGTACAGACGTGGTAAGACGTTATCGCGCTGTGGGTGCGAACGCAGTAAAGACGTGACTAGAACGCACTGAATGAGAAATGTGATTATAAATGATGAAAAGAAAATAAAGGGCATTATGAGATTAATGCATGAGTATAAAGAGATCAAATTGACTTGAGAAACTAATGAATACTTGAAAATGAATTGTGATACATTGACTCTTATTTTACTATGATTGAACTGCTATATGTGTGTGGCTTAGTGTTACATTATGTCTTAATTGGAAACTGCCTCCCCATTCTATGTGTAATACTCACTCCTTACTATCTCCACAGGTACTGAGGAAGAGTTTGCACCCGATCAGGCCGAGCAGGAGTACTCTCCCTCACAGGGAGAGTATGTCACTTATAGTTATGTAGGAGATGGGAATGTCCTGGGCCAGATGACCTGATGTGAATCATTTTTGTTGTATATATAATGTAAATAGCTTTTTGGGGGCCCAGGACGACTCCTTTTGGGAAGGGGTCTTATTTTGGGGAAAAAACTGTTTTCCAACTTGTTTATATTCCGCTTAACTCAGATGCTTATACTCTGATGTCTCATACTGTGGTATCTTGATGTGTGCACGATGTGGCACTAGATGATATATATATATATATATATATATATGTGAATAGCCCTGCTGGCTTTGAAATTTGAATGATGTTGTTTATCAGGTTGCAGGAAAACCGGAATTTTTGGGAAAGTCCTAAAAACAAACAAAACTCCGTCCGTTTGACGGGAGATTTTTATAAATTAAAATGAAAATTTTAAATTCACTATTTTTAATTAAGGGTTTAAAAGGGTAAATAAACTTAGGTGTTACATATAATGTATGTGTGTGCCGTGTATTTTGGAGTGTGAAACATGGTATGTCAAAGTGTTACATGCATGCTTAAATATGTGTTAAATGTATGCATCATTTCATGATTTAATATTATGTGTTTCTATGATAACATGAAATGAAAATTATGTGCATGTGTGTGCATGTGGTTCGGCCGTGAGAGGATGAGAGGAACCAAGTAGAATGCACCTTCTTAAGCATTAAGAAATAGAAAATTTGAATGGCAAACGAGTGGAAACCTAGGGTGATGACTCATGAGGCCTAAGGATGACTTTTCTTTCCAATTTGTCCCCCACGAAAAAGACCCCCATGCAACAATTGGGTTGGACCAACTTTCCCTTAAGATAGCACCTTGGACCGAGGATAAGAAAGGAAATTCCACCCTTGCCTTTTCCCTTTTTTTTAGCCGTGTGTGAGTGAGTGTTGGCTTTAGTTCATTTCTCACTTCCTTCATTCATTCCCCTTCTCACACCCACACAAGCATATAGTTCCAAGAGCACCTCAAGCTCTTGAAACCCTTGGAGAAAGAGAGTTAGGCCGAGAGAGGAGAAGAGAAAATAAGAGTGAAAACCCCAAAACTCCCAACCCAAATACCTTTGATTTCTTCTTCAAACACATTCTTCTTCAAGGACCAAAAAGAAAACCAACCTATCAACCCTAAGAAGGAGAGGCCGAAGCAATCTTAGAAGGAGGAGAGGAGATTTGAAGCTTGAAGATTAGAATTTTTATTTAAGGTAGTTGTCTAAGAAAGTTTTAATGTAATAATCTTAATTTTGTAAAGGACTTTGTGATGAACTTTGTTCAAATGCTTTGCATGTAATTTCTATGGCTTGATCTTGAATATTTATACTTGGATGCTTTGATCTTTAATTTGTAAAATTTCTTCTTCACGGTTTTGGTTGAAGTTTGTTGGTTTTGGCCTCAAAATCTCGAGAGGGGGGGGGGGGTGAATCGAGTTTTATTATGTATTGAAAAATTCGTACCAAATTAAAAAATTGATTTAAGATGGAGAGATTAAATGTTCGAAACGGATCGCGAAAATGACAGATATATAATAAACGAGTAGCGCGGAAATGTAAAAAATTAAATATGCGGAAAGTAAAAGAGATAGGGATAGAAAAGCTTGCACCGGTGAATTTTATACTGGTTCAGCCTTCCCGTCGAAAGGCCTAGTCCAGTCCCCAAGCGACCCACCTGAGAGTTCTTATAACCAAGCAATAGAGCCGCACCCTATTACAACCAAGAGCACCTCGCACACTACTAGGAACCTCCGTTCGCTAGGGGCCTCAATCACACAACAGGGTTCCTCGCCCTACGAATGCCTCAACGTTCAACTATGGGATTCTCTCCCTACCACTAAGGTTGAATACAATCAATGTGAGTGATTAAAACAAGTATCACGTGTTCTCAAAAACACAGATTCTACAATATTCTCTTATGATAATGAAGAAGAAGTTTTTCTTAGAAGATTACGCAACCAACAGGGTTTGTTCTTCAGAAGATAAAAACAATGAAGTTCAGAAGCTTTGAGAAGATGAAGAAGAGAGAACGTGAGAAAGAATGAATGAATAAAAAAATGTCTGAACGTGAAAACTTAAAACAATGTTGGAGTGATCTTTATTTAAAAAGAAAAATGATTTAGAATCAAAAAAACGATTTTGAATTAAATAAAACAAAATCAAAATAGAATAAAATAAGATTTGAAATAAGTTTTAAAATCAAAATAAAATCAAAACGATTTTCGAAATAAAATAAAGATTTGATTCTTAAAACCAAAAAGGAAATAATTCAAATTAAAATCATTTTCGAATTTTGTAAAATATATCAGAATCTTTTATATAAAAACAAATCAGGAAATAATAAAAATGATTCTGACACGTTTTTCAATAAATCATGAAGTAATCGATTACGTTCTGAAGGTAATGGATTATTCCTTCAAAAACAGAAATTCTTAAATACATTTGAAAAACATGTAAACGATTAGGCTAAGAATAGTTAATCGATTACATCACTCCTGTTCATTGTATGATGCAACTTATGATAATCGATTACACTGAAGAGTTAATCGATTATTAAGCCTCTGGTTTGCATATGATGCAACATCATGTAATCGATTACTGCAGAACTTGTAATCGATTACAAAGCCTCTGAAAAATATATGATGCAACAATTATAATCGATTACTTGACTGTTGTAATCGATTACTTTCATAAGAAAGTTAATGATTAACAAATTTCAGTTAATCGATTACAGCTTCTCTGATTTTTCTATGATGCAACAAAGTTAATCGATTACTTTAAGAGATAATCGATTACTCTCTTTTGCAGTCATATAAATATGCAGAGTTTTGTAGCATCAACTATTTTTACTTTGATGAAATGCAGAAAACATTTTATATGCAGAAAATACATTTTTCTTCTTCTCTTCTAAAATAAAAACTTTGTTGGCTTTGTAACTTCTAAGTAAACAAAAACCTCATTACCTTACATTTGATCTAAGGAGAAGGTTTCTATTCTTAAGCTTGCTTGAGTCTTCAATCTTTACACTTGCACTTGTGAGCTTGAACTTGAGTTGGCTTGTTATCATCAAAACATATATTTGCATTAAACTTGAAGTCCATAGAGAGTTTGAAGCATGCCTTCCAACCAGCTTGACTTCCAACACTCCCCCTTTTTTATGATGACAAACAACCATTCTGATACGCTCTTTATTATCTGCATCACAAGTGTTACACAAGCAAAAATAGATATATAATAATAAAACCTTCCTTAGAATCACTAAATACAGGAAATATAATGGATCAAATCTTCTCCCCCTGTATGAATGCTTAAATAACATATATCATTTTTGAAAAAAATAGCATCCTTCAGAGTATCTCCCCCTGAATGTATTAGCCATGTATATCAGAATCTCTCTCCCCCTTTTGTAATCATCAAAAAGATGTGCAATCTCCCCCTGAAACACTAAGAAGATGCATCAATAATAACAAGAGAGATAAACAGATTCACATATTCAAAAGAGGTGAGAGGCAGAAGTTAAACCAATTTCTCTACGAATAAAAAATAAATTTTCTTTTGGAAGCGGTTTCGTAAAGATATCAGCCAACTGCTGCGAAGTATCCACATATTCAATAATGCAATCACCCTTTTGAATATGATCACGAATAAAGTGGTGTCGAATCTCTATATGCTTCGTGCGAGAATGTTGCACTGGGTTTTTGGTAATACTAATAGCACTGGTATTATCACATTTAATAGGAATGTGATCTAGACTTACACCAAAGTCTAGGAGTTGTTGTTTTAACCATAAGATTTGAGCGCAACAACTGCCCACGGCTACATATTCAGCCTCAGCTGTAGATAGGGCCACACTAGACTGTTTCTTGCTAGCCCGTGATACCAATGAATTGCCAAGAAGATGACAAGTGCCGCTAGTGCTTTTTCTATCTACTTTGCAACCAGCAAAGTCAGAATCAGAATACCCAACGAGATTGCAAGACGAACCTTTGGGGTACCATAAACCCATATCAGTTGTGCCAGACAAGTATTTCATTATTCGCTTGGCAGCAACCATGTGCGTTTCTTTCAGATTCGACTGGAACCGAGCACACAGACACACACTAAACATGATATCCGGCCTACTTGCCTTTAAATAAAGAAGTGATCCGATAATACCTCGATACTTTGTAACTTCTACGGATTTACCTCGTTCGTCTTTGTCCAAGTAACATGATGTGCTTATCGGTGTTGCTACTGCCTTGGCCTTATCCATGCCAAATCTTTTCAGTAATTCTTTGCAGTATTTAGTTTGACTAATGAAGATTCCGTCCTTCGCTTGGTTTATTTGTAATCCCAGGAAAAAGTTCAGCTCGCCCATCATAGACATTTCGAACTCTTCCTCCATCATACTAGAAAACTCCTTGCAAAGGATTTCATTAGTAGCACCGAAAATAATATCATCTACATAAATTTGAACTAAAAGAATGTCCTTTCCTTTCTTTTTGATAAAAAGTGTGTTATCAACCTTCCCTCTTTCAAAGTTATTTTCCAATAAAAATTTGCTAAGACGGTCGTACCATGCTCTAGGAGCTTGTTTTAAACCGTACAAAGCCTTTTTCAATTTATAAACATAATCAGGGTGTTCATAACTTTCAAAGCCAGGAGGTTGACACACATAAACTTCTTAATTTATAAAACCATTAAGAAAGGCACTCTTTACGTCCATTTGATATAATTTAAAATCTAGAATGCATGCAAATGCTAATAGCAGTCTTATGGCTTCTAACCGAGCAACAGGGGCAAATGTTTCCTCATAATCTATCCCCTCTTCCTGGTTGTAACCTTGTGCAACTAACCTAGATTTGTTTCGAACAATTAAACCAGCCTCATCAAGTTTATTTTTATAAATCCACTTAGTTCCAATAACCGGATGAGACTCAGGCCTAGGAACAAGTTCCCACACCTGATTTCTTTCGAACTGGTTTAATTCCTCTTGCATTGCCAAAAGCCAATGCTCATCAAGCATAGCCTCAGAATAATTCTTTGGTTCTACTTGAGAAACAAATGCAAAGAAGTTACACAGATTGCTAATAGAGTTGCGAGTACTTACACCTTTTGAGATGTCCCCGATAATCTGATCAATAGGATGATGCCTCGATGTTCTCCATTCCTTAGGCAAATCAGCGTTGAGTTCCATAGATTGTTTTTGATTTTTCTCCTCAACGGGTTCGACTGATTTTCCATTGCTTTCGGAATGCTCCTTTCCTTTGGCATTTGACTCCACATCCTCATCAATGAATAAATCTCCAAGAATACCTGAAATGTCATTAACAGATACCTTTCCCAACCTTCTGGGATCGGATTCGTCAAATGATACATGAATAGATTATTCAATGGTATTACGAGATTTATTGAATATCCTATAAGCTTTGCTCGAACCAGAATATCCAAGGAAAATACCCTCATCAGCTCTAGCCTCAAAACTTCCTAGATTTTCTCTACCATTATTATGCACATAACATTTACATCCAAAAACTCGAAGATGGGAAATATTTGGTTTTCTCCCCTTGTACAGCTCATAAGGGGTTTTCTTTAAAATAGGCCTAATTAAAACACGATTCATAACATAACAAGCTGTACTCACTGCATCGGCCCAAAAATATGCAGGCAAATTCATGTCATTAAGCATTGTTCTAGAAAGCTCTTTTAATGAACGATTTCTCCTCTCCACAACCCCATTTTGCTCTGGAGTCCTTGGAGCGGAAAAATAATGCTTAACTCCATGTTTTTCGCAAAACTTTTCAAAAAGATGATTTTCAAATTCTCCACCATGATCAATTTTAATGGATGCAATGCTCAAATGCAATTGGTTTTGAATAATCTTGGCTAGCTTTTTAAATTCATGAAATGTGTCATTTTTATGAGAAATGAAAAGCGTCCATGTATACCTAGAATAGTCATCCACAATAACTAAACAATAATAGTTGCCACCAAAGCTTTTTGTTTGACATGGTCCAAAAAGATCCATATGTAAAAGTTACAAGGGCCTTTGAGTTGAAACAAGGTTTTTAGAAGGAAAATTTGCCCTTGTGAGTTTTGATTTAGAACAAGGATCACATTTTTCAGAAAAGGAAAAATTTTGCTTTGGCAAACCAACTACTAAGTTTTTAGAAGAAATTTTATTTAAATGAGCCATGTGGATGTGACCTATCCTACGATGCCATAACCACGATTCATCCTCTTTAGATAATAAACATTTCGCATCATTTGAGGGAATTGAATCAAAATCAATAACATAAACATTGTTTATCCTGCGAGCAATTAGCTTAATAAGATTATCAATTTTTCCCTCGATAATACATCTATCAGAATCAAATATAACCCTATTGCCCTTATCACACAATTGACTAATACTTAGCAAATTGTGCTTTAGGCCCTCAACATGCAAAACGTTTTCAATGCAAGGGTTAGGAGGTGTACCAATTTTACCGATTCCGATAATCTTTCCTTGATTGTTATCTCCGAAAGTCACATGTCCTTGGTCCTTAGGCACGAGATGCGAAAATTTAGATTTATCTCCAGTCATATGTTTTGAGCATCCGCTGTCCAAGTACCACCATGGCTTCCTTCCTTCCGGAGTAACCTACAAGCAAAGAATTCAAGGTTTCTTTTTAGGTACCCATATCTTTTTGGGTCCTTGAGTGTTAGTATAGCCATAGTTCAAATCATGCCACCTTCTAGCTTCATTGTTCGGTTTAACGAACTTCACTTTGCAGTGTATGCATTCATGTGCATCATGACCCTTTTTACCACAAATATGACATATAATAAGAGGTTTCTTATGATTACTGGCAGGGACAAAAATGGTACTTAGTTTCTTTTGATGTCTACCGGGTTGATATCCTAAACCCGCTCTATTAAAGAAACATTTTTGTCTACCAAACATTAAATTTAAAGTATTTCTACCTTTTGTAAATTTAGCAAGGGTTTCTTTTAAATCTTCAACTTCTTTAACCAAGTCCTTGCAGAATTTACAAGAAGATGAATTAGCTTTAAGCTTAATGTCATTACACGAAGTGTTTGAAGAATTTTTTAAAGTCAAATTCAGCTCCTTATTTTGATTTTTCAAAAAATCATTTTCTTTAGAAAGTTCTTTATGTAAGATCCATGAAGAATGTTTTGATAAATGCCAAAAGGTTTTGAACAAGCTACAAAAGGTTTTGAACAAGCTTCAAATGTGTTGATCAAGATCAAGCTCAACAAGCAACAACAAACATCAAGTTATGAAGAGAGAGCCAACTCATGAAGACTTAGTTTGGTAGTTTGTGTTTTAATGTTTTATCTTTTGCCTCACAAGTCTTTTAGTTTATGAGTTTGGGTAGAGTTCTTAGAGGGTAGTGAATCTCTTTTGATTGCATGATTTTATCATATTTTGAGTATTCACTTTGCCTAAAATCAATAGGTGGCTTAAAGGTTTGAAAGAAAAGGTTTAGTTTTTGAGAAAACAAGTTTTAAGTGTTTTTTGAACTGACTACTCGATTAGCCACTTGATTATTCGAGTAGAATTTTCATGTCTTGCGCAAATACTCGATTAAGGGGCTGATTACTCGAGTAGAATTTTGAAGCCTTGCGTAAATACTCGAGTAGTAACTTAAATACTCGAGTAGTGAACAAGTTTTACACTGATTACTCGAGTAGTAACTTTGTTACTCGATTAACACGAGCTGTAACTGTTTTTAAATGAGTTTTTCACTTCTCAAAAGCACTTCTAACCATTCCTAACTTTTGGGTATTGTATATAAACTTTTTTCCTAACCTTTGTAAATCATTATTACAATCACCTATCACTTTCTTATCAATTTTACAAAGAATCAAAGCCACTCTATTCTCTCTCACTTTCTCAAGATCAAAGTTCTCATTTTTACATTCTTTGATCAAGAATCTTGAATCTCTCATGTTGATCTTTTCATAGCTTTTGAAAGAGATTCATAGGATTGTTATTTTGTTTTCATTTGGTTGTAATCTTTGCAAGAGGCAAGCTATCTACAACAATTGGAAGTCTTGGTTGTGAATCAAGCAAAGTTATATTGGAAGCCTTGGTGTGGCATATCATCAAGCACTTGGAAGCCTTGTTGTAATAACAAGCAATTGGAAGTCTTGTAGTAAAGCAAGCATTGGAAGTCTTGTTGTGGGGTATCGGCAAGCAAGAGAAGTGGTTAGATTAGATGTCAATAGGGTTACAAGACAAGGGTGTGGTATCTCTTGTAGGCTAGCAAGAAGGGAGTCTTGTGAGGCATTTACTTGTAATTTGAGAAACTCTAATTCCTCATAGTGAAGAATCTCTCTTGGTTGAAGAGGGGACTGGAGTAGCTTTCAAGTGGATGAAAGTGAACCAGGATAAATCACTGTGTCGTATCTCTAAACTCTCTACTCTTTACATTCTTGTTATTCATATTGTTCTTGGTTGAAAACCTAGAAAAGATTGATTTTCATAATTGATTGAATTGAATCTTTATTGTTCAAATTGATAAAGGGAAAATCATTTTCAAAACTAGTTAATCAATAAGAATACTGGTGTTAATTGTTTCCGCTGAATCTCTGGTTATACTTGTGAATTGATTGATTTTCGTATTTGATTGAAAAGTAATTTTTCAATTTTGAAAGGGATTAATCGATTAAGTAGTGTCATTACTCGATTAGATTGAATCAAGCATTCGGAACTAATCGATTAATAGCCTTTGCTAATCGATTAACATCAAGAGAATTTGCAAAAGTCATTTGTTTTAATCGTTTTGATTTGTTTCTTGCGAAAATCTTTCAAGGTTTACCAAACACCTATTCAACCCCCCCTTCTAGGTGTTCTCCTAGTGTTTCCTAGTTATTTCTACCACCGATTGTAGGTTCCAACAATTGGTATCAGAGCTCGGTCGAAAGACACGAGCATAGAGCTTTTTCGTTAAGATCCTTGAGGAAACTACAATGGGTTCTACGAATCCTTTTGGTGGTGAAGGTGCTTCAATAAATCGCCCTCCTATGTTTGGTGGAGAGGGTTATGGTTATTGGAAAATTAGGAGGAGAATCTTTATAGAAGCCATAGATGTGAACATTTGGGAAGCCATTGAAAATGGTCCTTATATTCCCTCAAAAGATGTAGAAGGTGTGCTTACACTTACTCCCAAAGATAAGTGGACCGATGATGATAAAAGGAAAATTCAATATGATTTAAAAGCAAAGAATATCATCACCTCCGCTCTATCTTATGATGAGTTCTTTAGAGTCTCCCAATGTCGTGATGCCAAAGAAATGTGGGACACCTTGCAAGTCACACATGAAGGCACTAGTGAATTTAGGCGTGCTAGATTAAATTCTTTGATGCATGAATATGAATTTTTTCATATGTTGCCTAATGAATCTATATGTTTTATGCAAAAACGTTTTACACATATTGTTAATCATCTCATTGCTCTTGGAAAGAATTTCGTGAATTGTGAACTTGTTAACAAAGTTTTAAGATGTCTAAGTAGGGAATGGCAACCTAAGGTTACCACAATTGTTGAATGAAAGGACTTGGACACCATGGACTTAGAAACACTTTTCGGAAAGCTTCAAGAACATGAAATGGAGCTTGAACGTTTGCATTTGCATGAAGAGTCGGATAAGAACAAAGAGAGAAAAGGAATTGCTCTTAAAGCTCAAAGGTCATATAAAAAGGAGGAGAGTTCCGATGATGATGATAATGAAGATTCCGATTCGGATATTGATGAAGAGGAGATGAAACTTCTACTAAGAAAGTTTAACAAGCTTCTAAGGAGAAAAGGAAGGTTGAGCAAGGACAAAAGTAAAGAGAAGAATCCCCCACACTACAAGACCAAGACATCAAAAGAAGGAATTGTTTGCCATGAATGTGGAAAGCCCGGTCATCTCAAGTACTCATGCTCTAAGTATCTCAAGAAGAAGGAGAAAGAAAAGAAAACTAAAAGGGCATACATAGTTTGGAATAGTGATGATGAAAAAGACAAGAAAAGTACATCAAATAGTTCTTCTGATGATGAAGATGCCGCTTGTCTCAACTTGATAACTCTAGTAGATGATGAAGAACAAAGTTCAAATGATGAATCAAGTTATCAAAGCGAGGATAGCGATGTAAGTCTTACTAAATCCGAAATTTCTTCCAAATATGAAATGTTATATAATGCTTATGAAGAAATGCATGAACAATTTAAGAAACTAGCTTTGAAAAACATTGAAAGGAAGAAGCTCATTTTGAAACATCAACAAGAGATTTTAGAACTTCAAAAACAAGTTGATGAGCTTAATCTTGAAAATGAAACCCTTGATCTTATATATGCTAGTTCTTCTTGTGATTGTGCTAGTAGATTGAATATTGTGGTTGATTGTGAGAATTGGAAGTTGCTTAAAGATGAAAATGCTATTTTGAAAAATAAGCTTGCAAGTTTCACAAATGGTGATATTAGATTGCGCACATTGTTAAATTTTCAAAGAGAAAATTCAAACAAGTTTGGTTTGGGTTATACTAATGCTAAGGGTATGTCTCATAGAAATGTTGTTGATTTTTCAAAAGTTGATTTTTCAAATGCACCAACATGTTTCTATTGTGGTACTCATGGACATACTTCAAATGTGTGTTATATTAAAGTGCATGGTATACCTAAAGGAGATTTTGTTTGGATGAAAAAGGGTGAGAGTCCCTACACTAACAAAAATGGATCCAAAACCATTTGGATACCAAAAAGCAAAGCATGATTGTTTTTGTAGGTATGATTGAAGAGCAAAAGGACTTTCATGTGATATTCATTCATTTGCTTCTTCAATTGGTTTTAAGGAGAAAATCCTACAAATTGGTAACATTTGATATTGTTGGTTATTGCTCATAGTTCTCTCAATTGGTATTATTTCTTATAATGTGATATTGTTTATACTATTGTGAAAATACTATTGGTATCAAATTCTTACAATTTTTTTACAATTGGTATCATGTTATTGTAATACAATTTGTTATAATTGATATCATTGAGTAATCATTAGATGATTATCATGCTTTGGTTGTTATATCTTATTAGTCTCTCTATTTTGGCTTAGATCTTATATTTCAAATGGTATATATTTCTTTTTGATAATGCCAAAGGGGGAGAAATATGATGTTTTGAAAAAGGGGAGAAATATTATGTTTTGATCATTTTGTTTGGAGAAAGGTTTGTTTCGTTGTTTTTATGTAGGTTGAGCAAAGTTGTTGAAGATAGGGGGAGAATCAAGTTTTTATCTCAATTAGATTTCAAATGTAAAAAGCATTTATTGAGGGGGAGCAAGAGTCTCACCAAGTGATCAAATGGTTCAAGCATCAAGAACTTCAATGAACTTCATAATTTCAAAACATGTTTGTCATTTTCAAAAAGGGGGAGATTGTAAGATCCATGAAGAATGTTTTGATAAATGCCAAAAGGTTTTGAACAAGCTACAAAAGGTTTTGAACAAGCTTCAAATATGTTGATCAAGATCAATCTCAACAAGCAACAACAAACATCAAGTTATGAAGAGAGAGCCAACTCATGAAGACTTAGTTTGGTAGTTTGTGTTTTAATGTTTTATCTTTTGCCTCACAAGTCTTTTAGTTTATGAGTTTGGGTAGAGTTCTTAGAGGGTAGTGAATCTCTTTTGATTGCATGATTTTATCATATTTTGAGTATTCACTTTGCCTACAATCAATAGGTGGCTTAAAGGTTTGAAAGAAAAGGTTTAGTTTTTGAGAAAACAAGTTTTAAGTGTTTTTTGAACTGACTACTCGATTAGCCACTTGATTACTCAAGTAGAATATTCATGTCTTGCGCAAATACTCGATTAAGGGGCTGATTACTCGAGTAGAATTTTGAAGCCTTGCGTAAATACTCGAGTAGTAACTTAAATACTCGAGTAGTGAACAAGTTTTACACTGATTACTCGAGTAGTAACTTTGTTACTCGATTAACATGAGCTGTAACTGTTTTTAAATGAGTTTTTCACTTCTCAAAAGCACTTCTAACCATTCCTAACTTTTGGGTATTCTATATAAACCTTTTTCCTAACCTTTGTATATCATTATTACAATCACCTATCACTTTCTTATCAATTTTACAAAGAATCAAAGCCACTCTATTCTCTCTCACTTTCTCAAGATCAAAGTTCTCATTTTTACATTCTTTGATCAAGAATCTTGAATCTCTCATGTTGATCTTTTCATAGCTTTTGAAAGAGATTCATAGGATTGTTATTTTGTTTTCATTTGGTTGTAATCTTTGCAAGAGGTAAGCTATCTACAACAATTGGAAGTCTTGGTTGTGAATCAAGCAAAGTTATATTGGAAGCCTTGGTGTGGCATATCATCAAGCACTTGGAAGCCTTGTTGTGATAACAAGCAATTGGAAGTCTTGTAGTAAAGCAAGCATTGGAAGTCTTGTTGTGGGGTATCGGCAAGCAAGAGAAGAGGTTAGATTAGATATCAATAGGGTTACAAGACAAGGGTGTGGTATCTCTTGTAAGCTAGCAAGAAGGGAGTCTTGTGAGGCATTTACTTGTAATTTGAGAAACTCTAATTCCTCATAGTGAAGAATCTCTCTTGGTTGAAGAGGGGACTGGAGTAGCTTTCAAGTGGATGAAAGTGAACCAGGATAAATCACTGTGTCGTATCTCTAAACTCTCTACTCTTTACATTCTTGTTATTCATATTGTTCTTGGTTGAAAACCTAGAAAAGATTGATTTTCATAATTGATTGAATTGAATCTTTATTGTTCAAATTGATAAAGGGAAAATCATTTTCATAACTAGTTAATCAATAAGAATATTGATGTTAATTGTTTCCGTTGAATCTCTGGTTATACTTGTGAATTGATTGATTTTCGTATTTGATTGAAAAGTGATTTTTCAATTTTGAAAGGGATTAATTGATTAACTAGTGTCATTACTCGATTAGATTGAATCAAGCATTCGGAACTAATCGATTAATAGCCTTTGCTAATCGATTAACATCAAGAGAATTTGCAAAAGTCATTTGTTTTAATCGTTTTGATTTGTTTCTTGCGAAAATTTTTCAAGGTTTACCTAACACCTATTCAACCCCCCCTTCTAGGTGTTCTCCTAGTGTTTCCTAGTTATTTCTACCACCGATTGTAGGTTCCAACACTTTATTCTTTTCTAAAATGGAAGCTGAATTTTTTTTTCTAGGGAAACCAATAAGGATAACCTCATCGATTCCTCATGTAACTCTTCAAATGCTTCTTGTAATTCATCATAAGAAAAGTTAAGTTCAGTAGTTACCTCATTGTCGTGAGCCATCAAGCATAGGTTGGCGGTCTCCTCTTGTTCGTCTGAATCCTCATCCGAACTTCCATCATTGTCCAGCCACGCCAAGTATGCTTGCTTTCCCTTCTTCGAACTTGAGGTGCCTTTTTCTGAATTCTCTTTCTTCTTCAGCTGGTAGCAATCTGCTCTAATGTGACCAGGCTTGCCACACTCATGACATGTGATGGTTGAGCCTCCACTCTTGTTGTTGTCTCTCCTGTTGAAATTCTTCTTCCTCAGAAATTTCCCGAACTTTTTCACCAATAGACCCATGTGTTCATCATTCAATAATTCTTTGTCCGAGTCACTATCTGGTGCAGGTGCTTCAGCCTTGAATGCCAAGCTTTTAACTTTCTTGTTCTCTTCTTCATGCTGAGCCAACCTTTTTAGTTCACTTTCGTGTTCTTGTAATTTTCCGAACAGAGTTGCCAGCGTCATTGTTGAGATATTTCTTGATTCAGCAATTGCCGTCACCTTGGGTTGCCAATCTCTTCCCAAACACCTTAGGACTTTGTTGATAAGATCCTCATTGGTGAATTTCTTCCCTAATGTCGTCAGTTGATTTACAATCATTGTGAAGCGTTTTTGGATTTCTTGAATCGATTCTCCATCTTTCATTCTAAATAGCTTATATTCACCAGTCTGCGTGTTGATTCTCGATCTCTTCACTTCAGTTGTATCTTCATGCGTGACTTCAAGTGTATCCCACATCTGTTGTGCTGTCTCGCATGTTGATATCCTGAAAAACTCATCATAGCTCAAAGCAGATGTTATAATATTTTTCGCTTTCAAGTCGTATTGGACTCTACGTTCCTCCTCCTCCGTCCACTCAGCCATAGGCTTTTCGACGGTGTTACCATTAAGCACATGGGTAGGAACATAGGAACCATTAACAACAGCATCCCAAACTTTTAATCCTACTCCTTGAATAAAAATTTTCATACGGGCTTTCCAATACGCGTACCCTACCCCATCAAACATGGGAGGACGGTTAATAGAACTCCCTTCACCTCCAAACAGAGAGTTTGAAGCCATACTCTTGAGACGGTTAAGTCTTAACACAAGAGACTAGCTCTGATGCCAATTGTTGGTTTTGGCCTCAAAATCTCGAGGGGGGGTGAATCGAGTTTTATTATGTATTGAAAAATTCGTACCAAATTAAAAAATTGATTTAAGATGGAGAGATTAAATGTTCGAAATGGATTGCGAAAACGATAGAAATATAAAAAACGAGTAGCGCGGAAACGTAAAAAATTAAATATGCGGAAAGTAAAAGAGATAGGGATAGAAAAGCTTGCACCGGTGAATTTTATACTGGTTCAGCCTTCCCGTCGAAAGGCCTAGTCCAGTCCCCAAGCGACCCGCCTGAGAGTTCTTATAACCAAGCAATAGAGCCGCACCCTATTACAACCAAGAGCACCCCGCACACTACTAGGAACCTCCGTTCGCTAGGGGCCTCAATCACACAGCAAGGTTCCTCGCCCTACGAATGCCTCAACGTTCAACTATGGGATTCTCTCCCTACCACTAAGGTTGAATACAATCAATGTGAGTGATTACAACAAGTATCACGTGTTCTCAAAAACACAGATTCTACAATATGCTCTTATGATAACGAAGAAGAAGTTTTTCTTAGAAGATTACGCAGCCAATAGGGTTTGTTCTTCAAAAGATAAAAACAATGAAGTTCAGAAGCTTTGAGAAGATGAAGAAGAGAGAACGAGAGAAAGAATGAATGAATAAAAAAATGTCTGAACGTGAAAACTTAAAACAATGTTGGAGTGATCTTTATTTAAAAAGAAAAATGATTTAGAATCAAAAAAACGATTTTGAATTAAATAAAACAAAATCAAAATAGAATAAAATAAGATTTGAAATAAGTTTTAAAATCAAAATAAAATCAAAACGATTTTCGAAATAAAATAAAGATTTGATTCTTAAAACCAAAAAGGAAATAATTCAAATTTAAAATCATTTTCGAATTTTGTAAAATATATCAGAATCTTTTATATAAAAACAAATTAGGAAATAATAAAAATGATTCTGACACGATTTTCAATAAATCATGAAGTAATCGATTACTTTCTGAAGGTAATCGATTATTCCTTCAAAAACAGAAATTCTTAAATACATTTGAAAAACATGTAATCGATTTGGCTAAGAATAGTTAATCGATTACATCACTCCTGTTCATTGTATGATGCAACTTATGATAATCGATTACACTGAAGAGTTAATCGATTATTAAGCCTCTGGTTTGCATATGATGCAACATCATGTAATCAGAACTTGTAATCGATTACAAAGCCTCTGAAAAATATATGATGCAACAATTATAATCGATTATTTGACTGTTGTAATCGATTACTTTCATAAGAAAGTAATGGATTAACAAATTTCAGTTAATCGATTAAAGCTTCTCTGATTTTTCTATGATGCAACAAAGTTAATCGATTACTTTAAGAGATAATCGATTCCTCTCTTTTGCAGTCATATAAATATGCAGAGTTTTGTAGCATCAACTATTTTTACTTTGATGAAATGCAGAAAACATTTTATATGCAGAAAATACGTTTTTCTTCTTCTCTTCTAAAATAAAAACTTTGTTGGCTTTGTAACTTCTAAGTAAACAAAAACTTCATTACCTTACATTTGATCTAAGGAGAAGGTTTCTATTCTTAAGCTTGCTTGAGTCTTCAATCTTTACACTTGCACTTGTGAGCTTGAACTTGAGTTGGCTTGTTATCATCAAAACATATATTTGCATTAAACTTGAAGTCCATAGAGAGTTTGAAGCATGCCTTCCAACCAGCTTGACTTCCAACAAAGTTTGTGTTTAAGTTTGTGTTTTTACTTTGATCTTTCCTTGCATGTCTTGATCTATGGTAGATCTTTGCAAAAGCATGAGGTTTGAGTTTGCATGTGAATTTTAAGTGTAAAGCTTTGGTTTTCTTTTGATGCATGTCACAATTTTAAAGAGAAAATTTTGATAATAAGTTTTAAAAATGATTTTTGGTACAAAAAGGATTTTTAACAAGATTTTGTGTGTGTGATGATGATGATGATGATTCGGTTGGTGCTTTGAAAAAGAAAATGATGCTTTAAAAAGTTTTGGATGATATGATCCATGAGTTTTAAAGCTTTGCATGTGAAAATAGAACCTAAGATCTTACCTTTGTGTATTCGGCCAAACCTAAGAAAAGTAGGAAATCATGTTTGATCTTTATTCTAGTTGCATGCATATTGAAACTTATGTGATCTAAAGATTTTTGATGTGATCTTTGATTTTATTGTGATAAATTTATAAAATTAAATTTTGATGAATTTTTGTATGGAGCTCACGGTTTTGTCCTTACAAATATCAAAGTTTGTTTATTTTGTTTTGCATGTGTGTTTCATTGATAGATCTAGGGATTTCAAGCATATGAAAGTCTAAATTTTTGATTTAAGACTTGAAAGTGATTTTTGTGTTCCATTCAGTTTTGGAACAAATTTCATTCAAACCATTTTTATTTTCTTGTGTGTTATTGTTTGAGTTAACTTTGAGTGGTTTGGTATGTAATTATTTTATTATGAGTTGAATCATTTTCTATGACCAATTCGGTTTGGTTGAGAAATAAAAGAAATAAATTGATTTCCATTTGCATGTTAATTTAGGGATAAAGCTAATTGATTTGAAATATGTTAACATGAATTTAATTGAAGATAGTCCTTTCTTTTAATAATTATTTTCGGTTGTGATGTTTGAAATAGGAAAATGTGTTTAAATGATTATTTTCCATATGAGCCTGTTTTTTTAGTAATCATTGATGTTTGAAATTGTGAATATAACCTTGCCTTATGTGTGATAGGATTCGGCCATGCATAGAAAATAGGAGTTCATGCTTGATTCTTGTTTTGCATGCATGCATGATGAATGTGAAAGTGATGTATGAATTATGAATGACTTAACATGTTCAATATGTATGTTTGAAAATGATTGAAATGTTTAATATTTGCAAAAGGTTTTGATTTAACACTTATTGGTATTTTCTTTGACTTAATTCGGTTTTTGAAAGACATAAAGTAAGTACAGTAAATTGATTTATTGAAAGAGTATTGTTTTGAAAAGATTTTTATATGGTTTATAAAGCATGGTTTTAATTTAAAGGTGTTTTATATTTAAAAACCCTTAAGATAAATGTGACTTTTAATGAGGTCAGGAAACTAACTATGTTTTTGACAAATGTTTGAAAAGAGTATTTTAAGTTTTAATCTTCTAAATGTGTTTTTAAATGGATGTTTTACTTGTTAGTTTAAAACCCAAATTGATTTCAAAATGTTAAGAGGAAACTGATACTTTGTTTCCAAATAAAAAGTTTTGTAACGTTGCTTTATTTTCGAGATAATTGAATAAGAATGATTTTAATAAGAAAGAAATATTTGAGTGTCAGTAACGATCGGGAAGCAGCTACGAACGTCGCAATGGAAACTAAGGAGCGCACTGAAGATCGTCATCGGTTGAGGTGAGAGAGAAGTTTCCCCCAAACACCGTGGTATTTAGGTAACATATTAAGTGTTTCGACCATCTCAAAAGTCGAAACTTAGTGGTTCTGAGTCAGTAGCACGGTGGAAATTGTTTGATTGTGTGGCCACTCGTGTGAAGGAGACAAAGACCACATGAAATTAGATAATAAGTTATATGACGATATCTGAATGCTAGTATGTTGTTTGTTTGTTTATTTGATGAATTTATGATGCATGATGAGATTGAAATTAATGTGAATAATAATGAATAAAAAGAATAAAGGAAATGTAAGATAAGTTGAGAAAGATGTTGAGATGTTGTGGGAATTTATACTCGCTAATGAGTAAGAATTGATGATTATGATGTGGATGAGACAGAGCTAGGGAAAGTGATGTTGTGTTGTGGAACGAGATGTGATTTAGAAGGAGCTCGGTTCTTTATGATATTGTTGAAATGAGACTGGTGTTGAGTTGAGCTTGCTCCTCCGCTGGTGCTCATTGAAACAATAAGTTTTCGATAAGTTTTTGAAATGAAGTGTTATTTTAAAAAGGTTTTTGAAAATAAGAATTTTTGAAATGAGTTTTTGAAACGGGATTTTTGAAACAGAATACGAAATGTGAGTTTGAAAATGTTTTTGAAAAGAGATTTTGGAAGAGGATTGTGAAAAGAAAAGTTTTTGAAAAGATTTGTGAACGGAGGTTTTTGGAAAAAGTGGGTGAAAAGAAATTTTCAAAAAGGTTTTTTGAAAAGAGATTTGGAGAGAATTTATGAGAAGAAATTTTTGGAAAAAGTTTACGAATTGATATTTTGCGAAAGTTTATGAAATGAGATTTTGAGAAAAGGGAGTTGAAAGGAGATTGTTAAAGGAAACTGTGGGATGAGATGCAAGTGGTTGATGTGATCCCAGCTCTGTGCTCTGATGAGAAAGATTGTGCAAAGATAGCGGTCGGGACTCATTGAAGGGATGCACGAAGGATGGGCTGACCAGTAGGATTGATTTAAAAAGATAAAAGACTTTTAAAAGACATGAACATACGTGGTGAGGTATGAGAGTGCGAAGTAGTGGAGAGGAAGGAACCATAGGTATCTGCGGATACTTAGGAGGAGATTGCATTAGGGGAGGACGATGACGGTGAAATGTCAAGAAGTCTAGAGTATGTTTCTAGGCAGAACGAACTCCACCAGTGGCGCACTAACGTGGTGGGGTCTGGGTCCAATGCCGTGGCAAGTTCTGCCAGCTCCCTAGAAATATACTGTCGCCCCCTAGATTGCAAATCGAGAACAGTGAGAGGGACTGGAACGGGGCATTGTGATTTGCCACTGGTTGTACAGTGAGCCTTGATTATTGATATTATTGAATTGGTTTGAGGACGAGATCCTCCTGGTCTGGGACCATTTATGTGTTGAGACAGCTGTCGTGCCCGCGTGGTAAAGGTCCTGTACTCCTGTTTGCTTCCGACATGGTTGGGTGGATGACCGAGGAGATGTAGACGTGTGTGCTAACTTTGAGAGCAACCCTCCTCAATGATGATTAAATCCCCTGCATCATTGATGGATACGAATTCATAAAACTTAATTAAGAAAAGATAACTGATATGGTAAGAGAAATAATTCTTAAGACAACTTGAAAAAGAGGATGAGATGGATGATGGAATCAGAGTTTCGCAGCGGAAGCGATTGAAGGAAGTTCTGTGGATATGTAAAGTTTTGAGAAAAGAAAAGAAATGGAGTAAAGTAGAGGTTTGAATATGATTGCTTGTATGTGTGGTTTGCTTATATGTTTTGTTATTTCTTAATATCTTACCTATTGTAATCCCACATCGTTGGCATAACATGCTTGGGAATACTTACTCTCTCTAGTCTTCTGTTCTGTCTGCTTGTTGTTATGATGTCCATTCCCTTAGTCTATGGATCCTGTCAAATCCACGTTCGACATTCGAGACGAGGAAAGATGGAAAGTGGATTATCGAGATCGGAAGTAGCGTGAAGACACCGAGATCGGTGGGTCAGCTGACTATCATGGTGGATACCCGATGCTTTTGTCTGCATACATTTACCTCAAGGCTGAGAAGTTAGAGGAACGGGACGATGACATAGATACTCGGAGGCGGACGTGATCGAGACCGACCCTAGCGAGGCATTTTCCGTGGATCATCGTATTCAGTTCAATGGGCCTGGTGGTAGTCTTTCATTTTCCCTGAAGTATTTTGTATTCCATGTATTTACTTAGTATCATTGCAATATCATGATGTAACCCCAACTTTTTGTGGAAGAAATTTATTTTAATGGGCGATGATACTCGAGTTGAGAAGAATCAAGTTGCAAAGTGTAGTGCCTTGTGACACTCCGGTTTGGAACTTGAACTCTAGCATAAAGTATGAGAACACTCTTGTAATTGAGAAAGGTTTTGGATAACTTAATGGTTCTCATACTCATGCTACTCAACAATGTTACATGTTTTAAAAAAAAATGGCCCATATTTTCACTACATTTTGGAATTAAAGCCGTATATTTTTCAAGTGGCCAAATCGGGGTGTTACACACATAGTCTCAAAGAGCCACACTAGCTCTTGAGACACATGGAGAGAAAAAGAGAGAAACATAGAGAGAAAGAGAGAAAAAGAAAGAGAACCGTGAGGGAAGAGGAGGGAAAGCCATGATCCTTATTAGCTTATTTCTATTAATCTCCTTAGGTATTAACCTTGATCTTTGTTGTTCTTCCTTTTCTATCATTTTTATTTTCGGATTTTATTGTAAAAATGTTGATTCGTGGTGTTGATCTATGTTTTTTCAAAGAGTAATAATTAAAGATTAAAGTTTTAAAACCACAAATTGAACATGCAAAAAGGTTTTGAAGAGTGATTCGGTTTTCCAACTATTTTGTTTAAAGGATTTTGTTTTCTTTGATGAACTTTGATTTTGTACATGTATTTAGAAAAAGAAATCAATTTTTAAAGTTACTCTTTGATGCATGTTGATTTTGAAGCTAGATCTAGTGTTTTCTTTGCATTCAAATGATTTTCTCAAGTTGATCTTAATTTTTCTTACATGCATGTGAAAGATCTTGATTTAAAAATAAGAAATCTACCATGTTTAAGAGCTTGATGATCAATTCGATTTTAAAAGAATTTTTGTGCTCATGATTTTGTTTTCTTACTTGATTCAGTGTTTATGTGCATGAAAAGGAAATTATTTTTAATAAAAGAATTTAACTTAAGCATGAAATTTTTAATAAAATGAATTTATTTTCTTGATGTATGTTTCGGTGTGACTTAGACTTTTTAGAAATGAAATTTTAAATGAAGTATTTGATGCATGCATGTAATAATCTAGTGAAAAAGAATAAGTTTTGATGTTGGTTTTGATTTTTCTCCTAAAGTCTTGATTTTGGTTCTTGAATGTTAATGCATGTATGATTTTTCTTTGAGATCTATTAATTTTAAGTGTGTGCATGTCTAGATCTAGGATAGTTTGATTTGATTCTTGATTTTTGGATGTTGATGCATGTTGTATTTGAATTAAAGAAAATTGTTTTCATAAAATATTAATTCGGCTTTCAAATGGATTGATTTTCATGAAAGTAAATGAATGAACAAGTGTGTTTGATAAAGTGTATGCTGAAATTGTGAATATGTGTGAATTTAACCTTGATAAATGATATGTATGTAGGCTCAATAATTCTGGAATTTTGTCACTAACCTAAGTATGTTAAAAGGAACTTCTCTGAATTTTTGGATGATTTTTGGAATTGATTTCCTATTTTTATGAGAACCAACTTTGTGAAAACAATTTTAAGAAAATAAGTTTTTCGGTTTAAAGAGAAACAGAATTTTTAAACTTGTGCTACTCCAAATTGTTTGAAATTTTTATGGTAGCTTCTTGAACATCTCTAGATAGTCTCTATAAAATTTGAAGAGATTTGGAGTTGATTTGATATTTTTAATAAAGGCAAAACAGTGAACCATTTGGTTCAGATTTTCTGGACTTAGTGACAAATTTAATTGGAAAAATATAATTTACACAACTCCAAATAATCTGAAATTTTTATGAGATAGTCTTGACTGTATAAGTACACTACTGGAAAAAGTAGTTTTAAAATCGGTCATTTTGGACTTTTGAAATCGGTCGTTGTGGTGATGTTGAAAACGGTGGAATTAAAAGTGGGCCTTTTAAAATCGGTCGTTATGACCGATTTCAAAAGTACTGTCTTTTGAAATCGGTCTTTTTGACCGATTTCATAAAATATTTTTGAAATCGGTCAAAAGGACCGATTTCAAGGTCATAACGACCGATTTTAAATCACAGTACTTTTGAAATCGGTCATAACGACCGATTTAAAAGTCTTTTTTTTGGGAGCCTAGTGCACAGCCGCCAAGCACTAATTTGATAACATTAAGTCCCCTCAAAAAAAAAATATTGATTACATTAAGAAAGAGGATATCTTTCTTGTGTAAATAGTAAATAGGATATGCTTAAAACATGTGTAGCACTTCATATATGTTTAAATTACAAGATAATAAAATATATGATAGTAATTCTACAGTACACAAATCAATACACTGTATCATTTTTTTCCTAGACCCTCCAAACGTATAGGTCTTTTATCTAATGTTGAAGTTGTCTGATTTCTCTAGATTCATGGAATCAGTATAGAAGAATATTTCAAAGTACAAGATTAGTATTTGATTTTCAAATGATCCACACAATATACCAATTTTTATGCAATTCGGAGTTGAACAACTATTTTTAATCATGATGTTTTTGCCTCAGACCAGCAACAGTACCGTTTTGCTTTTCATGTGAAATTTGATTTGAAACCTAGCTTAGGATTGCTTAAATGGCTTGAAAATTTTATATGATGAACTTTGGCATGTATGTGTATGTTCTGGAAATTTTGAGAATTAAACAAATTGATTTGATATAGTTTTGAATTTTATCTTTTGTGTTTTACTTGTAGTCACACTAGGATTCTATTTAAATGTTTTTGATGAATGTGAACTTTTATGCTTGATGTTATGACTTGGCTGACTTGTTTGATAATCATGATGCTTTTTTTTTGGTAAAAAATAAATCATTTATTACCAAACTAACAAAATACACAACAGATCCAATCCCTTTAAATCCTAAGCCACCTTCTAGGAAGGGTTCTTAGGTAATTAAAAGGAATAAAAAATATCTAAAAACAAAGTACCATAAAATACTGGAAAGAATTAAATCTCAACTAAAATTCTATTAACTAATGTCCTATTTTTCCATTCACTAAATCTAGGATGCACCACAGCTATTCGTAGAGATAATGCACGAATAGTGTCCTTGAAGATCTGATAAGGTGACTGATGATGCTGGGAAAACACACGCCTATTCCTCTCCATCCAAACTTGATACACTGCAGCTGCCATTAGAGCACAACGAAGTCGCTTCTCCACTGATTTCTTCGTTCCATGCTTCAGCCAACGGCTCCAATTGCTGAATCTATAGTACACCAAAGTTAGACACATCAAGTTAGCAAGCAAATCCAGAAGTTGCTTACTCCAACCGCATTTGAAGAAGAGATGGTCCCTGGTTTCAATGTGCATGTTGCAGAGAGGACATAGAATGGAATCAAGGTCAGTAAATCTGCTAATCGTCTCCTTTGTCTTAAGCCTATCTAGTATAGCTAGCCAGAAAATGAAATTGTGCTTCTGAATTGAGGTTCTATTCCAAACTTCTCGATGAAGTTGGAAGACCTCTTGCTGCCCCATTAATAAATTGTAACCCGATTGGATGGTATAATGGCCATCAGGGCTATGAAGCCAATTACCATTCCTAAATTGAATTTGTATTCTGTCCCTAATCTTGATCAGCTGCCTCATGTGCCACCCATGGTCTGACACTAGATTGAAAGACCAAATGCTATCTCCTTTTAGATAAATAGTATTAACCCATTTTACCCAAAGAATATCAGCCTTAGATGCTATGTGCCAAATTTGCTTACCTAATGCAGCCTTGTTCCACACAATCGTATTCTTAAAACCAAGACCACCAAATTTTTTCTCCCTGCAAACCTTATCCCAACCAACTGGAACTGCTCGATTCGTATTCCACACAAAATTTCTACAGATTCTATCAACATCACGAAGGACTCTCTTAGGTATAATGAAAACTGAAGCCCAATAAGGGTGTAGAGACAATAGGACAGAGTTGATTAGGACACACTTACTCTGAAATGAGAGATTTCTAGTCTGCCAAGATTGCAATCTCTTTGTCACTTTATCTACCAAAGAGTGGCATGTAGAAATAGACCACTTTCTAGCAGACAAAGGAATCCCTAAGTATTTGAATGGAAAAGCACTAAGTCTGAATCCTGTTACATTAAGAATCTGCTCCTTTCTGACTTCCTTTATGCCAGCCATAAACACCTGTGATTTCTCTTCACTTGCATACATACCAGAGTTCTTAAAGAATTCATGTAGAGCTGTCATAAGAATTGCAACACTCTTAGGATGCCCTTTACAAAAAAGCATCAAATCATCAGCAAACATCAAACTGACCAGATTTAGAGATTTGCGCATAGGATGGAATCTAAAATCCCTATCTTGAGTTGCTGCTAATAGCCTTCTTGATAAGACCTCCATAGCCAATACAAAAATTAGAGGAGATATTGGATCCCCTTGCCTGATTCCACTGTTACTTCTGAACTTTTTAGAGCATTGACCATTCACAATTATACTGAAAGAGGCTGTATTTATACATATCATAATCCATTCAATGAATTTCCCAGGAAAATTCATTGCCTCTAGCATATTCCTAATGAACTATTCTTCCTCCTGTACAATCTTAATAAGTCTTGTGTAACTAGAATATTGTGAATTATGCTCCTTCCTTCAACAAAAGCTGCTCGATTATTGCTAACCAAATCAGGCAAGATCTTTTTTAACCTCATACACAATAGCTTAGATATACATTTATATAATGTATTAGAGCAGGCTATTGGCCTATAATCTTTAGCAGACATAGGATTACTATTTTTTGGAATCAGTACCAAAGAGGTAGAGTTCCATGATTTCAAAAGCTTACCTGTTAGAAAAAACTCCTCCACAGCTTCACAACATTCTGGACCAACAACCTCCCAAGCCGCTTGGAAAAAACCAGCCCCAAACCCATCAGGTCCAGGTGACCTGTCTTTATCAACTGACCACATACACTGCTTAATTTCATCCCTTGTGAAAGGCCTAAGAAGGTCTATTTGTTCTTATGTTCCAAGAGTCCTCCCATGCTGCTTAATAATCTCTGCCATACTCCAGTTTGTAGGTTTGTTCTGAAAGAGATCACTATAGAATTGCATAAAAGTATTCATGATTCCTTCCTGACCCACAACCATCTGACCATCCTTGTTGACCACTCTTAGAATTCTGTTCCTATACTGCCTCATCTTGATTGATTTGTGAAAGTAGCCTGTGTTCTGGTCCCCATCTTTAATCCAATTGTCCTTGGCCTTCTGTCTCAAATAAGAAATGCTAGCATTAAGAGCCTTTGTATACTGCATATAAGCCTCCTTCTCATCCCTCTGAATGATAACATTTTCTGGATCATTCCTCAATCTTGTCTGTACTTCATGTAGAGCCCTTCTAAGGTCCTTCTCTCTAACATCAATTCTGGAGAATTCTCTTCTATTCAAGTCCTTAAGAGGTTCCTTCAAAAGCTGAAGTTTAGTCATGACCCTGAACATGGCATGCCCTGAAATTTCAGTCTCCCAAATATTCCTCACTATATTAATGAACTCAGCAGACTGAGTGCACATGTTAAGGAATTTAAAACCCCCACCCTTATGAGTCTGATGATGATCTCTAATAAGAGCAGGGCAATGATCAGACACATTACTGATCATAAAATGAGTTTCCATCTGAGGCCAAGTCTCAAATCAATTCCAGCTCACCAAATTCCTATCCAGTTTGCAATATATTCTATCAGCACCTGATTGCTTATTGCACCATGTATAGAAATTACCAAAGTAGTTCATATCCTGAAGGCCATAATCATTAATACAGCTACTAAGATCCTCCACTGCCTCCCAATCCACCTGTAAGCCACCTAGTTTCTCAGACTCACCAAGGCAACAATTAAAATCTCCTGATATCAACCATGGATCAGACATAGAATTGTGAATAATCCTGAGGTCATTCCAAAGATCTTTCCTTATTAGCAAATCATTAGCAGCATACACAAAAGTTACAAAGAATCTTTGAGGATTGTGAGTCAAACCAATCTCACAATGAATCATTTGGCTTGATGTTTGTAAAACCTGAACCTTGAACATGTCAGCTTTCCAAAGCACACAAACCTTGCCTATAGGATGATCTTCAATATTTATTGCATACTCCCAGCCTGGTGCAAACCTCTCAATAGTGAATTGATATGAATTAGCTCTAAGCTTATTTTCTAGAATTGCCAATAAACCTACATTATTCTCATTGCATAAGGTTCTCAATTCCCTATGCTTTTGAGGGTTATTAAACCCTCTAATATTGCAAGTTAGGATGTTATCCATTGGCCTTAGAGGCCTGAATAATTGTCAACACACCCTTCCCTGGAATCTTCCCTTGTTTAGCCTTGGCTTGAACCTTACTCCTTGTTACCACAGGTGTCCATTCTTGATCTTCTTCTCTGCCTGATTCTCAGAAGTGACTAGCCCCTTATTGTCATTCACCATAGCCTCAATACCCCTATTGATAGCATCAGAATTGCTATCACCATCATGATCCCCTGATTTAGATAGAGAGACTCCAACCACAGTACCCTTAATAGGAGTACAACCAACAACAACATTATTAGAATCAGCAACAGCCGTCTCTAGAGCCTCCTCATCTTCAGCTCTAAGTGCACCATCAATCTTCTCAATGTCCTCCTTTGTTGGCCTTTTCTTCTCCACCCATTGTTTCTTAACATGCTTTCTACACATCTTCGCATCATGACCATACATGTCACAAGTTGAGCACAAAACTGGCTTCCATTCATAAATGACCCTCCGATTTACTACATTGCCATGCTCATCCACAAAGAATACCTCATCAGGTAGTTGAGCAGGATTCACCTCAACCAAAACACGAGCAAAGTTGATTCTGTTGCGTTCCTTTGTCACTTTATCAACCATAATAGGTGTCCCAACCAGGCTTGCAATTATACTCATAGCATTTTGACCCCAAAATTTAGGACTCAAATTCGGGAACTGAGTCCAAACAGGGAACCTATCCATATGATTTTTTGTGCCTGTTCTGCCTGTCCAGGGTCCTAAAATCAAAGGCTTCTTGTCAAAATGGTAGATACCAATATCAAGGACCTCATTCCTTGCTTCAATAGTTGTAAATCTAACTACCATAGTGCCATCATTTGTCATCAATACCTTATCAATGCCCAAGTGTCCCCAGACCTTCTTAATATAACCACTCATTACTGAGAATGATGGTTTGGCTCCAAGAACATAACATGTTAAAGCATTTTGCGAAAATTTCATCTCTTCTTCTACATCTCCTGGATCAATTCTCGCTATAGCCATCCCATCCCTAAGATTTGGTTCAACAAAAGTCAATTTCTCTCCTGCATTTCTCAGTTTAGAAATATCAAATTTATCCCAAACCGATGGTTGCTTTGTTACTGCTATGGGTTCCTGCACTTCATTCAATTTATCACTACCTCTAGAATCAGTCTTCTCCTTCTCCTGGATCTTGCCTTCAATTCTTGCACGAAGTGTTTCTAGATTACGAAGAAGGGCTTCAGCTTTCTTAGGAGACAAGCCATCTATCTCCTCTAGAGTTTCTTCATCCGAGAGAGAGAGGTCAACGCGAAAATTCTCGTCTTCCTTGTGAGGATGCTGCTCTTGTGTGTTCTTATTAGAGGATGAGGGTGTTTTAGGTGGTCTTCCACGCTTCCTCGCCATCAGTGGCGATCACAACAGTGCATAAAGCACCGTGAGGGAGGAGAGAGAAGAGAGAAAAAACCCTAATCCTTATGTAATCATGATTCTTTGAAACAATTGAATAAGTGATTGTTTGATGAACTGTCTAGGTTATGCATGAATGATTTAATTAACCAAAGTGTTGTGTGTGATTTTGTAATTGGTTGTGAAAATTAATTGGTTTTTGAAATAGTTTAATTTAATTCAAGAACCTTGGACTTAGTGGTTGCTGCCCTTAAATCATTTCACAATGTTAAGTTTGAAAAATAAATCATTTAAGTGTTTATTTTATAGCAAAGTATTATATGAACTAAAGAATGATTTTTCGGTGTTTTCAGATTTTCTGAAAAATAATTTATGGACTTGTGTAATTGCTGCCCAGACCTTATTTAAATTGTTTTTCAATCCTAAAAATTTATTTGGTTGGTTTAAAGTTTGGGTTTTAAGTGGTATTTAACTTGAGAAAGATTTGGATTGAAAAAGTTATGTTTTTCGGTGTTTTTGAGTTTTGGTTAATGGCTGTCCGGAACGGACCAGCAACCAAAACAAATAATTTTAAAGTGTTTTGTCAATTGTTTTAAAAAGATTTTTAGATGTTTAAAGTATTTTCAAAAGTCGAATTTGATTTGAAAAAGTTTTGACGTTTTACGATTTTCCGACGAGAAGTAAAAAGAGTTTTCGAAAACGCGTTTTGATACTAAGTAGGACGATTATTTAAGATAGACTTGTAACGTTAGTATCATCTCCCTTAGTACAAGGTACGTATAAGTCAAGAAGCGGAACGGCCGACTTGTTGGGAAGGACCCGCAATGATTTCAGATGCTGGAACGAGAGGTGAGAGATGCAGTAGGCCTCAGTCATCGTGACGCGTAGACTCAGTCCTAAACTGAGTATATCAAGTCTAATTCGATTATTTGTCATAGGTTATGTGCTGCATGATTATATGTGATATATATGTGCCAGATGTTTATCTGTTTTGTTAAATATGATGCACGATTGATATTGTTATGAATTGGACTTTGTGAAGTATATCTTGTTCTGTTTGGGAAAACTGAATGTGGTTATATGAATGAGAATTATGAGAAAGAAATAAATCATGAGATGAACGAATTGTGAAAGAGATAAATAATGATAAATGAAAGGAAATTAATCGATGAGTTGAGAAAGAATTGAGAAGAAGAGATGATCTTCAAGACGATGAGGAGAAATACCCTACGAGGCGAGCGGAAGCGTGGTGATGATGAGCGATGTTGATGGTGCTGCCGAGCAACAACTGAGTAGAAAAGTGTTGATGATGGCTGAGCTTTGATGCTGAGATGCATGGGAAAGCGATTTGAGGCAAGGGGCTATTAGTGGTCGGGTTTCATTGAAGGGATGCACCAAGGATGAACCGACTAGTAGGATTAAGCCGCTAATTAAAACGTTAAAACCTTAAAAGATTTTAAAAGACATTTACAAACACGGTGAGGTATGAGTGTCGTATCGAAGTAGTGGAGAGGAAGATACTATGGGTATCTGCGGATACTCAGGTGGGGATTGCATGAGGGGAGGACGATGACGGTGAAACGTCAAGAAGTCTAGAGTATATTTTCTAGGCAGAACAAACTCCACATCTGGCGTACTAACGTGGTAGGGACTGGGTCCAATGCCGTGGTAAGTTCTGCACTGCAGACTAGAATTATACTGTCGCCCAATTGAATGCAAGTCTAGAACAGTGAGAGGGACTGGAACGGGGCATTTGAGATTGCCGCTGAGAGCATGCATTGATAATGTATGAAATGATATGATATGAATTGAAATGATTTGAGGCTGTAGTCCCCCTGGTCCTGGACCAATTGATTGTGAGACAGCTGTCGTGCTCGCGTGGTAAAGGTCCTGTACTCCTGTTTGCTTCTGACTAGGTTGGGTGGATGACCGAGGAAATGTAGACGTGTGTGACTCCCTCGATGATGATGTTCCCCCCATCATTGAGCGAACCGTTTGATAAGACTTAATAATGATAAAAGATTACAAGAAAGAAAGCATAAAGAATTTATGAAGAATTGAGAAAGATCCAAAGAAGAAAAGTATAAGTGATTATTGGAAAGATGATGATGAGACTTGAATATTTGAAGGCTTGTGATGCCAAGTGTCGTGATGTGTATTGTGCTGAGTTACGATATGCTTTGTTTATATGTGCTTTATATATGCTTATGTGAATATAATTGTTATGTGCATCATATGATCAATTGTCATGTTCTAGTTAGTAAGAAGTATCGGTCAAGTCCTGCATTTAGATTTAGTTTACTCTGCGTATTCTTTTTATATGAAGTAATATTTCTACTGTCTTGTCATGGGTGTACTTCTGGAATGCTGACCATCTCTCCTATCATGTTGTCGTATCGGGTTACTCCGGTATTGCAACGGATAGATGGCCGACCCTGCAGTAGATCCGTATGTTATCTCGATGAGGCTGCTGCGGTGGACTTCAGTTAGGAAGATTAGACATCAAGATTAGCAGTAGGTAATCCCTTCGAGCACTGTATTCCCTGCAACTACTTGGTTGACATTGCTATATCATTTTGTACCCCGCTTGATATTTTATTAAATGGAATGTTTAAGAAACAAGGTTTTATGAAACAAGATTTGAAAATGTTTTCTTAAAAGAGATTTGTGAAGCCAAGTTACAAAGTGCGATGTTAAGTAACATCTCGGTTTGGAACTTGACTTGTGATGTGTGACATGAGAATATTATTTTATTACAATCAAGTTAACGAAATGTTTTTGAACTTAAAGCTTCTCATGTCCATATCACCTTATAAAAAAAAAAATTTCCCAAATTTTTACTATAAAATGGTTAAAGAGATGATGTTTTCAAGTTGTCGAAATCGGGGTGTTACAGAGTGGTATCAGAGCAATGGTTGTCCAAAGTAGCCTGATGCATGGGCTTACATGCTTGCTTGTGTGTGTGTGTGTCTGTGTGTTAGTGTTAGAATTACGATGAGTGAGAATAGGAGTACGAAGTCACGTGAGCGTTCGTTCCACCTCTATCGTTCCATCGTTATATCTCTATCGTTCTACTTCTATCGTTCTATCTCTCTATCTTCGGAACGTGTCAAGAATTTGTCTACGATGATACAAGAAACAGTGATCAGAACCATAAGGAGACTTTATTCTTTGTGACCTGTGTAGCGCTCTTATTCCTTGAAAAGGTTTTCGCTCGATTCATTTGGACTTGTAAAGTTTTCCGAAAATTAGGGTGGAAAAATTTTTCTTTTTAAAACACTTGATTGGTAAGTAGAATCAAAGAGTTGAAATCCGTGAAGTTATAAGTCATTGAAAAGCAATCGAGGGTTTTTGCAATAATTATTATTTTTGAAATGAAACCATTAGTCCCTCAATTGCAAGTTCTTTAAAAACTGATCAATACCGGATTTCCAAAATTCTTAAAAGCCAGCGGAATATTGAGATGCGTAAGGTGAACCTTAGTTGTCGATAATAGGTCTTAAAGGTCTGATACGTAATAGGAACAAGTCCATTGGAAATTAAACACTCTGATAATACCTTACAAAATATTATTTATAATGTGTTTAACTCAAAAGAAAAGGGTATCATCAGAGCTGGTCACTGGTCCACTGTAGCTACTCCATAGTCAGAGATCACCGGTTTCGTCCAACCAAAACTGTACGACTATTTCGGATTCCGGATTACTTCCACTATGCACACCCTTAAAGGTCGTCCATCCGAGGACACAAAGAGTTTAAAACGGGGGTATGTGCATAACGTAAATAATCGGAATACGAAACCTACGAGGACGAAAACGAACTACGGGATTGGGATGGTAGAGAGTGATCTCTACTTCACCCTCAAAAACAACCCGGTGATCTTGATACTCCCAAACACCGTCATGGAGCGAGCGAATCTCGATGCAAAGCAGGCATCTGGCCATCACCTAAAAGGGCAGGAGAGTAAGCCTAACACAATCGCATTATCGAATAAGTCTAAGCCCTAATATTCACAATCAGATAAACAGCAGCAATCACCAGTGCAATAATGCATGTACATATGAGCAAACACCAGATTAGTTATTATCTTCAAGATAAGTGGCATGATGCATGTACATGTTTCTCTAACTCCGAGGCCTCAATGTCCACCGGGTCCAGATCTGAGGAATGGTGCGTTCAAAACGCGGCACGGCTTACGGCACGTCTGCCAGCGTAAACGGCACGACTTACAGTGTTTCCACCAGCGTAAAAGGCATGACTTACAGTGTTTCCACCAGCGTAAAAGGCACGACTTACAGTGCGTCCACCAGCGTAGAAAGTCACGGCTTACGGTGAACCCTGTGCATGCTTTCATAAAAGATCAAGTTCAGTTATATAAACAGTTCACAGGTTCACCTGCGTAGGAAAAGGGCACGCCTTACGGTGTTTCCACCTGCGTAGGTGTTCCTCAGATTGGGACTGGTCTGATAACCTAGCTCATGTATGTTATCAATGCAACTCTTGCAATCCTAGGTTATCATGCACATGTTCATGTTCCAAGTTTATCATTAGTCCAACTATGTCATGATCAGTCTACATCAGTTCAGCATGGATACATACACATTCATATTAGCTCATCATATAATCATAAGCAATCAATACGTATCCACCAGTATACAAGCATGCAAATAACATAGCAGGGTCATACGAGTTCTAGGTCAGCTTATGTCTGAGTATCCGGACAAAGTCCCATCATTTCCTTGACCTAAGTACACCTTAAATGACTAGAACCTGGGTTCAGTAAGTCTTAAACACTTAAGACTTAGGTTAAGTAAGTCCTAATTACTTAAGACTAGGTTTAACTGAACTTTAGCTGACTAATCATGGGCTAAGTTCACTAATCATGAATTAGGTCTCACTAATCATGAATTAGGTTTAGCTTAATTGACTAATCTCGGATTTAATCCGACTAATCATGGGTTAAGTCCAACTAATCATGGATTAGTTGACTAATCAGGGGATTAAGTTCACTAATCTAGGATTAAGTTCAACTAATCTTGGATTAGTTGACTAATCAAAGAATTAAGGTCACTAATCAAGGATTAAGTCCAACTAATCTTGGATTAGTTGACTAATCAAGGATTAAGGTCACTAATCTAGGATTAAGTCCAACTAATCAAGATTAGTTGACTAATCAGGGATTAAGGTTACTAATCTAGGATTAAGTCCAACTAATCTTGGATTAGTTGACTAATCAAGGATTAAGGTTACTAATCTTGGATTAAGTCCAACTAATCTTGGATTAGTTGACTAATTAAGGGTTAAGGTCACTAATCGAGGATTAAGTCCAACTAATCTTGGATTAGTTGACTAATCAGGGATTAAGGTTACTAATCTAGGATTAAGTGAAACTTAGTTAGGTTTAAGTTCTATTTAGTTATCTAAGACTAGGTTTAGTTGGTACTTAGTAGACTAAATCGTTTTAGCTACTAGGTTAACCCCTTAACCGAGGCTTAGCAATTCTAAAGCCATTTTGATTAACACTTTAATTGTCTAATTAACTAAAATCCATACGGCCAACCCTTAAGCTTTATTCATACAAGGGTCTAAACATTCCATTAATCACATAACATATGTAATTACTCATCAACACAAACATAATCATAAAATTCAGCATTGGACATTTAACAACCACAATTCAAGACTCATCACTAATCGGCCTCCAAGCCAAAACAAACTCTAACTAGTGCCCTTGAGTCTCATGGTGGCTCAACCTAAATTCTAAGCTTCAAGACTTATTCTAGAAAAAGTGCAAGCTTCTCTCACTTACCTCTTGAAGACAACTATGGAGATTTAGAACTTTTTGGACCCTTTCCTTTCCAAACCATGAGCACTCTCCCTCCTTGACTCTTGAAACTTGATCTCAAGCTTCCAAAACTCTAAAGCTCCCCTTTGATCTACCAAGCTAAAGATTTTAAGGTGTTGTTTGATTTGGGTTTGGCCGTGAGGTTGTTTAGGTTTGGAGTTTAGTGATTGAAATTTCTTCAACACAAAACTTTAAGCAAGTGGCATATCCATGATCTAGAGTATAAATATGTTAAGGTTTCTTGTGTTTGGTAAGTGTTTAGGCTTGATTATGGGTGGTGATGGGTGTTGGCCGTGAGCTTCTCTAAAGAGGAAGGAGTTGGATTTGAACTTTCTAAGCCTTAATCACTCATGCATGTTGCAAATTCATGATCTAGGCTTTGAATATGTGAAGATTTCTTGGTTTTAATGGAAGAAAGAGTTAGGATGATGGTGGTGGTGGTGTTGGCCGTGAGCTCTTCAAGGGAAGAGGAAGAAGATGATGGTGATGGTGCTAAGAAGAAAAGGGAGCCAAAGTGGTGATATCAACACAAGGTTATTCATATAATGGTTTATGGTCAAATGGTGAAGTCTTTAGGTGGCTAAGTGGTGTTCTTTTGTGTGGACACCTCACACTTCATGCAAGGAAAGGAATTATGGTGTTGCCACCTTACTCTTGTGCATCATGCATAAAATGTGGGCATGACACCTCACAAACTCACTCAAGGCTACACACACACACACTCCTCACGGCTTTCACACACACACAGACATGGGCCATCACTCATTCATGGCCCAACATCACTCACAAGGCCCATTCGGTTACTTTAGGCTTAATCTAATCCACTTAACCCTTAAGCCACTCATTAACCAAGCTAATCTAACTTTTAACTAAACTATTAGACATCTAACCCCAATCAACTTAACACTACACAAGGCTAAACTTAATGAATTAGGTTTAAGCTAACCCTAATCACCATAAGTTAACTAAACATGATTAAGTTCTAACACATCAAGCTAAGGCAAAGCATTTATATAGAAAAGCATAACATTATTCGGGAACTAAAATTCAGGGATGTTACACTCTCCCCCACTTACAGGAATTTCGTCCCCGAAATTCTGTTCTACCTGAACAACTCAGGATATTCTCTACGCATCGCAGCTTCCAGTTCCCAAGTTGACTCTTGAACACCATTGTGTTCCCAAACAACTCTAACCAAGGGTATTTATTTTCCCTTAAGTTGCTTGACTCGGCGGTCTGCTATACAAATCGGGCCAGCTTCTAGAGTTAGGTTTTCTCGCACAGACAGGTCGTCGGGTCGGATATCCAGAATGGAGTTAGGATCATGCACAAACTTTCGAAGTTGTGAAACATGAAAGACATTGTGCAGACTAGACAAAGATGGTGGTAAGGCTATCCGGTACGCAACTGGACCAATTTTCCTAAGGATTTGGTACGGACCGATGAACCTGGGTGAAAGTTTGTTGGTTCTCAACGCTCTGCCTACACCTTTCATCGGGGATACCTTGATAAACACATGCTCTCCTTCTGCAAACTCAAGAGGTCTTCTCCTCTTATCCACATAACTCTTCTGCCTTCCCTGAGTGGTCCTCATCTTCTCTTGTACCATCTTAATCTTTTCAGTTGTTTCTTGTACCAGTTCTGGACCGATTAAAGCATTCTCCCCCACTTGAAACCAACATAGTGGTGTCTGGCACTTTCTACCATACAACGCTTCAAACGGTGTCATCCCAATACTCGCATGATAGCTGTTGTTATAGGTAAATTCCACCAACGGTAACACCTTATTCCAACTTCTTTGCTCCTCCAAGGCACACGCTCTTAAAATATCTTCCAACGTCTGAATGGTTCGCTCTGTTTGTCCGTCAGTTTGAGGATGATAAGCAGATCCCATTTTTAACTTTGTTCGCAGGGCGTAATGCAGACTGTTCCAAAACTGAGATGTAAACCTTGGATCACGGTCAGAAACTATACTGGAAGGTACACCATGCAGTCGTACCACCTCATCAACGTAGAGTTGAGAAAGCCTTTCCAACGAATAACGCATATTTATGGGGATAAAATGTGCCGATTTAGTTAACCGATCTACCACAACCCATATGGCATCAAAATTTCGGTCCGTCCTTGGTAAACCTGACACAAAATCCATCGATAAGCTGTCCCATTTCCACTGAGGGACCTCCAAACATTGTAGCTCTCCTCCTGGCTTCTTATGCTCAGCCTTCGTTTTCTGGCAAACCAGACATGATGCGACATACTCAGCCACATCTTTCTTTAATCCAGACCACCATAACAACTTTTTCAAATCCTGATACATCTTAGTTGTTCCTGGATGCATACTCATCCGACTCTTGTGCGCTTCCTCCAATATCATTCTTCTAAGTTCTACGTCTTTTGGAACGCATATCCTCGTTTTGAAACGAAGAAGCCCGTCCTTTCCCTCCTGAAAGTTCACCATCTTCATGTTGCCGCTCGCGGATCAGAGTCATAAACTCATTCGTGATCTGCAGCATTCCATGTTAGAAACCAACAAGCAGCTCAAAATAGTCTAGAGGGGGGGTGAATAGAATTTTGAAGCTTTAATACAAATATTTCGATCACCAAAGAGAATGGATTTGAGACAATAGATTTTCTAACAAAAATATACTGATTAATCGATTAACTTCAGTATTAATCGATTAATGCCGAGGCTCACTTTCAAACTAATCGATTAACTAAAGCGTTACTCGATTAATGCCGAAAGCAACTTAAAAACTAATCGATTAACAATCGTCTTAATCGATTAATCTGAACAGTATCTGATGAAAATTCAGTTTTAATCGGAATTCAATGGAGATTTCAATGCCATGATGCACCAACAAATTATGAATGAATGAATGAGCAATACAAGGTAAATTTACCAAGCCAATTTAGTTTAATTATTAAGGAATTGAAAAAGCCCCAAATTAAACCTAATTAAATTGTTCTTGGTTAATGAATGCTAGAAGAAATAAAAGCAAGAAGACAAGATTTTATCCTGGTTCACTTTCACCCACTTGAAAGCTACATCCAGTCCCCTCTATCAAAGATAGAGAGTTTCTACTAGATACTTCAAATGTTAGACTACAATGTTAAGATGCAGCTCACTCTAAGCTATCCTATCTTAACCCCTTACAAAGAGAGAACCAATCTCTTTGCTAATCTACCCAAATGAATCCGTATCTTGTCCTCTTGAATTTGTTGAAGGATGCTCTCCAACCAAATTCTTTTCCACTTGCTTTGATATTCTTCAAAGACTTCAAATTGTGAATCTTCACTTGTTTGTTGAAAGCTTGATTGATACAACCCCTTGTTGTGAATAGCTCCAACACAAAACACTAAAAACTAGAAAAACATGAATCTCAATAGAACTTAGAATATTGAATTGATTGTAAGTGAAGAAGATGGAAAGTTGTTGAATCTTGATAGCACAATTGAAAATAGAAATAGCTCTTGAAAGAATATTGAAAGTATGTTTCTCTATAGAAAATTTTGAAAGAGTGTGTAACCTTGACAAAGTAGAAAAGAAAAGATTTTAAACAAAATATTATTTTTCTGAAACAACAGTAATTAATCGATTAACGTATTACTCACTAATCGATTAACCTATGTTAATTCGTGCTAATCGATTAACGTTTAACTCACTAATCGATTAACCTTTATTAACATAATCAGTGTTGTATAGTTATACGCGTTAATCGATTAACCTTATCAAGCTAATCGATTAACCACTGTAAAAAGTGATTAAAAATAAGCTTTTCAAAAATACTTTGATCAATACTTTAATTAGAGCTATTTTATCAAGATTAATCTTTCTTCACTTAATAATCAAACAATATTTAAAACCTATATTGAGATTCCTAAAGCTACCACCCACTCTCATGATATGCAATAAAATATTACATTGATTAGAAATAAAATAAACTTAATCTAATTCTAATCTTCATGAGTGGTTCTTCCTTGTTGAATGTTGTTGCTTGGCTTTAGGTTGTTAGCATAAAAACATCATAACTCTACAAACTCCCCCTTTTTGATGATGACAAACCTTATTTACAATGAAGCACTAAGTTTTTAAATACTCCCCCTAAATGTAATACACTTAGGAACAATATCTAAAAACTTATCCTACAAGAACAACATCAACAAACATTTTCTCCCCCTTTTGGCATCATTAAAAAGTATTGAATTTATTTAAAATAAATATCTTTGCTAAAAGTTGGAGGTAAGTGCTAGACAATGGTATATATATAATAAGCACAATTAAAATACATAAAATGCAGTAAAAAAAACAAGATTGGCCATAACCGAGACCATATAATAATAAAGTCCATATACCACATAATAGTCATAATCAGAGTGCAAATTACTAAGTCCAGGTACCAAGTCATAGCATCAAAATATAACATGAAAGTAAACTAGGCCATACACAGACCCTAAGAGACATCAACCATAGCAAATAAGAACTGTCCAGCCATAAAACAAGTACCAAAAAACCATGAGAAAACCAGTAAAATCAGCAGCAAAGTCAGTGAGTAATGTGCAGCAAAAACATGTGAAAATCATGTGAAAATCAACATAAAACCATAAAGACTAAGGGTTATGTGGAGGATGGATGAAAAGACTTGAGAAGTGATACATCAACCGTTGCTCCATAGCTCTATTTTGTTGCTCCATAGCATCAAATCTATCATCTATATGCTGAACAAGGGAAGTATGAGAAGCCTGAGCATCAAACGGTTGTTCCAAATTATCAAAATTAATAAAATCCTCATGATTTGCCCCTTGATCCATTTCCATAGGATCAACAACAGGAGGAGGAGCAGCCTGTGCAGCAGGAGGAGCAGGAGGCACTTGTTTATCAGCTTGTTCCAATGCCTTAATCTTTCCACAACCATGTCCTAGTAGGCCTATGAAATCCAATTCTCATGTAATTAATATGATGAGCATTCAAACACCACTTCTTTTCCGGATCCTTTTCACATGGTTCACTATCAGAAATTTGAACTCCATAATGCCTAAGTAGCTTTGTAACATGCATGGGATATGGAAGATACTGTGTAGATGCAGATTGAGAAGTTGTATGCATCCTAGCTAATACTATCTTATTCCAATTAATTTCAACATGCTTCTTAATTCCATAAAAAAGTCTCAAGTCATCCTCTTGAACTTGAGCATAATTTTGATTTCCTTTTGGAAGAAGACAATATGCTATGATGTATAATAAAACTCTATCATCATCATTCAGCAAAGTAACAATTTTAGTTCCCTTATCCCATACTTCACCAGCCCTTACAGCATCCTGATATACAGTTGCAGGATCAACCTCAAGTTCAACAGATTCATTATCCCCAAAATATGTTCCCTTATTTTCCAAACCAAACAGCAATCTTAAATCATCAGGTTTAACAACAAAATGAACACCCCTAACCTGACTTTGGTACACACCATCAATAACAGTAAAATTTTGATAGAATTGCCTAACCAACTTAGGATAATAGTGTGTATTAAATTCCAAGAATTTCTGAACATTCTGAGCAAGGAGATCATCATGAAATTGAAACCTTTTACTTCTTAACCAAGCGAAACTAATGTACCTTATGATCCCAAATAGCCGATTGTCAAACTTCAGTGCCCTTGAATCACGCTCAGCCTGTGAAAACCAAGGATTGTTCCTATCCTTGTGTGGCTTGCGCTTCTTGCGTGGAGGATCGGAGGAGGAGGAGGAGGCCATATTTGCTGGAAAAGAGGGTTAGGGTTCGGTTCTAGGGTTAGGGTTAGGGAATTTGGGGAAAAACGATTTTTGTTCATTTGTGGTGAAATTGAGGACGGGTTCTAGTAGGAATGATGTTCGGAGGAAGAAATTAGGGAAGAAATGGGTTAAATTTTGAGTTACAGTAGCCCTTATTGATGTTTATGCGATTTTCGAACATGAGAGAAGAGGAGAGAATTCAGAGAAGAGAGAGAAAAGAAAGAAGAAAAATGAGCAAGTGTGCTGAAAACGTCTTTTTTATAAAATTCACGCATTAATCGATTAATGAGGCCCTTAATCGATTAGTTTGACCCTTAATCGAGTAGAAAGTACCTTAATCGATTAAGTGCGAAAGCAGTTTAAAAATTAATCGAGTTAAAAGGTCATTAATCGATTAAGTGCGCAAGCAGTTTAAAAATTAATCGAGTAAAAAGGTCATTAATCGATTAAGTGGGCAAGCAGTTTAAAAATTAATCGAGTTAAAAGGTCATTAATCGATTAAGTGCGCAAGCAGTTTAAAAAATTAATCGAGTTAAAAGGTCATTAATCGATTAAGTGCGCAAGCAGTTTAAAAATTAATCGAGTAAAATGGTCATTAATCGATTAATATTGCATAGAGCTCAAATTTTTGAAATTTTGAAAAAAAATTTCATGCACACAAACACATATTAACACTTAGCATTTAGCACACACAATCAAATAAGCAAACATATCATAGAAAAATACACACATAACTACTAATTTAGAGTATTATGAAAGTTTTTCAAAATACAACAATTCAAATAACAAAGCATAATGAAATAGGCTTAAGGTGATGAACTAAAAATGACGTCAAATACAATTAGCTAATTATTGATTCATCAAAAATACCAAGTTCCCTTCTAATACGATAGAAAGTATCTCTTGGTAATGGTTTTGTAAAAATGTCAGCTAATTGATCTGAGGTTTGAACAAACTCAATAACACAATCACCTTTTTGAACATGATCTCTAAGAAAGTGATGCCTAATTTCAATATGTTTTGTCCTTGAATGCAATACCGGGTTTTTAGTTAAATTGATTGCGGATGTATTGTCACATTTAATAGGAATTTTTGACAAGTTTAAACCAAAATCCGAGAGTTGTTGTTTCATCCAAAGAATTTGAGCACAACAACTTCCGGCCGCAATGTATTCGGCTTCCGCGGTTGATAAAGCGACACAATTTTGCTTTTTAGAAAACCATGATACAAGTGAACTTCCAATTAAATGGCATGTTCCGCTTGTACTTTTTCTTTCAACTTTACAACCCACAAAATCGGAATCCGAATAACCAATAAGTTTTAAAAGAGCATCTCTAGGATACCATAAACCGGTATTAGTTGTACCTTTCAAATATTTCATAATCCTCTTAACCGCAGTTAAGTGTGACTCTTTCGGATTGGCTTGAAAACGAGCACACATGCAGACACTAAACATAATATTAGGACGAGAAGCAGTTAAATATAGTAACCTACCTATCATGCCACGATATTTTGTTACCTCAACGGGTTTTCCGGCTTCATCCTTGTCCAAGTAACATGTGACGCTCATAGGAGTTGATGCTCCCTTGCATGACTCCATGCCAAACCGTTTAAGAAGTTCTCTACAATACTTGCCTTGATGAATGTAGATCCCATCATCAAGTTGCTTAATTTGTAGCCCAAGGAAGAAAGTAAGCTCTCCCATCATAGACATTTCAAACTCACTCTGCATAATTTCAGAAAATTTCTTGCACAATTTTTCATTAGTTGCACCAAAAATAATGTCATCTACATATATTTGGACCAAAAGTATATCCTTACCGGATCTTTCAATAAAAAGCGTAGTGTCCACAGCACCTCTTTTAAAACCCTTTTCTAATAAAAAGTTGCTTAGTCTATCATACCAAGCTCTAGGAGCTTGTTTAAGACCATACAAAGCCTTTTTCAATTTAAAAACATAGTCCGGATGTTCAAAACTTTCAAATCCGGGAGGTTGTGAGACATATACTTCCTCTTAAATGTATCCGTTAATAAATGCACTTTTAACGTCCATTTGATACAACTTAAAGTTCATGATAGATGCATAAGCGAGAAGAATTCTAATAGCTTCTAATCTAGCTACGGGAGCATACGTTTCATCATAGTCTATCCCTTCCTCTTGACTATAACCCTTAGCTACCAACCTAGCCTTATTCCTAACAATAATACCCGACTCATCTAGTTTATTCCTATAAACCCAACGAGTACCGATTTCAGGATGATCATCGGGTTTTGGCACAAGCTCCCAAACTTGGTTTCTTTCAAATTGATTTAATTCTTCTTGCATGGCCATAACCCAATGTTAATCTTGAAGAGCCTCACTAATATTCTTAGGTTCAACTTGTGATACAAAAGCAACATAATAACAAAAGTTGTTCAAAGTGCTTCGGGTTACCACCCCCTTAGCAATGTCACTTAAGATATTAGAGACCGGGTGATTTTTTTTCGTTTTCCAAGCAATTGGTAGTTCGGGATGTTGCACTTGTACTAAGTCTTTGTCATGTGCTTGTATTTCTCCATTCTCAACTTGGTTCTCCACTATTTGTTGTTTCTTTTTCTTGTCATGATCCAAAAATGTACCTACATTCTCATCATCACAAGAAACAACACACTCTCCTTTCGGAGATTCATCAAACACGACATGAACTGATTCTTCAACAGTTAAGGTTCTTTTATTAAAAATACGATAAGCCTTGCTATGAGTTGAATATCCAATGAAAATACCTTCGTCAGCTTTTGAATCAAATTTGCCGACCGGATTCTTACCGTTATTTAAAATAAACACCTTACACCCAAAGACATGAAAATAAGAGATATTTGGCTTTCGCCCTTTTAAAATCTCATAAGGTGTTTTATTCAAATGCGGACGGATAAGAACCCTATTTATGACATAACAAGCGGTATTTACCGCATCAGCCCAAAAATAAGATGGAATTCTAGATTCCTTAAGCATAGTACGTGCAAGTTCCTCTAAGACTTTATATTTCCTTTCTACAACTCCGTTTTGCTACGGAGTCCTAGGGGCTGAAAATTGATGATCTATACCAAACTTTTCACAAAACGCATCAAACTTTGAATTTTCAAACTTACCTCCGTGGTCACTTCTAATAGACACTATTTTCAAACTTAATTGATTTTGGATGAGCTTGGCAAACTTTTTAAAACTTTTATAAGTTTCACTTTTTGCGGATAAAAACAAAGTCCATGTGAATCGAGTAAAGTCATCTACCAAAACAAATCCATAGTAATTGCCACCTAAACTTTGAATTCGTGATGGGCCAAACAAATCCATGTGGATTAGCTCCAATGGCTTTGTTGTGCTTACCACATTTTTTGGTCTAAAAGTGTTTTTAACTTGCTTACATTTTTGACATGAGTCGCAAACGCTATCAAGTTTAAAATTAAGTTTAGGCAAACCAATCACTAAGTCTTTTCGTAAAAGTTTATTTAATTGATTCACATTGACATGTGCAATTCGTCGATGCCAAAGACGAACTTCATCATCAAAAGATTTAAAACATGTTGAAAACAATGAAGTTATCTCATCCAAGTCAATTAAGTAAGTGTTATTAGAACGACGACCTACGAACTTAACACTATCATCTATACAACTCTTAATAAAACAAAATTCCGAAGTAAAGGTCACATTGTTGCCCATATCGCATAGTTGGCTTATACTAAGCAAGTTGTGTTCTAAGCCTTCTACCAATAGGACATTTTCAATGATAAGGTTAGATACGTTACCAATCTTACCCACTCCTAGAATTTTGCCTTTGTTGTTGTCGCCATATGTCACATGACCACCACCTTTTGAAGTAAGTTCGATGAAGTGCGTTTTGTCTCCCGTCATATGCCTCGAACATCCACTATCCAAGTACCATCTACGCTCCTTTGTTCGAAGGCACATCTACAAAACAATGTCATTTACTTGACTTAGGTACCCAAGTTATCTTGGGTCCTTTGATGTTAGTTTGGGGTGTAGTCCCCTTCACAATCCATACATACTTTCCACTTGGTATACCAAATTTCTTAATATTGCATTTATTTGTAGTATGCCCAAAAATACCACAATAATGACAAGTTGGAGTTTTTGAAAAGTCAATTTTGGAGAATGTACCAACTTTGCGAAAATTGCGATTTTTGGGCAAATGACCTAAACATGTGTCTCCTCTTATGAGCCTTGCAATTCTATCATTCAAATTAAAAACTTCTTTTTCAAGAGATTTGAAATTATCACAAGTGGAGATATCATTTGTTTTCAAATCACAATTGCATGTAGAATTTGCATAAATGAGTTCAAGGGTTTCATTTTGAAGCTTTAGCTCCTCTAGGGAGTTTTGTAATTCCAAAATTTTCTCTTGTTGCTTCAAAATGAAATTCTTTCTTTCATCATTGATTTTTGCTAATTTCTTCAACTCTTTATGCATTTCTACATACACATTATAAAGTTCATTGAATGAGGGAGAATTAGAATTAGAACTAGCATCGGAAAGATAATCTACCTCATTTGTGTTATCACTTGATTTCATGCTTGAAGATGCTTCTTCATCAAACTTAGTCATCAAGCAAAGGTTAGCAAGTTCTTCATCTTCTGATGAACTAGTTGAAGATTGATTTTCCGGTTCATCCCACACTATGTACGCCCTTTTTCCTTTAGATTGATTGGGCTTCCATTTGTCATTCTCGGCCTTCTTTGAATTTGTTGGACAATTTGATCTATAATGGCCCGGCTTCCCACACCCATGACATATGATGTTGTCTTTATTGGTCTTTTTCCTTGGTTGAGCGTCCTTTGAGTCTCTTGATCTATTTCTATTGAAATGATTCTTCTTCTTAAGGAAACGTCCAAGTTTTTTGACCAACAACCCAAGTGTCTCATCATCGATATCCGAGTCGGAGTCATCCACTAAAGAGTGTTCTTCATGTGCCTTTAAGGATTTTGAATTAGTTCTAAGAGCAATCCCTTTCTTCTTTTTATCGGCATCCTCATTCATGGATAATCTTCCAAGCTCCATTTCATGCTCTTGAAGCATCCCGAATAGTGTTGCTAAATCCATCTCGTCAAGATCATTAGACTCCATAATGGCCGTGACTTTAGGTTGTCATTCCTTGCTAAGACATCTCAAAACTTTATTAACAACTTCACCATTAGTTAGTCTTTTTTCAAGAGCAGAAAGATGATTAATGATGTGAGTAAAGCGCTTTTGCATGTCGCCTATGTTTTCATTTGGCAACATACGAAAGAGCTCGTACTCATGCATGAGAGTGTTAAGAATAGCCCTTCTAACTTCATTCGTGCCCTCTTGTGTGACTTGTAAAGTGTCCCACATTTTTTTTGCATCAGTGCATTGTGATACTCTAAAGAATTCGTCATAAGACAATGCCGAAGTGATGATGTTTTTGGCTTTTCAATCATATTGAACTTTCTTCTTATCATCATCATTCCAGCTTGACTTTGGTTTCAAGGAGACAGTATCATTAACTTTTGTTTGAGGAATAAAAGGCCCTTTCTCTATGGCATTCCAAATTTCCATATCAATAGCTTCTATAAAAATTTTCATTCGGACCTTCCAATAAGCGTAGCCCTCACCATTGAATAGTGGAGGACGATTAATGGAAGCTCCTTCACAACCAAAAGGATTAAAATTTGAGCCCATGATTTCCAAAATCGGATCTTTGCGAAAAAGCGTTTTAATGCTCGGATCTTTCGACCGAGCTCTGATACCACTTGTTGGAAACCAACAAGCGGCTCAAAATAGTCTAGAGGGTGGGTGAATAGAATTTTGAAGCTTTAATACAAATATTTCGATCACCAAAGAGAATGGATTTGAGACAATAGATTTTCTAACAAAAATATATTGATTAATCGATTAACTTCAGTATTAATCGATTAATGCCGAGGCTCACTTTCAAACTAATCGATTAACTAAAGCGTTACTCGATTATTGCCGAAAGCAACATAAAAACTAATCGATTAACAATCGTCTTAATCGATTAATCTGAACAGTATCTGATGAAAATTCAGTTTTAATCGGAATTCAATGGAGATTTCAATGCCATGATGCACCAACAAATTATGAATGAATGAATGAGCAATACAAGGTAAATTTACCAAGCCAATTTAGTTTAATTATTAAGGAATTGAAAAAGCCCCAAATTAAACCTAATTAAATTGTTCTTGGTTAATGAATGCTAGAAGAAATAAAAGCAAGAAGACAAGATTTTATCCTGGTTCACTTTCACCCACTTGAAAGCTACATCCAGTCCCCTCTATCAAATATAGAGAGTTTCTACTAGATACTTCAAATGTTAGATTACAATGTTAAGATGCAGCTCACTCTAAGCTATCCTATCTTAACCCCTTACAAAGAGAGTACCAATCTCTTTGCTAATCTACCCAAATGAATCCGTATCTTGTCCTCTTGAATTTGTTGAAGGATGCTCTCCAACCAAATTCTTTTCCACTTGCTTTGATATTCTTCAAAGACTTCAAATTGTGAATCTTCACTTGTTTGTTGAAAGCTTGATTGATACAACCCCTTGTTGTGAATAGCTCCAACACAAAACACTAAAAACTAGAAAAACTTGAATCTCAATAGAACTTAGAATATTGAATTGATTGTAAGTGAAGAAGATTGAAAGTTATTGAATCTTAATATCACAATTGAAAATAGCAATAGCTCTTGAAAGAATATTGAAAGTATGTTTCTCTATAGAAAATTTTGAAAGAGTGTGTAACCTTGACAAAGTAGAAAAGAAAAGCTTTTAAACAAAATATTATTTTTCTGAAACAACATTAATTAATCGATTAACCTATGTTAATTCGTGCTAATCGATTAACGTTTAACTCACTAATCGATTAACCTTTATTAACATAATTAGTGTTGTACAGTTATACGCGTTAATCGATTAACCTTATCAAGCTAATCCATTAACCACTGTAAAAACTGATTAAACATAAGCTTTTCAAAAATACTTTGATAAATACTTTAATTAGAGCTATTTTATCAAGATTAATCTTTCTTCACTTAATAATCAAACAATATTTAAAACCTATATTGAGATTCCTAAAGCTACCACCGACTCTCATGATATGCAATAAAATATTACATTGATTAGAAATAAAATAAACTTAATCTAATTCTAATCTTCATGAGTGGTGCTTCCTTGTTGAATGGTGTTGCTTGGCTTTAGGTTGTTAGCATCAAAACATCATAACTCTACAAACTCCCCCTTTTTGATGATGACAAACCTTCTTTATAATGAAGCACTAAGTTTTTAAATACTCCCCCTAAATGTAATACACTTAGGAACAATATCTAAAAACTTATCCTACAAGAACAACATCAACAAACATTTTCTCCCCCTTTTGGCATCATTAAAAAGTATTGAATTTATTTAAAAAAAATCTCTTTTCTAAAAGTTGGAGGTAAGTGCTAGACAATGGTATATATATAATAAGCACAATGAAAATACATAAAATGCAGTAAAAAAAAACAAGATTGGCCATAACCGAGACCATATAATAATAAAGTCCATATAGCACATAATAGTCATAATCAGAGTGCAAATTACTAAGTCCAGGTACCAAGTCATAGCATCAAAATATAACATGAAAGTAAACTAGGCCATACACAGACCCTAAGAGACGTCAACCATAGCAAATAAGAACTGTCCAGCCATAAAACAAGTACCAAAAAACCATGAGAAAACCAGTAAAATCAGCAGTAAAGTCAGTGAGTAATGTGCAGCAAAAACATGTGAAAATCATGTGAAAATCAGCATAAAACCATAAAGACTAAGGGTTATGTGGAGGATGGCTGAAAAGACTTGAGAAGTGATCCATCAACCGTTGCTCCATAGCTCTATTCTGTTGCTCCATAGCATCAAATCTCTCATCTATATGCTGAACAAGGGAAGTATGAGAAGCCTGAGCATCAAACGGTTGTTCCAAATTATCAAAATCAATAAAATCCTCATGATTTGCCCCTTGACCCATTTCCATAGGATCAACAACAGGAGGAGGAGCAGCCTGTGCAGCAGGAGGAGCAACAGGCACTTGTTGATTAGCTTGTTCCAATGCCTTAATCTGAGATTTCCACAACCATTTCCTAGTAGGCCTATGAAATCCAATTCTCATGTAATTAATATGATGAGCATTCAAACACCACTTCTTTTCCGGATCCTTTTCACATGGTTCACTATCAGAAATTTGAACTCCATAATGCCTAAGTAGCTTTGTAACATGCATGGGATATGGAAGATACTGTGTAGATGCAGATTGAGCAGTTGTATGCATACTAGCTAATACTAACTTATTCCAATTAATTTCAACATGCTTCTTAATACCATAAAAAATTCTCAAGTCATCCTCTTGAACTTGAGCATAATTTTGATTTCCTTTTGGAAGAAGACAATATGCTATGATGTATAATAAAACTCTATCATCAGCATTCAGCAAAGTAACAATTTTAGTTCCCTTATCCCATACTTCACCAGCCCTTACAGCATCCTGATATACAGTTGCAGGATCAAACTCAAGTTCAACAGATTCATTATCCCCAAAATATGTTCCCTTATTTTCAAAACCAAACAACAATCTTAAATCATCAGGTTTAACAACAAAATGAACACCCCTAACCTGACTTTGGTACACACCATCAATAACAGTAAAATTTTGATAGAATTGCCTAACCAACTTAGGATAATAGTGTGTATTAAATTCCAAGAATTTCTGAACATTCTGAGCAAGGAGATCATCATGAAATTGAAACCTTTTACTTCTTAACCAAGCGAAATTAATGTACCTTATGATCCCAAATAGCCGATTGTCAAACTTCGGTGCCCTTGAATCACGCTCAGCCTGTGAAAACCAAGGATTGTTCCTATCCTTGTGTGGCTTGCTCTTCTTGCGTGGAGGATCGGAGGAGGAGGAGGAGGCCATATTTGCTGGAAAAGAGGGTTAGGGTTCGGTTCTAGGGTTAGGGTTAGGGAATTTGGGGAAAAACGATTTTTGTTGATTTGTGGTGAAATTGAGGACGGATTCTAGTAGGAATGATGTTAGGAGGAAGAAATTAGGGAAGAAATGGGTTAAATTTTGAGTTACAGTAGCCCTTATTGATGTTTATTCGATTTTCGAACATGAGAGAAGTGGAGAGAATTCAGAGAAGAGAGAGAAAAGAAAGAAGAAAAATGAGCAAGTGTGCTGAAAACGTCTTTTATAAAATTCACGCATTAATCGATTAGTGAGGCCCTTAATCGATTAGTTTGACCCTTAATCGAGTAGAAAGTGTCACGCTCCTTCATATTCTACTACTTTATTATAAAGAAATACTCTCTTTGATATTTGAATCGAATATATGGACTTGCTCGAGTAGAGATATAATTAAAAATTCTTTCGTAAAGCTCTTATAGAATAACTTGGTGTTTATTTGTGGTTATTAAAAATCTCTCCAGAATCATTTATGAAAACATTTCTTATTATAGCAGAATACCGTAATTATCAGAGTAAGCGGAAATAGTGACCTTGACTTGATAATTCACATTCATAAACTATTTATAGGAAAAGAGTAGGTATATATATATATCATCATCCATAAAAGTCACATACAACCAGGTCAAAGTCGAGATAGCAGGTGTTACGAAAATACAAGTCCATAATATAAACTAAAGATAAGACCACTGATCGAGGCCGTACCCGATCAAAATAAAAGGTGTTTATTCTGTAGTACTAGGAAGGTGATCCTAGGTCGTTTCCCAGCGAATATCGGTCTAGGCAAAGTATCAAACACGTAGTGTGCAGTAAAATGGGGGGGTTTTTGTGTGTGACAAATGTGAAGAACAAAACATAAACAGAATATAAAAACTAAGAAAATCAGAAACAAAAGCGGGCAAACCCCTTTGGCTACGTACACTACTCAATCCTAGCTCACTAAAGATCGATTCCTCTCCTCTCCTCTGTCCAACTCGTGATAACCAAATACTAAGCGAAAATTCAGTTATCACTCCAAACCCTAACTTCTAATTAAGCATCAGAAACCAGAATTGGAGTTTTTACGAGTTAATACAAATTAAGCATTTATATTCATGTATTATCTCTACGAAATGGAATTAAGCAAACCACTACACATCGATAAACATGAAAACAGAGAAGAGAAAATGAAATTGCATTAATAACAAGAGCTCAAGAGTAGATAATACAATACCAAAGGGATTAACCCTTGAAGTCTAGCCTTCCATGGCCATAAATGAAGAAAAACGAGTAGAAATGGGGAAGAACAAAACCCTAGCAGCCACCACCACTTGGGAGAGCCAAGAGAGAAGTTCTAACCTAGAGAGAGAGTGAGAAATCTGAAAATGGGAGTGTGTTCTTGGGGGTTACACGAATTTCCCCTCTTAAGACACAAAATGGGCCTAAAACATGGGCCCAAATCCTAAGAAACACTATTCTGAACATTACAATTAAAAAGGGACCTAAATGCAAATTACAATCTTCACTTCAATACTTCAATCTTCATTTCCAAACTTCCCAAAGTGTCCTTGTGCCAAATATGACCTGAAAATAGAAATAGAATTAATTAGGCCAAATAATCCCAAATTAAACAATATTCGGAATATTAGTCCAATAAACTCTAAATCACTAAATCAAGCTAATCAATGTCAAATGGGCAACAAGTATCAATAATAAGAGTAAAATAATGCAAGGAATAATGGGAAATAAAATGCTCATCAAATACCCCCACACTTATCCTTTTGCACTCCTGGGCAAAACCAAAAGATAGGACTATGAAGATCAATATGCACCAAAGTGAATCATGCAACAAGATGACTACAACTAAGAAATGCAAACCTAAGAGATTACATACTTCACAATGAATTCTAGGAAATGCAAAGAAATGGGCAAACTCAAGCACACAAAATGGTTAAGGATCAAAGAGTCAAAGCATCCGCGAACATCATCCAATTACTTCAAGTATGCAAAGAAACCAATGACATCAAGAGGATAGTCACAAAGATGATAGAAACTCACAAGGATCACTCAAAAGTGTTTACACTCAAGTGTTTGGGGTTAATCATTATTTACACTCAAGGCACATCATGAAAAACAAACACAACCATAAGCTTGACAAGCCTCTAACATCAACCATCAACACACATGCACAAAATGATCAAAAGGTCTTTTAAGGGTTGTAATGGGGCCAAGGACAAGGTAGGATAAAAATATGGGAATGTAGCTAAAACCAAGGGAATAGAGGAGCAATGGGGAATAAGTAAAAAGTAAGCAAAATCCACCCCAAAATCAACAACCACTAATTCCAATCCTCTTTGCCTCAACAACCTTTTATTCACTTTTTTTTTTTCTCTTCTTTTTTTTCTTCTTTTTTTTTTTCTTTTTATTTTTGCATTTTTTTTTTATTTTTTTTTGTTTTTGAGAGATATACAAAAAGAAAAGAAGAAACAACACAAATGGCATGAAGATGAAGCCATAGTTACAACAACCAAAGAGGCATAACCAAGAACTAAACCAATTGAAGCATAGAGCACACTTCTTACCTAATACCCATTCCCAAAACAATTCCAAAGCTCCAAAATTCCCTAAGGTTAGGACAATCATGGTTTTTCAGTCATAGGCTTGTAATGAGCTAAAGAACAAGGAAATGGATAAAAAGGCTCAAAGGGGCTAGCAAAGGATACATTCATTCAAGGTAGGCTCATATGGCTAGTAGTTTATTCAAGAAAGAAAGTGCCTAAATCATTTCAAAATGTGCATGAGCAATCAAGTATCAACAAGAGTCAAGTCAAGTTCTAGAGTGCAAGTAATCCAGAGTGCAATCACACATGAAAGAAAATTAGGTGGCATATATAGCAATCCACCCACAATTAAGGCTCAAATCCTCACAAAAGGGACAATTCTATCACAGTGTTACCACCTCTTAATTATCAAAAGCAACTTTACACACAGAAATGCATGAATTCAGACACAAGATACCAAAACTCTACTAAAATAAAGCAAAAACATGCAAGAAAATGCCCAAAACTAAGCAAAACCTAAAAAAAAAAAAAATCAAAGCAAAATATGCAACCTAAACTACTCTCCCCCCCACACTTAAATCACACATTGTCCTCAATGTAACACAATCAGCAGAATCAGATAGATATAGACAAGTGCAATGAAAGTAGTGAAGAAGGAGAAAAGAAAACTCCCGAAGTCATGGTGGGAAGAAGGTGAGTGCTCTCTTCAGCGGATCGAATGCCATCTTGCATTGGTCTCCTAATCGAAGGACTATGTTTCTGAAGTTCACAAGTGGCACCCCAGGTAGATATGCTAAAGTCCATCCGACTGCCCTCTTGTTCTGTCTAATCATATCTAGCAGTTTCTCCTCTTGATCAACAGAAAGTGAGGTAGAGATGATCACTGGGAGTTTCTGCTCATCCTCAAAGTAAGCATATTTGAGATGAGGAGGGAGGGGCTCCAGGTCCAATGAGGGTGCCTGCATAATGGATGGAACTAAAGGGACAGTAGAAATGGATTCTGCTGCCTGCACCTGAACAAAAGAATCAGACTCTTGCATAACAGAGAGGGGGTTAGCAAAATCTATAATATGAGAGTCATCAACAGATGCAGTGTCAGAAGCTAGAAATTGATCAATGCATGACATGCACATTTCGGAATCAGTACATGCAGGACAAGAAAATGAGTCTGTAAATGATGGCAAATCAGGATCATGCAAAACATCAAGCACATGTTCATCAATCTCATCAAGAAAGTCTATATGAAAGACAGAGTGATCCTCAGGAAAATGTTTCATAGCATGGAAAATGTCAAATCGGATCACACTGCCATCAAACTCCATGGAAAGTGAACCTGAATGCACATCTATCTTGGTTCGGGCTGTTTTCAAAAATGGCCTCCCCAAAATAATAGGAACAGCATTACGGGGGGAGTCATCTTCCATATCAAGTATGTAAAAATCAGCAGGGAAGATCAGCTCTTCAACCCGAACCAAGACATCCTCTATCAAACCTGCAGGGTGGGCAGTACTTCTATTTGCCAATTGAATCACCACACCCGTAGGTTGAAGAGGTCCAAGAGAAAGAGACTTAAAAACAGACATAGGCATGACATTTATGGATGCTCCTAAATCTAGCATAGCATTTTCAAACTTCACATTGCCTATGATGCAAGGTATAGAGAAAGTTCCAGGATCCTTACATTTTTCAGGAATGTGAGGGATAGGTTTACCTATGAGAGCGGAGACATTCCTTCCCATGCTTATCCTCTCATTGCCCTTGAGTCTTCTCTTATTAGTGCACAACTCCTTAAGGAACTTCGCGTACCTTGGAATTTGTTTTATTACATCAAGAAGGGGTATGTTGACTTCCACCTTCCTGAATGTGTCAAGAATATCCTTGTCCACCTCTTCCACCCTTTTGTTTTGAGGCACTCTTGGTGGGAATGGAAGAGGAATGGGAGGAGGTTGCAGGACAACAGCAGGTTTTGTGGTTGAGCTTGAGGAAGGTTGAGTTGGATGACTCTCCTTGGTGCTAGGGTGTTCACCTTCCTCTATCACTTGGCTCTTCCCTTTAGAGGAAGCTAGAGCATCATTGTTGAGGTGAGGTTGTGGTGTGGGTCTGACAATCTGCTTTCCTGACCTCAGGTTGATGGCACTCACATTCTGATTCTGAGGGTTGATCACTGTTTGGGAAGGTAACTTGTCAGAATTTTGAGATTGCAAGTTGTTGAGAGAAGTTGCCATTTGACCCATCTGATTTGTCAAAGTCTGAATGGATACCTCTTGTCTCTGAATGGCTGCTCTAGTTTCTTGTTGAAATTGGAGGTTTTGCAGGGTCATTTGCCTCACCAACTCCTCCAAGGTAGGTTGGTTGGATGGAGGGGCTGATGGTGCAGGATGAACCACTTGTTGCTGTTGTTGTTGCCTTTGCTGCTGGATTGGAGGAGGTACATATGGTGGTCTGCTCGGTCCAGCGGTGTTCTGAAATGGAACATTAGGAGGAGGTTGTTGTTGTTGATCAGACCACTTCAGATTGGGATGGTTCCTCCATCCAGGGTTGTATCTATTGGAAGAGAGGTCATGATTATGTTGTTGTGGGCCTCTATTGTTGTATATGTCTGCTGCATAGGCCTCGGGTTGGTCACCACTTGTCATCGGCTGTTGCTGCTGAAGGGAAGGGCATGCATCTGTGGGGTGCTCAATGGATGTGCATATGCCACACACTCTAGCAGGAAGTATCATCTTTTTCTGATTGACAGCCAATTGTGTGACCAATGTTGTGAGAGAATCAATTTTCTGCTCAAGCTTCTCAACCTTGCCCGAGTCTGCACCAACATCATTTACATCCCTCACAACTATTGCATCACTGTTGCTTCTTGCATGGAATTGTTGACAATTGGAAGCCATCTTCTCAATTTTGCTCCTGGCTTGTAAGGGTGTCATATCTCCCAATGTACCACCACTTGCAGCATCTACCATGTTTCTTTCCATGAAGTTGAGACCTTCATAAAAGTACTGGATGAGAAGCTGCTCTGAGATCTGATGGTGAGGGCAGGAAGCACACAACCTCTTGAATCTCTCCCAATAATCATAGAGACTCTCTCCATGTTGTTGCCTGATACCAGAAATTTCCTTTCTGATTGCAGTGGTCCTATTTGCAGGGAAGAATTTTTCCAGAAATGCCCTCTTCAAGTCATCCCAGCTTGTGATGGAACCAGGGGCCAAGTCAGATAACCAATCTTGTGCTAGACCCTCTAAGGAATGTGGAAATGCTCTGAGACAGACATGATCCTCTTGCACATCATGTGGTTTCATTGTGGTGCACACTATATGGAATTTCTTGAGATGCTTATGAGGATCCTCACCTGCAAGACCATGAAACTTGGGCAACAAATGGATTAGTCCTGTTCTAAGCTCAAAAGGAACATCCTCATCAGGATACCGGATACACGAGTCTTCAATAGTGAAGTCAGGTGCAGCCAGCTCCCTAAGTGTCCTTTCCCTTGGTGGGGGTTGAGCCATGTTATCACAATGTATAGAATCAGATTGAATAAAAGTAGAAGGAATAGAAGAAATAGAAACAGAATCAGAATTAGATGGACTATAAGATGACTCTGACTCACTACCTAATGACTGATTCCTATTTTGTCTAACTAATCTGTGATAAGTTCTATCAATTTCAGGGTTATAAGGATGCAAATAACTTGGGTTGCCCCTAGTCATGTACTGAACAGAACAGCATCAACCATAGCATACTGTAACAGATATGCATGACCAAAATCGGCAACAAAATTTATTATTTTTTAAAATTTTTTTCTTTATTTTTTTCAGCACCCTAAAATCATGAAAACATATCACAGAAAGTTTGAGGACAAAATTCAAAAGGGAACCAAGTCAAAGAATTAAAACAGTGACCAAAAACTAAGAAAATAGAACTTGTAAAATAAAAAAGAAACAGTAAACAGGCTTTTTCAGGATCCAAACGAAGGGGTTTTCTGACGAAGTGAGAAAAATCAGATTATTCAGAAAATTCCCTTCGATTTGATATAAAATTCGTCCAATTCCGACAACCTGATCAAAAGTTATGCCTATTTATAGTAAGTGCTGCTGAAACTTGGAAAATTTTTCTGGAACTCACAAACAGTGCATATCTGAGTGTCTGTGATGCATCAAAACACTAATATATGATGAAACAAGTGTGGATACCAATTTTCGTGCAAAAATTCCACCCGCAGCTATGTTGAATGGCACTCACAGAATCACTAGAATAGCATCAGTTGTGCAGAACAGCAAATCAGCAAACATGGCAACTTTCAATCAGTTATCAGAATGCTTATTCACACACTAACTACACTAACTAATCTAATTAACTACTGTATGATCTTTGGCAAGAACCGATAATCCCCGGCAACGGCGCCAAATTTTGATCGAGGCCGTACCCGATCAAAATAAAAGGTGTTTATTCTGTAGTACTAGGAAGGTGATCCTAGGTCGTTTCCCAGCGAATATCGGTCTAGGCAAAGTATCAAACACGTAGTGTGCAGTAAAATGGGGGGGTTTTTGTGTGTGACAAATGTGAAGAACAAAACATAAACAGAATATAAAAACTAAGAAAATCAGAAACAAAAGCGGGCAAACCCCTTTGGCTACGTACACTACTCAATCCTAGCTCACTAAAGATCGATTCCTCTCCTCTCCTCTGTCCAACTCGTGATAACCAAATACTAAGCGAAAATTCAGTTATCACTCCAAACCCTAACTTCTAATTAAGCATCAGAAACCAGAATTGGAGTTTTTACGAGTTAATACAAATTAAGCATTTATATTCATGTATTATCTCTACGAAATGGAATTAAGCAAACCACTACACATCGATAAACATGAAAACAGAGAAGAGAAAATGAAATTGCATTAATAACAAGAGCTCAAGAGTAGATAATACAATACCAAAGGGATTAACCCTTGAAGTCTAGCCTTCCATGGCCATAAATGAAGAAAAACGAGTAGAAATGGGGAAGAACAAAACCCTAGCAGCCACCACCACTTGGGAGAGCCAAGAGAGAAGTTCTAACCTAGAGAGAGAGTGAGAAATCTGAAAATGGGAGTGTGTTCTTGGGGGTTACACGAATTTCCCCTCTTAAGACACAAAATGGGCCTAAAACATGGGCCCAAATCCTAAGAAACACTATTCTGAACATTACAATTAAAAAGGGACCTAAATGCAAATTACAATCTTCACTTCAATACTTCAATCTTCATTTCCAAACTTCCCAAAGTGTCCTTGTGCCAAATATGACCTGAAAATAGAAATAGAATTAATTAGGCCAAATAATCCCAAATTAAACAATATTCGGAATATTAGTCCAATAAACTCTAAATCACTAAATCAAGCTAATCAATGTCAAATGGGCAACAAGTATCAATAATAAGAGTAAAATAATGCAAGGAATAATGGGAAATAAAATGCTCATCAACCACCTCACTGAGATCTCTCAAAAATATGTACAATATATATATAGAGCAAAATGTGAAATCTCCAATGGTGGTCCATTGATCCTCCTCCATAGCATGATCTCCAAAGTCTCCAGCAGCTGCTCCACCCGTCCCACATCCTAATCATCTATACTATGCATCACCTGGTGGATCCCCAACTCCCCACTGGCTCCCAGTGGAGTGCTCGACTGGCTCGTCCTCACCATCGCCCTCCTCCGGGTCCTCCTCTACCTCCTCCGACTGAGTGGGTATCCCACCACTGGGCACTGGGTCCGCTGAGGGTGTCCCATGAACCGGACTCATCGAACTAGGTATAGGAGTCTCCTCTCGAATCACTCGAGAAGCAGAGGGGTGAGATCTAGTAGCAGCTCGAAAACGGAAAGAGTGGAAGCGACGAGCAGGTCGAGTCGGGGGTGGTCCATGATAAGTATAGAAAGGGGGTACATGCAAAGTATAGAAAATAGGGATGCGAAACCTACGAGGACGGACACGAGCCAAAGGGTTGGGGTGATACAGAGTCACCTCCACCTCACCCTCAAATGTGGCTCGATGGTCCTCGTAGTACCACACTCCGCTAGGGAGCGGGCGCAACTCGATGCAAGCTAGATAGTGTGCCATCACCTAACATGGGCAATAAGGGGTAAGCACATAATTCACATAATCAAATAAGAATAAATAAAACATGTAACAATAGCCAGTTACAAATATCCAATGCAAAGGTAAATGCAGATGAATGTATTCCATTTATATTAATACCATTAATTATGAGTAATGATGCATGTCTCCCAATTCCATTGTCCATTGAACGTTCATTCCAATAATTCGCATACATGACCAACATGTATTGTGGAACTGCTCGGATAGTGTGCACACAACGTCACCAAGACGTAACAGCATTCCCAAATGCTGCCCACATTACCAAAATGTGTCATCGAGCCAGTTACCACCGAATTATCCCCAACCTTACACCATGCATGTATGCACATAAAAATTATACACCAAGATTAACCAATAATCTTATTATGTGCATCCAATATTATTCCTTCAGTAGGTTAAACTGTTGTTAATAATTTCCCAGTCCTTTTATTGGAACATGACACTTTTTCCCATAAGCATAATTGATCTTAATCGATATCCCATTAGGTATGTTAAAAGTAAAATTGTGTTTCTGTCCTGATCCAAATATACTCGAGTAAACTTCTCCAGACTCGAGTGTTTTCTTGATTTATCAAAGTACTCGAGTGTTCCTCCTGGTACTCGAGTGTTCTTTATTTCCAGAACTAAATTTACAAAGATTCAACCATGTACTCGAGTGTCCCAGGCAAGACTCGGGTGTTCTTACATTTCCAGAAATATACTTTAAAAAGTTTCCAGAATACTCGAGTGTCTTATAGGAATACTCGAGTGTTCTTGAGTTTTCCAGAAAATTGATTTCCCAAAACAGGCAAAATACTCGAGTATTAACATACCAATTTCGATTATAGTCCATTCCAGTCCAAACCAAAGATCAATATAGCTTACATTACACATTTTAAACATGTTCCAACACAGAATTAACAACATTTAACATTGAATCACAGATTATCAATAATTATGCATAAAAATGCATTTTTCCACAACTTAACATACCAATTCCAATTCTACATATATCTATTCCATTCTCAGCATTGGTACACCTTGCATGTGACCAAATAAACATGTCCAAACCTTCAGTTAAGTCTAGAAAGGCCTCCAAGCCTCAATCCTATTTCAAACTATGCCCATAGAGTCATTCATTGACTCCCATCCTAATTCCACACAATATACCCTTATTCTAGTGAATTAAAAGCTTCACCCATACCTCAAATTCGTGACTCCACTCTGAAATTGCAGAGAAATTGGCTGGAGATGCTCAAACCCAAAAATCCTTTGCATGCAGCCACAGTTTGAACAGAGCACCAAAACCAGAGGATTTAACATGCAAAATCGTTTTAAAAATTGGGGAAAATGATTAGAATCAATTCTCTGCAACTTAAACTAGAGGTATAAACGAATTTGAGATTCATGGAACTCATTAACTTACCAAAATCCGAGCTCCAAGTAGGCTTCCAGACCTCAGGAACTTGGTTTGGCAGCAACAATCCCTCTCCTTTCGATCCTCGATTCTCCTTCCACACAGCACCTTAACTCATGATTTTTATATGTTTGTAAAGCTCGAGATGTGAGCTTTACAATGGTGTATCACTCTCGTTTTAACTCTCAAACACGATCGAGGAATCAAACCACGAAATTAGAAACCCTAAGCCAAGGTTTTCAGAGTGAATCAACCAAAATGGTTGATCTTCGTCCATTACTGAGTATTTATATACGAATTAAACCTTCATGCATGACGACACGACATCAATGAAGCTTGGTTGAAGTGGACTTCGTGTCAACAAACGAGATTCGTTGTGGGTTGACTCATCAACCGCACTAACGAGTTCTCCACTGACTCGATTACTCGAGTATTTCCAGAAATACTCGAGTATTCTGGTCAGTTTTTCAAAAATATTTATTTTAATGCCCTTCCCTCTAAAGTCTTCCTAATATTGCTTCTAGGTCCTCTTCTAGGGACTAATATGTAAAAACCTTATTTTTACATATCATCTTCTTGCTCCAATATTTTTCTACTTTCGCAATTACTAATACTAACTCATACTAAACTTAATTTATTTATGAAATATAATTATGATTAAGAAAGTAATTATAAATTAATCTTTCAATAATCACGATTGTATTACATCAGGAGGCGAAAATTTGGGGTGTTACAGAAAGTACCTTAATCGATTAAGTGCGAAAGCAGTTTAAAAATTAATCGAGTTAAAAGATCATTAATCGATTAAGTGCGCAAGCAGTTTAAAAATTAATCGAGTTAAAAGGTCATTAATCGATTAAGTGCGCAAG